>CP136875.1:15477500-16677500 GCA_033000465.1 Sciaenops ocellatus | reverse complement strand
TTTGATCACACGCAAACACACACACACTAGCACACACACAAATAAAATGAAGAAAGAAAAATGATGATTGCTGTCTCACTCCTCTTACAGTTCAAACCAGGTCTTGAATAACTTGTTAAAGACACACATATACAGATTTTGTTGTTTGTATCTTATTTTGAAATGTAATTTAACTGCACTGACTTGAGCACAATAGCGTTTCATCATCGCTGTTCAAGAAAAAATGAAGAAAAGTGGCATTAAAACTGCAGTGCCTGTTGTTTAGATGCTTGCTTTCTATTCTCTGAGCATTCTCATCTCCCCAAAACAAAAGACTTTGTTTGTGCCTTTGATCCACTGTTTTGTGTACACCAATAGGCACATTTGTGCCACCGTCCCTCTCAGCGGGAGAAACTTGATTTCCATCACATGCAAAAAGTCACAATGTTGCGTTCATGCAGTACACAGCCAATGAGCAGAACACTCTTTTTGATGAAGTTTCTGGTCTTTTCAAGTCATGTTGTGTGGAGTTAGAGTAGAGGAGGTGAGAAAGAAATTTGGGATTGCATTAGGCAGGGGTCTGGAGCTGGACCCAAACTCATAACGACATGGGGACATGGTATGTGCCTTAGCCTGAGGCGCCACAAAGGGACCGATGTGTTTGGTATTTTAAAATTGTATCATAAGATGACACAACTGGGGCCTCATTCATTCTGCATGAGCTGCAGTCAGGGCAGAATTTTATATTTTACATGAAAAATAGAGTGACTTGTTCCAGAATGAAGGAGAAGGAAACCACCTCGGGAGGCATCTCAAGTGGAGTTTGATGTCCGAGCAGGACATTTTGCGCTGGTCCCACAATACCATAGGGGGAATACCATCTCTGTACAACCCACATTGACTGTCTGGACTCTGAATTTACTGACTGACCTAAACTATGTTAAGCCAATCAAAGTCCCTACCAATGTAAATATAATATTTCCTCAACAATGAGAAAAAACACAAAATCACACATGTGATGATTAAACCTTGAGACCTTCAGGCACACAAACAGAGATACTCATATCAGGCATGCAACGGATGCCGAGAGTGATCAAACAATGATTAAATGTTGATAATAAACTGGAACATGAACAAAACACACAGAATTAACTCACTAGGAACAATTGGGTGAACAACAAGATCTAGCTTAAGGCAACAGTAGCAACATTGTCTCTACTGTCAAGACAAGAAAAACTCAATGGTTGTAGAAAAATGAGAAAAGTATCTACAGCCACGCTAGCTGCTCTGAGGCTGTACATGCTAACAATGACATGGTATACTAGTCAACAGGTATATTGTTTTAGTTTAACATGTTAACATGCTAACGATTATTATTTAGCATTAAGAGTACAGCAGAGGCTGATGTGAATGTCTTTTACTTTGTAGGTATTTGGAGTATAGGACAAACTAAAATTTAGACCATAGCCTGGATGAAATATGGACATGGTTTCTGAAAAGCCATTGTGAAGCTCAGTGTGGTGGCCCCTGCCATTGCCATCTTCTAGCTAACCCAGAAATGGAAAGACAAAGACGTGGAGTGCTGGTTGAGCTGAGGCAGGTAGAATAAAGCTTGTGTTGTGCACTTAAACAAGGGGAATAGTAGCAGGAGAAGAATGAGGAAACAACACAAAGCTCAAGCCTTCACTCATCTGTATTAAGTCCCAATTTAAACAAACAAACAAAAACCATACATATTTTCAAGTATGAACACACTCAGTTTAGGACCACAGTTACCATGACTACTGTGTCTTTTGAACCTTTTCTAAATTATTTAAATGATCTTTTTAACTAAGTTATCACATGGTATTTAGTTTATGATATGAATCACATATATTTTTAACTCATTTATTGTGACTGACACGAAGTGAGTTCTTACAGTGATTAAATAAGCACTTTAAATAGTGTAACCATGACTACCTTAATTGCTAACAAATGCAGTGTAAGCAATCAGAATCTACAGGCAGGTGGTCTCAAACTCAAACTCTTACAACAATATACTGCATACCAGTGTAAAACATGTTTTCCTGACACATAAAACAACACAGGGAAACTTATTATAAACATATTTTCTGTGTGAAGGTCTAATTAATTACCTTAAAGAGGTTATAGCAGCTGGAGAAGAGTGAGGAAACAACACACAGCTAATGCTTTCACTCATCTGTATTAGGTGAGGAAGAGCAGTGTGATCCCCGTACTGGAGCCCCGAGGCATTACTAACAGATCGACGAACAATTAACCCACACAGACAAGAATCTGCTTCACCTATCTGCATTCCTCTTTTTGCATCACTGGCTGCATGGTCTTAACAGTGACCAACACTAATGTGCATCTCAGTCACAAATTAAATTGTATGTCCTGATAATAAAACAAACATAAATTCGCTTTTCAAATGAATTATCTCTGTATTGTCTTAATGAAACACTCTACCTGTCACCTGTGACAGCACCCACCTGTCACTCAAAGTGGTCAAGCCCTAATTATGCATAACTTTAATCTTAAATATAATTGAAATAGACATTTGTCATAAATGGAGAAATAAGCTATGGAGGCTATTTTGTACCAGTCTTCAAACATGTAAAGATGGGCATTCAAACATGGGGCCTCATGGCATTCAGAAGGAAGTCAGGAGATCACTAGAGTCATTAGTGGTCATTCTGAAGGGAACATGAGTGTATGCAACAAATTTCATGACCATCAGTCTGATAATTAGACATAAACATTTGACCAATAAGACAAACAAACACTTAATTAGAAGTTAAGGGTTATTTGATTATTTGGGAACTTATCTGTACAAATTTGTGTGACAGTGCATCTAATAGATATTATACTGGATAAGATCAAATCAGAGGATCATCAAAGTCATTAGGCTTCATCCTCTGTATGCCATGGATATCTCTGCCATCATTTCATGGTAGACAGTTGAGATATTTGGACCAAAGTGATGGACCGACATGTCAGTATCAGTACCAACCCATAGAACCATGCAGCTAGTGTGGCTATAAAGAAATTATGCTTTTATAACCTCCAGTAGTCATTATGCTCCTTGCAGGGGTGGAACTAATGAATTACATTTGCTGTTGTTGTAACAGTCACATCAACCTTAATTAATCACTAGTTTAATGCACCACCCAGTAGGCACGCTAAGTGACCCAAATCAAACACACCCAATGCTGTCACATGACCAACAGGTAGGCTACATGCAGGATTTAGCTAAGATGCTAATGGTGGATTCTCTAGCAGCATGTTCTTCATGTAGGAACTTGTACATTAAGTGAGGTGAGCTTGAACTTTCTGCTGTCTTGAGACACAGTGGTGACTGGTGAGCACTTAGTGAGTTGAAAATGTTTGAAATCTTTAAGGAGCACAGTGGGGCAGAGAGGTTGAGTAGACTGAGTATTATTATGCATTGAGAATGGTTGACTAGATAAGTTGAACCTAGAACAAGACTGTGGAGGACCTCACAAGGAAATGATTATATATAGAATGTACTATGCTGCAATGCAAAGACAGGTATCAAGACAGACTATAATTTGCAACAACCATTTGTCAATGTCAGTTTCTTACTAAGACTTCTGAGACGCTATGAAAAAAGCAAAAGAAGCTTTTGACTTCTTACTTGCTCCTCCTCAGACCCCCTAGGCCAAACCATGATATTACAAGACTCAGTGGACCTAAATGATTGAAACTCATCTGTTCTCATCTTCTGTTCCTTCACAAATAGCAGATAGCTTTGGTGAGTTATTTTGACAGCTAGACACAAGAAGAAAGGAGTCAGTGTTTTAACACAAACCAGATCCTGCAAAACATAAAACAATATTGAATGCCAATCAGTCAAGCCAAGTGAGTGCACTGTAAAGAGTCTCCATCTGAAGTAATGAAGCCTATACGCTCAGTTCTTAGACGCGTGTAAAAGAAAATCTGCTCCATTTTCTCCAGTGCAGTTTTTTTTTTTTTTTTTTTTTTTTTGTCCCAGGACTTTTCCGCTATTTTGCTCCATTTTGGATGTTTTTGTCACACTGACTATGCCTTCACTCATGTTAAAATAGTATGTCTGTGCAACACACACACACACACACACACACACACACACACACACACACACACACACGTACATACGCGACATCAGCTACAAAAGAAGTATTACTGACATACAGTGAAAAAGACTCAACATGATCTTCTGCTGTGCCATGATGAGTGCTCCAGCTCCACTCCTCTCCAGGCCTCTTGGAGGTGAAAGATGGTGGGTGTCTCTTAGAGAGCCATCTGTTATGATTATGGAGATCCTGAAGGGGGAAGTGGGCTTCTAATTGAATTGGGTGGAGAAGTAATCTTGTCAGAGAGCCGGGGTGGCTGGCACCACTGCCAACTACTCCTCCACAGGCTTCTCTTTACCCCCATGCTGAAATAATGTATGACAGTACAGTCATGGTAGAAATATATTTATATATATATAAACCATATAGTATGTGCATGAGTGGCTGTGGAACGAATGAAAAGAGCAAAAAAAGGCCCAGATCTTCATGTCAGGCATTTGACTGAGGGCAAAAAACACTGATTTGAATTAGAATGAATTATGTGTCTATGGGCAACATATACATCATTTTTTCAAGATGGGTTATTGGATTATTATTTTGATGGCTGATGCTGATACTTTTCTGACTGAAGCTGCATGAAGGTAGCAAATAAGAGTCAGGATGAAGCATGTCACTCTGAATTAAGCATCAGAGATAGCCGTCTTCTGCTCAGGATGGTCAAAACATTCTTCAGGTGTGTTAAAATATATCTTTCAGCTCGACCCTGTTGGCTGCTGTTTACGGAGAATAGAAGTAAAACTGGGACTTCTGGGATCTGATTCTGAGGTAAGCGAACCTTTCTTTCTCAGTATATGTATGTATATGTCGTGTGGTTCACCTTGTATGTCTTGATAAGAAAGGTAATCAAAGGTCAGAGGTTATTTCCTATTTTAAGTGAGCAGCTTCACACTGCAGGACAATGTTGTTTAGGTATAAGACATGGAGAAATCTTATTACTGAGTTAAATATTATTTACTCCAGTCTGAGAAGTTTCTTTTCATTAATGTGCATAGCTCTTCTGTGCTGTCCATGCTTGACCTTAATGTCAGCTCATTATAAGCTTAATTGAAAGACAGAGTTGAATCCCATGTCCATGCACAACTTTTATGACACATAAACAAGCTTCTCTGCCATGCACGAAAACAAACACACACGTTCCCATCTACACATTTATTACTCTTCATCCACCAGTTGAAGATTTCGAAGAAGCTTCCTCATTAATGTGCTAAAAGTGTGTGTGTGATGGGAGTTGCAATTAGCTGACAATGGTCAGTATTCAAAAGATTGTAGCTACAGCTATGATACATTGCACATTTATTTCAAACAATGACTTGATTATGAAATATTTATTTAGCATATCTAAAAAGGTGCCAAAAACTGTATATTCCAGAGCCTGTTTTAGTTTTATATTTTAAAAATCACTTCTTCTTTTTTCTCTGCATGCTTAAACAACAGACCCAGATTAGTCTTCAATGTTTGTGCATGTGAAGTTGGTCATTATTGTGATGTAGACAGAAGAAAAAATATACCGGGAAAACTGCTGACACAATTAAGTCATTCTGTAACATGATATACAAAAATACATGAACACATGAACTTTAAAGTGCAAAACACAAGTAAGTCAGGAGTCCTACAAATAATTTAGTGCAGTATGAAATAAACATCCTCAGGTGCAGACCTGACCTTCCTCTATGTGTGTAGCCTCCCAGGAGGCTGTCATCCAACTTAGGGTAACTTTTTGACAAAGTACCAATGGCCTGGCTCCAGGTCTCCTCATTCATGTGGTCCAACTGGGAGCTGCAGAGGCTACGTTGCATTGTACTTTGTGAATGGTGTAAGTCATCCACTGGAGCATAATGCAGCAGAAGCTGAATGAAGTGCAGGCCCTCAGCCTGAACTTTCTGCAATGAAACCCTTTTCATTTCTTTCGGTGGAGTGACCTTCATAACAATGGCTTCTGTGGAGATGTCAAGCTGGGTATGGAGAACAATGGTCAGTGGGTTGGCAAGATAAATGCCCTGTTGATAAACCACTCAGGTTGGAATCACGACTGGATTTACTCTATTCATGTTATTCATCAATTTGTAATATTTTTCTCCAGATCAGAACCGTTAAATGTCATTTTCACTCTCAATCTGTCAATCTGTATTGTAGTCTTGTGTTCTCAGCTTTTGTCCCCCTTTGTGTTTAATTTATAGCTATGTTGTGAATAATTGTAGCTAATTTAGGCCTATTTATTTGTGCCTTTAGGTTCAATATGAATGCACCTTCTTTATCTGATCTTGTAATTTTTGAAATTACAGTGTCTTTTTGATACTCCCACCTGTAATTAGTGAACAGAAATGTAAAATCCACAGTAGCAGAAAGCTGCTACTCCTCTGAAAAGACTGGGTTAATTTAGAATGTTTTAATAGCAGGGTTACAGTGAAAAATTCAGGTTTTAATAGCGCTGAGGCTCATTAAATGCTGCACTGGTTTGCTTTCAGTTCTGGTTAAAACAGAATCAATGTTAGTTTGTGTAATTGGTCCTGATAAAAACTCCACAGTATGTGTTCAAGTGGTCTAAAAAGGCGCACTTGTTAACCAAGATCGCTCAGTCCCATCATCAATATAAACGAAGCACATGCAATAATACTGACCTTGTTATTCAGCCAAGCCTCACGTTTTCACACTCCATTGCTCATTATTCCCCTACTTTATTGGACCACTTCTGGAGAATGGATTCCACGGCTGACCACTCAGCACACTGGTGCCTCTGAGGGCAGATGTGCCTTAGACTCACCAACATCTATAAAAGATGACAGGTTGAATCACTGAGGTGTAGTTCTGCTGCCCTAAGCAGTCCTTAGACCACTACTAATTGATAGGAGCATTTAATAATACCATGATCTGAATAAGGGGAGGTACCAGCAGGGGTCTGTGCTACTTATAAATGATTGCATGGCACAATGGAATATACTGATTGGGAGTTTGGAAGCCCTCACACAGCAGTGGCCTTCTTTTTTTCTTTATTTGAAGCGAAAGCTCGACATTATTTCACAGTGAAGGGCACCTATTTTCCTCACATGGGTAGTTTGACATGGACAAATAGGAAGAGATACAAGGAAAGAGAGCAAGAGCGGCGACTTAAAAGCAGGAGTGAAAAGGCACTGCGAAGGGATTATGGTGATTTAAAACCTCTCCTACCTCCACATCTCCTCCCAATGGTTTTCAGAGGCAGACTGGAACATAATGAAGACAGTCCATCAGTCCATCCAGCTCCTCATTTGAGCTTTCCATTTTACACAGTAGCTGCGATTAGGCTGATGTGTGCCCGCGCGTACGTGCATGAGAGAGAATGAAAGGAATCAATTTCTTTGTGTCTGTGTAGGTGTGTGGCTCTGTTTGTGTGTGTCTCCAACCCCATTGTACGCCTTCTTTGTATGTAAGCACACATGTCTACATAAATCTGTGCTTCATCTCTCTGTCTCGTCAACGTTTTTCCCTCTTTCCATCCTGCCTCTTGTCTTAACGACCACAAGCAATCGACTGAAACGGCAGGCTTCAGCAGCAGTAGGGAGAGAAGAAGCAGGCAAATTAATGATCCCACATCACCACTCAGATAAAAGGCAAGACATATTTCCTCCCCAAAAACAGCAAAAAACTACAGCCACCTATGTTAGATTATCGCTTCATTCTTTCACTAAATCGCTCCTTCTCTCCTCCCTGTGTTCTTAATGCATTACTGCCCTCACCCTGAAAGTGGGCATTTATTTTGTTGGTGGAAGAAAACCAAAGAGAGGGACAATTCATGGGGAACTGTCCACTCCACTGGTGCTGAAACACAGGAATTACCAGTGTGCTGCAGGGCGACACGGCGTTTACAGGGAGCACAAACATTACACCGGACTGATCATAATTACAATTTCAACAAAACATTTTTACCTCGAAAACAAAACACTTAGAGAAGATGCCAGAAGCAATTCAGATGCCCCCCCCCCCTTTTTTTTTTTTTTTGATGTTCACTGCCACATTCTCACATATCAAAAAGCAACTCTTTACTTTTACTTACCTGCTCTGCACCAGCGATTACAATTTCCACATTACTGCAGTCACAAATGAAAGGCTGCACATCAAACAAAAGCGTCTGCCTCAGTAACTCTGCGCATCGTGTAAATAGGGATGGCTGAGGCTGGCTGCTTATTGTCATTTGTCAATACACTCATAAATAAAACACAAAGTCACACAATGCAAAACAAATGCTTCTCTTTAGACTAATTCTGCCTGTAAACATGATGAGCACACAGCCAAGCCGGTCTGCATGCAGCCCTCTGTGTATTAAGCAGAGGGAGCCAAGAGAGATAGCCCTGTGGCATAAATTGATTGCTAGAGACATATGTTGGCAACGCTGTATTTCACTCTGTGTGAAATCTCCCCTATGGGGCAGACAGGGTAAAACTGGGTGGGTGAAGGAGAGGAGGGAAGGGTGCACTGGTTGTGGAAGAAGCTAGAAATGAGGATGAGGAATGAGCTTTCACAGCAAGCAGGTGTGTGTGTGTGTGTGTGTGCGTGTGTGTGCGCGCGCAGTATTTGTGTGTGTGTGTGTGCATTGATCTATCTGTATGCAAAAAACATATGTGTGTATGGGTTATGCAAATGTATAGCCTTGCACAAATCCTCAGTTGTGTGGGTGTTGGTGTTTTTGTGTGCGAGTGTGATGTCTACGCAGAGAGCAGACCTTGATGATAAGCGAGTTATCTTACCATGCTGAGTGGGCCATTTAAAAGACAGCCATTTTTCTGGCAGCTCCGTGGAGAGAAGTATGATGGAGAGGGAAGGGTGGACAGGGAGGATGCTGAGAAGTGTGTGTGTGCGCGTGTGTGGTGCAGAAGAGAAAGAGAGAACATAAACAGCCAGTGGGGACAGAGAAACAAGGAATAGGATTCTTCACGGTTTTTATATACCTCATACATGAGCATACATTTATATCACACACATATTCATAGAAAACACATGCTCACACACAGGCATCCACAAATTACAACATACAAGACCACCCACACACAAACACGAAGACAAGCATGAAGGCAAATTACATTTCTCTTTCACCCACTCACCATCCTACCTCATCCACCCACCCACCCACCTACACATGCACTCACATTGCTCTGTGTCCATTAGCTGCACTTTCATGTAAACACCTCTTCGTCACCCACCTCTCCAAGAACTGTGATTGTGTTAATTCCTGAGTAAGTTGCACTTGCACAATTCACCATGCTGACGTTGCCTTTGCTGATATATTGACATTATAAGACTTGTCTGTAGACAAATTGAAGTATACTGCAGGGATGGTTATTGAACTCATTTGACTCCGAGGAACAACCGTCCTTACTTATTTATGCATTTACAGAGAGCCTATAAACGTAAATCCCCGAGCAGGTAAACACGATCAGATCGACAAAGATACTGTCTCTGCAGAGTGTGAACGTTGTTCTGTGATTTGTAAGCACACTGCAGAGGTCATTACATGGACTAATCACCCGTGTTCATCATGTGTGCCACTTAACCAAGATAGTATGTGGAGCGATTTAAGAAAAAGGTGGAGTGATGTGAAGGGAGACGAATGCTGCATTCAGGTCACATGGAATTTCACCTACATATGAGCTGTCACCTCTGGAAAGAGCATTCAAGTGTCAGCCTCCTAGGGGCAATTACAAGTGGGGCATGTAAGGATGTTTTGGATATCTTATCCTCTGTATAAACAAGTTTGTTGACTTTGACAAATCCAGCTACTCAATATTCTAGTCAGAGATAGCAAAAATCAGTAATCCCACACACAGAGAAAAATCTCTCTTTAATAAATGTTTTAATAACACTTAAATTATAAGACAATGCAATTGATCTTTAAGTTAGTATCGCTTCTTTGGAATATATCTTTGAAACAAATTACATAAAAACATAAGTATTTTGCGTTAGCAAAAGGCATACATGTAAAATGTTCATAGTGAACCTACATAGAAATAATTGATATTTTTCTTTGCTCATTATTTTTGCAATATTTACAAGAAATGTTCAAGATACAGTTAATACAGTTAACATATTTAAGTGCTTTTACTTATGCACAGCACCAAAGTACAAATTTGATGTTCTTTACCTAACATATTATGATGTGTGTATATATACTGTACTACACAGGTGTTACTACTAACATTACCAATGACTCTGTTGTCCCAGTAAGCCATGACAGTGTGACAGTGAGCTAGTATGCACAATACCAGGACCCTGAAACTGAAGCAGCCATTATTCATTTTAGTATTTACACATATGCTTTTACTTACTCACCAACTGTGTCAAAATGTCCTCCGTGAAAAAGGCCAGTGTTGTTGCAAAATGTTCAGAGTAAAAATATGTGCAATTTATATTAGCCTATAAAGGCTAAAATGAGGTGTGGACCCAAATCCACAACTCACTGACAGTGAAGACAGGGTGAAAAGAAAGTTTACTTGTTTTCTGGGGCAGTCAACAGTTCAAGATCAGAATGATTATTACTGTAAACAGAAAATGTATTGGTTTAAACAGATGTGAATGATAAGTAAATGGTAAAATCCCCCAAAACAACAGATGTTTGGTTTGCTGCAAGAGAGATGATCCAATTACAAAAAAAAGTTTAGGAACAGCGATGCGCAGAGACGACATATGGAACGGTGAGGTGTCTTCTTTGTTGGACAACATACTTTCCTCTGGAGTATGAATCAGCGTATGGTGTGTGTGCGAAAGCAGAGATGAAGCAACTGGTACAGATATGTGGAAGAGAGAGAAAATGTAGAGTCAGGACATGCGTGGGTGTAAGTGGGGGTTGAGATGAGGGAGGGGGGAGACATTTGCATTTGAGATGCACAAAAGAAAGGCAGAAGTAAGTGAGAGAGTAAAGAGTAAAGAGTAAAGAGAATGACAGGTGGACGTGAAGAGATGTTGGTAAAAGCACTCAGAGAAGAGAAACATTTTCACACCTTTTCTCTTGCTTTATCTTTTTTACTCATCCCGACTATCAGCCATTGCTATCATGAATCCACACACAGAGAAGCACTTTAAAGGATGGGCAGGTGTGAACTATGATGTCAGACCACACAGACAGCATTTCGATTACTTCTCTCATTAACTAACCAGTCTTTAAGATATGCTGCCAACTTCAGATACATTTTGGAAACAGTTTACAGGTTAATAAGCTCAGATCAGCCTACAGTACGTCAGTGAATGAATTCCAGCAGACTTACATGGACAACGATGGGTGGAAGTTTTTTCTCCCACGGTTATAATTTCCATTTCATAAAAGGACGCAGGTGATAAAGAGTGCTTTGTGAAATACCCCCCGATGCCCGCGCCTGCATAATGAAAGGCAGAAATCAATAGGAAAGGACTTACTCTGTTCTGTTTTCACCAGCCGAGTGAGTGTACTGTCTGTGTGTGTGTGTGTGCATACAGTGCATTTATTTGAGTGTGCAGAAAACCCAAATTAAAAGCAGAATAAAAAGTGGGAATCCATAAATTAACGCTATTTTAGTCACTCAGCCTTTGTGCTATTGAAGGCAGCAGCCTGTGGTGAGTCACTAGAACTGGTTGTGATCGTAATCGTTCCAAGGACTTGGAGCTGTCAGACACACAGGTTAGTTTTGATCATTGCATTCTTCCAGCAAAGAGGGAAAAGAAAGGCAGTGATAACATTTTATAAAATGAAGAGAACATGAAAGAAAAAAATCTCTCATCTCTTTAGTGCTATGAAAGGAAAATGTTCCCATTTTTTCCCATGATGCTGGTCACTTGTAATTGCTTCTTGTCATTTTTTTTATGATATAGACCCTTACTCTGCATCTTGTTTCTCAAGGTAGAGTTGCCCAGTACTCAGTAAAAGTGTCTTTCTTTTTTCTGTGATGCTCTCTTTGATATTTAAATATATGTAACTGTACATTTTGGGTGTGTGTAAAGCAAATGGTGAGTGTTCACTTGTCCATTAGGACAGTATTTTGGAAGCTGCAATCAGGCAACTAGACTTATGCAACTTTGTTGTGAAGTAATTTAGGAGACTTTAGTTAGGGTTGGGCATCATTCAAAAATTTACCGATATGCTGACTTTCATAAGTGTTCCTGATATTTGGAAATAGTGGCAGAATGACACCTCTTACTTTCTCCAGCCCGTCAACTTTAGGTGTACTTCTCTCTGTGAACCACACGGTGGTTGCACTCCATCTCTGCTCATCATCACGCTGCAATGAGGAGAGGATGCACCTCAGGTATTGAAATTTGGTACCGAATGACAAGGCATATTTCGACCAAAGCAATACAATCTGTGCCATAAAAGTATTGAAGTTCAGTACCCAAGTCAAACTCTGGTTCATTGTTTGTTTTTGAATTGGAAAGTTTTATTCTAAATTGCTTTTCTTAAAAGGCACATAACACATTTCCTTCATCTACGTTCCAAGAAAGGTCAAATAAACATATTCACTAATAAGTTTTTCATTTCTGGACTCAAGAAAAATGTATTTCACAATGTACCTGTTTGTGTTGTCAAGGAGCAAAATATTTATTTGTAATATAATAATAATTATTATTTATAATATTGCTATTTAGTTTTCCTGAAGCAGGTGATTAAGGTGAATCTAGTCGAAGAGCATAGTGATTAATCATTAAATTCAAATCAATTACAGGGGAGGAGATGTGGATAAACAGGCGCAGATGAGTGAAAGATGAATTTGTAAGCTTTGAGACAACTGAGATATGGATTGTGTATCCATCTGTGCAGGCATGTATGAGAAAACAGGTCTGCAGTTAGTACATGGAGGGGACAAACTCCATATTCCCATAGATGCTAAACGTGGTATTGTTTGACAGGAAGGTAGCTGAAATACAATCTAATATTTCGCACATGCATGCACATATAGTCCTAGTCAGTAACAATCACACACATATATAAAACACACCATACACTTCCAAATATTTCCCATAACACCAAACGTATGCTCAACACTATACATAAATCAATTTAATGTAACTTCATGTTTGAGTGGCCACATGCCACCAAAGCACACAGCCAGCAATCAGGCACCTGACAACCAAGCGAGCACTTCGACACAGAGATCCAACATCACGTGCTTTTTATGAGCTCAGTCTCTTTACATCTGTCTCATTCACAACACACACAAACGCTCACACGCATGCACACATAGCCACCTTCTGAGGAGCCATCAGAGTGCTGAGTGTAGATGTACTCTCCCCTCACCTGTGTCACACATGAGGTAGTTGGAGGCCATTTGTCACTGATGAACCCCTGAGGCACAGTACACACCAAGGAGAGATTCATTTGATGTACGTCTGACATGGTTTTCTCCATTGGATGAAGGCTGTGAATGTTCAACAGCATGACGGTAGCTTTTGTAGCAGAGATAGAAAAGACAGCCACGTCTGTTCCATTTTCGCTCATATTCAACTCATTCACCTCAACTTAATATATTGTAAATGGCTCCCTGCTGTATTATTCAATAAACGGACTTCATGGCTTAACATTTTCAGTGGAATCCAACCTTGTGATTTAGAAAAAAAAGTCATAATTTCAAAGTTAGCTCTTTCATGTTTACCTTTTTCCATTTTAAAACTAAAATGAATTGCTCTTGTTGCTGTTATATCAGTATATGTTTCACAATGTCAATGTCAAAGATGATTCTTTCTATAAATGATGAGCTTCTGCATACTTTTATGTAGATAATAGTATGAAATGTTGACTGATGCACTTTTGTCTGTTTTATAACAACAGCATACTTACACTTTGTTAAACTCTACCTAACACAAAAAAACCCTGCATAGTGCAGACTCAGTCTCTGACTTTAAAACACAGAGCAAGCTCATTTGAGCAGCTGGAGCTGAAATGCTTTGCTCAGTGAAGCAGTGACTTCTTCAGACATGGATAAATCAGGAATAACTTGAGTTCACACACTGGTTTCTTTCACAGTTGGCTGTTGGAACTAAGTTAACCTTGCAAGTCTTAAAACCTGTTTCTTCACAAAATGATTAATTATGGCCCTAATGATTTTCATCTCTCTAATATAAAGTGAACAGAAATAAATTGCCATTGCCTGCAGATATAAAACAACAGTGCTGCAGTCTATAGTGGGCCATAGTTAGTTAATGCAAGTTTTTGTGGGGTAATATAACAATGATATTTTATTAAATATTTGGGTGAATGTACTGATCATAAATAAAACTGAATCTATTAATTAATACATTTTCAGAAGAGAAAGGAAAAACAAGAGTCAAGTTCCTATAACATGTAATATCACCACTGGGTTCAGATTAGATTCTATGTACATGCTCAAATAAAACAAACTTGATTTATTTCCAAAGCATTGTTACCATAATATGCACCAAGCAACTAAAAGCCTAGCTTCATCATCATCCAAATGACACCATTTTTTTTTCAAACCATTGTTGGCTTTTCAGGACTGATATTCTATTCTAAATTCAGTAGTGCAGTAGTACAAGGCCATATTCGGTATATACAAGGTTATACAATTGCTGTTGTCGCATGTGATATGAGGCATTCATCGTTCGAGTAGCAGCGATTCAAGTCTGTATGGAATAAATGCAAAAAGATGCTCACAATCATCAGAAATGGAGTGCTAAAATAAAAAAAAAAACTTCAATCGGGACTACGATTGATGGATGGATGGATGGATGGATGGATGGATGGATGGATGGATGGAAGGATGGATGGATGGATGGTGCTGGGTGGTTCATCCTGTTAGCTGAACACACTGAACCTCAAGTGCAACGAAATGTCTCTTTAGGCTGAGGGATTCAAAAGACAATCATATTATATGTGGAGCATTAAACACAATCCCATTTCCGAATGATCTTCAGCATATAAAACACTGCTTTATAGACATAATTCATTGACTACTTTTTAGAACCATGTGACATACTGTTGGCTGGAAATTTTGGTACACTTAAAATGCTATCTGTTTGGACTGAAATAAGAGATGATAAAGCTTGTCTAATGATTGTGCCTCAAAACAGGCCATGACTATCTTTGTTTTACATTATCTACGCAGCAAGGGCTATTTTTTCTAAGGCAGCCATTACTCTATGTGCCATTGTGTCACACTGTATTTCAGTCTCTTACAAATGGAGCTATTTGAGAGTGTCTGACAGTAAATACTGTGCACGGTGAAAGCATAATTGCCAAAGCACCCGTGATGCAATGTTGTGACAACATCAGCACTGATAGGGGATGAGAGGAATCACTTGTGTGTTAAAATTGCCATTCAAACTTGGTCAATCAATCGTGGAAGCCATTTAAATGTTAATGGTTAAAAATGAACTGCTACATTGTTGGTGGACAAGTGGTTCTCTGTAGCCAATGCAGTGTTTATTCTCGAGCTGTTTAATTGCTGACAAGGGCATGTACTTTCGAGCCAAGCATCTACAGAACAAGAGACATTGACAGCTATTTCTTCAGCTGAGAAATCACTGAATAAAAAAATCAATCTGGCTTAGAGAGGTCCTGCATTTATCATTATATGACAGAGATATATGTCACTCATGGGAACGGTGCACATAAAACTCATTATCATATGTCACGTCAGGCATGGAGTGTGAGTATAGTTTCAGTCTGGTGAAAAATATCACAGCATGATCTCTAATACCCAATGTTCGAAATGTCAAAGAAAGCCAACCACTCTTTGTGCCTCACACACCCATACTGTATGTCAGAGCCAATTGAAATCACACAGAAATGGGAAATCCCAACAACAAAAGCATTTCGTATTAACGGTCATTTCATATTAGAGGCGAAACGCCATTACTTTCAGGCAGTGAGTCGTGACGACTGTCCGGAGCTTTCAGTATAAGCTGTGGTGGATGGGGGATGTGTTTCAGCAAGGATGAGGGCTGAACAAGAGAAATCCATTAGCGTCACCCTCTAAGACGACTGTCATATTTATTTTTTGTCCTATAGACTACCTCTATTTCTCCTCCCTTATCCTCCACTCAACATCTTATTCCGTCTAACCCCCCCCCCAACCTTTTCTCACATTTCTCTATAATTTCACATCCTTCTTTGCCCTGCTCCTTCCTACTTCTCATGGAAGAATTCTGTCTGTTAACACCAAGGTCGCACCTTCACCCCCCTGTGTCCTACTTTGCCATTCTTTGCGTATCTACATGTACTTTGGGTCGACAAAATAATAGTGACTCCCAGTGAAAAGTCAATATTAATGACCTAACAGCAAGTGCAGTGATGTCAAGCACTGAATTAGACTGTTCTTTTAATCAACTCAGCTGTATACCCAGTGTAATTAGGATAAACCCAGATGAAACAGCTGGCTAACACAGTAATTAAGTTATGTCTTTAGACCAGACAGAATTGTTGATGTGTAAAGTTTAACTTTGACACAGAGTATACTTATATACTAAGATTACTTATATATTGTACTATTTTTTGTCATTTTCTTTAAGAAACATCTAAATAAATAGAAAAATGCTATGATGCTGTTGTTATGAAGGAACAAAAGTTTTTCAATAAGGAGTTGCTGCCCCTTTTTTGGCACTCTTATTTAATACGAGTGTTTTACAAGGCAGATATGTAAAGTGTATAAATATGTTTAATACACCTGATAAATGACTGCAGGCTGACCACTACAGCAGAGGACACTGTGTACAATGTGCAGGCCTGTTTTACTGGACACACACAGAGGGTGAGATACTCAGTCAGACAGTGAATGAGAGAGACAAACAGGGAAAGAAAGGGAAATTAAGTGAAGCATTATAAAATTACTGATGACAGTAGCTCTCCTGTCTGCACCACAGCCCATTATTTTTCACACAACTTTCCTTTCTGCAGTGAAGTCTTGCTTATTTTTCTCGACTTTTGTCTGACCCAATCCACTGTAATATGATTGAAGCAGCCAGTAACTGTGGGTTCATCTATTTTTCAATTTCGTTCATATAAAATAGTCAAAAGAGTGTAAAGGTTTTGATAAAAATTTGAATAATTATTATAATTTCAGTGCGTCCCTAACTGTAATTTGAAAAAAAAAAGCAATTTACATATAAAAACGCTGCAGTATTACTTAACTTTTTCATTTCTCTGCATTGTTTGTGTAGCCACTTACTTTTTATACTTTCATTTTTTACAACCTTGCAGTGTTTTATTGCATTATGTAGGTAACTGCCATGATCACATTGTATCATTTCTGGCTTGAAATTCTGCTTTTTCTTTACCACCATGTGGTATTAAGTGATCACAGTCTGATCAGAGTAGTTCAACATGAGGATGCTGTGCAGCTTAACAAAATCACATCACACTACATGGCTTAAGAGTGTAGCATGTCTTGTGCAGCTTAAATTAAGAATTTCCTGAAATGGCAGCGCATCACCAGAGAAGGATATTGTAGTCCTCTGCAGCTGTTTAAATACATATTCAACATTTCATGTTTCTGAAGTCTGCCGCCTTGATCCTGTCTGTCCTCCATGTTGTCCTCAGCTCCGTGGACACCATGGGAAAGACCTAACCTGAGACAAATAGGTGCATGGAGGATGAGAGAGAGACAGAGAGAGAGTAACAGGTCACAGATTAGTGAGGGTTGGCTGGATCAGACACCTGAATCATGATTCCCAATTGGTAGTTTGCATAATTAAAAGGCTACAGGGTACAGGTAGGTCATTAAGCTCACTTCTAAATTGCTCCTGCAGGTCAACTGACCAGTGTATGGGAGGGAGCAAAACTTTATTTAGAAACTTTTTGCTGCAGAGGACATACCACATGCAGTGCAAGTGTAGGTTAATGTCAATGCTGAACACTGGTGCTACTACCAGGCTTTTGGTTTCTGCTGTGGCCACCAATGTGTTGTATGTCGAAAGATTAATTCTCAACGCTATAAGCCACTTTAGATGGAATGAGATTACTCGTGCATTCCCCTTGTTTATGGCACAGAATAACGTGTTTCTAATCATGTTTCTTGTAGGAAGGTAGAAAATAGATATTGAGATGCTTTCTCCAGGACATGATTACAACAGTCATGCAATGCAATAGGATGCAACAGGCACACAAAGAAAATCCTGCGCTCGCATCAGGAACAAATAGGGTTAACTCCACAGTAAACAAACTGTAATGAAAGAGGCAGATTGCCAAGACAGAGAGGAAAGATGGAGAGAGAGAGAGAAAGGAAGAAGGGGCAGGAAGGATGTTCAAAGGGTTTGTTCTGGCATTTGAAAGACGAATTTACAACAGGCAGGAAAGCAACACACAACAGCAGGGCTTTGAAGTGTCTGGCTATGTGTGGAGATCCCGGTGCTTACATGCCTTGATTAGCTGGAGAGACTTTCACACCCCCTGCCGCACATGTTGTTGCTGTGATACTCTCACCAAGCAGGGGATGTGGTGATAGTAGGGACTCAGCTGGAGCTGTCTACATAGATGTGCGTGCGTGAGTGCGTGCGTGTGTGCGTGCGTGTGTGTGTGTGCGCCTATAAACGTCTGCAACATTTGAGGGTGTGCTTCCAAGTATATGTGCGCATGAGAAACTCATGTGGGTGGAGTGTAGCAGCTGAGTGTAGTGGTGGAGAGTGTACTGTGTGTGTGCGCGATTGTGGCCTAGACTGTCAGCATAATTGGATTGACAGCTCCCGCTGTGAAGGGTGCAGCAGAGTCAACTGGTGTGTGTTCCTTGAGAGCTCCCCTGATGCCCTCTCCTCCCTCCTCCACCACCTCCTCGTTCCATTTCTCCTCTTCCCTCCCACCTCCTTCTGCTGTGATCCTAATCAGGATAGAAAGGCCGGCTAAGGAGCTTCAGCTCGTGGTCGCTGGGCATCTTCCTCTTGTGGAAATAGAAATAAGAAGGCAGATGAAAGACCTCTAGTATGTGAATAAATATCTATAAAATTGAATGTTTATTTCAGATAATATTTTTTTATGGAAAATATAAATATCAACCATTAGATTATTGCTGCAACAACAGCTAACAACAAACCTTTTAGGGCTAGATTATGTTAAAAAAATAACATGTACGATATTACAGTTGTTTCCAACAGCCACACTTGAAGGCAGAGAGAAAAGCCTCCTCCTTCCGACTGTCATAAAGATGGGTGAGACACGATAATTGTTTCAATATTCAGATAATGGCCAGTTTCTCCTGGAAGACATTTATGGTGGTGCACTGTGTTGTTCACACAGAAAGTGACAGAAATACTTTGTGTAAAAAGTGAAAAAAAGCATGAGAGAGAAGTTCAAACCCTGCCAACTTTCTCAGCTCCACACAGCTGGACAATCACCCCATGCAGTGGGTGTGAATGTCGGATTGTCTGTTTTGGAAAGTTACAGAAACTGTCAGACACAGCTCCCCCACCCTTCAGGCAATGAGAGCACTGCAGTAACATAAACATCTAGTTTTTCTGTTCGAGTTCTAGTTAGTTTTAAACTCATTCGGGTGGGTTTTCCTGAACGTTGTTTAAGGAAAGAAAGCTTGATTCTGGTTCAGACCAAACAACCACAACAAGATCAGCTGAAAATCTGTATATTAACATGGTACATTTATGCCACGAGTGTGGATCACTGCCTTCGAATTCAAAAGCTGAACTTAACAAATATATCTGATTTATGTGCTGATCAGCTCACTGAAAAGCACTGAATTAATAAATGTGCAAAAAAGTTACAAGCATCTCCACAAACAGGAAATGGTCATTTAAAATCTAAACCTTATAAATGAAAGAGATAACTCAATTACATACTAAAGTAGCATCTAAATATATTGCTAATTTCTGATCATAAACACACGAACAACTGAGTTCTTAGTAAGACAAATAACTACCGTCATGTACTGTATACTGTATTATCTGTGCACATATAGAGTATGTGGGTGAATATGTAAATGTCTGTTCTTGCATGGGTTTGTGCATCCTGCAGTGCAACTTCATGTGCTGGTATGTGAACATGTATGTATTCCTATCTGTGCTGAAGTCACCACCCGGCAAATGTTTTCAAATTATCCCAGCTGGACCTCCAGGGAGATGGGTCAGCATGTTGAGAGGCAGCAACTGAGGAGGACATGGGAGGAAAAGGATGATGATTGCAAGAAGAGGGTAAAAGGTTCTGTGATGATGGACTACAAGATATATCGGGGCCATGTATGTTTGTATATGATGCGGTTGAAGGGCAAGTCACTGAAAGAGGGTAAAATGTGCCCGTGATCTTTGTGTTCTTATGAGAACTCACCATGATACAAAAGTAAGGACAAAGTAGTGACTCAAACCAGGTCAGTGACATAAGTGTTGAAATTGTTGCTATGTAAATGAGGAGGGCTGTTGCTGGGTGAGAACCAATCAGATTTAGGCAGGTTAGAAGTCTCTTGTAGCTTCAAATGACTAGCATGTTACGCCCAAACGGATTTTGCATTTTGGTGTTTGTTTTCGAGGAAAATGAAATGATAGAAAATACAGGCTAGAGAGCAAATTGTCTTGCCAGTTGTTGAGTAAAGCAATTCATATTCAAGTTGGTGCTCTTTATCTGTGATAATCAGAGTTAAAGAAATACTTTCTATGACTTTAACATGTACTGGTGTCTGTCTGGTTATCTGCCTGAATTTCCTAAAATGAAATACACGTACAATTACATTTTGTTTTGATGTTGTTAAGGACATTGTCATATTGGAAGTGAAGCTGTGGGACGCTAGTTAGCCACTCTGCGTGTGGCTGATGGTCGGGTTCTAACAAGAGTTGTGGGTGATCGAGACTGATGGTGGGAGGATGGAGCTTCAAATCCCTTTACTGTTGCGCTTCATTCCCACTTGTCAGGGCATGCCAGTTCATGCCAATTGAGCGGCAGACTTGTCTCTTCGCTTGTTTGCTCGTGAGGGTCTTTGTCGCTATTCTCTTTCTTTTCTTTGCATCTCTTTCACTCTCTCACTGCTTCTTTTACTTTCCCTCCCTCCAGAGTAATGCTGGGGACTTTCTGCCAAATGTCACAAATGTGTACCTCCAAACCCCAGAAAGCTGTTTGCTCAGACCGTCTCCTGCATAACTAGCTAGTGGGGGGAAACTCCAGCACATTTTGCTTGGTCATTTTCATCTCAAAAGTTCCACTGAAACGAAAGAAATGGGGGCAGAGCTGTTGTGAGCAGCAACGAAATATAGTCTGAGGATTGTTTCTTCGTAAATTCAGTGACAGCTGTTTGCCTCTGTGGCTTTGGAAGCAGATAAACCCTAACAAATATCATCTTGCACCATCACTGAACGTGTTTTTATGTGTTGCATTCTTGCATCCTCCACAATGTAGTATGCAATGTTCGATTCATATGACGCATTACAATATTTGTTAATCAAAGTACAATTCCAAAATAAACGCAGAAGGTCTGGGTGACAGGATAAAGATCTTGCAGGTTTTTTTTGCAAACAGAGGTTACATCAGTGTACAGTAATGAGACTTTTAGAAAGCGGCACTGCTACAGTGACTATAGATTTAGATCTAAATGATTTAGCAGATAAGAAAATGAATGCATGGTCAATACTGTATGTCTTTGGTTGGGAGGGTTAAAGACATATAGTGCACAGTTGTCACTGTCATAGCTTACTCTTAATGGCTCTTCTGTCCCCCAACTGTCCCTTCCAAACAGGTTTTGTGTGGTGTGTGTGTGTGTGTGTGTGGTGCTTATTATGTTTCTCTTGCATGCTCTCTCCTTGACAACCTAATTACTACTTTCAGCGATACACTGACATACAGATCGAAAACTGCACTCTGGAATGTGGCTGATTTTTGACAGGGTGGTGGTTTATGAGATGTTTGTGTAGGAGGAGATTTTCTCTCCTTTTTTTCTGTTTTTGTTTTTCATTCTCGGTACTATGGGTAATTATTTACATTGCCGGTGTCACTGAGAAGAATGGTAGAGAGCGACTGAGAAGGGAGGGAACGGACTGAAATTTGTGGGAAACATGAAAGAGGAAGACTTCCTCTTTCTGGCTTCGAGCGAGTAACCAGAAGCATTTCTAGTGCAAACAAGTCAGTTGATGGATCGATCTGTTCTGAGCCATGGTGGCAGATGTTCCTTTAATAACATAACGTAATTCTGATGAGGTAACATAGCTACTGAGGCATAATTAGAGCACATAAACTGAAATTTTACTTACATTTTAATTGAAAAAAGAGACAGCATTCTTCTGTGTTATGTAAAATTGGTTGTTGATTTTTACAGTTATTTAAAAAGGTTCAGTTGCAGCCATTTTTGGCAAAAAACCAAACTGCTGCATACTTCAGCTCTAAGTGCAATCAGTGGACCATTGATTTGATGTGTTGCAAGGACACAGCAGGAGTTTTACACTGTAGGCCACCTATTGTGAAGTGTTTTCTTGTGAAAATACATTCAATTTTATATTTTGTTGCTTTGTGCTTCAGTTCCTTGTTCACAGGTGTGCTAGCCTGTCATATTGCCAAAAATGTGAGAGGCAGTAGAACAGTAGCAGCAGTAAACACTGGGTTTTAGTTTTCAATTTTACTCAGCTCAACTCAAAGCAAAGCACAAAAGCGCAGTAATATACAACATTAAATTCACTGCAACAGTTGCAGAAGGAAAGTTTTTAGAATGTGCTTCTGGGTAACAAACTCAACTATACCTCAGGACTGCTGTTTCAATCAGAAATTTTCACACCAACAACTTTTGTTGACTCTCAGTCTGTCTTTATTACTAGTTGCAAGCAATGCCCATCCACACTGCTGTAATTTTTTTTAACCAGCCTAAAATGTGCAGGACAACTGAGAGTGGGAATGGGGAAAAAAAATCAATGAGTGGATGGGTCGAATTTCTCTTTCTGGCTCTGAATGGCTAAAAGTGTTTCAGCTGTATCAAGATGAGGTTTTGCGTGCCCGACAATACCTGCCTCAATGGAGGAACTTAAACACTCTGGCCAGCCAAAATTGAATGAATGGGCCTGTAGCTATCAGCTCAATACACAGAACAAAAAGAATGAGTTACTGTGAACCAGCACCGGCAATAAAATACACTATGTATACACTATGCAACTATATAGCGGAAGGAAAAGATAATGCAGTTGTTGAAATTAAGCTCTCTAACCCCAGGTGCTGAATAGCCACGGCTTTTACACAGAATGACTGGATAAAGAGAGCAGAACATTTAAAACCTACAGGAATAAATAAAACTATTGTTAGGAAACCTCATCTTGCTGGCACAGTGGACAAAGGCACTTCACATAATTACAGTGGCCCGTACTCAAATTACTCATGAACAGTGGCTAACCACACTTTCCTCTGTCTCTCTATCTCTCCTGTTGTTTCCTGTGCGTTTTTATTGGAGCAATGCTTGTGCAGTCCATGAGAAAAGTCTAAAATAAAAAGAGAAGGGAAGTGTGTCATTTGTGTGCTATACAGTACAGCGCGGAGCTAGAACATTAGCAGAGATTTACAGAGATGCCAGAAGTATAAAACCGTTTCTGAAGTACACCAGTTGGTTGAAAATAGCTTGTAGTGAAATCCACATGGTTTGACAATATATTAGTTGGCACAAATAAGAGATTTCAGCATCACATAAAAATATAATTTGCATCATGGTTCACATTGACCTCCAAATTATGGTTGTATGCTGTATAAAGGCAATTCTGAGATTTCTTTCAAAACACATTAAATATGTTGGAAAATAGTTGCTGAAAAAATGTGGAAAGACTTTGAACGATATATTACTGAAATGTGGAGTTAGAGGTTCAAACTGTTTTTCACCAGTTTTCAGTCCAGGATTTTTGTGGGCGGTCCTAAAGGGTGGCTCGATGACACAGTGAGGCCACCCTGAGCATACTCCTGATGAGGTCATCTCGCACGAGTGTTTCAAAGTTAGTCCTGTCATTTTCTGAACTCGTCTGACACTTTAGTCACTTCAAAATTGCTGCTTGACCCCCACAGTGCTGGAGCTGAGAATACTGCTCATTTTTACCCAATTTTGACACCTAATTTCATAAACTTTTATCATTCTAATTTGGCTGGGTGGTGAATAACACTTTCTTTTTTGGTCTGTCAAACTCAGAGCAACATTTATTCTGACTTTACATGGACTTCAAAGACTAATTCTAAATGTTGGAGTCACAAGAATTGACTCCATACAATTGACTCCTACAGATAAAGCACCCTATAACACATCATAACCTTCATAAGCCACAAACTATCTATCCTGAATTACTCCCTTAATATGCTGTACTTTTTGACCATCTAATTGTATGTAACAGAAAGATGTGTAACCTAACAGAACTGGGTTCAGTTTCAGTCACTGGCTGACACCTGAACACAACCCTCAGGCTTGTTAGAGTCAGACAATTGGCTTTATTTAGGAATTATTATGTGTTTATGTGTCTGCAGGATAGCTTGCTTACATAACTGTACACACATGCTATTACTGTTAATCAATTTGCTCTCCAGCTGAATCACTTTGACCTGTATTTAACATGGTGCTCAGTTCCAGCACATACAGCATTAATCCAAATTAACCTGTGTATTTTTCCTCATGAAGTAACAACTCACCTACAGTCTATGTCTGAATTAGCACGCTGCACGCTTAAGGCCATATTTCAGATATTTGCATTAATTCACTGTGGAGACATTACAGGAATGTGATTTGCTGAACACCACTCTTGGGGGTTTATCTAAATAAATAAGTTCAACATGGATGTATTTCTAGCACAGGAAATAAAAGCACTAGGCTTTTTTTTTACTATATGGAGATTAGAACATTTTCAGTGATCGTGTACAGTGATGAGATAAGGTGATGAGTGTGAACAATCTTTCATTGTGCTTTAAAGAGACATCCCATGTCAATTTCAAAAAGTGGTGTAATTTTTCTGCTTTGCCTGCTTTTATTTTGTATTGTTGGAAGGAGACTTTCCTGTGAAAGTTCAAGCAGGGTTCCAGCTGCAGTAAGCGGTTATCAAAAAGAAAATATATGGACCTATTTACCCATGTTACAGTGGTTATTTTGGCATAGAAGGCTTTGAGTTCAAAAAGAAAAAGAGAAAGAAAAACACCTCACACACTGTATAAAACCATTTAATATTTAAGTCTTTCTACAACGTGGCAGCTAATGGAAACATAGTTTGAACCAGCAAAGAACATTTCAAGCCCTTCCATAGACAAGAATGACACTGACTCAAAGATTTCCATATTCGATGCAGTACTTTATATAAGGTGCTGAATGTCCTTGCCGTTTACCTTTTTTTTGTTTTTTACACTTCCTTTTTTATAACATTCATGTGTTGAAGCCAATTTAATGCTAAGCTTCGTCCATGTGTGTGTGTTATGTTACAAATGATTTACCATACAGACCTGTATGGTATGTCAGTTTCTTTCCCCTCAGTCAGCGTTCAGTCGGGAAAACATCTCCTTGTCTGTGAGACATCAGCATGAATAATGACACCTTGGGCTGAATGTTTGTTCACAGTTCCCCAAAAGAATGCCAATTTAAAGAAAGCAAAGTGAAGGACGGCCTGCTTCTCGCCTTGAGTGTTTGAAGGGTGGCAGGCAGCAACAATGCACACATGCTGAGAGTGGAGGACTGATCAGGAAAGTAATATGTGCTGTGGGTGGAAAATATACTTAGAGGGTGCCTCTGTGCTCAACTGGATTAGAAAGTTAAGAGAGAGAAAACACAGGCAAACAGGAATATACATCAGTCTAGAGCTGTGAACTGGAATGCTCAATGCTGCTTCCTGCAGAGACTTACTATTTTAACCAGGAAAGCAAATTTACACATTTATCTCACTATTTTAGACTCTGTCTATTTGTACCATATGAATCTGTGGTGCTGTGCACTTTTTCATAAACATGTTTCTGTGTGTGCGTGTGTGTGTGTGAGTGAAAGCATGTGTGTTTGTGTTCATTTCAGCACCACCTGCATCCCAGTCACCTCTCTGCGGCAGATTTTCCACTTAACATGATAGAAATGCCTTTGGCTATGAATAACACATTTACTCTCTACTGTACCTCAGGCAAAGTATTACATGATCGGTTTCCTCTGCAAGAATATGTTAAAAATGGAAAAAGCCGGTGTTCCTTCAGGAAGCAGAAGCTGGGGAAGGAGCACGTTTTTTACGGATTGAGAAAAATGCTGGAAGAGACAGAAAAACAGGGAAGATCAACAAAAAAAAGGAAAAAACTGCCGCAGCAGTCAGTAATGATTTGCGTCCCCTCCAGAATCGCAGTTGCTGGGAGGGGAGAGAAGGGAGTGTGCATTTGTGCGTACAAGTGTCTGCCTATGTGTGTGTCTGTGGGTGTCAGTGCATATGTGTGTCTGAGGGCTGAGTGTGGAGGGGCTAATGGAGTGTTGATTGCCTGGCGGTAAGCAGGCATCAGTGGGTAATTGCAGCTCTACGGTGTAGCAGCTCTAAAATGAAGACGCATTTCACATTCGATCACTGAGCCTCCAGTATGGATGCACATGCATGTGGTGGTGGGTTATGGAGGGTTCGGATGTGCATGTAGTCCTATATCTAACCAATGGAGCCAGATTTAGCAATTGACTGAGTGATATTAAGCAGCAGGCCACAAACAAAATGTCATTAACACCTTACCTGCCTGGCTTGGATTTCATGTGTTTCAGGGTATAATTGCAACCTGTTTAAGGATGCTGCCAAACTGTATGTTTATAAAGGCGTTGCCAGATTAGATAAGATAGTGAAGCAGGTATTGTGCAACACTGTAGAGCTACGCAGGAGAAAACTAAAAGATGGAAAGCTAGAAGTGGAGCTAATATGTCCTGCCCTTTCTCTTTCCTTCTGTTCTCTTTCCCTTTGCGCCCCGGTTGAAGTCTCCCCTTGGTGAACCTCACTCGTGTTGCCAGGCGACAAGGTTGCCTGGGAGCAGGGCTTTGATGAACAGTCACAGTGTAATAGAGGTATCCCCGCCAACACAGAGCACACAGGGACGGACAGGCGGACAAACACATGCATGTGTGCAAACACATGCCAGAGTGTGGCATGTCTGCAGCCAGACCAGACAGGACCCAAATGCACCCAGTGGAGTCGTGTCTGGGATTCATTTTTAACTGCAGATTTGGCTCACATTTATACAGTATTCAGCGATTAGTACTAATTTATTCTCAGGGAATCTTGAGAAATTTCTATTTCACAGTTTCTTCAATTAATGCCTGTGATGAATAGAACCCCTCATATTTATCACAGTCAGGAGCTACAGCCCTGCTGTTGATTTCCACTGCAGCTTTCCATGACTTACTGAAGTCAATTGCTCCTTGTGTTTTCAAAAATCTATTAAAACATTTCACAGAAATATTCTGCTGCCTTGGCAAATGTAATCCATCATTTTAAATGCAAGAACAGAATTTTTCTCTGACATTACTTTTTTCCCTCTCATAGGCATTACAGTAAGTGAAGGAAATAGAATTACACTTGCAATATCCCTTAACACCAAGAGAATGTGCACTGATGGCTAAACTAAATCTCATGTCAAACAGATACAATATCACTGCACACAATCAGACATTAAGATGGATGGAGAACAACACGAGTGCTGCGGTCAACATCATCAAAGCTTAGTATCACTGCTGTACCAAAAGGACTGGCTGATGGGCTCCAGCCTACCCATGAATGTGGTAATTAAAGAATCGTTTGATCAATCCCAGTAATGAAGTGTCTAACCCACACACACGCCACAGCCTGAAGCTCAGCTGCTAACATGCGGTTTCCATATCTCTTTAAAGTAATAGCCTAATATACAACTTTTTCAAATAATTGCCCACTTTCTTACTCTCAGTCTTTCTGTGTTGAACATGATAGTTATTCAAAATGTGACTCCGGTCCATAAAAGCTTTTACAGTTGCTCTAGGAAAAGTTCCTCTGGCACACATAAGAGATGTGTTTTACATTTCCAATGGCCCCAACAGCATTTCAATTATAGCTGCAGGCTCACAGCCGCAACTCTCACAGCCTTTCCAGTCAGCTGCATACACAGATGCACACACCACTGACTGTTATGTTTGGGGTTACGATAAGGGGCTGCGAGAGAGCTGCCTGCAAACAAGCAGCTGGTGGTGAACTGAAAGAATTAGTACCACTGTAGAACATTACAGACCTACAGCCAAAGTTATTTAAACTTTCAATAACAGTTTTTTTGACATCGTAGGGGCATCAAGCTGTAAACATAACACTGGAATATTATCAGCCTTGAAGCTGATCTGGGGAAACAGTTGCCTATTTACACATTCAGAAGATATGGAGCAACATTAATATTCATTTGTAATCGCCTGACTCCTTAGCTGCTAAATGCTCCACTATGTGCTCCAGCTAGTAGCTAACTTTGTGTGTCCTTTGTTGCTGGGCAAAAACAAATCCACAAGAGACGTGAGACTGAACCAAAACAGTGAGGGGGCCACAAGAGCAATGCAATTAGCTGAAAGATGCTAAAAAGCTTCCACATATACAAAAACACCACAGGTCATTACTTGTTGCATAAAATATTCCCTATGTCACCAATGAGCTATATGAACATACCAAATGTACCTCAGTAATGATGTGTATAGAAATTTGCATATCTCCCTCTGTGAAGTTTTTTCTTTTCTTTCTCTCTTCTAATATGTTTTTTTTTGTTTTTTTTTTCTTTTGCTCCTTTATGTGTGTGTGTGTTTGTGTGTGCATGTGTGCACCTCTTTATTATGTAACAATAAATAAATAAATAAAAAATCCTACAGTCCAACCAGATTGCACAAATAGTATCGATGTAGTATGCCTGTGCACAGGACTGTGTAGGGATGTCTATATTCATCAGTCTAATTGTGATTATGGCATTTAATTAAGCCAGATGATTTCCACTTCTGTGGTAATCATTAGTTTGTGTGTGTGTGTGTGTGTGTGTGTGTGTGTGTCTGTGTGCGCAGGGTTAGGTCAGATTACTTTGAAATGTAGTCAGTTACTGAATCAATTTTTTTAATTAATGTTATCCATTGATTACAAAACAGAATTTAATCTGAATACTTTTGGATTACTTTATAATTAAACATTTAAAATATTTCACCTTATACTAAACAAATGGACGCAGTCACACAATCAACAAATATTCTTTCCACAACATTTTCAGTGTTTTATATTGGACATAGATGTTCTTGTGTTGCACATTTTTACATCAATCTGTAATCTTAATAAGTAATCCTGATTACATGTAATCCATGTAATGCACAACCCAAACCAAAAACTCAGTGACGTGCTCATCAAACACCAAATGTTATCTTGCTAAAAATAGTTACCTCATGTTAAGCTATGAAAACATTTGAATCTTCTACAGCAGCTGCAACTCAAACAGAATACAACTTGTTCAAAAGTAATGTGTCAACCACCTTTGTAATCACATACATGACATCTTTCATCAACAGTACAACAACAATAGAGTTGTTTGTGGGATTTGTGAAAGCTTGACTCACTCTCTGTCTAACTAAATGACCTGTGAAAGCTGGCATACATAAACAGATGGAACTTTTTACAGGCATACACTGCTAACTAGCCAAGTGTGAATACAGCTAATTGGAATAAAAGTGATGTAAACATATGTGTGGGTGCACATGTAGGTTTGATTTGCATGAGTGGAGAATTTAATGGGGGATTTCTTGTTTTCTTTGTTAGCGAATGTGTAAGAGCATTTTAGGCAGAGCCGGCAGGTCCCGAGAATTTTCTCTCCCATTCATCTAACATCACATCTGGATGCATACTTGACTCATTTTGTTGGTTTTGATTTTTCAAAGAGGCAGCGTGGCATACATTAGCTAAAAGGTGAAAGTAGTCCTTTAAATGAAACATACCACCTGCAGAGAACTATAACATGTATTCATGAGTAGGCTTAATTGCTTTTTCAGGACAAAGCCACACGTGCACAAATAAAAGCTTGGAGTTTTTCAAATGACACAACATACTGAGAAGTATAGTACACGTGTGATACGGTTAATAAAAGTCGACTTCAGTACAATCATACGTATATAAATATTTTCTTTCTTATTTGGGGTAAAGTTTTTCTTGTTAACAAAGTCCATATGTCTGAAAGAATATTAATGCATCACAAGGCAATGAAAGTACAATTTAACAGTGAAGCAGAATGATTAATATAATACATTATACATTCATAACACTTGTTAATCTATAATGAGGCAATGGTGCTTAATACATTATACTACAATTGTTTTTTATATGTAAACGTAAAAGGATTTTACCTCTAACAATGACAGCATTTTGAGTTAACAAAAAGACGACAAATGCATGCTCTAATTAAGTACAATCTTTCAAGTATTTTTATGTCGTACAGTACTTCACTGTTACAGCTGATAGCTACTTGAACTGCTGTTTGAACTAAATGTTCTCTGTTTTAAACATTGCTATCTCTATGAGAAAACAATATTAAATTGCATATGTTTAAGCTAATAAGCCACATGCTAATGATGGAAAAGTGTGACATAATGTAGTGTATAGCTATAAAATGTTCCTCTGTACTATATTCTTACTACCCGCAAGCTTATTACAGCTGAGACCTGCAAATGACTTTGAATAACTAATTTTTAATTATAAAGACTACCCTTATAAGAACTAATTAATATAACCCATTACGTGTTTCCCACATCTTTAAATCTACAAGACCTTTCTCCAGTGCTGGCTCATTGCAAAAACATTGTGGACATAAATCTGGCAATGCAATCAGTTCTTAGTGGAGGAGATGGGTTTATTGATCTATTTATTGATGCACCAAATCTGTACTATTCTCTTGACAATGTTTGTTAGATCAGGAAACCGTTGTGCCTATAAAATGCATCTTTAGTGAATGAACTGATTTACTATTTGTGAACCATAACAAAAAGACACATCAACAGAACTGTCAAATCTGTACAGACTCCCCTGCTATGCTGAGTTGTTACTCACTTAAGTCGCATATTTTTCTCTTTGGGTGTGTCACATTTTCACTGTACAGTCCTTCCATAGGGTTTCATATTGATCTGCTTGATTGATATTTCGTTATGTTATTATGAGGTGTCAGGTGTCAAAATCAAACATATAGCTCTCAAGTGTATTTCACGTTTGCATTATGGGTATGCTTGTGTATGTGTCCAAGTGTGTCTTCAAGGCCTTGGTGAGTGTCTTACGCCTGAAACCATTTTGCGAGTAAACTCCAACCAGAGGCAGCGGAAGAAGACTGAAACTGACATTTGGCTAGAGGCAGAGACAGATAGAGCCCAGCCTGAGAATTACAGAGTACAGCAGTGAGGGGTGAGGGAGGACAGTGCCTCTCACTCAGCAGTTAGGCCGGCAGTGCAGCACAGTGCAGTTTACATCCAAACTAAATCCAATTTGGCGTGTTTGCAAAGGCAAGGAACTGTTGTTGAATATGGCACTGTGAACTGATGCCAGTATTCTCACTAAGACTGGAGGTTTGTTTGTTTATCACCCAGAAATTAAATGCTCTGCCTCTGAGAAAAATATGTATATTAATGAGCCAAAGTTTAATCGTCCACTTATCGGCTTTCATCACATCTAAAATAATTACTCAGGCAGTCAGTTGTAGAAATAATAAGTACAAAGTTGTTAATTTAATATCCAAAGTTCTAGACTTGATATTAAAGATGGATTAAACAAAGGACGACCTTCATGCGACATTCATCTGTGTTCAGTTTTGAAACTTCAGCCATAAGCTAAGAGGACATTTAGGGATTTATGGGTGCTTTTGGGTGCTATAAAGATTTTAAGGAGTGAACATTTTCCTTAGTAATTCACACTTCTAATTAAGAAAAACTTCTGCAAAGTGACAGCATTTACTAGAATAAAATATTTTGGTAGTCTTTCCAATCAGTGGCAGTGTCCTCCCCAACTCGACCCTCCCTTGTTTTTCTCTGTTTTTCTCTGTCCCGTCATCATCTGACAGCAACAACAGCAGAAGCAGCAGTGGCGGCGATGGTGACAGTGCCAGAGGCCACGCTGCTCTGCCACACAGCGATCTGGCAGTCTGTTGCCTCCTCCCCCTCCCTCTCCTCCTCCCTCTTCTCCTCCCCCTCAATTCCTCTCGCCTCCTCCCCCAACTCCCTCTCTATCTCGGCTGACAGACACCTGAGCAAGACAAGAGGTCAACCTTGCCATCGTGCATGTTGGCCCATCTCCACCGTTTGACAGATAGTGTATAACTGTGTGTGTGTGTGTGTGTGTGTGTGTGCGTGTTGTTGATGCAATTGACGGGTGTTTATATTTGGCGAGCTTTTTGTCGTCCTTTCTTTTTTTTTATCTTGTAGTTTTGGCCCTTTCTTCAGTTCCTTTCTGACTCATCTATATTAGGTATGTTTTGTTCCACCTCTTTGGAGTCACCTTTTCAGTTTATGCATAAAAGAAATGCCAGAAATGTAAAAAGGAAGGGTAAGACATTGGGAAAAGTTTGAATGCTTTGCTGAAGTGGAAAAGGTTGCACATCACAAAATTAGATAAAAAGTGATGGGAACACATTTTTAGAATGTGCCTTGCCATTGTGATACCCGCTTCTGCTTCTTCTGATGTGGACAAAACAATCATGTCATGCTGTAACCATTACAGACCTGTTTGTTAGCGGCGTATGCTACCGCAAAATCTCCGGATCATGCCCAGACAGCCCTATCCTATAGCCACATACTAATACATTCACATGATATACAGAACAACAATTATCGTCATCTAGACACCAGCAGATGAAATGCTTTGCTCATGGGCACAGTGATGGCAGTGCAGAGAGGCTTTTTACATACCCATCCTCCCTTACGAAATTTTCTCGAGATGGCTTGGGATTTAAACCAGGGTGCCTCTAGTCACAAGTCTGCAACTGTAATCTGCAGCCCTGCTGGTTCATCACCCTCCCTTTCCCTCTTCCTCTCCACCAGTATTTATTTTCCCTCCCTGGGCCAGACAGATGGGAGTGTTCAAGAATAAAAGCGTCAGTATTTACCATATTATTTACTAGCATCAGTGCTACCACCTTTGGCCATGCTAGCCAAAAAAATAAAAGCCCACCTCCTTTCCCTCTTCCTTGGCTTACCTGGACTGTTTAGGATTTATGTGGGACAACTATCCTGTTGGAGCCATTTTGTAGCTTGATCAAAGATGTGTCAGTGCTGGGATTCACTGCACTGACCCAAAGGTTAAGAGTGTGTTTCGCACACTGTGTAGCGTATATATCATACTGTGACAGACGAATGGTTTTGTATCTCTGTCAACAACCTGAAACCAAATACGGACACTAATGGATTTCGCTCTGCTGTGTGTGTGACAAAGTCATAACACGGGAGTGAGGGGAATGATATTATGAAAAATGGCTGAAGATATTAATCCGGAGGTTTTATAGTATAGTCATGTAAACACTGGTAGGCAACGTGCAGACAATGCGTCATTAACAAGATAGAAACTTCACACTTGCAGATACGGGTTCACCTACACAGGAGATAATCTGATGAGAATTTGGAGTGTCTTAGTGCGTATATTTGCATATTAATAAGGAAAAACTGCCTTACTCTGATCCACTGTAACTTCTTAAAGATATAAAAACCAGAGGTCATAGCTATAACACAAAATTTGTGACATCAGACATGTTGATAAGTGCTGATTAGTGCATTAATTAGCTTCAGGAATTAGCAATGTGCATAACTGCCTATTCTAAATGACATGTTTGTAGTACGACACTAATGTTGAGACTGTCTACAAAAACTCATATGTTTCTGTCACCATGGGGACAAAACATCATCAACAACCTTACGATGAACTGTTTTCAAGGCTAAACAAAGCAATGTTTGTGCGTGTGTGTGTGTGTGTGTGTGTGCATGTGATGCTGTGCATGTGTGTAATTATGGGCAGATTATGGGAGAAGCGGACTGCATGAAGCAGTCTTTGATGGGATTAAGCACTCAATTACCCAGCCAAGTCACCCCACCCACCCCCAACTCTCAGGTTCAAACATTTCACACACATGCAAACACAAACTTGAACAAACACCTTTGTGAGGACACAAATACACACAAACAGAAGACTTTGTCTTTTCCTGCAACTAACAACCGCTTACACAATATATGTTTATCTCTGCCTTTTCCAAACCATCAGTCTGTTTGTTTCAACTTGGGTGTATCAAACACTTTCCTGTTCCTATGATGATGGTATTTTAACCAGATTGTGATGGATTGTGTTCTTCCACAGATTTGAATTGTAAAAAAAAAACTTGACTAGACACTCTCACTTAGTGTTGCTGACTTTGTGAATGGTCTATTTTAGGGCATGTTTGCCTTTGGGTAGGGACAGAGGCAGACAGGAAACAGGGAAGAGAGAAGGACATGACATGCAACAAAGATCGCCAGCTGGAATCGTCCCAGCAATATTTATTTTATTTTTTACGATTGCCACTATATTCTGCTACAAGAGTCATGTCTGGTGGACATGAAGAAACTGCGATAGGTGAATGTATCATTCTCTCCTACCCTGATCTCTATTTCTGCTTTGTGTCGCTGAGAAATGTTATTCTTTCATGTCACTTTACTAAAACTCTTGCAGCTCACTTGCTACAATGATGAAAACTGTACATTTTCTGACATCTCCTTCTGATTTCAATGATTCTACTCGAGAGACACCAGGAGGCTGCAATAGGCTTCTCTTGCACCCATGGGCATGTCTGCTGTATGTATACCAGCAGTGTGAAATGGTGAAATTATCAAGTGCATTGTAGTCTGTGGTGTTCAATAGTTCCCTGTGAAATGGATATAATCATGTGAATTGTCTCAGCAGGGAGTCCAGTGTGTGCTCTGCAGCAAATGGATTCATAATGACACAGAAAGTGGTAGGGTTATTGATAAAGCCAACAGTGGGCTGTGACGTTTCTAAATGGGGTTTAATTCAGCTAGCAAGCACCATTATGTATGAAGTAGGACAGTTATTTCTGCACATATGCGTGTGCACCACCATCAGAACAGCCACATACTGTATGTGTAGCTGACCTGGTCAGAGACACTTTTGTATTTTATTGAAATGGATACATGTTTGGATGTTGTGAAAAGACAAAATCCAACTTCTACAGCTGAGCTGTTTGTACTGGAAACCAGTTTATAGTAGCATGCAAATCTAAGGTCTGCACAAAACCGTTGAATGGTTTGACTACAGTCTACTGTTAGCTTTCTTTTGTTTGTTTGTTACGTCTTTTTAATAACATAATATGCTTTCTGCATTCATAGGTTATGGTTTTCTGTATGAGAAAGACAGAAAGACAGAAAGACAGGAAGACAGGAAGACAGGAAGAAAGGAAGAAAGAAAGAGAATATTGCTTGCCAAGCAGAGGTCATTTAAGGGTGGCCAATCATCCAATTATCTGGATAAAACAGGTGGCACCTCATTGGGAAAGCTCATTAAAATGGCGTTCAATCTTGGCTCTCGACTGCCTCTGGAAATGAAAGCACATTTCCTGTTTGGCCTGTTCAGATTTTTCAAATAAAGTCAGGCTGGGAAGAGGAGAGGCTTTCCCTGATGCTGAATAATTGGATGTTTGGATCTGAGCCAGTCAAGATTTACTTGCTATTTCTCTTGTGGAATCCACGGTGGACTGGTCATCATGATGGAGTCTGGTCTCAGGCCTTGGGCTTTGTCAGCAGAGCAAAGCATCCCATCTGTTCTGGGGTCGTCTTTTTAATGCAAGAGCTGTCTTTTCCTCAATCTCACAAGTTTACAATGTCCGCTTGATGGCTATTTATGGTGCGTGAAAGTTCAAATTGAACTTGTGGATGAAGGTACCCATATCGAATACAGACACACAGGCACGACAAAGGCCTTTTGCGGCCAGTGATTCTAAGGGCTGTTGGATTTTTCTTCAGTACCCGTGGTAGTTAGGGGAACCACTATGACATTTTTTTTCCATATTGCAAATGGTCTATAAAACCAAAGGTCAGGCTTTTTTTTTCATAGCAATTGCTTACCAATGTGGAAAAGAGAGGTCGATTGGGGAAAACGTGGGAATTGTTTTGCAAGCGCCTGTTTTACAGTTACCATGTCAGGGACAATAAGTCTTAATGGCTGAAAGAGAATAACGGGAGAAAAGCATACAGTACTCACACAGAATCTTTCTCTTACTTAAAAACAGCTGTCCAATTTTTTTGGTAGATTAAAATTCACACTTTGAAATCCTCCATAAAACATATAGATAATTATATACATTGCTAATTTGCTTATACAGAGAAGATGACTTAACAAGGTAACAGACTCACACTGCACTCATTTACACTGTTATTCTGCTCCCACAATGCCTTGGTGTTGCCTCAAAAGCCTTATTTAAACCATTAACACATGCAGCTCTAAGTCATGATTGGTGCTACAAACATCTAGAGCAGAACTTTGGTGTGCTCACTCATTTCATTAGTATCACAACAAATATTACTTTATTACCTTCTCGAGTGTTAACTTGAACCAATAACACCTAATGTAGCAGTGATGATGGAATCTCATTATTCCACTCTAAAATTATCAACACAAATTGGAACTGGAAATTAAACACTGGATCCCAAAGAAAGCTTTAATAATACAGTCTTGCAGTTAAACCTACACAAACAGTGCAAATTGCAGTGAGGTTTTTAATATTATGCATATTTCTGGGTTTTTTTGTTGTTGTTATGAATCATGTACTTTTTTTCTGCAGAAAACCTAATGGAATTCAATTCGAATTAAGCCTCTTTATCCTCTACAGGAAGCTTATTAAACACTAGGACTTACAGTAGACAACATAAATAGTAATGGCAGACTAAGAGCAGCACTAAACCTCCTCTATCACTGGTGTCTAAAGCACAGTGTGCAAGCTGTGCCATGATAAGCAAACTCAAAAAAGCCCAAATCAAGGTAAAACTTAATGGTCTTTTTACATAAGAACATGAACTCGAGACTCAAGTTGCATACCTTATTATAATGTTGAGCCGACTACAGCATTCTTCCTGCACTATCCTCTGTCTCATGATACATCAGTTTTGCTGTTTGTCAAAATTAAATGTACATGAAACATAAACCATGTGGTTTCCTGTCCTGAGATGTTGCTATTTGGAGGAAAGAACATTATGTGCATTGTGTGGTTTGGTTTGGGTGGAGAAGTCATCTCACACACAAATTATCCAAAATATCCATTTTAGAATAGTAAAATAAAAAAGGAAATAAGCAAAATTCAAATATTGTGCTGTTTTGACTAAATAAATAACTCCTACACAAGAAAGCTGAATGTGAGACACCCACTGAGTCTCAGTCAGAAAAACGCCTCAAGGTATATGCAGTGAGACACAAGCAGACAAAAATGAGATCACTCATCTGTATAATGTCTGTTCTTGTTCTGTTTGCTTTTTTGTGCCATTAAACAGTCCACGATGTACAGTATAATGCAGTGTGGAGGCTGGTAGAGGCTGATAGTCTTCCTGGAAATACTCTGTTTGTGTACAGTAATTACACTAATGTCCCACATTAGGGTGGTCATTTATTTCAGTTAAAACAAGTAGTTGTAGCACTTTCAGGTATATTATGGTGCTGTATTCATATGAAACCATATGAAACAAAGGCTGTTAATGTTTAATCATGATTAATCACATTATATATTTAAAATAAACAAACTTCAACATCAGGTTGTACAAAGTCCATAGTGGCCCAATCCGCCCTGTTATAGGGACAAGACCCTATAGAAGCCAGGTATGGGGGCCCGTAGGCATCCCCAGTCATCCTGAAGAAGGAGAGTTAATCCTCCCAGACAGCGGGGAACGGCTGCTATCCCGGCCTGTCACAACCACTCTGGACCCTCACAGCTGAGGCCGTCACACTGAAAGCCAGTGCTCCGCAGAGAAGAACAGGACACGGGGGAGACGAAGGGGGACAAGAGGTATAAAGGAGAGGATTTACATGCGTGGCTGTTCTTTTTATGCCACCCAGAGGACTCAGGTGCAGTAGAAGGATTTATGATACCACCTGAGAGGGTAGGAGACTGCAGTTGGTGTGAAGGATATTAATGGTTTTATTATTTTGACTTTTATATGTGATACACCTTCTGGTCATATGAGTTTTGGCTGTGGCTCATGAGGTAGAGCGGGTCGTCCACTAATCAGAAGATTCTGCCTCCTCCGGTTTGCATGTCATGTCTGCAAGTGTGTGAATGTGTGTGAATGATTAGCTCCTTTCTGATGAGCATTTGGCACCTTGCATGGCAGCCATGAATGTGTGTATGAACAGGTAAGTGTGATATGTAGTGTAAAAACGCCTTGAGTGGTCGAAAGACTAGAAAGGTGCTACGTGAGTTAATGAAACAAATTCTCGTTTGTTCATATGCACTACAGATATTTGGGTTCCCACCCAGAAAGTAATTTGAAGTTATGTTACGTGTTCAACGATTGGTTAGGCCATAATAACATTACAAATACCAACTGTCAGGAGCAGGTTTTTTTTATGATACAGCACGCCAACAGTTCACTTCTTTTATTTAGAGCAATATTGTAGAAATAATTCAATTTGTGTCAGTTTTCGCATACCTTTATATGATTTATGATGTCTCAATGTCAAGGCAGAGCTGATATGACATGTCATCACAAGAACTTCATCTATCTGAGCACACAAAACGCATGACCATATGCATGACATGAGCAATATCTCAGAAATAACTCAATCATACCTCAATGCAATATCAACTCGTAATCCTAAATTCCCCTGAAAACAAAACAGACATGCAGCATTTTCAGATGTATAACAATGTGAACATAATATAACAGTTTGAACTGTAAAGGAAAATCAGCTTAGACTCCACAGAGCTGGAAATGTCCTTGGCTGTCTTGTGTTGCACACAATGAAATGTTTCAGGAGGTTTCATCCTGATAACACATACCCAGTCTTCTGGAATTCCCTCAGTTATGTGTGAATACATGTATGATGTATGATGAATGATGCATGTACTACCCATTACAGAGACTGAAAGACCACGTTCAGATTGAGAGCAGTGTCATCTGTCTACAGTAAGTACACAGTTTGAGCCTGCAGCTGCTTAGCTTAGCTTAGCATAAAAACGGGAAACAGCTAACCTGGCACTGTCCAAAGATAACAACATCATCTATCTTGTTTGTTTAATCAGTAAAACAGTCTAAAAACAGGATTCCAGCACCAACCATTCAAAGAGGAAGTGCAGATCAACAAACTCACCACATATTTTAATAGATTTTATTTTTAATAAAGTTGCAACAAAACTGCAAGTGCTATGCTGTAAATTGGCAGATGTGAATTACCGGGTTTGTCCCCGTAGAGACATTTGGTCAGCTACATGCCTCATTCTTATTAGATGTACAAAGACAGCAGGGCCATGGTCTTGCAGTCATCCAAAGTGAAGCCATTTTTTCACTAAACAAAACTGGATAAATGGACTTAAGGGTACCATGGGTGAGTTTTCTTGTCATATGTGAAAGCCCCCAAACACAGCTTACACCTGACCAGTCACATTTGAAATTCCATCAGTAGTGGTCGTCTTTTCAATATAAAAAAGAACCAGGGTAAAAAAAAATAGGATGGGGGTTAGAATGAAGAGAGAAAAATAGATCAATATTTAATTTTCTCCCCAGGAGATATGTTCAGGCACTAATCAGCAGCAACTGGAAAAGATGACACCTGGAATAGCAAGCAGCAGAGCTGAGCTGTCCTCTTCTCTCCTTTCACCACATCTTTTGCCTCCCAGGGCATACTCTCACTTTGGCTCTACTGTCTCTGTCAGCACTGCTTTTCTCGTTTATTCAGTCAAATCCATCTCTCAATCTCTGTGTGCTTCCTATTAGCTCTACAGTGTCTATCTCTCACTCGTCTGCCTTCTCTGTCATCCTCCCCATATTCTTCCTCTGCCCTCCTTGTCTCACTTTTCCTTCTACCATGTCTCTTGCCCTCACTCCCTTCCCTCTCTTCCGCCAAGCTCTTCGCCCAATCTTTTCTTTCTCACTTTCAATCTTTTGCTCAATAACTACTTGTCCAGCATGACAGACCAGCAGAGATTGGTCTTGCAGGGGAAAGCAGAGATTCACTTAACAAAATCACTGCATGTGCAGCAGGTATCATTCACAACGGTGCTCCGGCTGTGCGTGGAATTGGTAATCCTGCATTGTGTGCTCTTTCTTCATTACAAAGCTCTCCAACAGCTCCCCACACACGAATCTTGTATCATGTACATGTACAGTACCCATGTTGGAGATATGGTGTTTCAAAATAAACCAGCAATATTTCCTGGTGAGAAGAATTATATCGCAGTACTGAAGTGATTTCACCAGACTCATTGTGATTTGATTTGCAAATCTTTCACATTTTCATTAAGCAAAATGGAGCAACCCATCTGTATTTCAAAACCATTTCAAATTCATGTTCCTTCTCTCACTCAGGGTTTAACAAGACCTCAAGCACAATGAGCTTCATTTCCAACTTGAACAAATTCATACAAATTGGATCTTATCACTTCAAATTACTGACCTGATATCTGTGTAAGAGAATCCCGCCTGATAATAATAGTAGCATTGTTTTTAATATACCAGAGCAGTGGTGGAGGAAGTGCTCAGATCCTTTATTTAACTAAAGCAATGCCACGATGTAAAAATACTAGATTGCAAGAAAAAATCCTGCAGTTAAAACGTGCATGAAAAGAGATTTCAGCAAAATATTAATTTCATTTATCACATGAGAAAGTACTTATTATTCACAGTGCTGTGAACACATTCATTCTTCCTGTCAATAGTATGAATGCCAGAAAAGCAGATGAACACTAAACTGTCTGGCGTAGAAATGCAACTGCTGCTGCAAAGCTGACTCCATGCTGTTTGATGATGTCTTATCAAGGATTTTCGAAGTAGTCTGACCTAAAGGTAGATACTCGCAGTGAGCCGCCCACACTCTGCTGGCCACCTGTGAGCATATCGATCCTGCTGTCAATCTGAATGCTTCCTGCCTGTTTCCGGTGTTGTTGCTGTATAGACTATAGGACATATAAAGGAGATGCATGTGAATGTATTTTAAGGACAAAAAGACACAATTTTAAACACACAAAGTCTTATTCAGTTCATTTCAGCTTTGTCCTCCTCACTACCGCTGCATATTTTTCACTGCTGGTTACCCCACTGAGCTCCTCTCAAAGAACTCGCTGCTTCTTAGAGATGAGGAATGAGAGCCAGCAGCTCCACCCAGCTCATCTCGTGTCTTTCTTTAAGCTGCATTTATACTTGATGTAAGGGGCTAAGCAGCTAACTTGCCATATGCTGTAGGTTTGGATTAATAATTCAGCATCATATTTGGCCCATTGATAGCACCACACCCACACTAGATGTATTACATGATCAGGCCTTATCTTGCTTTAATCATATTCCCTACAACAACTGTGTACATTCTTTTATTAAGTTTCTAATACAGAGTGATGATGGGTCACGTGCATATTTACGTAACTGGAGTTATATTGAGGTAACTTCTTTGCCTTGTCTCATTACAGCATATGAGTCATTGCAAAATCACTGCCATAAAGAGCAACAGTCACGTTGAGCCGAGGCTTTGCAGTAGATGGATTTGCTAAATGTATGTTGCTGAAACAGAGCAGTCTTCACGTCAAGAATTTCTTGTAGAGAAAACACAGACCAACCAATCACAGTCCCTGTTGTCTCCACATGGGGTCTCCTGAGTGGCCATAGACATGATGTAGTACATGTCAGCTATAACTCTTAATATGGAACAAAATCCGTCTTGGATGGGAAAAGTAATCCACTTAGAACTAGTGGAAAGCATGTTCAGCTCTACACTTTCATGTATACAGTTACTTTAAGGAACTTGTAGACTAGAACTGTAACTGTTCCTCCTAAAATGTCAAATAACAGCAGCATAAAATAAAAGAAATAATCCTTGATTGTCCTTAGATTTAAATCCATACTATAGTGTGTACATAATATTTTCACAAACTTTAAAACCCAAGACATGCAGTATCTCTGCTCAGTTTCTTCACTGTAGTGAATGAGTGAATGAGATAAGAGCTTTTGGAGGTAAGTGGACCTTATCAAGTGGACAGAAAGGTTGTTCAAGGTTGATCTGTTGTGAGGAAATCTGACATCAGACAGCTAGCTAATCAAGCCATCCTGCAGACACCCAGAAAGCACGCACATACACACATAACCAGGGATAAACGAAACTCAAGAGACAGAATTACCATACTCCACTCCCCTTTCAATATTTTACTTTAAAGTGTATTTCTTCTGACACTCAGACAACCATCTGTGGCCAGTGGGTGGGCGTAGGATTGGAAGAAGTATATCTATAAATGTGAGTGTGTGAGTGTGTGGTTGGAGGTCTCTTCTGGCTACACAAAGCCCCTGAGGGGGGGAAGAGAGAGAGAGCAAGAGAGGCAAAGAGCGAGAGGAAGAGGCAGGAAACCTCTGGCCCCAATGGGAAGTCCCAGTACAGCTGCTGCCTGCCTGCTTGACTCTTCCTCTCTGAGTCTCTCTGCATGCACTGTCAACCTGTCTGCCCACACACATTCACACATGCATACACACACACACACACATTAAAATGAAAACACACAACTGCCTTTACACCACAGTGAATGTGTGTCTGTTTGATAGAGGAAAGTGCAGTCACAACTCAGAAATAGTCAATTTCATACTTAAACCCTCTGCTTGGCCCATGAGACAGAAAATGACTGATCTCACACATACACACGCATAAAGCTTCTCCCCTAGTGGGAGACAATGTGTTTAATTAACGCTGACACCATACTCAAAGCAGGAAACTACGCGTGTGTTGGTGTGTGTGATTCTATATCTATGTGTGTGCGATACTAGCCCACAAGTCGCTACAGCTACACTATGTGGAGCAAGAGTGGCCATTAAATATTATGCAAAGCTCATTCCCACACATAGTGAAGCCAATCTCCCTCTCAATGTCACCTACAAAGTCTTAAGAAGCCCTCAATTAACGTATTAGCAATTCTGCAGAGCTTAACATAGGCGCTAATGAAGGAAGTATGGAAAGGAAATTAACTTAATGGTAGGAAATAGGGATCTGGTGCGCTGCATTTTGCTCTGCTCTCCCTCATTTTGATGGGGTGAAAAGTTATAAGTTGTTGATATATCTCTTGAAATGTTTGCTGGCATATTTCAGTCTAAAGCAATAAGGCTGTGCTGTATTGGATGTCAGTGTGGGTGAATTCACTTGTAGAAGTGCAGCGCTGTGCTGTCTTAGTATCCACTGATAAGTGAAAAGTCAACTCCTATTTCTTTTTATTTATTTGTCTGCCATGTGTGGTTTTCTGATACCACTGATCACACTACTCTCCTATTTTGCTAAGAATTTATCATTTCCCATATTATTTATCTATCACCATGCTGATCTGGTTTGGTTGTAATGTCCACTGTGGAGGTGTGTGTTCTCTTGTTTGTGCTGGTGTGGGTGTGGTTTTATGAATATTCCGTCAATTCTCCCATCATCTGGATTGACATACACACAATCCCTATAATGTTAATATAAAAATATTGATCATAGCCATTTTAGCTACCATTGGTGGGACATTTCAGGTCTGCTCACTTGATAATCTGACTAAATTATCTGTCTGTCTACAACATTTGTTGCCCTGTCACACTTTGTTTGTGTCACCATGTTCCCTCATCTCAGCAATTAGTTTGATAAATACAATTAATCATTTGTTACTAATGAATCAAGGCAAAAATCAAGGCGTTCAAACTTGGTATGGTTATGAACAGAGCTATAAAATCACTTAAAAATTAAAAGTGCAACAATTACCCAGTTTAACTGTTTATTCATACACATTTCAGGCAACAGTCTCCATTTCCAGTTTGTAGGGGGAGACATCTGTGCATGAATAAGCAAGTGCTGTCCTGTTAGTGATTTCTGAGTACAATATTATGATAAAAAGATGAACAATACTCTCTTATGTTCCCAGTTGTGCTTTATTCTTTATAGGCCTGACAATGATTTGATTGCCATTAGTCTTCCTTAGATAACAGGCTACCTGAGGAATGGTGTGTGTGAATGTTTTTGTCTTTTTGCACAGATTTTTCTTATTCAGCACCTGCAAATATTTTATGGATGTATGAGGTCCTCCTGATGATTGCAAAATTATCATAACCTATAAAAATCACTGGTAAAACAAGCCAGGTTGTAAAAATGGAATTATCCGTAATGTAATAACAACTCAAACTAAACTGTCTGTCAGGTCCTCCTTCTCCTCCTCTTTCTGCATCTTCACTCTCTCCATCCATTCGTCCTGTCCTTCCTCACAATATTTTCCTCTTGTTTCCTTCTTCCTTCATTCCCTCCCTCTCCCCCCCCTGCAGGCAGTAACCGTCTTGCACAAAGTGATGCGATGGTTGTAATTGGCTGCCCTCTGCCACAAATCAGATCACAGCTGGCGCTGGAAGTGCTCTGGCGATTACCCATAACCCCCCACCCCACAGATCAGGGGCTAACTCCAGAGAGAGAGTAGAAGATAGGCAAGAGGGAAAGGGTTAGAGACTAATTTTCTTCATCCACCGTGGTTTTTCCTCTCGTCAGCCTTCCTCCCCCTCACCATTTCACCACGGTGATAGTGGTCATCCATCGACTGAAGGTATTACAAACAACAGCTCATTCTTAAGTGGCTCCTTTACAGATTAGCAGCAAGTTGATGAGATGGAGCATTGAGAGGGCGAATGATGATAAAGACCTATTCTGTGTTTAAAACATCAGCTGTCAGTCACCTTTCTCCTCCCCTGTCTGTTGCTCTTTTTCTCATTCCCTCTCCCTTCACCTTCTTTCTGTAAAAAGAAAAGAAGCTGATGAAATCTTTGGGCCTGTGAGCAATTGACTTGAGATTGCATGGGTTTCTCAGACACTCCATCGACCCTCCGTTCTCAGTGAGGGGTCACGCTTGATGTGGTCCTTTATTAGCCCAAATTAGGCCTCTGTGTCTCCAGGAAGGGAACATCCATCTCCTTATTCATTTGTTCTTCTTGTCCCATTTATTTACTTAGTTGGCTAGGCAGTGGGCTGTTTGGACAGAGAGCATTGGTCGCCCCAGGCAGGGACACAAATAACATCTTATGCACATTAGTTACAAATGACCAATGCGAGGTGAAGGTCAGGAAATGGGAAATAGGTGAGGCTATGGGTGAATGAGAAATGTAGTCAGCAAGAGAAAGGACAACAGTGTGCAATCTTAGAGAAGCGTGCATTATTTAACTGGATAACTATCTTTATTTGAAGACACATTATTTTATTTTTTCATATCTTTTTTTTAACAGTTTTTACATTCAGTCATTTCTTTCTATTCACTTCACATGTATGAAAATCTATGACAGTGAGATGTCGTCATTTTTGCTAAAGCTACCATCATTGTGTGATATTTCAGATGTAATCAGGGTCTAAGTGTGAAAATATCTCCTTGGTGGTACCGTCTAAGACTGTTGGTCATCCATTATTTGAGAGTCAGCTGCAAAATAGCTTTGCTTTCAGGAGCAGAAGACAGCAGCAGTGGTGGAAGAATGACTTTTACATAAATAAAAGTGGTAATGAAAAAAATCTCCAGAGAGGTCAACTAATTAAACAAAATGTACTTAGTATCAAAAGTATCCAAAATAAATGTGTGCTTTAGGCAACAGAGTAATATTATATCATTGCATTATTATCACAGCTGTTTAAGAAATATTATAATGCTGTAGCTGGAGCTAATTTTAACTACTATATACTGTCAAGTAGTTAATGTCTCTATGACAATGCCCCCAAATATCATTAACTTATGGTTGGGACCATAAGCTAATGATATTTGGGGGCCAATATCATTAGCAATAAAAATGTAAATGGAAAAAACCCATTGACATTTATAATTATATTTGTATTTCAAATCTACAAATCACTCCATTAGATTTAGTTTAGCAACAACATTCAGCAACACTTGGAGTGTGTATGTGTGTCCACTTGTGTGTCAAAAACGAGACTGTCTTTGTTAGTTAGCACTAGCTAGCTTTATGCTAGCAAGCAAGCTAGGATCTGAGCAGCAGGCGCAGATCATTAGCATCATGTCACTACTGAGAGTGATGCATGTATTTTCCATAGGAAAATGCTGTTTAATCTATAATAATGTATCATATTACATACATTTTCATGTATGTACACATTAACTAGTAAGAACTTGTGTGTAGTGGAGTGTAGGTATAAAGTAGCACAAAATGTTAAGGTCCAGTGTTTAAGATTTAGGATGATTTGTTTGCAGGAATAGAAGTCAGTATTCATTAGTTTGTTTTCATCACTGTATCATCACCTGAACATGAGAATTGTTTTCGTTGTCTTCAAATGAGCCCTTTAGCTCTACAGGGAGAGCGGGTCCTCTTCCATGGAGTCGAGACAGTCAATGATTTTCCTACAGATGTGGGAGAGTATTCATCCATTCATCAGTTATCTATAACCGCTTCTCCTCATCAGGGTCACAGTGGGGCTGGAGCCTATCCCAGCTGACTTTGGGTGAGAGGCGGGGTACACCATGGACAAGTCGCCAGCTCATCACAGGGCCAGTAGAGGCAAACAACCGAGAGTATTCATTTGGTTGCAATCTGCAAATTCACTGCTAGGTGCCACTTAATCCTACACACTGCTCCTTTATTTACTCAGCACTAGATAGCAGATGTGTTATTATCATCATCATCATTATTATTATTCATTTCATGATGAATCTAAATGTTGCTCTAAAATCTCAGGCTGTCCTTTAACACATTAAGTAAAAGAGTATATGACTTTTAGTTAGTAAAACATGAAAACCCCCTGGTATTCCATAAAATGCTTTTGTAAAATGATTGACTATATTGACTTATTTCTGCCATGTGGCCATCCCTCACCAATTATGATGCACTCTCAAGCAGTTGTTGTTTAGATTTGAGCAACCCTCCATATCTAAAGGATGAGTGACTCTCTACATTTTGCTAGTGTTTATTCTTTCTTTGTTTTTGGCCGCAGGGGTGTAGTGCACAGATCTTTCATCAATGACTTGCCATTGCCCATTTCCACAGCTGATTCACGACTCAATTATTGGCTCATTAACGCACCATATCAATTTATAGATTGATGGCCATGAAAAGCAATGGACCCAGAGGCACTGAGGGATCAGGCTAAAGAAACAGTGTTAAACATGAGCAATTTATTAGATAGTGGATCATTTCTTGTAAATGGAAGTTTAAGGTGCCTTGTTGCTTATCTGCATATATATATATATATATAGTGAAACAGATGGTCGTGATCAAGGGGACATTTCTACGGCAAAGATGGATGTTTCCTATGAGGTTTAATTGTGGAAAAGTCACTGAGTGCATGTTTTGCATGTTTCAGAGTCGGGTAATACATCAAACAGTACTACACACAGTACACATGCGCGCACACAAACACACTTAACAAGCCCCCTAGCAGTTATTCATGGGTACCCAACAATGACTGTTTAACCCCTTTAATCATTACAATAACACCACTGCAACAGAAATTCCACTGTTTCTCTCTCATAAAGCTCTGCCTCCACTAGCTAGATACAAAATGTCACCTGGCTGATTTCACTCTGGCCTCGTTCCCTTTCAACCCAGCAGGAGGGATTGTGCTGAGCGATGAAAGGTGAGGAAGAAGTGAACAAGTGTTCTTGGTGTTTTTCTATGAGCAGTGATTTTGCTCTTGGTCAGAGTACGGTCATCACCAGAGGCCAGGTCTGTGTTTCCTCCCTCAGCTTTGGTTCTTTTAACAGTTTCTATTTGAATTTGGAAGAAGTGAAAGAGAGGTGGAGGGAGATCCTGCTAGGGGCTGATGGGAGCAGACAGAGAGTACAGGGGTTACTGTCAGACAGAGAGCCTCTCTCCTCTGCTTATCTCAAATTCTCTCTCTGTCTGATCACGAATCATAGCCCCGACTCAACTCAAGCAAAGCGGAGAAAAGCTGGACCCCCTCAGCCTTCTTCATTGCTTATACCCTCTCCTCTCTCCTCCTCTTCTCTGTCTCTCTCCTTCTCTTTCCAGCCATGCGACTCTGGGCGGTGTGCTGGCCTTTAAAAACGGCAAACTTGTAATCTGATAATTAACAATCTGCTAAATTTCTCAAAAGGAAAACAGTCATGAGAAATGTCTGCCTCATGCCTGTGAGTAGGATGACCTTTTGCTGAGGCTGGAATGGCAGGCGAGGCAAGGCGACTCACTTAGAAGCATTTAATTAGCTCTGCTCACGGCTGTGTGCGCTGCCAATGGACAGAGAAGGGAGGACGAGATGGAGGAGAAGGGAGGAGGAGGAATGAGATAGTCGGGGAGCGATGGAGGCATGAAGAAGGAAAAACATTTAAATTCCAGATGTCTCTTGTTTAATACATTTTCTCCAGCTTTATGCAACAGTATGTAAGATAGTGTGAGTGTGAGTGGAGAGGAGTAGGATGGAAAAAAGAAATCAGCAATGACTAGCCTCTCTGGGTCCTGCAATATTTTCTCTTCTCTGCCGTTGTAGTTGTGGACTCCACGGGGAATTGTCTGTCACAGCCTCGAGGTGAGCCTCTGAGGTCACGAAGCACGCCTTTAAAGTGTGATTTTAAAAAAAAAATTAAAAATGGATCAGGACTCTTACGACCGCACTCTTTCATTCTGCCCTCTTCTTCTCTCTGTGTGTTTGTTCTTGCCTCTTGCTCTTTGCTTTGTGCACCGAGGCTCACTCGCCTATCTACACAGTAACCTCGGCTGTATCAGCCCTTTGGCATATTCAGTGGCGTTCATCTGTATGTCAGCGTTCATCTGCTGTAAATAGAACAAAGCTTACAAAGCAGTAAGAAATGCTTTGGATACACTCTCTTCATTTACAGGAAGCTCTTCAGCTGTTCTTTAATTCTCCATACAACCGTACTGTGGAGCATGACTTGATGTCTCTTCTGCTCTTTATATAAACTTACATACTGTATCCTATTAGTATTTGATCTGTAATGACACAGCTCCCCCCATCTGGGATCTTTTCACTCCTTTGCCTCACTGCTTTATTGCTTTACGGGACACAATCTGGAAATGTATTCCTTAAATCAAACAGAGCACACTGTCATGATGTCAGACTCAAACTGAAGCTGCACTGTGATTTATTGGCAGAGAAAAGGAATAATGTATTTCAGAAATCCATAAACAAAACAGCCAGAGGAAACCAATGGAAGTCAATTCAACAAAGTCAATAAAGCATAATTATTCCACCTCATTTCAAGCACACATAGACAAACGGTGGATGAGATATTAGCACTGAGGCTCCAAGAAGCAGCCACAGCTAATGCACTTAGAGGGTTAATCACTGCATTTGTATGCAAATATGTATTTAAGTGTGTCTGCCCTTATGGGAGGGTTTAATGAAGGAATTGGGCCCAGGCAGTAGGTGACATTCAGCGCCTGCGTAACCTCAGCGGATAGCTTCCCTGATGCTATTTGTGAATGTTAATTGCTTTTCGGCTGCCGCCACCTCCCCAGTCTCCACCTGTCCCTCAGTCCTCAGCAACATGGGACTCTCCCTGTCCTTTAAGCCGAAGTTGTTGTTTAACAGAGAGACAATCCTCCCCGGAATAACGTTTGTTGTGTTGGAGCATCACGCCAAAACTGACGCCTGTATGATAAAAGTCTCCCAGTGCAGAAAATAAAAAAATAAAAAACAACAGAAGCTTCAATTATCGGAGGTCTGACCCCTTTCCTGTCTGACTGTGTACCTGGAAAGGATGAAGTGAAATCTTCCTCATCTGCTCTATCTTCTTACTTTCCTTTTTCCTGTGAAGAAAAAGCAGTTTAAGAGTTGCATATCCAATCACGATGAAAGCTAATCTGTGCAAATATAATTTAGTGTGAGAGGATCCTGCATAAGACAAAAGAGAACAGCCGTTGTATTTATTTTCCTAATTATTCTTGTCCAGAAGTACACCCAACAAGAGAGAGGAGAGGAGGTAAGACGAGGAGAGAGGAGAAGGGGAGTGAAGATAGAGATCTTTTCATTCCTGACAGGGAGCTTTGAATTGAGGTAATCCACAGAACTGTGAAAATTAAAACCTCATCTGTTAAAGAAAAAATGCAAATAGACCTTTTGATTCAGCTGCAGAATGAAATTTGCCCAAATCAAAAGATTGGCACCAATACTTATGGATTATGTTTCACTTTTATGCTCAGTCTCCTCACTCCCCCTCTTTTTTTTTACAATTTCCTCCTCTCTTGCTTCATCCAGATTTCCGAGTATTAAGATCTCACTGTTTCACAGAGAGGTGGAGAAGAAAGTGAAATGGATACAGACAGAGAGAGAACAAGAATTTGATCTACCTGTGATCTAAATTTGGCCTGTAGCGTTGATATCAGGTACAATCCATAAGTACTTTTCTCAGCCTATTAGCAGGATTTATGCTGGCAAATGAAATATTCAACATGTCAATTCAGAACTAAACATATTATCTTACTCTTAGGCCCAATCAGCATCGGCATTTGCTCATCAATAAACAGTGCATAAATCCTGAAATTACCTTGGCTTGTGATTGGCTGAAAGTGACACTAAACATTTATGAATGCCATGAATCTGTGTTAAAAAACTAACCATTTAGTCTGGAGTGGTGTTTAATGGGCTTTGTTAAGTGCACAACAACTACAGCTAACAACCTCTGTTTTCTTATTTTGTTTCTGTTGCTTGCAGGCTTCCTCTTAGCTAGCGATATTCAAGCAAAAGCCATATAAATGCTAACAACAGTCCATTGATTTTCCTGTTTGTGGGTGCCTGTGTGTGGTGTTGGAGGGTGTATGTGTGTGTGGTCGTATCTGATACATCAATCTCATTAACATGGGACGCTTAGGATGAAGGCCTCAGCTCGGAACAATGAAAGGCGTAAATTCAAACTGTCTCCCTGCACAAAATAAGGCAGTGTAGTGAACAGTCGTGTTTACAATCTGTACAATCATTTGACCACATTAAAGCTGTAAAGCTAAACAGTAATAAATAGAGATGAGGAGGGACGAGGTGGTGGAAGATGGAAGACAGTTTATCTCCACAAACACATCAAGCTTAACAATGTGGTGAAGTGTGTGTTTGTAAAAAAGCTGGATGCTGCACAGCATGGTGGCATTAGAGAGAAAGGGCACAGGGATCAGCGTCTGTATCCATGTACCTATAGGTATGTGAAAACAGTGTCCTGGTAACAACACTTTCACACATTACTGAGCCCAGAGAAGTATGTGGCTCTAGTGGGTTGTCAGACAAGATAGAGCTCACAACAAAGGAAGGTTAGATAAGAGGACGTGATTGTGTAGTTTTGGAAAACAGACCCAATAACATTTGTTAATGTTGCACCATGAAGACACACAGAAGTTCTGAAATCCTTGAGGTATAGTTGCTACAGAGGTGGCTGTATGTGATTTAACACAACTTGTAGACAGTTTTATTCATATGAAATATGACCAAAGAATATTTTTAATTTAAAACTCAACTGAGTGTCACAGGCTTCTAAAAAACATTTGAGGCCAGTCACAACAGAAGGATTCAAATCAAAATGAATCCACACATTCTTGTGAAATAATTAGTAGAGACTTGGTGATGTAGTGATGTAGTGGCTACTTGTGAGACATGTACCGGTTGCCCTTGGTTGCAGTAAAGTGGATGCAAAGAAGAACCCCCCATTTATAAGGCTTCTCATTCTGCAGAGCAGGGTTATATCATATTGGATTATGAATCATGGCTAATACACAGTAGCTTTTTCCATTTTGGACTGATTCTCTGCATTCAGTAAAAGTTCTACTTTAACTGTCTTTTGTGATTGATAAATCACATGAATTCATATGTAAAAGTTTAAGCACAAATTCCATTGACATTATTTGATTTTTGTACAAAATTTGGCTAATGCACTGTAAATGCTGCTGTGTCCAAGCACTAGATCATGTGAGATAATACAGCCATTAAAAAACCTAGACAAAATGCAAATAACTGCATGTTACTCTTTACAGATTTGTATAATAAAGTCACAATCTGAGCCAAAGTATACAAAATTACATTTCCGTCACATGGTGTGATGAATGTCAGAACACTACAGTGTAGAACAGATGATGTGAACTGAAAAACTTAAAAAAAAAGAGGAGAAACATGTAATTCAGATTTTGGATAGTGAGCTTGAAGAAAACATGTTGTTGCATTATGCTAGCTTGCCATTTGTTTGTCGCATGGCTTGTAACAACAGTCACATTGTTGAATTTCTGACCCTGTCAGAATGTTCAAATGGAAAAACAATAAGTTGAAGAAATAATTGGGACCAACCTCAAATGTGCTAGTCACACTTGCTTTGTTAAAGATGAACCATAATGCAGCTGTTATTTTAGCTTTGACAATTTGCATGTGTAACTTTTCTGCTTTGGGCACTACTTTCGGCATTTGTGTAGTAAAACAAATAGCTACAGAGATTCCACATATTCCAAAAACGCAGCCAGACCCAGAAATCCTATTATTCTAAGCACAGAGTTAATATCGTTTTCACTTTGTGATCATCTGCTATGTCCAAATCAAGGAGCAAGTATGTTGTTTTTTTCAATATGTTCAAAGATGCCACAGGTTAGATTGCAAAATCTAAATCTGGAACTGACAACTGGCTTCATCACCATCCTCTTCACTCTTCCCTCCCCCCTTGTTACCTTCCCGCTAAATGTGGAGGACAAATGCGTCATACCCCTCATAAGCCTTTTTAATCAGCGTGAGAGATTGCCCACATATCTGTTAACTCTGTCACTAATGGCTATTCTTCCTCATTAGGGAATGCTATCGCTCCTCTCCCTCCGCCACGTGCAGGCGTGATCAATTCCTCTATCATTTAGGACCAGATCAATCTCACAGCCCCTCTTCCTTTTTAAACTTCAATATCTCCACCTTCCATCACGATGCATTACAGCGTCTAATTAGTCACATAGCCTGGGGAGTGGAACTGGAGTTGGGGAACAGGTCTGTACATTCAAGGTGGGCTCCTGTGGTATAGATAAGTCTTCATTAAAGAAGCAAATCCTATATACCCACAAAGAGTATAAAGGGTAGATAGTTAGGGAAAGTCTCTAAGTGAAAAGTTTCAAATCTCCTTGAATACTGACAGTTTGTGAGATTCAGTGTGACACCAGTTATTTTGTAGGAGTGTGTTGTATTATTATTTCTTTTGTGCTCCTTTTTTTCTCCCAACATACCTAATATTAGTGCTTCAGGTGGTTATTTCTTACATGCCAGAATGCATTTGACAAACCCGAGAAAAGACTTTTTGTGCCTTTGTGCACAACTTGATGCATTCTCTAGCTGCACTGCATTTTGATGTATTGAGGTTACTGTCAGTACAAATGAACATATCTGCTGCTCCTACACGGCAAAAATCTTCATCTTGACTTGTCACTCATGAATACTTTAAAGTCATTATCAATTATAATTAACTTTTTGTTATAAGTGTAAAACTGCATAATGAGATTATTTCACTTGTTTCCAATAGACATTATTATTTTTGCTTCTAAACTCACATTTCTGGAGCATACATCTGTCTTGTTTCAAGGTATTGACAGTCATTTGTGCTGAAACTGAATCATCTTTTCCCTGCTGGTGCGGCAAATCAACCCCCAAAAAACAAAACGTGTCAAGCTATGCAGACCTGTTCTGTTGACTTTATTACGATTTAAAGGTGGATTTCTCCTTCAAGTTAGATAAAGTCTTATCCTTTGGGTGGAAGTGAATAAAAGTATGGATGGGCAGGCTTTTAGCAAGGGCATTTGGGAACCATTGTTTCTTCAGTGTTTAGCTCTGTTATAAGGTCAATACAGCTATGAAAGCTTTAGAGACACATAACACACTTATAAAACCTGAGTGTAAAGTCTTGCCTTGCAGCATAACAACAAAGCAAAAAAGTCAAAGCTCTGTTTAGTAAGACATCCACTGTATGTATGAACAAAACAGGCTGAGAATAAAAAGATATACTGAAGGGTTTTTTTTTTTTTTTTTTCTCAGGAGGTGAGGCCAATTTGATTTAGATTGGTAATTAGACATGTTGTTTTCATGGCGGTCTAATCAAGCTGACGTGATTACTTTCTACCTTACAGCACAGGATCTGGCAGCACAAGGTTAAAAAGCAATACTCGACTTTATGATATGCAATACGCAGGGCACAGTCCTTTGTAATATAACACCTGATAAGAGTGGATTTAATTATGTGTATTTCATGGCTAATGCACAACTTACACTACAAAGGCAACAGCTGGTAATAGATGAACAGCAAGCAATTACATTTTTTTTCCCTTTTTTATTTCTTGGAATTACACAGTTTGTTGGTGTAACCTGCTCTGCCCCCTAACCTTCAACAGGAGAGTATTGTAGGTTACCAAAAGCTGTTGTTACCTCTCTGCCATGCTCCTGTCCATTCCACTGTAGTGTAGAGAGGGAGGTATTATTTATTAATAGTCAGTCTCCCCAAAGCTCTGTAAAACATCCTGTTGAGCTCCCTGAGGTGAGCGCTCAGCTTCAAAGCAATTAAAACCGAGGCTACTAGAGAGGGAAGAGAGCAAAAGAAAAATGGCTAGAGTAGGAGAAAGAGGGAGAGAGAGAAGCCTGACCAGCCACAAGTCCGGTGGGTTTGGCTGGCTGCACAGTCAAATACATTACATTCAGCTTTTATGCCTGGGAGGACAGGGGCCCTGAGCGGAATCACCTCCCCATGTCAGGGATCCCTTGTCTGAGTTTAAAGCCCCAGTAAGCCTTGGGACAGGCCAGCACCTCTCTGGGGGATTATGTAACCATAATAAGTGAATGTAGTGATCCTCTTCCTTTCTGTTCCTCTGAATCATGTTAAGAAGCTGCTGAGTGAGGTGAAGTCTTCTTGATGTCTGGTCTAAATTTCTGTCAAAAAAGTGTGCATACTTTGGAAAGGTATTTAAATCATGTGGTTTGGAGATACTAAGATGCCCTTAGGTGTGAACGTGAGGTTAAAGGATTATCTATTAGCCCCTGTAGGGTGTTTACCTGCCCGCTGCTGCATCCTGGGATACACTCTAGCTCCCAACAGACTCAAAATAGGAATGATTGGTGTAACAAAAACAGATGAGTATCCTATAACTTGTTGACCAAATTAGCCCAAAGGCACCCAACGGCTATGAACTTCTGGATATATATCAACCCTCTAAAGTATCAGTCTTGCATGCAGGAACACGTCACAAGCTTTCTCGCACTGTATCCAAAGCTACTCTTCTCGTAAACCGTAAACCTCATAAACCAGTATGAAGCAGGGTTGTGTCTATATCCATCAGCAATTGCTGTAGGTATCATAAAGGAAGCTTAAGTGGTCTTTAATAAAGGTAGGTTTTACATGCCTCTCGGGCATTTTCTCATAAAAACCTGAAAGGTTTTGGCCAGCCATTCTCTCTTATGGGCTTATAAAATCTTTGCATCCTCCTCTGACCACAATGACAATATGAACATCTTCAGCAGAGTTTTTTTTGTGCCTCCAAGAGCCTCATAACACTTGCATAATTGCCCTCAGATGATGCTGTGTCCTGGTATACCCTGTTGCCCTCCATTTTCTTCTCATTTCTCTTTCCATTTCTCTCTTGTCACTCACCAGCGATGATTATATTTGTCATGAGTTTGATTTGATCAGAGGGGGAAAACAGGAGAAAAAAAGGATCTGTGAATAACTTATGAGTGCTCCCTTCTAGAAATTGAGGCATTATGATACGTATATTAGTTCCACTGCTTTGCTATTCTGTGCCCATCGTCAAGGTGGATTATGCAACTGAACAGGCTGAGACAAAGCGACTATTTTGGGCAGAAAGGCTGTGTTTTCCTCAGAGACATGGAAGAGATGCCTTGACTCCTGGACAAAAAAGACAATAAAAACACCAAGAGAATACCTGTGCAGAAGAAGTGTAGAAGAATTGGTAACCACCTTCGCATAGGAGGTATTGAAGATGGAAATTATTTACAACAACAAGTAGTAACTGGAGGGGCCACTGAGAACACATCCATCCAACCATTTTCTGTTTATTTTGGTCTCAGTGGCAGCAGGTTTAGTAAGGCAGCCGAGAAATCATTCTCCACATCCTCCAGCTCTTCTTTGGGGATCCCAAGGGGTTCCCAAGGCAGAAAGGATATGCAATCCCTCCAATGTGCTCCGAGTTTGCCCCAGGTCTTCTCCCAATTGGACATGCCCGAACATACTTCCACAAAGAGGCATTCATGAGGCAGCCGATCATTTGCCTGAACCACCTAAACTTGCAGCAGTTATATTCTGAGCTCTTTCCTAATATCCCTAAGGGCGAGCCCAGAAAACCTGTGTAGGAGGCTTATTTTGACCTCTAATTCTTTCTACCACTCATAAGCTATGGGCACTGTCCGAGACTACAGCCTTGAATAGGCATTTAAACCTAGACAGCCCAGCAATGTCTACATCTCATCCACTAATGTCCCCTTGGCTCTTTAGATAACTATCTCATTGACCTCTGCCAGAGAGATTGGTGATGTTTCCACCAAGAATTCTAGTTCTAGCTCACCCACAGAGCGTGTGAGTTGGATTAAGAGTTCTTCAAAGTCTTCTGCCTGTACAGTATATCCTCAGTCTAGGTCAGCAGTTCTCGCCCCCTGCTGAGAACAGCCTGGGCAAGGCCCTGCCTACACTTCTTGAGTCATCTGCCATGGTGCGAAGCAAACTTTATCTACATTCAAATGATTGCTTTCAGAACCACATGAGCTACCCCAACCCCAAAAGGACACCTTTCTCAGTTTGATGGCTTCCTCCACCAGCAGGATTTTGGTGTTTGGCCAGTTCAAAGATATCATTCTGGCTGTAGTGCTGAGTAGCTATGGCCAGAAGGTTTCATAATATTCACACATAATTTGTGGTTAAAAATATTTATAGTGTAATTTCTTTGCAGTTTTCTTTGAAAGCAGAATGAATCATGATGTTAGTAGATTTGGATTACAGACTACATGTTGGAAAATATACAACATGCATCATTTAGCAACTAATTCACACATTTTATAATCTAATGTTCAATTTAGCTTCCCCTGGGTTTTATTTAATTAACATGTAATGACCACAAGAGTAAGCAGATTTGTGGCTGATCTGAGATTTTCACATATTTGGATTTCACATTTTGGAGTTTGACCAGTAAAGACTCACCATGAATCATTTAAGTCTGGAATGGAAAAATCCACACTGCATCTTTGCCTAATGAGTACCAAAGGGATAGTCAAGGGATGGCCAGAACCACTACAGAATTATTCAACCATTCAGTTTTAGCCAAAACTAAGATTTTACATATCTTCGACAGCAAAACACTCCAGTGTCTGTTTTCATAAACTGTACGTATAGATTCTTACTTGATAAAATACAATACACAGACAATAGTAATCCTCTCATATCTTCATGTTTTTGTTCTTGGTTTTTTGTATCAATTAAAATGTTTATTCAAATGTAACATGCACGTGCCAAGCATAGTAAAGACTAAAAATGAATTAATGTCCTCCAGTCGTTAATCAACTGTGTAACCTCCACTGCACGCATAAGCAACATCAAACAAATGAATGAATAAATGAAGGACATAAAGCTAGAAAAAGGTAAAAATCATAGGGTTATTGGGCTCTTTGGACTAAAAGCAGACTGTTTTATGCATTCAGTGATGAAATATAACTCACCTTTAAAGAGATGATAGCTTATATTGCAGCCATTTATGCATGCATACTTATGTGCTGTGCTTTCATGAGTACCTCAAAGATGGAATGTTATATGCAGCATAGAGCTGTTTTTAATCATCAAAAAACAAACAAAAAAAAACCCAAGGGAATGAAAGTCAGTGACAATAAAGTAAGGACAGGGATAAGCTTGTTGCCTTTCTTTGTGGCGACCTGGCCATGCAGGTTGTATATAGATAAGTCTGAGGGTCACAAGATACAATCTACGGGTCCATCAGTCAAAACACATTTGCCCGCTGCTGAGGTTTACTTCCCTCCCTCGCATCTTCGTTCCAGATTCCTCCCGCTGTCCTGCAGCTTCAGGAATATTAAATATGCGAGGCGTAGCCACTGCAGATGTGATGCCATTGATTTTGTGTCAATCCCCCCAGGCCGCAGTAACTTGATTTGGTATCAGTGATGGCTAAATGAGACTTCTCCAGGCATGAGCGGAGACAATGGAAGAAGAGGTGAAGAGCTGATGGGTTTTTCTTCGTCTAAGCACCCTACTTGTGTAGTCCTCTTAAGACATCAGAGACTGATTTAACAACACATTGGTTATTATTGTTTACTCTTCTCTTTAATTAAGGAAGTCATTAGAAAGCCTTTGAGTATTGAATCTGCAGTATTAAACCTGACAATAGCGTGCTTTTTTAATTTTTTAACGTTACGCAGATGAGCTAAGAGGTCGAGGCCATATCCCACTGGGTTTCTTCAGCATAAGTTACATTTTCTTAAAGCAATATTCATCATAACTGATTCTACTCTAATGAGGATTCCAACCCCCTACAGTGATGAGCACTTCACCAGAGTCAGCAATGAGCTTAATGCAATTAAGGCCGCAGCCGTCTTGTGGAGCTCCTTCGACTTTATGAGAGACTATTTGCCCAGCTGCTTCTTAAATGTGGACAAAGCCAGATAAGCAGAGTCTGAGTGCTAGAGGCACTTTCACAGGATCCCATTTGACTTGTATTACTTGCGATCAACTTCGTTTATGCAGTTCACATTTAAACATTACTGTGACTCAGAGGTGTTTGTGGATGTAGATTTTGTACAATTATGGCCTGTTATTATATTTTCATTTCCTCAGTAAGGTAGAGACAAAAACACAATCATAACACAACCTGCATGCGACGTGTTGTACCTGCGGTGATATTAAAGGGTTTTCCTCAGTTTGTCTGTGTGTGAGTGTGTGGGCGGAAGAGAGACTGTCAGCTTATGAAAAACAAGCATGAAGCAACATTTCATTTGAATCACAGTGTGTGTCTGCTTGTGCATATGCATGGGTTTGATTTTATGGAAAGTAACATACAGACAACAGAGAAATGTAGTGCTGTTATCTGCATTGTGATGGTGCATTGTGATTCACCATAAACCCTGACAGAGACTCTGTTTTGTGCCATATCACTGGCAGTGTTCCCACCTTCCTGGTAGGAGTTTGTGCTGGTCGCACGCACTCCAGTTAGAAGCTCAACACTGCCATCAAGTGGTAAATAACAGAGCCCTCTTTGGCATGAGGTTAACAGCTCCAGATGCTTGCAGTCAGTGCACCACAAGGGGACAGCATTGCAGATGTAGGTGTCATGGTGGGTTCAAAAAGATGAACAGACGTCAAATCATAGCAGAGCTTGGCAGTGGTCCCAGTTTTTGATGAGCGGACATCAAATCAATAATCTGTTCATTAGTCTTACAAGAGGAAATCTAAGAGTGATGTGCTGCTCAAACAAATCAATATTGCATGTAGTTACTCATTGTGCCAAATCCTTTTCTCCATCCATGATAACCTTTTATGCATATCTATAGCTGCTAAAACGCCTACCTGCCAATATTGCTGGCACAAATAGCCCTCTCTATGGCCTATCAGGGTGATGTGTATTGTAATCTCTGTCTAATTGCAAAGGACTATAGATCTGTAACATCTGTTGAGGGGGCAAATGACATCTTTGCCAGAATGAGTTTCAATTATCAGGCTTCAAATCTTTCCCTTCCTTGCAATGAAGGTTGCGAGAGTGCTAACAATGAGTGAGGTTATTTCTCTCCTGCCTTCATTAGCTGCTATGTAATTAGCTGCAGCGCTATTCAATTTCCCTCATTTCAGGCTTTCCAGATCAATATCATGCAGCATGCCACTAAATGGCTGTGCTGCTCAGGGGGCCTTTTATATAGCTGAATGGCAGAGGTGGAATGTCATGCATTTACTATCATTACTGCAACACAAGTCTTTTGTGTGTGTGTGTGTGTGTGTGTGTGTGTGTGTGTACTTGTACTTGTACTTGTATTTTTTCAAATCAGTAATTTTACTGTCACTCAAGTACGTTTTAAGTAGTGTAGGCTACTTTGCTACTGTTTGAGCCTGTTACAGAAACAAACAAACAAAAGTCGCATGAAAAACTCATGAGAAACCCTGTGAGGATGAAACAAAAGAAAGATGATAAATCAGCAGCTGCATCAGAGAAGAGGTTGCTGGTGTGCAGCAGGAGGACAGAGCTCCAAAGAGTTCCATGTCCAGAGAGAAGACTCTCTGCACTCAGCAGGTTTCACCAAGGCCGAGCCTAGTGGTTTGTGAACAGTACAACAATGCACTTAAACTAAGGATGACATCACTGTGGGTTTTGATTAACATTACTGTACCTCAGCACAGTTAAAGAAAAAGGGTTGCGTTTACTTTAATCATTCACAGATTCGGTGCTTTTTATCTATCCTTTGGTAGTTGCGTTTAATTGTCTTTTCTGGTTCCTTTTAATGAGGCCACACACAAGAAGGCCAGTGTACATTTATAATTGATAATCGCTGTTATGGGAAGGTGTACTTTGATCTGTGAAAATTCACTTCATTGCTTGCAGGGACATTGAAGGTCCTTTCTGTGTGAAATCTGCATACTCATCCTTCTTCTTGTGAATTTCTTTTGGTACTTTAATCTGCTCAAATAAAGACATAACTGACCATGAATGTGATTTTCTTCATCTAGTTATCAATGATCGACCTTGTATCTCGTTGCTGGTAGAATAAGCAGTTATACGAAAATACATGAATGAATCACAGTTGTATAATCATGCGGTTAACGCGAGATGTATGTATGTGTGTTAAAGTCGATAAGCCATGTTATAAACAGATCACCTTTGCAGTTCATCAGCCCATTGTTAGCTGACACAGTCCCATGAGAGCGTTAAGCAGCATCACAGCACTGAATGAGATACGGGCTGAATATCGCCAGATGTCGTCCCATTGATCTGAACTTACAGTCAAGCAATCAAAAGCCCAGACTGACTTCATCTCTGAGAGTAACTAGATGTGGCATCAACTGCAAGGCTCATTTTGAGCTGGTTATTAATGTCTATAATAGACAATCGGCGGGCACTGGATCATGGTCACATCAAAGGTGGAAGAGTTGTGTGTTGGCAGTTGTAAAATCGATTTCAACATCTGAACTGAGTTTGTTTTGGGAAAAGGATGTGGTTAGACATTTTGAGGTGTTGCAACTGCTGTAATGTTACTACTCCACCCTTTCCAACAGAAGACAGTTTCCTCTGTTGGGAAGGGTGGAGTAGTTGCATCAATAAGTTACAATGTGCTGTGGGATATTCTGGTCATATTCTTATGGACTATTTAGTATTAAATGGGAGGAAACCAAATCATCTCACACCTGCCTCTCTGTCATATGTTTTATTCAACTATTTTGAGTTGTGCTTTCTATGCAGGGACAGATTCAGGCTGTATGACAATTGCAGGAGGACTGTTGTTAAGTGAGCCTCGTCTCCAAAATGTCACCTTCCCAGGAACAGATAAAATAGCTTTGATGTTATCTTGACTAGTATATTTCTCAGATTAAGTTTATTAAAATAATTAGCAAGATTCCCAAGCCCAGAGAGTAATTCTTACACAATCAGTCTGCAAGTTAAAACGTGAAAATCATGAGAATTGCCAGCTTCTACCTAAGATCGCCAGTATTAACAGTAATGTGTATTTTATTGGACGTAAAACAGAGAATATCTTCTGCTGAATACACCTTTGATTCATAAATACAAAAGTGCAAACATCTGATTGAATTACTATTTCAGAAAGACAAGACAAAACCTTGATTTTTTTCAATATCATTCTTATTAGTCACAGAAATTCTTAACCAGAACACTTATTAGAGTGATGCCTGCTGCATTTAATACTGAGAAAGAGTTTAGGATCACAAGGATTAGCATGACATCAGTCTGAAAGATTCATTCACAGAATGACAACAAACATCCTTCGTCAGGCAGGGAGTGACACAGAAGGACTGGCAGCTATTTAGCTATTTATACAGAAAAATAAATACCAGCAAATGTGAGGAGTCTCATTCAATGATGAACCAGCAGTTAACAATATGGCACTCGAAGTCTGAATTCATTTCTCCACAGACACAAAGCAACAGAAGCGTTTTCCTCTCCGTGGAATTTCAAGACTTCATGTTTCCTAAATGAACGATAACTTGGCGTGCTACATTAAAAAATGAAAAATCCTCAGCAACAGAGACATCTGGCTGGAGGATAGAGGCATGAAGGGAGAAGCATGCAGGGTAAAAACAGCAAAATACAACTTGCATCAAAACAGATTCTCAGGGAAATAATATAATATTTATATCCTGCTGTCAAATGAAAAGCCTCATTACTCCAGTTTTGTTTTTGTTTTTTTTTTTGGTATATTTGATTATTTTATTTTTACTGACAGTTTCAAAACCCCAAAGATCATCCAATAACTGAATCAGCAGGGAGTTAACCATTTTCCTGCTCTCTGATGTCAACATGTTTACTGGGAAAGATGAGATCTTCATCTGACAGCAGCAGTTCACTGTTTCTGCTACATTCACAGTACTGCAAGAGGATAGATCATCTATCGGTGCACTGGAACAAGACAGTACTGTATACTGAAACAACACAACAGCAATAACTATAGGACAGTTACTGATATTCTGGTAAACATGACAAAAATATAACATTGTTCAAAGTCCATTCTAATTAATGTATAACTGTCCACACAGTCATTTCAGCTGTTTCTTTTGTTGGCAAAATGGTTGCTTTTGTCATCAAGCTTCAGACGAGCACCACAGATCAACAATATTTTATCTGACATCAAAATTGGTCCTATTATTGGTCCATTGAAATGTATTTCATAACAAGATGGTAAACAATAAAAAGCAGAGCTTCTCGGATAAAGAAGACAGTAGCTTAGTCTGGGTGGCAGGTTTACATTCTTGGCAATAACAGCACCTCTTCTAGGTTTTAAAGAAAAAAGTAGAGCCATTCCAATTTGCAGCAAAGTGTGCTCAAATTATAAACTTCACTGACTTTAACATTCCACTGAGAAAATACAATTTTATGGATTTTTTTGTGAATATATAGTTATAGTTTTACAGTAACACTCTTGGCCAACAATGAATCAAAATGCAGATATCTTACATAGGAATCATACAAATACATTCCATTCACATTGGTCGTCACATTCATGTGAGTTAGCTGGAGTGGAGTTGCTGTTGCTGTATGTGTCCACTGCGTGGCAGCATGTAGGTATCCTGGATTGTGTTCAGTGCAATTTCTCCTCAGTGTTGAGGGCTGTAAAACTGACATACTGTAGCACATTCTGTGTGTGGCTTCCAACTGTTCGCTGATTTGGCTTCTTGCACACCAACCGTAGGAGGGATTCTAAAATAGAGAGCTAGAGACTGTCACTGGCCCGTTCATCAAAATCACACTTCAGTTCAAGTCTTCTGCATGGATTGTGATACAATGACATCCATTAGTACAGGTTTAAATGCTAAAAGACATGAAAACACTTGAGCACCGTGATAAAAGTGTATAATGGCAGTGTCCCTCGCAAGGCTGGAACACCAACTGGGTGAAATAGGCAACAGCCCTGGGGAACCTAAACCTCCAGGGACCCATGACAGCCCCACATTCACTGTCTGTCTGTTTGTTTGTGGTAATCTGACTATGAATAAATTGCTTTGGGAATATGCACCAATTAATTATCACATCACCAAAATAATAAAGTGTCCTAAGGTGGCAATTATTATCTTTTAGTTGATACTCTCTGAAACTTATCCTTAAAATCAAATGAAATGAAATTACCACAAAGTAATTGCTAATTTTAGCCCTAGGGCCTCATATTAGGTTCTTCTTGGGATGGTCTCTTGCATTCTTACATGCATAAATTGGCAAATCAACCTAGAGGTTGTGACCCCTCCAAGGGGTTGCAAGTCAAATCACAGGAGGTGAAAGATGACACGAAAGAAGAATAAAGTTTCATTTTTTACAAATGTCTAAAATCAATCACTGCTGGTAAAATACTTTTACCTCTGCAGCCCTGTAAAATGACTCATATAAAACAATCTTAGGAGAGAAAATTGCTCTTTGATTGAACCACTCACAGCTCACATTCATATGCAGCCTTCTAAGTAGGCACTACTGTGTTTTAAAGGGACAAAAATACTGTTAGATGATGTGACATTAAGGTATTTTCTGTGCAGTTACACTTTACTCATCCCTTGATTTCGACTCTCTAATTTTAAATGAATAGGTCAATATTCTCTGATCTACATTTATTTGCTTTTTGCTAAGAGTTAGATGAGGAAAATTGATACCACTCAGTAACAAGAAGAAACAGCTAGCCTGGCTTTGTATAGTGATACCAAAATTTGCCTACCAGCACCTCTATATGCATGGCATTATGTACCCGGCTATTTCTTGACCAGGTGCAGTAACTTCCTCCAACAGTTGCATGGCAACGTCACAGTGATGAAATGACTTCAGGAAGTTACTTTGCTCAGCAAGGAAACAGTTTAGAGTATATACAAACTTAGTTATTGAGCTTTGGAGGTGCAGGTTGGCAGATTTTTGTACCTTTGGACAGAGCCAGCCAGGCTGTTTCCCCCTGTTCGCAGTCTTTATGCTAAGCTAAGCATAAAGACTGAACCATAAAGACTGACCAGCTGCTGGCTTCAGCTACATATTTAGCATCTAGACATGACTGCTATGAATCTTTCTAAACCAAAAAAAAAAAAAGCAAATAAGCATATTAAAGATTTTTTTCCTTCAATACTCAGATTCAATAATCAAAAAGCAAGTGTGACTGATTTATTTGGCACTTCTCTACAAGCTTTACATTCGTAATCCAACATAACACGACCTCGATGATGAATATGAACTAGACTGTACTATAGCCTATACTATAGCCTTTTTGCGTATTGTATGACTGGACACCTATGGTGGTGTAATTGTTGGTGTAAAATCATGTATGGCTTCAATCAACAGGAGCTGTAATAGAGCAGACTGCATCACAGCCGCACGTCATGCAGTATTATGACTATGATTATGGCAGGTAGCTATAATAGAAATGTATAATCCACAGCTAAATGTTTCACACTTGTCTACAATATATGATGAACTTTGCTTGAGTCAATACTTTGTAGTCATTCTGGGTAAAATAGTAAATTATAACTTCAAGTAAAAGTTGATCAGGAACACTGAATGAGCAGACACACCAAAAATGTCAATAGCAATCATAGTTGGAATGAAGTGAACAGTGTCAGAATAAGTTACAGGAGGACTTTTCTTTAGCAGCATCTCTCTTACCTGGTTATAGGTGTACATCAAACACTCCTTCCTCCACTGTCTCTATATCCTCTTCAGCAATCACTGCAAACAGAGAAGGTCAGGGTAAAGAAATGAGGAATAGATTGGTCAATCAAATGAAAATGCAAAGAACTACCTAAAGCCAATGAAATATGTGGCCTTTGTCTGTTTGCTGTGGCAATTCATTTGCCTTGCAGCATTGTCTCGCCCATTGATCAAGCAGATTCACACTGATATAAAACAGAGCCAGGCAGGGCACCATTTTTGATAATATCTAATGAAAACATTGCATCTGTGAGTCACTGGTCTTGCTGTGGTGGCCCAATCATATTTCCATTGCAAATTACACTCCATTGTTTGAGAATATCTTCCAAATGTCAGTGCCCCATATGCTTGGAGGAAGACAAAAGCGCCCTTCAAAAAGTGGAGGTGTTGCAGTGGTGACATAAAGTGCTGAAAGCATGTTATAAAACTTCCTCTAAACTGTACTTTTCTGAGATGATAACTGCATTAGATTGTTTTGGAAAAGAAAATTAGATTTTCTGCCAGCGTCTTTTGCACATTTTAGGGTTGTGAGGGTGTTTTTCACAAGCATGTCAGTGTATTATATTTTGTCTTACCTAAAATCAAGAAAGCTAATGAAATTATTTTATCCTGGATGCACAAAATATGGAAAAGACAGAAGCTTCACGCCTAAAAAATAGTCTTTATAAACACACACATACCAAGTGTACCTAATGGTTTTCCTCCATCATTTCATCACTTTGTGATCAGGACCTTAAAATGCCATGAGAGGATCATTGTAATGTGGTTTAAACTGATTGGTCCACTCCACTATGTGTTAATGCGAGTTGGTGCTTTTTTTTCTCTAAAACTATCTACTCATTCTAATTGATGCAGAGGAGGTCTCGACTTTCCACATCACACATGAGTGAGTTGCAATCTGGACCACATTAGGCCTCATGTAGGTACATGTGTTAAACTTCAGTTCAAGTTCATTGCTTTGCTGTAGACAGACAGTTCTGGAAGCATTTTAGCCAAATGAACTATCAAACCATCAAAATCACCTGTGTTCTGCAGGCTAGGTGGGGTGTTGGCAGGTGGAGGGAAGCTGTAGGATCTAGCCTGGAGGGCAGGCGGTGTCTCATGGCTGATGCTCTTGGTCCTCTTCCGGCACTCGACAGCCAGGCGGCTTCGGCAGGCCTTGTGGCAGTTCACCCCGCAGGCTGCCGCCGGAGCGTTCATTTGGAGGGAGAACGAGGGTGGCAAGGAGAGGTTGCGGGAGAGGATGAGAGGGCGTGAGGGTCGACAGAGAGGGAGGGAGAGTTGCCGAGAGAGAAGGCGAGATGGGAAAGACCAGGGGCGAGGGGAAGATGGGGAGCGGGATGGAGAGAGAGGGTCAGACAGAGGGACGGGTGCAAACAGAAACATCGGGGCGAACGGAAGAGCTAGTGGTGACAGGAAAGTGTCTCTACATGCCATGCAGACACATGAACACTGGCACACACACACGGTGAGGCCGACTGTGCCCGACAACAACTCTGTCAACCAGCTGGAGTCTAAGGGGAGAGGAGCGATGAGTCATCGAGCAAGGCATCATAAAAGCATGTGAGAGTCAAAGAACCTTAGTAGTTTTGTCACAGTGACCAAAATCTCCTCTTTCCTTGACACCACTGCACAAGATTTTCCACAACACTCCAATTTAAAAAAAAACTTTGACACTTTCAGCAAAGCTCTTTTGAACATTAAAATTCCATGTCATTATCACCTCTTCAAAGTATAATAGGCTGCTGAAAAAATCTTATTTTTCTCATTCAGTTAGGAAGTGTATTATCCTCTTCCCCTTAGTGGTTAAGTACCTAAATTCATAGATGATGAGCCATCTGAAATGCTGAGGGCGAGGCAGTTATAAACCAATGGAGCACGTTTGGATTAAATGGATTGTTTGACATTTTGGGAAATACACAAGTGAACAGTTTCTTGCTGACAGTTTTTATCAAATATGAAGCTACAGCCAATATGACAGTGGAATTGATTGAGTCTATTCCTTTAAACAGAGAGGGTCAAATGCAGGAGGAGGTCGAGATGTACTGTATTGATATGAAAGTTAAATTACTGGCATTGTGACAAGACTACCTATCAAACCACTGAGATGTCTCTCACATCGAAGTCAAAATATCTAAATGTCTACTGCCGTAAAACACACATCCAACTACACACACACACATACACACTCAGAGTTCTCAACATACTCCGCTCCTGCACTGCAGAGGGTGATTCATTTCAATTATGTCCCCGCCGCTCTCTCTACCTCCCTGAGTACGGGCTAACAATGGTAATGGGGATGAATGGCTGTGGGGCTTTCTCATTGACTTCCTGTGGTCTCATTAATGCACTGGAACAAGCCAGAACACTCACACACTCCCAGTCGAACTCACAGACATACACTTCTCCAGAGAGGAGATGAGAGGAGATGGGAGAGATTAGTGTTTTGGGAGTGCGGGTGGTGTATGTGTATGCATGTGCAAAGTGCTTATGTTTTGCCTCCCTTTCCACTCCTTATATCTCAACAGCAACAGTCATGTAGGCATGTATGTCTTTTAATAACTGAGCTACCTTCAAGAAAAACAAGCTGAATTTGATTAAAGGAGGACATATGTTTATAATTAAGAAATTAGGCGGTGATCGAATAAGAATATCTGTTCTTCTCCTAAACACAAAGTGCCGGGTGCTGCTAGTAACAGACCACAAGACCTCAAAGGCCTCAAGGAGCATTAATTACTCTAGTTGCTACGCAACTCAAATGTTTGATGATAACTTGCAAGCTATTTAATTAGCCTTAGTTAGCCAAATCTGAGAGGAGCCTGAATGAATGAGGAAGTGGTTCATGTTGAGAATAAGAATGGACAAGAGAGAGTTGGTAATTCAAATATTTGTTTTTTAAGACAAGAACTAGGACGACATTAGATCCTCTGACACATGAGGACTCTGTAAACATACATGTCGGCTCTATTTCTTAGACTGTCATTACAGGGACATGATACTTTTTCCAAAAAATGAGGAACCAATGTTTGTGCACACACATAACTGAACAAATGGTCCAAGGACACACACACACAGGCAGCCTTGTGCTGTAAACAGCAAGAGAAACTACTTTGTTGAACAATTACTAGAACAAAGCAGTGAGGTCCTTCCTGTAAAATATGTGCCGACTCTAACTTGTCCCATTCGTAAGGCCCAGCTGTAATCAATCACTTCTCGAAAGACTCCAGCAGATGGAAACATGCGTGATTTGCATTTTAGATTTGGCATAATTTCCAAAGTTTTTGCTTGACATCTGGATGGAAACATATGTCGTGTAAGTTATTTAGTGCACTGAACGCCTGCAGATTATCACTACTTAATTTTTAGCGTCAGCACAGACCACCAGCAGCACATCCATCGCAAGCTGAGTGTGTGTTTTTGAAGCTAATGGCCACGTGATGAGAGGAGGATGGGAGGTGTTGGAGGTTGCCTGTGTGTATGTACGGTTGAGAAATGAACCAGCTTCTTCAAACACTGGTCCACAGAGAGCCTTGAAAGGGCAAATAATTTTGCATTGTGTGTAGTGTGGTTTCAGCTGATGGAGCTCATCCAGCTGTTAGTGAACCGAGCTCTGTGTGTGGACACCCATTAAAAGACTGTGAAATATTTGCTATGGTTTCTGTGTTGATGACATTTACTCACCACTTCATCTCTATAAATCTTTTTCTACAGAGGGTGTGTGTGTGTGTGTGTGTGTGTGTGTGTGTGTGTGTGATGGCTGGGAATCGATTGTGTCAAAAAGACTAGCTAATTCCTCTGGGTGGAACGCACTCATCTGTACAGAGTAAAAGCAGAATGAATTGCTCTCTTACCTTTACACTTGTAGCCTTGTTTGTAGAAGCCCCATATCTACGAAAAGACAGAGAGAAATAAAAGGGTAATTAAAACATGTTTTCATTTGCATTCAGCCACGAGGAATGTTAAAATCGTCAGGGTGACGGAGCAATTACAGAGCATTTGAGCTGACAAAGGTAGATGTTGAAGGTCCACTATTGTATAAAAGTGCTCTTTAAAATTCTTTAATGAATAAATATGAGACTTGACACAATTATTAGATTTTTATCAACTACACTTTCAGAAAGCCAGATGTCATGCAGTTGTATGCATGAATTATTTTTAAGATAAATATTAGATTTTTTTAACACAGTCATTAGGTATTGAAACTTAACTGCTAGTAACAAAGCAAAACTGCCAAGAATAATAAATAAAGCTATTAAAATTATTGGAAAGTCAGCAAAGAAATATTGATCAAATACAAATAACAGCTTTTATATTATACTGATCTTTCTTTTTGATTTCCTGTTACAGCTTTCTTGTGATAAATGCTATTGACCACACTGATCACCAATATGCCACCATCTGCTCCCCTGAAATATACATATACATATATATATATATATATATATATATATATATATATATATATATATATATACACACACACACACACACACACACACACACACAATGACTGGGTCTTTAGTCACAATATAGATCAAGCTAAAAGGATTTTCTCCAGTCTTGTGTTGTGAGCATGAATGTAGTGAGAAAGGAGGGCAACTTATAGCTCATCATCTTAAATCCAACTGCAAGTTAAATCTGCAGATTGTTAGATGGAATTATTTGGTATAATAATAGGAAAAACAGCATCATCAATATCAAAACATCTTGTAAGGACCTCATTCAAATATCTTTTAATTTTTTTTCTCAAAATAAAAATATTTTTTGTCCTTGTGGATCAATATCATGCCCTTTACACCTTTCACTTTCCATGTAGACAAATAAGTGCCGCCAAAAACATGTAGAGCATGTTGTCCCTGCACATTTCTACTAGAAGACAGAATGCAGAGCCTCCTCTGCCTCTTTGACTTGCACCCTGCCCCTCTCTGCAATTTTAATAATTCTTATAACACCATCTTGTAAAGTCCTAATGCTCTGTTGATGTAATGACTCTCCTCAAATAATTGTCTTGTCATGGTTTTAATTCATGGTTGTGGTAAAAAACCAAGAGACAATTTTCCATAACACGGCCCACATGATCAAGTTTAGACACACTAGCTTCAAGGGCTGTAGTGGTTTTGCATGGTTTACTCTGTTAGCCGCAGATGTCATATACTTTATATCATTGCCAACTATTAAGCATGCCATAAAATGTTTCAGTAATATCCTGCTGCTCAAACAGCCGTTAGCTTCTGTTCATTTCATTACAGTGTGGAAATCAGCCTTCACAGCCATCATGTTTAACATCATGCTGCCTTTATTTTTTGTCATTGTTGAGTTAAAGTTAATCTACAATGGTATGCGGTAAACTGTTCTAAATATTGCAAGTATGCTCAGGCTCCCTTCAGTGTTAGCTGCCTAAACTAAACTCACACTGTTCTCTTTGCAATGTGCATGTTGTGCATTTGCCTGTTTTTGTCAGCCACCTTTGAATTCACCACCAAAGGGAATTTCAAAAAAGTACCTGCTCACATGGTAGTATCAAAGACTTTGTTACTATATTAGCTATCTCAATTTAAAGCTGCTTTGAGTGGTGAAATGAAATCAACCTGAAAGGCAGGTAATGAAATGAAGAACTTTGGAAAATGGTTGGCAGTAAAGAGAAAGTATACACAATTAGCAGTCAATGGGCTAAAACGTCTTAAAACATCAAGATATACAGTTTACATCTTGATATCCCCCATTGATGCTGAGGAGACACAGAGAGAAGGCGGGTTGGAAAAAAGTGATTAAAGAAAGAGGCACAATGGAACAGAGAGAGACGTAGGGTGAGAAAAAGAGACACAGAAGGAAAGAAAGGGGGAGAGAGAGGAGGTTGGCGGGACAGAGGGGGTGGAGGGGGACCGAGATCAAGCAGGACGCAGGGAGCGCACAGACAGTGGGGGAACAATGACATGAAAGAGCCGAGCTGGAGATCACACACTGCACTGGCACATCTGAGGAGGCACAAAATATCCTGACCTCTTCGCACACACATACACATACACACACAACCCTGCATGCATGCATACAAGCACATACACTTGTAGATGCACATATACACACACAAAGACACACACGCACACCATGAACCCATCCCGAGGCGCTACAACAAAGAGAAGTCAGTTACGAGCAGAACATCTAAACACAACTATCATCACAGCTCTGCCTACACTGACTGACCTTTACTGCCTCTGTAGACTACAAACCACAATGCACTACAAACACGAGCTGGAAACACACCGACTTGACGGTTTACTGTAAGCTTTTAGAAATCTGTACTATTAATCTAGAAATGAGTTGGCACTTGAATTGGAACGTCTGCGTTTTATTGAGGCGGAAATGTGCCACGTGTACTGCCAGCAGTTACACATGTAATATTAAAGAAGCAATATTAAATAGATATTTGTGTTGGGTCCTTCACTGATGTCTCCTTATGTGCTTACTAGCGTTTGAATCAGCATGTTGTGTGTGACTGAGCGTAAAACTCGAGCTGACACGTTAGATGTTAATGCATTTGAAATTAAATCTATTACAGATTATTTACTGTGTAATGTTTCCTTATTCTAACAGGCGTCTCCAGCAAATATCTTGCTGTTACAGCAACAAAAAGTGTTTCAGAACCAAAAGCCTTCTTCCATTTCCTTTCAGACTTTAAGAGTAACAACAATCACATGTTTGATACTACAGCAAATGCAGGCAGATAAACACTTTTATTAACCACTGGGGAGACTTTCCACTCGGTCATTGGCATTGCCACATTAGCACTTCTGGCATTGAACTCCCACCTATGTGTAAGTGATTTAAAATCTGTGAATATGTAGGGCTTGGTGCTGCAGCTTTCTCAGTATTAGTTGAGTTTTCTTGAAATGACATAGATCCCCCCTGCCTCATAATCTTGTACATTAAGCAGCATTTTAGGCCAGTTACTATGACTTTATAAATAACTCATTATGGGTATCTATCTATACAGTTTAACTTAGCTTAGCATAAAGACTAGAAAGGAAGAGCAGCTAGCCTGATTCTGTTCAAAGGTCAATTAAATTTGCCTACCAGCAACTGTAAACCTCACTAATTAACACATTATATCTTGTTGGTGTCATCATTCCAGGAAGTCACTCCACCCAGGCAAGACTCTTACACTTTTTGAACAAGATAAAACATGTTAATTAGTGAGCTATAACTGTGCAGGTAGGCTTTTTTTTTTTTACCTTTGCACAGAGCCAGAATTGGTGTTTTACTCCTGATACCATTCGTTATGTCAAGATAATTGCCTCCTATCTGTAGCTCTGAATCTAATGAACAAATATGTGAGTGATCCATCTTCTCATCTAACAAGAAAGCAAATAGCCATTCCTTTAACTTCTGTAATGTGCAAATACAAAATAGTCTTTGCGGCCTGTGAAATTTGAATTCCCTCCTCTCTTTTAAATCCCTCCTTCGCACTGCATGCATGACACAAACAGGACTGAGGAAGATCCAGTGTGGAAACGGAGGAATTAGTGTGCATGTTGCTGACATGGCTTAACAAATAAACAGTGTCATCACGTATAGAATTTACAGCTGTTAAGGTAGTCTTACACAGTGTTACACTGTGTGTGTGATCAGCTGGTTTGATCATCAAAGGAGGAAAACTGTTGCAAAGAGAACAGAAATTTTCCATTGTGTTTGTGTTTTGGATGTTGCAGTTACAGGGATGGATACAGGTTTGTTTTGGCACACTGCTTTCTACTGCCAAAAGTTTAACCTGTCAAAACAGGATCTCTGAGACATGTCCACGGGAGGTTTTGTTTACAAGCTCTGGTTTACACTATGAACCTAAACATACAAATACATGAACGAAAGCTTTCGGCAGTCTGGACCTTTCAGATGTGTTGACCTGAAAGAAATATAAATGTTGCTTTATTAAAAGACAGATAGCCTGAAAAGAATCTGTGAATGTAATCAAACATTTTCCCTCATTAAGAACAACAACACTCAATTTTTAGTCAAGTTGAGTCTTTTTCAGACTCTATGAACACTCCAGCAGTAGAAGACAAAACAAGAGACTGGTTCATGCTCTTCTTATTCAGATTCTATGAAGCTAAACTGTGAAAACCCCAAAGAGACTCTCTGCAATCTCTCATATAACAGTGCTCTGAGCCTCCAGCTAAAAAAAATTGCTGTACTCTCCTGAGATGCAAAAAAATCCTCTGTGATGCATCTGCTCTCTTTGTGCATTTAGTAAAACTCATCTACGTGCCATTAATTAGGATGTAAGTCCAGAGGTAGCTGCAGGCAAAAAAAAGCACAAGATTATGAAGATCCATGTGAGACACTGGAGGTGAGTGAACTCTGCAGTGTTTACATAAGGCCCGGCTTGGCTCATACAGCTTGTTTGAGACAAGTGTTGAAAAATGGGCTGCGGGAAAATATTGTTTTTGCACAGGAGCCAAGAGGGAAAGCACAAAGCAGGCAGAAGAGGAAGTGGCTAATGTATCTACCTCTGCCACACACACACACATATTCAAAGGAAGGAGCACGCTGCCAGAGTCCTTATCTTTCCCTGCTCTCTATTCTGAATTTCCCCTCATGATGGTTTGAAAATGCCACAGCTTCCCCTGGAGAATGTGTGTTTGTGCTTTTGAGTGCGTTTTGGAGTGTTAATGAAATGTCATAGATGATATGAATTCATATAATCTATAACATACTTCCCTTCTGAGCATAACAGTCTCTCTCTGGCTTTGCTCTATATGCAGCATATAAAAATGAATGGGATGTCATCTCCATGTCTGCAGTTCAATATGAGGAACCTATTCCTGTTCTCATTACAGCTGAGTGCTGAGTCACTGTCTGTGTCTAAATAACAGAGGGATCCTTGGGGGACTTTGGGGAATGTTAAGGGCCAGAGGACACACACATACACGCAGATGTAACACAGCCACAGAGGAGGGTTATCATCTCGCCCAATTACCTTCCTCCCATATTTCCCAGAGTGCAACTTCAGCAGTGTGTGGCTGTAGCTCAAAGTAATTGGCATTGCCCTGACCTGACAGGAGGAACCTCTGAGAGATGAGCCTATCATGCGCTGTCGGTGACTGCTGAGACAAATAATGAAGTGCACATAGTCTATGAGGCAGCATCGCCATGGAGGAGCAGGGTGGTCACAACTGACCTTTGACCTTTTTTAACAAACCTACACATGCCATCGATTGGGTCAGTTAAGAATCAATGCATTTGAGAATACAAAAAGAAACAAAAAAAAAGATCAATACTTGTTTAAGACCTTCACAGGAGCCTGAAAGGTTTTAAATTATACAGTCGATCATGTGTTTAAAGTGATCTTTTAAGGTAGCGCAGCATTTTGTGTATTTCTAGAATCTACTGCAGTGATAGGTGAAGTAATACACAAGCTTAAAACATGATTAGTGTTCACAATAATAATAGGTGTTTACTTACAAAGCCGGCGCAGTGCTCGCAAAAAGTGGGCTTAACGTAAGTGGTCTCAGTAAAAGTATGAATGAAACCCATCTTGCAGTTAAGCAGAGAGCTGGCTTTCATAAAGTAGTCTATCATCTCTTCTCTGCTGATCTTTCCGTCTCTGTGAGAAGAAGCAAAGAGAGGTGAGCGCCATACAAAACAGGATGGGTCTGTTTGTAAGCTGGTTCAGTCTGTAAACTGCACAGATTTTACAGCAGTGAATAAATCTGCAAATGCTCACTGGTTCTTGTCCAGTTCTCCAAACTTGCTGAGGTAAGGGAAGTTGTTCCTGATTGCTTCGAATTCGTCCCTGGAAATGTGGCCATCGCCGTCTGTGTCGAAGTTCTTGAAAACCGACTGTGAACAGATTGTTGTGAGGGTTAGTTAAGGTCATTTAGGTCACTGTCTGAAGGCCTACAGGGCCTTGATGGTTCCTCAGTGTTAATTACACAATATGAAAACATATTTTTGAGAAATTATTAATTTCAAAAGATCCTTATGAGTCACTTACTTAACAAAAGTCATCATTACAATACCGAGAACATATGCATGGACAACAACCAGGAAATAACCACAACATATTAACATAAAATCACTGAAATGTTTATGCACAACACGCTTAAAAATAGTATAACAAACACAGCGTGCAGGGAAGCAAATATTCAAATAGTATTATTCATATATTCATGAAGTCTACTTAGTAATGTCAGTTACACATTAAGTTTAGCAAGTTAGCAGTTCAGCTAACTTTAGAAACTATTGAACAAAAAAATACAGATTTGAAAGTATAAGTGGGTGCTGTGGTTAGGACTCATCCTAAAACCACAAGTTCCACAATTTATTAGCAGCCTGTGACCTTTGCTGCATGTCATACCCATCTCTCTGTGCCCATTTTATTTCTGCTCGATGCTATAAATGTAACTATACAATCTAAAAAAGGACAAACGAAAAAGAATCCTGGTCAAAAGATTCCAACCCACAGGAAACCTATACTAGTCATTTGGCCAAGAGCAAAAGCACTTGAGTTGCAGTTAACGTGTCAAGGTGGTGGTGATAACAGCAGATAATTCACCCTTTGCCTTCTCAAGTCATCACATTGGACCCTAAAGGGTACAATCAGCACTGAGAGAGGAGAACACTGAGAAACTCACCTCTACCATCTTCTCTATGTGCTTCTTGATGACCGTCGGGTCAGCGCTGGGCTTCACCGACACAGCCCACTCATCGATCATGGTGGGCTTGGGGTCAGGTGCGGGGGCGGGGCTGGAGTTCTGCTACGATAATAAGAAACCAAAGACCGTGAGATCAATATAAACCTAGGGAAGCAGAAGCTATCATCTCACACAGTAAAGAAAAGCTAGCTGCTGACCAGAGCAGGTTACTGTGGATCAAAATGTCATGAGAAAAAGAAAGCAAAGATTTCCAATATGATTATGCATTCGTGACACTTTTCTAAATAGCATTCAGGATGGTGTCTTAAGAGCAGCTATTATAAGATATGAATTCTGGAAGGTGGAGATTTGATATTTAAATCTTTTCTTTGAACTTCAAAAAATGTCAAGGATTCAGTGTTTCCTAGAGAAGTCAATACTTTAAGAATAAAACCATGTCTAAGACATCATGTGGATTATCATGGGACACTAAAACCCTCTGAAATCCAGACAGCTTAGGGCTAGCAGCTTCATAAAGCAGGGTGAAAAGTGCAGTGATGCTGCTCACCACTGGCTTGCGGGGTTCTCTCTGCAGAGACATCTGGTAGATCTCTTCCTCTGTGTGGTACTGGTCCAGAGATACCTGCACAGAACAGGGAACAGGATTTTGTCTTTAGATGACCCATTCTCCATGTTTGACTCTTTTGTCAAGAGCTGAATTTTTGTGAGTTTAACATTCACTACACTTCAGGATAGAGATGGACTTCTAATTGTCAGTTCCGAGAACTGATCTCCACCATAAAATAAATCCATATCCCTATACAGTCTTCAGGCAAAAGCAGCATTTTAGAGGCTTAGTCCAACTGCAAATATCAGGGAATTAGGTTCAAAGTGACCAAATAAGGTCACTGTGTACCATCCCTGAAACAGCTGGCAACTATTTATTTGTCATCTCTGCAGCTTGCTCACTCAACAGTGAGCATTAGATGAGTCATTTTTCAATGCTTGAGCAACACAAATGAAAACCTATTCACCTGGATTGCACTGGAGTGGCAGCAGAACTTTCAGTGACAGATATCCCACTAAATGTTGGCGAGAAAATATGTTTATTCTTATTTTGGTACATTGAAATGACACCACACATGTAAAGAAATATTTAAATCACAATATGCAGATACGTTTTATTCTAATAGAAGGTATTTATGGAATCCATATATATTTAAAGGTATTACAGACTGAAGAGGCAGAGAGTCTTTCAGTATCCACACCTCTATATTTTCTAGGCATTTAACACAAAGACCCTCTCACACAGACCTGTTCATTATAGAAATTGTTAAGTAGTCACCTTTAACATTAATACAGCCGCTATGGTAACAGGTTTTTCGCTCCAGTTAACATATCGCAGCCAAGGGCCACATGTAATCACCCGCCCCATCCATTGTTGGCCTCACATCATTTTATCAGAGCTATTCTCTTACTGTAATTGTGTTTTCTGGGTTTTATTGAGTTGAAGTGGTAAGTGCAGGAGGAAAAAGGGTTTTTCTTCTTGTTTGCCCTTGTGATTTAGTGTAGATTACAATATTTCAGGAAGAAGGCTCGATGCATTTTTTCAGATGATATAACAGAATCTCCTTCATTTGACTAAAGGAAAACTGTATTTTAAACTTATGTGCTCTGCCTTTTTGGCTGGCAGGCATGTCTGTGTAGAGAGCTTCATTAATTTGAAGGATTTATTGACTTTCCCTCCATCTCCTCACTGTGAGCCAAGTAGGTCTCAAGCTAGATTAACTGCAATAAGCACTGGCATAAGATAATTGGGTATTGACTCTGTCCAGCAAACTTCCTGGGTGCCCCTCAGCTCCAAAACCTGTCAAGTTGTTTTCTTGCATTTTCACAGAAAAAAGGGAAACCAGCCGCAATCTCATGCAAACACCTGCCACAAGATTGAGTGATTGATCTCTTGGGATTGTTTAAATTCAAAAAGTTCCCTTTCTCAAATCCGGGGAAAACTCTTATCTGCATCTGTCAAGAAACACTGAGTCACACACTCAGGGGTTTAGTGTGAAGTGCTAAAACACCACCCCAGCTTGCATGGTGAAGTGCAGGCAGCAACAAAGCTCAGATCAGTCTCACTGCTGGTTCAAGAGCTCTCATTAAATATAAGATGGAAAATCATCCCGATTATTCTGCCACAGAACATCCTGATTACGATTTGCTGTGACTGACATGAGTCTAATATAACACAGAGTGTAATATAAGTAGAGAGAGAGAGCAATATTTTGTCAGCCAAGAAAGAAAATCAGTCTTCAAATCACTGTTTTGATGAATGTTTACACTTTTAAGAAATAATATTAATGACTATATCATCATACCTTTTTATTTCTAAAGCACTTTTCATAGCAAATTGCCTTATAAAACTAAAAGAGATAATAAAACACAGAACTAATTACAATGTTACTATTAATACTATCACAATGTGTTCCCTTAAATAAAAGGTTTTCCTTATATAGAGATTTAAAAGAAGACTGCTGAGATGCTCTTTCTGGTCACCCTGAAGGTCTTTCGTCTTTAGTAAGGGCACAGGAACAGACAAGAGGTTTCATTGCAGGTTGACAAGGTAAAGTTCAGTGAAGAGATGCTGAAACAGAGGTCACGACTCTTTGTCCTGGATAAAACTCTGATTCTAAACAATGACATTTGGCTACAAGATAACAGTTACAGCAGTCAGCTAAGGATAATTATTGTAATCCTCTCTGTATCACTGTGGTAATCTAACATATGCCATCATTTTTTTTTTTACCATACCAGCATAATGATGACCAAGTTGTCAAATTGGACTGATTACTGTAAATACATTTTCAGTCAAATCTGTCTTCTTCTGACATTTTATATAAATCAGAGAATCCAGCTGATGATATTTTTTCCTTAAAATTCAGCAGTAAGCAAGTACTTCTTTCATATTTTACTCATCTCCGTATCTGTTTAAAACAACTGAATGAGTTTGAAGGTTCATGTTTTGAATACTTTGGTTACATATAATCTCCGGACTGTTTGCACACAGATTTTGTCCCAGCTGGCTACTGTACAGTTTGTCTGACCACGAGCCAATCAAATCACGGCAGAACTAATTCTGTGCATCAAACAGACTGCCGATTACACTGGCTGGACACAAAGTGTGTCCTTCTCAAACTTTTTCCTCCTACATCTCTGCTGTCTGGGTGGTTAATGAGTGCTTTCGAATTCTGTTGCACTCGATGATGAATAACAAACTCACAGCACCTGATTCAGGACCTTATTTTACCCGGAGCAAGCTGTTCTTTGCAGGTACATCTTTAATTCAAGCCAGACATTCGTCTTGGATGCTGCACATCCATATTCTGTTCAGTCGTTGCACTCACTGTAAGCAGGTTGAGCAGATCTGTGTTGGCATCGATGTTAGGTGGTGTGTTCTGGATCATCGCCAGCTCTTGAAGAATGGCGTACAGCTGTTGGGTCTTAGTGAGGTTGACCCGTGTTTTCTCTTTGTCAGCCCAGTCTGGCAGCGCCACGTGCACAGCTATCAGGTCTTTCAGGTGCACGCCGAGGATTGGGAATCGAAATCCTGAGCACTCGGAAAAGCGTTTGCGGTATTGACTGTAGTTCCCACATGATGTCACCAGTTCAATGAGGTTGTTAAAAACCTGCAGTTTGAGTAAAAGCAGGGGGATGAAATTAACTTGAGAGGAAATTAAGGATAAAATAGACGGGATGATGAGATGAGATTTGGCAGGAAACAAAGCCTGTCTCAAGAGAGATTTGTTTAAAAGAGTCAGAAACATTCTGGAAAACTGCTCCAGATGGACTTACATAACTGACGAGACACTGTAACTCCCCCAACTGTTGCCTTCAACTTTCCAGTTTTATGGCTCAAATTCATAGTTCTGAATTCATTGTGTAGGAGTAATGGGCACACATATGGTGTTTGGCAGCTCACACATAGGCGAGATGAGGATTACTGACTCAAGATCCAATATCATTTGTTAGCTAAGTGCATCGACATGCAGTGAACACTCAAATTTGCCTCTTGGTGTTTGGCTGCGAAGGCAGGAAACAGATCAGTGTTGGCTGAGAGGATGGTAGCTGCTACTGCACCTTGTTGGTCTCTGCGCTGATGTGGGCCTGCGTGTCTTTGAGACGAGAGATGGAGCTGTTGCTGAGGCCGCCCACCACCGCCATCAGCGTGTTGAAGTTCTGCAACTGCAGCAGCTTCTGTCAACGAGAAGGAGGAAATATTAGGAGTGAGGGTGAAAGGGGAGACACTAAGGGAATGTGTAAGGCAATGCCAAAAAGCATTTTAAGGAGATCGAAAAACAAAGAGTGGTAGAGGTTAAAAGAGATTTTCAGTATAAGAATGAGAAAGATGCAGGAAAGAAATCTGAAAGCTGTAGAAGATAAAGCTAGCTGGAGTCGTGTTCAGCAGCCCTCATGCACATCCACACATGAACCTAACCTGAATATACCAAGATAGTACTGAATGTTCTAACCTGTCTACGTCAAACTTAAGATAACACTTTGTGAATGGCACTCTGCAGGGCTCCCTGCTGCCCTTCAGCCTGCATGGCTTCTCACTGAAAATCAATGGGGTCGCAGCTGTGTGGGAGGGCTGCCAGAGGGGACCATTTGATTCAGCTCAGACACCCTTTGGAATCAATTGGCAAAGCAGTGTGTAGGGCAGCCCAGCATTTGAAGAGTAGGTTCGCCGAAACTGCACGTGCATGTGGCCACGAGCGAGGCTTGGGAAAGGTTTCATTGTCAACATGCCAGGGTTTTCCACAGGGTGTAGAATAAATGCTGTGTGTCTGATAGGCATGGGAGATGGAGTTCATCTTCTTGTCAACAAAATGTTATCACACAGCTGATTGGTGATGTGGTGTTTTTTTCAACGCCAGAAGGCACAGACACACTCACATGCTGAACATATTGTAATATGAATTGGGATGGGGCTTGTCAATAAGCACAAAAGGGACATTTTTGCATTTTAAATTATAATTCAAGTCATGCGCAGGCAAGAAAAAGACTAATGAACATGAATCGGCTGTAACGCGCTGCCAACAGGAATCTGAAATGGGACACAACCAGTGCACCCTGAGGGAAGCTTTGGGAAATGTCAAGTAAATCGAGACTACCTTCTGCGCTGCCTCTGAACACATTTGAAATCAGCTTGAACATAATTTCTTGTCCCTGCATGTGCAGCGCTGGGTACTAATACTAAAGTTTGAGGCATGTTAAATTGGTAAAGAATTAATAATTTCCAGCAGGGATGTGCTGCCTGTGATGTATCTGCACAAATGTGCACCCATTCTGGTTGAATGGCACATTCCAAAATAACTTCTGGACAGTGGGAAACACAGATAATGTCTTTCAAGCAGGTGCAATTGATCCTTAAATGAACTGAAGGCAGTTTAGACTGAGGAAACAATTAGCACAACAGACACAATGTTTTTACCTCTCACTGTTTAAACTGATATATGTGGCCATGTTTTATATTTAATTATTTATATTAGCTGTTTTTCACTCACTCCCCTTGCGTTTTAAAATTTCAAGAGTAATGACCAAAGTTGTACTCTACTTTCATTTTTTTAATTTTTTTGCCCTGCAGCTCTGTCTCCACAGTATCTATAAAGTAATGTGAAAGATGCACAGAAGACACAGAGGTGATTCTTCTTCGCACTGGCAGCGGTGATATTTGAAAAGGAGGATTAAAAAAAAAAAAGGAGTTCAGGAGGGAAGGAGGCCAGAAGGAGGTAATTCTCAGGCCTTCTGCAGCTGATCTGTCATAGCCATTCATCCCGCACATCAAGGCTGGTCAGAATCAGAATCTGTCTTCACCACTACATTGTAAACGCTTCATGAAACACTGGAAAAAGTCCAATCGTTCAATATCAAGGAGGGTGAAACACTTAGAAGAGCTGCTGCTGGGCTCCCCTGACAAGAGCCCTGCTGAGCAGGTGGAGCGCTGGTGTATTAAGACAGAGGGAGGTGGTGAAACCTGCTGAGACCTTGCTAAATAAATGATGAGTGACAGTTTGTTCAGCAGATAAAGAGATGGATAGATGGATGGAATGGGACTGAAAACAATCCAGGAGTAAACTTGCAATAAGTAATGAGGATGCATTCACATAGCACCGCAGGCTATTAGGATGAAAATGATTTTTCGGAGCTTTGTATGGTCGACTGAAGCTCCCTCACACAGCGGAAACGGGTGAATAGTCACATAGAGGGAGAAACCAGCCCATCTGGCAAAACAAATGATAACATCAAACTGAAATTACATCAATTACAGTGAAGCCCAGGATGGCATTTAAAGGGATGTTTCTGCAGTGAAATAATGACAGTCTCCAGACATATGGACAAAGAACCATATAAGGCGGTGAGCTGGCAGCTTTGTTGGAGAATTGATGGGGAGACACCAGATTAAGTCAAGATTAGGATTAGAGACGTCTTGGCCTGTAGATGACCATAGAAGATTGCGGATGATGAGCATAGAACGGAGGAGATACATGAATACAGAGAGATAAAGGATAGCCTAACTTTCATTTAGGCTCACTTTAAGCTAAGCTGTTTTTTTGTTTTTTATTTAAATGTACAGGGCAAAAGTTTGCCAGGCCAACATGCATAAGATAACTGTCTCCTATGGTGGAATAAATGAATAATTGCAAGAAAAGTTTATTAGCCATGCAAGTAGCATGGTTCCAGGGTTAGCAATGTCAGCCTTTTCTCTTGGGCATGTCAGAATTTTCAGTTATTCAGTAAAATATCTCAACACACACACACACACACACACACACACACACACACACACACACACACACACACACACACACACACTGGCACACTGGCCCCTGACCCTTCCTTGAGTGCCACCAGCAGCCTTTTTGTTATACAACTATTAGATGGACTGCCATTAAATTTGGTAACTGCGTAAATTTGCCTCATATATTAGTTTAAGACTAACTTGCATGCAAAACTAATGACATTCCCATCAGCCTCACCTGTACTTTGTCCATACATGCTACTTAGCAAATTGTAGTATATTAACAAACTTAATGTACAATTTTGGAAATGCTGATGCTCATAATTTATAATGTACTGTCTGTTAACCAAACCACGAAGATGGTGAATCTGGTAAATCTGGTAAACATTACTTGTTTACCATGTATGTTCCCTGTTAGTGTGTAAGCACACTGACGTTATCTGTGCTTCCAGCCCACAGAGCCTCTAGCAGCTGGTTTCACGTTAACTTCCCCTTCTAGCTATGCAATGATGTTCTTCATACGCAATGCGAAATTCAGTGGAATTTCTCTAGTAACAAATGAAAATTAAAATGTACCGTGTAATGTTTGCTGCCCTCCCACCTTTCATTCCTCTCTCAGATGTGAGTCATAGACCTGCAGACACTCCCCACTGATTCCTCTCTTAAAGAATGCATCACTGAATTCTTTCTAGCCAACAGGAAGTGTACATACTGTATAATGAATTGATGACACACAATGCCTTAAAGACATACTCTTCTCTTCAGCATGTAGCTCATTCATTTTTGAGAATTATTAAATTGTATTGTCTATTTGTTAAAGTCAAATTAATTGAAGTTTTACAAGCTGCTCCATTGTTTGAGACAATTTTACAGACCCTTAGGCCCTTAAAAGCCTTTGGTGAATGCCAAAAAGAAGAAAAATAGACTTTCTTTATTCCTGGAGATGCAAGGTTTTCCCCTGACAGGCAGCATTATCTTGAAGAGCTCTCAGTATGCATCTTAACATGCTAAAACAGCTAAAGCCTTTTTAAATTAAATTCACTTTTTCTCACAAATTGTGCCACCTAATAAGAAAGGATCACAACCTCTGTGTGTGTGTGCGTGCAAGCTATCAAGACAGCACCATGACTATTCCCCCTCTCTCTTGGTTTAATCTCTAATTCACCATTTTTACTTTCCCTCAAGACAATCATCTCCTATCAGTCGGCTTCTACGTGCACCCCGAACCCCACAACTCCCACCAGCACCGCTCTGCCTCAAAACCATGGCATGATACGGTCTTATTGGGCCCAGTTGACAGACCTGTGCCACTCTGATGAAGTGGGAGACGACGGTAGCTCTCTGCGGGGCGGTGGGCTTGCTGAGTACCATGAGCTGGATCCACTGGGAAACACTGTTGAAAAGGGTGATGAAACGCTCCAGGATGGGGTTATCCACTGTGCAGCCGTGCATCACAAAGCTGTGGTAGTCCTGAAACTGAAAAGACGAAGGAACAATAGTTTCACTGATGTAAACTACAACAACCAAATCCTTGACAAGAAATGTGTTTTTTCTAACCATGATAGTCCTATCACCAACACAGGAGATACATTTTACTCATTTTGTGAGTGACGAAACATTTTGAATTGAGCTTGCAGACAGATTTGCACACTTATTTATTATGAAAGGGGCACTCCAACAGTTTGACACATCAAGTTCAGTGCAGTCTACTACCAAGTCTAACAAAAGTACTACTACTGAGTTGCATTTTAGGAAAAGTAGGATCCAGTGTTTTGGGACTTTTTAAACATGTCTCTTATATGTCCTCCAGCTTTATAGAAGGGCAAATTAAATCTCCAGCAGCTCACTAATTATCAAGTTCTATTTTATTCGAGTTATGTGCCTTACTATTTCTGTATCCACAGTATTTTTACCTTTGGAATAAGTGTATTTCCCAAATTGCCAAGCTATTCCTTAAAGGCAGTAATATCCACACAGTAGCACAGTGCAGATATCAAAGCAGCCAGCCGGATGATTCACTGGCTGATGAAGCCAATCTTTAATTTGGGAAATATACCTTGTCTAAATGCAGAAATGTGTCATTACTGCATATTTAGACCAGTAGTCTGATGCTTCGTACATATATATATTTATTTATTGTGACTTTCATTATGGCTACTTCTTTTGTTTTATATTGAGCCAGAATCTCTTTTAGAAGAGAAACAAAGACAGGGCCAAGACAAATCACTACCACTGCCCCCATATTGCCACCAACACCATCACACTTGAAGAGATTATCCAAAATCTACCATTTAAATCAGCACAAACCCAGTCATTGCTTTGCTTCCCAAAATAAAACTCAAAGAGCAAAATGTTTCCAGACAACAAATATAATTACTGCCAGTAAAAGTCTGATTTTAAGCACGATTGCTTAGCAACTACAATGAGCCTGCAGCATGTAAAATTAAATTCAAAGAATCCAAGAGCTGTAAACATAGCAGCTCCAGCAGCTTGAAAAAAGAGACTGCGGTCAAACTGACCAGGATCTTGCAGAAGGATTTGTACTCCAGGTAGGTCAGGTGTTCAGCCAGTTCACAGGAATCAAGGTGGTCGAACAGCAGGGACATTTTCCTCTTTTTGGACATTGATGGCACACGCTGAGTCACTTGCCGCTTCCATTTATATGACGGCCTGGGAGAGACGATAAAGCACATTAGAAAACTGACAGATATTTCATGAAAAGTTACATTTTAACAGATTATGAGGATCAACTTTATAGCTACTCCTCCAGTTAGAGCTGCACTTATGCTGGTGTTAGATATCAAAGCTAAATTATGATGAAAGATAACATTACATAGTTTCCACAATCATAAAACCCCACAAGCCCTGTAAAACATGAGATATACTAAAGCAAATTATCCAACTTTTTCTACTGATGCAGAATTTATTTCTGAAAGGACATTCCCTCATTTGCAAACCAGCTGCAGTAAGTCACAAATCTGCTCCACAAAGCTCTCTCCTTATGGAACGCTAAAGGGAAGTAAAGGTCACATAGAAATGGCTTTTATGGGGAAAAAAAGTCACTGACCCTCCATAGCACAGCTCAACAATGTCTGAGAACAGGCTATAAAAGGGCACGATGACATAAACACCCCCAGACAGAGACGCTCATTCACACTGTCAACAACACGCACTGCTTTCAGCGACCAATTCACTCACACACTGTCGAGGTCAATGAGCTGACTCTGTCTCTCGTTGCCCTCAGTGGTCAAGAGGTCTTTAAAGTCTTTGATCTGGTCCGCTAGCTCCGGGTTTAGATTGAACTCTGCTGGAAACTCAGAAATCCAGTACCTGGAGGGCGGAACAAAGGGATAAAAAGCGAGAGAGAAAGAGAGATGGTGAAAAACTGGAGGAAGGTTGACTTGTTTACATCTACACAATAATATAATGTGGCCAACACTAAGTTTAAGACCTTTCCATGATTTAGTGGGTTTATATGGTGATAAAAAGTGATTTTTGACTGAGTAATGCAACTTCTGTATGCTGTCAATATTCAACTGGAAACTCCCTTAAACCCATAAATCAAGTACATCAGACCAAAGTTCAGAGAAGAAAGAAAGAAGTAGCAGGGGTGAAAGAAAGGATCATGGTTTCCTACTTGACAAGGTGGCATATTCTTGTTCGGCGCTCAGCGGTACAGCTCTCCTCTTGAGATCTAATCCAAAAGTCAAGGTGCAACCTTGCTGCATATTTTTTGAAAAGCTGTAATTCCACCCCTTTCAGACCATGACAAGTCTCTCTTGAATCTCATTAAGATTTAACAGATTTAGGAGAACAAGAAAAAGACAGATAACAGGCTAAAAACTGTTCTGCGTCAAGGTCCTGGATTCTTTTCCATCTCAAAGCCCTGTACAAGGATCTGAAGGATCTGGCTTTGATTCCGTTGCTCTGTCTGCTGCGTCAAAAGAGATATTTATAGAACAACACCAAAGAATACAGAACACATCTGTGAGGTAACAAAAAACAAAGGTGAAGGATACTTGAGCACTAGCTTCTTAGCCATCTCTGTCGATGGGATGTACCAAGGTTGCATCATGAGAAACATGCGGACCAAGGAAGCATCCTTCAGAGCGCCCTTCTCATCTATAAAAAGAAAATAGTATGTCACTCGTCATCAGGAAGATACCAAATCAAGGGCAAGTGTATTTATTTTGCGAGTAAGTCACTAACTGATCACCAATATACACAACGCTATACAGTTTTACAGAAAGCACTTCCAAATTCCAAATAACTGTCAGAAAATATAAAAATTATAACATGACATTTGTTTTTATTGACTCTGTTTAATATATAAAAGAAATGTTCAAATGACCAACCGAAGGCTTGGATGCATGCTTCCACCAGCTCATCTACTGTGGCCGACTGCTCCGACAAAATGGACTCCATCGTTCCCTTCCTCTGTTTTTTCCCTCGTTTCTCTCCCTCAGCTTTGACTCTCGTGTATCTCACTGAACACAAAAGAAGAGGGAAAAGACAGGATCAAAGGCGAGCAAAAGAGAGTAATTATGAAGCAGAGAGAGAGAGAGAGAGAGAGAGAGAGAGAAAATGAAATTCATAGTGGCTACATATTTGGAATAGTTGCGTAGTCAGTTGTTTTGCATCCTGCTCCACACTGCACACTTTGAATGAGATAATCAGTCACTGTTTTCACTTCGTTTAGTTTTGGGCTGGTAGAGTTTAATTGGGATGTCTGCCTGTCAGTGTCATCCCCTGCTGATATGATAGTTTGATTTGACCCAATAAATTCAATCTCAAAATCCTGTCAATCTACAAAACCTAAAAACTCCACTAGCAGGAGAACAATTTAAATGTCTTATTATGGTCTAATCTGCATGGCAATACGATAACTAAGGACTGATTACAATCCCTTTCGTCCTCCTTATTTAAACAGCCATAAAGAATAAAAGCCTTTCAGTGTTGTAGCTCAGCCAGCTACAACATTGAAAGGCTCCTCCGTGAATGCATAGCCTAATACAAATTCAAGCATATTTCATTAACAGGAGTTATGCAACAGCTCAGCTTTGACCTTTTGTAAGTACATTTTGCTAATGATGATCTGCTTTACCTTTTACTTGCAGCTTAGTATTGTTACATTGCTACTTCTGTACTGCTACTTCTCAAGTAAAGGATCTAATAACATCTTCCACTTTTGCACCATTAAAATGGTCCAATTCCAAAAATATCATCTAAAGCATTGACTTGCAGTTTCAGTTCAAATTACGAGGTTATTCTGGACTTTACCTTATATAATGTGTGAAGTCTACTTCACATTTTTACTTCAGGACTGTGAACCCTGACATGATCGTGTCAACACGTTGCGCAGATGTAAAAATACGTGTACGGTAATTCTGGCAGCAGCCTTTGACAGCATGTCACAACATTTGAGCCTGCTTTGACCTCAATGTGGCTTGTTTGAAAAGCTGATAGAGAGCCACAAACACAATCAACAGGAAACCACAATCTATTATCTGCTCACACAATACAATCGTGCAAGTATTAAAGGCATACTAGGAAATATTTGGACATGCATGATTACATTTATTTTATGACACATTTGTTGCAGAAATTAGTTAAGCAAGAACTGTATTGCAGCATTTTTCTAGTAAGGCTTCGCGGCAGTGAACCATAACAACCAGACTTTATGATCTACTCACACCTTCACAACATATGTACGCACCGCTGGTTCACTGCTAAGCGTGAAAGTAATGCTAAAGCTATACTCGAGTGACAAAGTTAGGTGACCAAATTCACACCCCACTGCTGCATTCTACTAATGGCTCTTCAGTGTTATGGTTCTGTAGCAGAGTGGGAGAAGGGTGTGATGAGTATGTGTATGTATCTATTGTGCCTGACACAATGAAGCCTTCCACTGCGCTGTCTCTGCTGCAACGCGGTGGGCGGACACACTGAATTACAGGCTTCACAAGCTGTCGCAGCCACACACATATATGCACACATGTTTCTACACAGACGGATGGGGGGGGCAGAGGGAAGTATAACCCTAAAGCTTCAATCATCAGTCATACAGTCAGAATGAGCAGAAGTCGCAATGATGATGAGGAGGAAAGAATGAAATAATGAGCTTCAAATCTGTGCTGCTATGAAGACATAAATCATGAAGAGATAAGGTGTGAAAAAGAGACAGACTGACATACCTCATTCAAAATGTTGTGCTGTTGCTATAGATAGACATGAAAGTTCCTGGGAGGGATGCTAAGGTCACCACAGGAAATAAGCTCGAGCTATCGAGCAGTGCTGTAACTCTGAAACCTCAATGAAAAAACCCACCTGTGACATGTGGTTTAAAAAAAGCACAACAGTTCTAACTCTCAGTCTGGAAGAACAGAGACCATTGTTTACACCTCATGAATATAACAGAGAAATAAGTGGCCTTGGAGTCTATTATTGCCACACAACAAGGGTCTTTATGAATGATAAGGGTTAGGGATAGAGCTGAGCTGAAATGTATTTTTCTCTTGCAAAACGGGCATCTGTTTCAAGTTCACATTCAGTTCAGAACAGGCTGTCCCCCAGAGCAGAATGAGGATATAAAACTATGCTCTCTGCAGATGCAAGGACCTATTGGATGGATCCCTGAGAGGAAGTAACACTGAAAGCCAGGGGGGAGGGGGTTTCAGTGCCACCGGTGCAAGGGTTGAGCCTTCTTTTAACTGAGTCTAGTTTGGCACCGCGGCACAGGCTGTGCCCATCTTGATGATACCATCTTGCCATCCAGTCATATACACCATTCATCATCCCACTGACAGGAGCTCTTTGTCACGACCCTGAGAACAATTCTCTCTGTGCTTTCAGAAGGCTTCAGGGTCTGATTTATCCATAACAAGCTTCCTTTTCTGTCTCTCCTGCATTTATTTAAGTATTTTTGCCACAGTGTGATTTCTGATACTGTTTCTCATATCAGTGAAGCGGTAGATTGATTGTTAGGTAGCACACACCATGAGAGCTTTGGTGTTATCCTTGGTTGCCTGGTGACGACCATCCAGGGCCATCGATCAGGCAGATTAAGGGTGGGTTGGGGCGCAGCGGGGATAAAGGGATGTTGACGGGTGCCTGGTCAATCCTGGCCATGCAGAATCTGCGGTGTGTTTCTGGTTTAGTGGGCACTGAATGTCACATCCTCTGGCTAGACACAGACAGGCACTTTCTCATTCTCACTATTATAGCCACCAAACAACATGAAAAGCGTTTACCAGCTGTATCACATCCACAAATTGCTTTGTTGTAAAGAGTCAAAGTGGATCAGAACCTGATCCTTGCTGCTTCTTTCACATTATTTACTGCACAAATATATTGTATGTGGAAGAAACTGTATTAGATTGACCAGAGCTTGTCTGCATTGTGTAGTTAAATGTAGGGCTGCAAATAACAAACAAAAAAAAAACACAGATGTATTAGGGTCAATCTCGCCAGTTTTAATACATGGAACTATTTATTGAGTTCGTGTTTGCCATGAGTCCTAATTTAAAGTGCCACCCACTGTTGTCAGCTATTTTGAAGGAGACAGTGTTCCTCATGTACACTGCCTATTGCATGTCCAAATAGCTTACATTACATTAATTACATAACTTATGATGTTTTGAGAAGTAATGGGTTAACATTATGCTATGATGCTTGTTTATTGCAATAGTTAATAGTAGCAATGTTAAATCTGTTGGTAGGTTGAGAGTTAAACATGTAAACAATATTTTGATTATTAGAATTCTTGTCACTTTGTCAATTTTGTTTGAGCACATGAACGATTGCTGCTTGGTTGGTTTGGAGGGAGTGCACCTTTTTAGATTTAAGCGTGTCACAATACAGTGTAAAGACAGTACATTAGAGTAAATTACAGTCTGTGTGCGTGTGTGTGTGTGTGTGCGTGTGTGTGTGTGTGCTTTTTCCTGTCTAAATCACATCAGACTGTGCTAAGCTCAAAGCCCACACACTGGAAGAAAATAATTCTTCAACACCTTTTCATGTCTTAAACTGACACTAGCGCTGATTGATGATAAGACACTGACAAACACACAGATAATGATATGATCAATCCTGCTATTGATATTCCCATAATGGGCTCATTTCCATGATAGTTAATACCCTGTGCTGATGCACAATCACCATACAGCCATTGATTTAGTTTTATTCTCTCCTCGCTGGCATTTGGGTAAAACAAGTTTGATTGATGTTTTCAGACGTGGATGCATTCATTCACACTGATTAGCTGTTAGGCAGGCATTGAAAACACACACACACACAGTCTGGTCTTTCTGCCTCACACAAACATGTTAAAATGTTCTATCTCCACCACTTTTAGCCAGACTATTGGCAGTACTGTGTTGATAGCAATGTGACCAACTTTGGTCATAAGAATGCATCAAATGACCACTGCTGGATTGCCCTAGAGGAAAAGTCAGGGGATCATTACAGTCCGGAGTGAAATGAAACAGATAAATCCGCACAACCACACAGCTCCTGTAGAGAAGAATGTGGTAGCAAGAAGCGCTGTTTTGAGCACGAGGCTCTTCTCCTCAGACTTATGATGACAGCTCTCCATCTGTTCAATCTATGTCTGTCTGTTTCTGTTTAATAGTATATGTATAGTATAACTGATGCCTTTTGATCCAACATCCATCCAAGTGGATGTGATGTGTGTGTGTGTGTGTGTTTACTGATACTTTGGTTTATGACAAAAAACCTAGAAAATGCATGCTAAACATCAGCACGTTAGCACTATCACTGTAGCTATTCATTTTTCATTCATTTTTTAAAAAAACATTTTAATATTCATTTTTTTATTGATTGATTTGATTTGTTGTATCAATATGGGTAACAGCAGTGTTTGCGATGAACATCCATGTCATTACATTACATGCACTGATGGCCCCAGGGAGGAGCTGGGGGCTGGCGTTCGCCCCCATATTCGAAAGAAACTCTGCAAAAGTGCCCTTCTGGATGCCCCTATGGTAGATAAAACATGATGGAGTGTCCTCTAGGGTTCCTTTATAGTGGGCAAAACCCAGTAAAGTGTCCTCTAAGGTGCCTTTCCAGCAGAGAAACCGTGATGAAGTGCCCTTTACGATGCTTTCCCTAACCATGACTATGTTGTTTCATGACTCTCTGCACACTGGTACCCCAACGCATGCAGGCAGAGAAAACACACATAGTTTGATTATTCTGCCTCACACATTAAAAAGTTTTATCTCCATTAGCACTGATTGATAATATGACACACTAACAAACACATACAGGTAATGGGTTTTTTTTTCCACCTCTGCCCCTCAAACAGCCTCAGTCCGCCACTGATTACATGTGAACTTGCATACTGTACACACAGTACACAGTATAAAATGTATTTTAAAGGATGATAAAGGCAGACACACTTCTTTATATGGTAACTATAAAAAACCTAATCTCTTAAATTAATATTGTAATTTACTGACTATAATTTTGACTCCAGTTTCCGAGGTGAATGCCAGTAATCTGCACTCTTTATCTCTTTCTGTCCTTGAGGGGCCACATGGATAGAATTACAAGACTGCAAAAACACGTACAAACGCCACTTCTTTATGTTAGACGTACACCACCCTTATCTCCTCCCTAACACCACCTAGTTTGTTTCAGGAAGTTGTAGCAAGGGTGTTGCATGATTGTACAGATATAGTTCTCCAGAGGGGCCTACCGAGCTGCTGGTGGCAGGCTCTATTTACGGACTGCAGGGTACTGAGAGCAGGAAGGGAAACATTTCCTTTTCCTTGGACACGCAGAATGCCACATCGGTGGGGGGGCACCGGCTGCAAACTGAGATTAGCAGCTACAGTTGCTCCTTGGGGAGGGAGGGGGGGCTCGGAGGGAGGAGAGGGAGAATGGCAGAATGAGAGATAAAAAGAGAGACTGGGAGACAGGAAGAGAGCCTACCCTACCTCATTTTAGCCCAGTCAAACATGGAAAAAGATAGTTGGCTGAAGAGGGGAAAAGATCAAATAGGGAGGGATAGTAATGATGAAAAACACAAGAAAAAATGCAACTTGAATCTTCTTCAAAAGCAAATGAAATGAAGCAAGCAGGACTTTTTCTAGAATCTTGAAAACAGAAGGAAGTTATGGAAAAAAAACATGTAGATTTCAAAGTGTCTTGCTGGGATGTAGCAGCTGGCAGAGTGTAATGTTTCATTGCGTCCTCCAAAAAGAAAAAAGTCACGCATCCTGTTCCACATCTGGCACACTCTTACATCTCACATCTCAACTTTCGGACTTCAAATGAAAAATGTAATGTGTGGGACAGAAAGGGCATTGCTGTGGATCCCATGCACTGTTATAATATCTGCCCCCAAAACACAACAATGTATCATTGTGTCAGGCTGTTTTTACTGCTTTGTTTTGAGGCTTCCTGCTCAACCTTCTGTCCTTTTACCAGATGTGAAGGTTTGCTTCATAACAAATACCGGAAGGGTGTGTTGGTATGTGTTGATATGCATGTGCAAAATGTGGTGAGTATATGAATGTGTCCACACTTTTTAAAAATTTTGTTACAAACAATCTCATTTCCTTACAAAACCTAATGGTACTCAGTTTTTTTCTCTTCTTTGTCTCTTTTTTTCTCACTCTGTCAGCAGTTATCTCGCTGACACACACACATACTTCCTTCTCAAACTCCTGCTGTGTGATGAGTGAAAGATGGGGCCACGTGGTGTATTGTGTAAAAGAGCAAAAGTGACAAATCCACTTTTGCAATAGAAGTTTAGAGCTTGTTTTTTTCACAGAGAACACCCAAGCCTTTGCCAACCGTCTATTAATTTCAGCGCATAGCACAGCCAGGATTCGTTCACAGCTTTTCTGCAATGCTGAACCTCAGCCTCACTTCCTGTTGTTACCAAGTGTTTTACCTCCTGTGAACAAATTCCAAATTGTGATGACGTTAGAGTAAACCTACATATTTGTCCTTGCAAGAAGAGTACATTTAGCTGGCAGCAGATTTATGGTAAACCATGATTTGAGAAAAAAATGACGAATAGCTAGACAATTCTTATTTCCACAAATTAAAGGAGCAGAATGTAGGATTTAATCGCATCTAGCAGTGTAGTTGCAGATTGCAACTCACTCCTTCGCAGTGTGAAGGAGGAACCACAGTGGCGGCAAAACATGTAAAAAACATGTCGGTTCAACCTGACAAACTGTGTGGAAGAGGACCTGTAATGTCTGTAGATATAAAAGGCTCAAACAACATAACAAAACATAATCATTCTTATTTTCAGGTGATAATACACTAATGAAAACATAACTATGAATAATATTATTATATCACTGGCATATTCTGTAATTGGAGCCCCTAAATCTGACAGACTGGACCTTCAAAACAATATAGAAGTGATGATACCACTCTTAAGTCTCATGTCTGTATAGTAAATGTGTAACTAGAGCCAGCAGCCAGTTTGCTTAGCTTAGCACAAGAACTGGGAACAGTGGCAAACAGCTAGCTAGTCAAAATTAGGACATATAATTCAATGAAAGTTACCAAATGAAATATGATCCAAATTATTACTTTTTCCAAAGCAGTTTCAGCTAGCAATTCCCATTGCAGATGTAAGCCAGTTCCAAACCCACCATCCATGCAGAAAAACAGAGATAAGGCTGTGTAGCTGCAGGAAAATAGATATGCTGAGACACGAAGTGAGGTTTTCTAAGAAATGTCTGTGGTTTGAAGAACAGGGCACATACATCTAGAGACTAATTTGTTCTCTGCAGTGTTTATCTGCTTCATTTCCTCCTGCCTGTCAGTGCTGCACTCACTGAGCTATACAATGTTTTTTTTTTTTTTTTTTTTTACACCAGTGACTCTAAACTAGTTTCATGTTATGTGTGAATGCTAGTTTCACATTCACCTAGCCCGCCTCTTCATTATCCCCACAGGCTTTTTCAACAGCAGTATCTCTGGCCAGTTCCTGTTTATGTATTCCTCCCTAAAACAGCTTGCATCCCTGTGCAGACCACAAACCCCACAATTTCCTGCAGTCATAATGCACCATTCATTGTGCACATTCAAATAAAGAGCATGAGAAATTACAAAATGCAAACTATGAAAACAGGCAGAGAAATGAATGCACCTTATCGGATGCAGGTGCAGGATACCACAGGCGTTATACTTGATTTCGATTCCCTTTCTGAAAATGAGGCACGCCTAACATCTGTAGCACAGAAGGATGCCCGTCGACTGAAACCTTAATTAATCACACCCGTGCAATCACCATCATTGCTAATTCACTGCCTTTAGTAATCACTACACTAGCTAAGATACAGCAGCGAGTGTTTTCGATCCATCCTCCATCATGCTCATCCACTACTCCGTTTCAGCCTGACTGATTTAATTCCAGCCACAGCTTGATTTATAGCTCTTCAAGTCTAACACTTTCCCTCACAAGCTACCTTCCCCTCCTATGTCTCCTACTCTTCTTCTGCTGCTGCCTCTCTCTCTCTCTCTCTCTCTCTCTCTTTCTCTCTCTCTCTCTCTCTCTCTCTCTCTCTTCATTTCAGCCATGCCTTTAAAGGTGAAGAGAGCAGAGCGCATTGACAGGCTGAGATTTTACAGGGTCTGTGCCCTTTCATGGGAGTTGAAAAGGTGACAGAGGAACAGAAAGATCCCAGGGATGGAGGAAGAGAAGGGATGATGTCGAAGTACAGTTTTTTTCAATTTTTCAATTAGTTTGTGAAGTGTTTGCGTTAAGAGAGGTCACAATTAGAGCATTTATTAAATGTTTTTTTGGAATCACTGTTGTCCTGCCAAGTCTGTGGGAGTCGAACCAAATCTGATGCTGCATGCCTTAAAATTTTTCTTTTGTGGTGTTTGAATCGGTTAAAAATAAACTCCTAACACATAGTTCTGAAGAAAACTTGCAAACTCTGGTGGCCTGGTTGCAGTTATTTGAACACCACTGTTGTCACCTGCCTATAACGAATGACTCCAAACATGCTGGGTGTAAATGCAACCTGGCAGGTAAAGTGAGAAGAGGTCACACGGGTAATTAAGAGTGTAGGTCAGATAGAATTGATGGGATTGGCTAATAATAATGGGCAGAGGCAGAAAGTGCATTGGACCGTACAGCCCAATGATGGCGAACATCCAGCACTGAGCTGCCACTCTCGTCTGCTCTCTGTAATTATTGAGTTTTGTTTCCCTCTTCCTCACTGTATCCTTCTATTCTGCCTTGTTTTATTCCTTCCTCTTCTCCTCCTCCTCTCAGATTTGTTGCTGTTGGTTCCTTCAGTATAAAGCAGCAGCCGCGCACAATACATCCAATTATGGCTGGCTTTTCTGATAAGCGCAACACTGCTGCAGGTTGAGGTGGAGGAGGTAGCTGGAAGTGATGCTAAATATCAAGGGTGGCCGCTCCAGAGGCCTGAAGTAATTGCACTGCGGCAGCAAAGGAGAGAAAGGAGAAATAGAGATGCAGAGGCTTTTTTTCTGAATCTCTTTGGCTTGATTTTACCAGTGTACTGGAGTCGCTTTGAATCCTTGAAATCCTTTCTTTTAAAGAGCTATATCTTTCAAGTCAAGCACCACTTCACTTGCTGGGTACGTGAGATCAGAGGCCATGGGTTACTTTGAGGACTGAGGATTAAATAAGCCACGGTCTGGTAAAATAGACTTTGGACTAATTGTTTTATTGATTTGTGCATTGGTGACAGAATTATCTGCCGGGGCACTATACATATTATGGCTGATGCTGGTGGCTACTTCATTTGCATTCTCTGAAGCTGGTTGAACAAGTGCACACAAGGCAAGCTTGTCCAATATTCAAAATAGGAACAGTTAATCAGCAACATGCAGCTCTAGCCCAAATAACCACACTGAAAACATTGAAGTGACTTTTCTGCCTCCCACAATGACGGGTTGCAAAACTACAGCTGCTAAGACTTTCAGCAGCCAGTCACAGCTTACAAGTCAAATCCCACTGCTCTGACACCAAAACACGGGCGGATAAGATGGGGGTGAAGCCACCGAAGACGCCACAGAGCAAGTAATCAGTAGCCCCGACACTCAAAGATGCCTCCTAATCCCTGCTGCTCTGAGGGTGGCGGAAGAAAATCACCTTGAATCACAGCAGTCAGACAGCTGGAGCAGGTAATGAGGGGGCTAAGTGAACAAAAATAAAGTAGGCAAGGTAAGTCTGACCTCTCGCTTGTTTAATTCAGCAGCCAAGGCTGACTCACAATGAGCTGGAATGTGGCCTCGACTGCCCTTCTCCAGTCATGGAGAATTCTCATCATAGTAGTGTTCATTGGTTATTAACAAGAGCCTTGAACAGTCTGTGTCAGTGTCATTTGATGGATACCTCAGCAAACTATCAGCCATGAAAAGATGAATCAAGGTTGAAGGAACAGGTTCAAACTGAGCTTCCCTGCTCCCATCCTATTTGCCAGATGGATAAAGCCATAACTTTGCATGTCAACAGACTTTTGTTTACCATCATTCTCACGCCCATCAAAGCAAGTTAAAGACCCTGCCACTCCCTCAATCTAATTTTAGGAACAGGCGTCCCCAATCTGCCTCTCCACTACTGAGTGATGCTCCTCTTCCTGAAAATGACTGCACACGGGCCCGTTCATTTCTTTTATTCAGCTAGTAGCTATTTGACAGATGTGCAACTCGTGTCTTCCACAGACCAGAGCACAACAGTGCAAGAGTACTTTTTCGAACACAAAGTACAAAACGCCTTCATGACACCCCAATGAGTCAATGTGAAATTCTCTGGATCGCATCGCTGTGGTCGATGGTGCAAGAAGACAAGTCCACGCATGATCTACCACTGCAATACAGTATCAGTTACAGAGTGCAGTTACATTCAAATCAGTATATGAATTGATCAAGGATTGATCTACAGAACAGAACCAAACATTTCATTGTGGTTTCTTTTAAATAGCCCAGAAGTGTCTGTCCAGACGTCTGAAACACGCCATGCGTAAAAAACAAAGCAAAACAAAACAAACAAAAAAAAACATCCTTATGAGCTCCAGTGGCCTCATTTTTCTGTACTAACATGCAAGTTATGACACATTTCTTACCTTTAGAGTTTGAAGGGTCCCATGCTCTGTGAGAGGAGGCTACAGTGATAACAGTAGTGAAGTGAGCACTGAGCTGAAAAGCGTTACATCACCAGCAACACTAAACTCAAAACGACTGTTTGGCTTCGGAGCAGGAGCACCAGGTCATGCGGAGAGAGGCGAAGATGATCGAAACCCAGAAGAAATCATCAGAAGGGGACTCACACGGATCCTTGCTCGGGAGTTGTTGCTGATGGTCCTCTGAGTGAGCTATGCGGGTCTTTTATTTACGGCACATTAACCCTACAATGCGCAAAAAAAGTCCTCTCCCGGTGCGCTCGGAAACAACTTATGGATGTGATGTTTGTCGGCGTAGCAGCTGAAGTCAATCATCTGGCCGCAGCTGGACCGCGTGCCAACCCTCTGCTATGTTCCAGCTGTGCATCTCACAGTCACAGCGCAGAGCCACAGTCCCGCCTATTGGTAGTATCACAGCAACGCCACATGTCCACATGCTTGTTGTGTAGTGCGTGCTGCTACGCACCATTACACAGTCTATCATTTATTTATCTGCTCTGGGTTATCAGCGCGTCCTGTCAATTAAAGGTTTGTTGTTTCTGGTCAGTCTCAGACATGTGTGCACTTCTGTTATTGTGCTGCCTTCAAATACACTGACTAGACAAAAAATATATATATATATATTTCAGTGAGCAGGAGGCACACAGCTGCTGCAGTGGAAGAATTCACGCATTTATTAATTAGGCTTTATTACACTGTATGACAAGTAGAGTGCTGGATTGCTGTTTAGGGATGAGGCTCATCACAAAGGCTCCACTCTTAATACATCTCTCTACATTTTCATACATTTTACCATTGACAGTATATATAAATATATATTGTACATACTGCCCACATAGACCTACCTGTTGCTACAGGATAGGGTTCTGCCCCCTTCAACGTCACATGTTGCATTCAGGTCATGTGGGTTATGGTGAGTAAGCGATAACTCTGAGACACACAGTAATCACACATCTCATCACTAAAAGTTCTCTGCGTTGTTTATTCGAAAGGTGAAAGTGACTCACATGAAGCTTGGATCTACATTGTTTTTACATATCACAAGTGAAAACCACATACGGTATTGTGTTTCTTTTCTATTCTTTCTTTTAACTCATGTTACAGTATACTAAAGGCTCTTGAATGTCACGTCACTGTTGCTTGTCTTTGTAAAAGAAAAAGAAAAACATGCTAAACATAGTTTTTTGTTTCATAGTCTGCATGAACAACATCTATAATATCACAGTGGTTTCTGTCAAGAACGTCCTTTACTAAATTAATAATTATAAGCGATCATTAGCCTCTTTGGAATTTATTGGAATTTATCTATGCACACTGGAGGGAGTTTCTTAGACCTTTGGTCTTCCCTCTTCCCTTGGTCTATTTGTCTTGTCGTCCAGGGTGCTGGAAGTCGTGCTACAAGTGGCTCTCCAGTTGGAATTGCGACATTTCCCACTGTATTTTAAGGCAGCACCAATAGTCCTCCCCTACCAGGAAGACGGAGGCAGCCTGGGCTGACGGTATGTGTTGTTTAATTACTTTATTATGAAAATTAGGCCATATATAATAAATCTGATTAAAGCATAAGGGACACTTTTATAAGATTAAAGTTTAATTTAAGAAGAATAATTTAATGTGCTAACTGAGACAACAATGACTTCCACTCCTGTTGTGTTTTGGGTTCGTTTTCATTGTCAGATTACAATACTACACACTCTGTTGTCACTTAAGTTACAAGTTGTCCTCAGACTCAGAGTAAGTTCATACACCCCAACCAACTTTTACACATTTTTCTGCTGCAGGCTATCAAAATATTGTAACTGAAGTAATTGAAAGTTACTGTATGTGTCTCTATAAAGCCATTGTTAAATGTCAGAGACACATTGTAACTATCTCAAAGGACTACGAACCAATGTCTTATTACACTGGACATTGTTTCATGGGGACACAAGCACATCAGCAAAGGTGTACTGTCCATAAAATTACAAGACATCACATTTTAATTTTAATTAAATCAAAAAACAAAACAGTACAAGACAATGGGATTAAATTGTTCTGTTATTTACTAATTTATTTGAGGTTGTTTTGTTTTTTTTAACCCTAATCATGTAATAATTAAAACTTTGATGTTGTGAAATTCACAATTAGACCCAATGGTGCAATCCTTTCTCAACAGCAGTATGATCAATCCATGGGATTCCCCTCCTTGAGTCACTGTAATACAAGAACAGGGGGACACCCTCTCATCCCAGGCAACATCTACAACATTTGTTTACCAGAATGGACAGCCAGGAGGTGGGGAAATTACTGGAAGAGTGTCTCAGTGCAGCTGAGGAGTCCACCCCTCCCACTGAGGCAGAGAGGCTGAACTACTGTAGTTCCAGAGGTCAGACACAAGATGGTGATATTTTGTCAATTTTCATTTGGGTATGGGAGAGTTTCAGATTAGGATTTGGCGAAGGAGATGGTGGAATTGTGCTCCCACAAAATCCTCACAGTGCTTGATAACAAACCTCTTTCTGAGTTCAGTGTAACCCATTTCCCACATGCAACATGCCTGTACTAAAGGAGGGACAAACATTTTGAACACCAAAAGAAAAATTCAGTTTTATTTTGATTCAGACATGAACTATCGCCTGCTTACACCGAGGCAAATCAAGGTAACAAAATGCTTAAAACTGCCCAAAACTGCTAAAATTCACAAAGTGATTCTGCATATGTGAAGTGAGTCCCATCCGCACTATTTGAAGGTCTGTTCTCTGTTATTTTGCAAATGATGCCGTCAAGTCAAACAAATGAATGAAGCTGATAATGTAGAAATTATCCTAGTGAAGTCTTAAGTAATGTTTTCCCTCCTGTACAAGAAAAAGTTCAACAAGTATTTCCTATTTTATTCAGACGCAGGGTTTCAAGGTTTTAGGCCATGTACTTGGATTGTTGCATTTATGAAGTTCCACTTATTTCCCGTAGACTCGCTGTGTGCAGAACTGGCCTCTCTCCTACAGGAGGCTATGGAAATGAAGTGGCCCTTTGTGCCGGAGAAGTGGCAGTATAAGCAGTCAGTCAGCGCCAATGACAAGACCAACCTCAGTGACCTCATCAGCAAGCACCTGCCTCAGCTACTTGTAATAACCACACAGCTCTGTATTGGTTTCTTTTTGGTGTTGCATATATTTTTTCTAAACATGTATACTGTGTTGCCAGGCTTTTCTCAAAGCTTCCATCGTGGCTCAGGAGGCGCGCTCAGCACTGGCGGTGGTCTTCTTAGTGGACCGCTTCCTTTACTGGACGGACGAGTCCAGCCGGCTGCTGAAGATCACTAAGCTGCTCCACAGACGCCACCGTGACACCCCTGTGGCCCCCCAGCTGATCATACGACAGGCCAGAGTCTACCTTAACTCTGGTACAGTGTAGTACCAATATCTCTACTTGTTCTTTCATGTTTGGTTTTGTTACAGCTTACAGAGTGCAATAAATTGAATACTATAATTATCTTTCTAACAGGCAAACTACAGAAGGCAGAATACATACTGAGCAGTCTCATTAACAATAGCGGGGCCACAGGTGGGTTCTGTGCTGTGTCATTTTAATTGCCTGTAATGATGTATAATGTTGTTTTTTTACAAGTTATATAAAAAGAAAATCTTTGTTTTCTTATACAGGTTGTTGGATGTACCACTCTGAAAGTGACAGGGCTCTTGTGCAGGCTGTTAGTGTTCAAGTGCGTGGAATAATTTTACAAAAGCTAGGTAAGATCTTTTTCAGGAATGAAACAAAATAGTGTGCTCCACTGGTACGTTGATAATGTGGCTTTTTTGGGCTCTGTTTCAGGCCTGTGGCTAGAGGCTGCAGAGCTAATCTGGGCTTCTTTGGTTGGCTACTACGCACTTCCTCAACCTGACAAAAAGGTGAGCCGATACTGTCATCGCAGCTGCCACTGTATGGGCTTGTAAACATGCACATCACAGTTTATCCACTGTTATAAACCTTTGCTCTGCCTGCTGTATATTTTTATAGGGCATTAGCACATCTCTTGGCATACTGGCCAACATATTGGTATCAATGAATGATGAGGACTTCCATGTTTTTACAGCAAATCCAAATATTGATTTGGTAAGTCCAACCGATATAGTGTTGTTTTGTATATTATTGGCTTTGTATAACTTCCAATCTATGTCTGTCTGATTGTTTGGAGCAGTCTTTACTTGGGGACGGGAGTCATCGTCTTCTTTCAGCAGCCCAGGCAGCAAAGATGGCTGTCGTATACAGCCAATACACTTCACTCTATGTGTTGACTAATGTGGTAAGTTGGTTCGATTGATTGATTGATCGATTGGCTGTCTCCCATGATTAAGGGTTTCCCCAATTGACATGAATCAATTTCTAAACTGAATTTTCTAAATCTGACACAGTGGGGCCACACTGACCTCAGAACACCTCCCTTTGCTTTGTGGGGAGTAAAAAAGAAGTTTAAAATTGCCCTTGAGTCACTTAGTTAGTTGTGAGATGCAACTTTTAGGATATGCTTGTTTACAGTTGTAACACTGACACCATTATGTGTGCAGAATTAGTTATTAGCAGTGACACAACATAAAGAGTACAAATAACATAAAAATGTGATGAAAGTTCTGAAGTTGCAAGGAGGGTTTTTCTTTTTTTCTAAGCATATTTATAGATCTGAATCTTTAAAAAAATCTACATGCATCATGTCTGTATGTTTAGAGTTACGTTACGACTCAAACATTGTACAAACTAACTAATGCAAATTGTGGGTCATGCTTCATGTGCATCCCCTTTAACTCTTTTAACTTTCTTACTTGTCAGCAAAGACAAGTACGAGAGTTATGAGAGAACAGGTCCAACAGAAATGTCTTATCGAGGTATACATTTTATTTATTGCAGCTTCTGTCTTATTCTGACTTCTTTTTCTTTAGGCAACTCAAGGGACCTGCTTGTTATCGTACAGTTTCTCAGTGGAATGTCCTGCTTCTCAAAGGCAGTCTTTCCTCCTGCAGGCTAGCGAGGCATTTTCAATTGGCCTGCTCACCAAAGCAGAGGGCAAGCGGGTTACTAGCAAGCAGGAGCTTCATACCTTCATCAAGGCTGCCTATTCTCTCACTGTCGCTCACAAATGGCTCGGCGCTCCCCAGGAGGTTGTGGCACAGGCAACTCAAGCTTGCCAAAAAGCATTAGCACATTTCTATGATTATGATGCAGATACCCAAGACAAAGACAGCCTCTGTGCTGAAATCATGCATCTGGTCAACCAAATCAAGCTTCTGTTGCATGTGGAACCTCTTCTTAATTCAGACAAGGGGTCTTTTATTCCTGACAGCTACAGAAACATTAAAGACACATTGGTAAATTTCACTCTGGAAGGTTTTGCCAAGGTGATGCAAAGATTCCAAAAGTATCATGCATCACTGTGTGAGACAACCAACGCAAACTGTAAAGGGACTAAAGATGAGATAGATGGATCAAGGCTTTGTATCACTGCACTGGGGACAACCATTGGCACACTCAACACAGAATGTAGCACTGCATCCTGCAAAGTGTCAAAAGATGCACCCAAAGGAGAGGAGCCACATCAGAGAGCTTCACATTCATCTGCTGCTTGTCCACCTCAAAGGTTAGACCTGTGTAGCACTCTAGGAAGCACAGATAATCTTGGCTCTTCATGGCAGAATTTCTCCTTGAGTAGTTCAGGGTCTCCTAGGCCTAGCAGCAGTGGCTACACAGGGAGTATTGCCATTGAACATGAAGCAAATGCAAGCAACCAGAGCGATCTGCCTACTGAGGTTGATGATGATAGGTCAGACAGCATGCTACAAGCCAACGAAAACAAGAAGCGAGACTTACATGGTTGTACCTCTGGTATCAGTTCCCTTACAATCCTGAGGTCTCCAAGGCTTCCTACACCCTCCTCTAATGTGTGTAGTGATTCAGAGAAGTTCGAAGTGATACAAGCTGATACAGAGACTCAGGGCTCTGAGGAGGAATGGGTAACTGATGTTGGTGTAGCACAGAAACCATCTGCAGCTGAAGGAGCACCACAATCATTATCCCAGCTAACTCTAAGAACATCCTCCAGCTCTCTCAGTGACAGTTTCAGTTCCCATTCATCATGGGAGAAGATCTCAGCTGACCTAAACTCCCCCATAAACAAAAAACCTCAGTCAAATATCCTATCAAAAGCAGGAACCATCCAAAACAGCAAGTCAACAGAGTCTGATGGGAGTTTCTTCCTCTTGGAAACACAAACCAGCGATTCAGGTCATGATCCCACGCACAAAAACCACACAACTGGATGGGAATTCAGAGCCTCATCCATGCCAAGACCACTGGAGAGCCTTCTCGTTGACCCAAATAAGGGCAGAGAAGCTGATTCAGTGTCTGTAAAACCTGCCTTCAAGAACTACTTAGCAACCCCACACTCAAACCTTTCCCAGTTTGTCCCAGAACAGTGTGCTCCCACTGAAACCTCCTCAGAGAGTTCATTTGAGATGCTGGAGGAAAGTCAAGGGGGAGTCCAATGTCATAAAAAAGTGAACGTCCCTCACAGGAAGAACCCCTTGTGCTACAGCTGCCTAAGAACTGTAGCTGGTGTTGTCCTAGAGAGACAGTACTTTTTGTCACAGCAGGATTACCAAGCTCTACTGGCCGGAGTTTGCCATGACTGTCTGCTGAAGAGATTGCACAGTGACAAGACACAATTCAAACTCAACAATTACAGAACTGCCTACAGTAAGTTTGAATTACTGTCTCCATCATCAATACATCTTTTTAGCCCGAGTAACAATATGTCTCTAAGGATTGAAATGTTGGTCTGTCAGCCCACCATTTTGGTCCAGGCTGAAATATCTCAACAACTACTGCATGGATTGCCATGAATTTTAATTGATTAATTGTAGTGACTGGTGACACAGTTGTTTATATGTAGAAACCCAACCATGCTTTAAGGAGTAAATTAAATATTGATTGCAACTGTGTACTAATCTCTTAATGTAATTTCTATTAGATGCTCTTCATTTAAAGTTCTCCAAAGCCACAGGACTGTGGACAGCGAGGGAGACCTGCGTTTACATTGGGGAGCTGATGGACAAGAAAGGCAACCAGAGAGAAGCAATATGGTTACAGTTTTTACACCAAGAGGAGAGGCTAAGCAGGTACGCAGCTACATATTGTAGGCACAACCTGAACATGATGACTTTTACGCTCACTTTGTCTGTTTGTCCTTAGATATGTGGGAAAAGATTACTTGAAACCAAAGGAGATCCAGTTTCACCTGAAAGATGTGGAGAGACAGATGACAGCCCAGTACTATGTGACTGAATTCAATAAGAGCCTTTATGACAAGGAAGTCATGGCTCAGATCTTCTTCATTCCTTCGGAAGCACTAGTGGTGAGACCAAATCATGTTGACAAAATGACCACATCATAAAATAATAAAGTAGAAATAGCAGATGGTGCATTAAAAGACAAATGAATTCATTCATAAATAGTATTTTAATAGTATCCCCTACACATATAGCCAGCAGAGTGCAGGATAGCCAGCAGCAGCCTTGAAGGAGTTCTGATTGAAATTCAAATGTAATACCCCCAGTATACCCTCCAGTTGTTAGTCCACAGCTACAAATGTACTCTCATGACAGTTGGAGAGCAAATATTTACCTGTTTTTTAGTCTAGAATGTATCAATGAGAACGGAGGTTATGATTTGCAAACAAACAGCTTAGTGACAAGTATTCTCTTAATTGTCTCTGCTCTTGAATGAACTGGACCAAAAAAGTAACTTGTATTCTGGATTGAATTTACCCTTTAAACCTCTTCTGAAATGAAACAACATAACACAGAGACTGCAATACACCACATACGTATAATTACATGTAGAGATATAAAAAAAGCCTTCGGATGACAGAAGAAAATTATACTACACAATTAGACTGTATTTTTGCAGTCATATTAATAAATTACATACAAAGACTGGTTTTAAATACCTTACATCTCTCCTTTGTTTTCTGTACCTAATAGCTTTTGAATGGAAATGAGATTGTCGGCTGTGTAACAGTGGAGCCCTACATGCTTGGAGACTTCGTAAAACTGACCAACAACACTGTAAAGAAGGACATGAGGTTCCAGGCTACAAAATATGGCCTTGCCTTTGGACACTTTACGTACCTGTTCTCTGACTGCAAGGAAGTTGTTGTAGACCTACAAGGTGCGTCTGTGCCACTGATAACTGATGTTTTTTTTGTTCTTAGCTGTGAACTCATTAACATCCCTTCTTATTTCTACAGGGTGGGTGACAGCCAATGGCAAAGGGCTGACCTACCTCACTGACCCCCAGATTCACTCCACCAAGACATCCAAAGGCCACGGCAACTTTGCTGACACAGGCTTCAGGTACTTTCTGAAAGAGCAACATGGACCTGAGTGCAATGACATTTGCCATCTGCTCAAACTACCTCCAGTGGTCACACCGACATATGTTCTGCCTCAGAAACCTTGAGGAGATGTCGATGTTGAGTGTTTGCATTCAAATTAATTGATTTTTAAAATATATTTTTTAGGTTTTAAAATATGAGTAATTTGCCGTTTATGCAAGTATTTTGTACTATATTCTCTTTTCTATTTACAACTGATATAAACTTTGTTTTTCAGCTAATTCTGATAACTTTAGACACACTTCATCAGGCACTTATGGGCCCTGAGTACAGAGTTTACAAAAGGGTGGTGGGTGTTAGGGGTGTGCAGCCTCTGAAAGAAAAGATAAAATCAACAAAACTATGACTATAGTGTAACTGCATTACATTAATGGTGCTAAATATTTGAACCATTAACTTAGATGTCACTTAAATTATATCTTTCTCTACATGGTTAACACTCTAATACACTAAACACTCAGAATACAACGATAAGCCAGTCTCATAGATGTTGCAAAAATCATTGCATGATTTACAGCCACTGAACTGTAAGCTGTATCATATTTCAGTTCAGTTTCCAGCTGAAATAAATAATAAAATATTTTTGTGTTGTTTTGTTTTGGAAATAAAGTCTTTGTTCTCAATCATGGTGTCCTCACTGTGTGACTGGATTGCTGTCTAACTGGACTGACAGTGCAGGAGTCACCTGACACTGAAAAGCTCGTCCTTTCTTAAAAGTTTTTTTCAAAAAACTTTTTCAAATTGTATTTATTTATAGGATTTTGTCAACTGCAGGTAAAAAACAAACCTGTAGACATATCACCATCAGCAGTGACTTAAAATAATAAAAAGTAAAATATGTAAAATGTATGGCAAATAAATAACATGTAGCCATCTTTGTTCAAACATAAAGCAATTGTGATTAATTAGGTACAAGTGAAGGAGTGATGCTGTAAATTCTATAAATCAAAGGTCATATGCAATAAAATTGAGCAACCGATCAGCCGACTGTCAGGTGACTGTTGCTCACCATTAGGTCATTGTGTTTGTCAATGACGTTTTGATGTTTGTTCCAAATTTCAGATAATGTAGTTATGTATTAACTAGATCATGATAACAAAGTATTGTCCTGCTCTTTTTATCACAGGGGTGTGTGATTCAGCGAAAAAAGGAAAATATACACACATTAATGTAACCAGCGTTTACTTTACTGATGATAATGAAGGAGAACATATTTCACCCTCCTATTATACATACTCTAATGCATGATTGCAAGTTATCCAAAGTGTATAATATCATTGTAAATCTGTTGTAACATTGAAAATTGTAAATAGTGAATGACTAAGAAGGGCAATATGGTGACACTTAGCCTAGACGATCTGTGTGACATTCAGGTACTCTAATGACTGCAATCACGCCACCTCAAGATCATATGACAGTGATGTAACTCATGGAGCTAATAGCACACATGAGCCTCCTCTCCATTCAGCCAAAATCCAGTTCTGGGTTTATAAGGCTCCTTCTTTTGTGAACACAAACAACATTCCTCACCTCTGGCCCACTGTGCACAGACCGCACACTCACTCTGTTCACATGCACGTAATGAAAAAGTGAACTTTTATGAACATACTGTATGTTATACTGAACATACTGATCATACTGTCTCATGTATTTTAGGTAAATATTTTCTTAGTTTGGTTGTAAAATCATATTCATTTACAGTTCTACACTTGAACAATCATCTCCACTATGAAAAACATTAACCAGCCTACAGTTTACTTAGAATAAAAGTGATGTCATTTGTTGGGGAGATGCTGGCTTTTATGGCCTTTTATCTTGATGTGAACCTGTTTACTGGTTCTTCACTCTTGCCTTTCATGACAAGGGTTAAAAATAAAACCCGGAAGCAGAACTTACTCTGCGTGGAGCGTTAGTGTCTGTTTTATAAGCAAGTGACCTCCTACATGCGCATCAGTTTGTTGCTGCATGAAAACAAGGTGCGTGGAATCCTAAAATATGAGACTCTTCGTGTTAACGTGCTTACTGGCAGTCTGCCTGGCCCAGAACCCTCACCCGTGCTGTAAGTAAAACAACAGAGAGATTGTGTTTTTATTTAATGCTGTCTTACTGTGTTTGTTTTTGTTAATGAATCTCACTCATCTTCTTCCATAATACAGCAAGTCCTCCTCTTCTGAGTGGAGCCCTGACTGTGGTGAGTGTTTATTTATTCAAAGCATCTGAGCAAAATGACTATGCAAAATATGTGAAAGAGCAGGATGTAAACTTACTCGCATCACCTTTCTCCAGTCCACACAGAATGAGAAGCTGTGGGCTTACGCCCAATATCTGTATGATTCACTGGGACAGCGGATACGGCTCAGCGAGCTGGGCACCTTCCAGAATAAGACCTTCACCTATGACGTTCTTCTGCTCTTCAGACAGGTGACCAAATGAACAATCATAAATATTTATCTTAGAGAGATCAGAAGTTAAAAATTAAAGAAAATCATTTTATCGAAATAGAAGCAAAGAGATCTGCTATTTGAACAAAATTTATAGCACTATAAATTTTAATTCTGATTCAGAACATGTTATCATTGTCTGCCCCAAAAATTATGTGAGTGCAAAATTTATGTGGCACTTGCAAGTAATTTACATGAGGAGTGATAGTTTGCTCATCACATCAGCAAAGCCATAATCTGTAACAGGAGACAGAGTTCATAATAATGGCGTGTATCTGTCTGGGTATGCCAAAATATATAACATTAATTTAAAAGTAAGTATTTATATGAATGTACAGATGCATAAAGAGTAATGTAACATTACAGTTTTAATTGAGTCGTTTTAATATTAACTTGTTCTATATCAATCATACAGTGTTTTTGCTTTTTTTTTTTTTTTTTTTGTCTAATCAATCAAAATAAGCAATGGTCATCCTCAATCCACAACTTTCATCCATCAGGCTACCATGTATGAAATTAACGAACATGATCGTACATGCAAGAAAAAGGCTCTGAAAGAAGTCTTCCAGCCTTGGGCAGTCCCAAAAGATGCAGCTCTGCTGGGCCAGGTTATTTTGGGCAGCTCATCTGGACCTGGAGAAGGACTCCTGGTCAACACTTGGATGGGAGATTTGCCCCAAAAAGCAGGTCAGACAGCTCGTAATGGTTAGAACTCAGAACTTAGAATTCATTAGTCCCAGGTTGTTAACTGTTTTCATTACTGATCCTACAGGAAAGTTCATTAGCACAGTCACTGAATTCGGATGCATTCCTGTCAGCACAGCGTACCACACTGATCAGTTTGGATGGATGGTGACAAGGTTAGTTTACATCAAAATCATCAATGTAAACTCTAAAAAGCAGAAAGCACAGTGTAAAAGTGAGAGGTGTGGCACTGACTGAAAATCAGAATCATACAGTGAAGTGATTGTTATGTCACTGTCGTTCTGTTCATTAGCTTCTTCAACAACATGATTGGGATTTCGGACCCCGGTCGGCTCAACCCTCCAAACTTTTGCACGGGTGCAGAGGTGAAGGCTGAAGACGAGCCAGTAGACTTTCTCAGCTTGTTCCACAGCATCAATTGATGGGCTCCTTTAAATAACGTCTGGTGCTTTTAAGATAACCTTATTTACCCCAAGAGCATTATTTCCTCTTTCCAGTCTCCAGATATTAAAGCCAATTGTTTGTCAAATATTTAAAAGGTGATACAACGTTGTGTTTTCAGTTTACCAATAAAAATATAAGAATACTAAAAATTGCATATTCCTTCTTGTCTCTAACATACAATAGACAGCATTGTAATATCAGGACAAAAATTTAGCATGACAAAGAGTTCACAGAATCTAGAGTTCATACTATACTTTGCCAAATGTCCTGTGACAACAGAAACATTAATGAACCATGACAAATAATTTAAAAAATCAGAATCAAAGATTTTTTATAAAAAATTTTAAAGTTAATTTTTGTGAAAACTGGTACAACAAATGCAAAGGATACGGTTGATGGAGGGATGGATGGATGGACAGCTGGAGCATGAAGATGGATCAGTGTCATCTGGTGGCGGGAAGATGTGTTGACACTCCTCCTTAGCGTCCTATTTAACTGAGTCAAAGAGGAAGTGAATGGTGAATAGTGTTTACCACAAGTTTTCAGTATTTTCAGACAGGTGTGAATCACGTTGGTACACTAGCAGAATATGACAGGGTCAGGATGAGAATGGAAGATAGAAGTCGAGTCAACCCTGAAGTCTGTGAGAGGTCTCTGACGACCTACAGGGTCAAGTCAAACTATAACATAACAGTCATTCCACATTTGTACAAAATATTACCTGATACACAGGTTAGTTGTTCATCAGAATGAAAATGACTTCCTGTCTGTCATGTTATCTTTGGAAACGATCCTACATCAGTGTGAAAAATACTTTTGTGATGAATGTTTTTCTTATTAGAAACAAAGATTTGGAGCAGTAAACCTTTAAATAAAAAGCAAGACAGAACAAGATAAGACCTCTTGAGTAACGTATCGTATTTTATGGGTATGTTGGTCTGGTCATGTAAATGAATGCAAATAAAGAGTAAAGAAAAGAACAGTGTTGCCTGCATCACTTCCCAGAGGTTCACAATCAAAAGGGCTGTTGGATTGCCACAGTGAATATATCCACATTATTAGGAAGTTGAGAAAAATGAGAGAAATTGTCTTCAAACCTCATGAATCCCAATTCACTTCTTTCAAATACCCTGGAAATCAAAAGATTTGAATTTAGATCAAGATTAAACTTTTTTGGTACTATAAAAACAAGGACTGGTGGAGATAGAAGATCGTGTAACAAACACTTTCAGTCAGATTCCAACCCACAGCATTTTAGCTGTATTCTAACAGGACGTGCATAAGCTACTACGGATTTGAAGAAAACCTGGGAGTGGATAAAGATTTGGAGCCTCATTTATAAGGAAGTGAGCGCTCTGAAGTGGCAACGTATTTGCCTTTGTGTGCAGATGAAAGTGTAACTACCATCGGACAGCATGAGAGCCCTCATCCTGTTTGTGTGCCTGTCAGTGGGCTGCCTGGCGGCTCCGAGACCACAGCAATGCAGTAAGTACAACAGAGAGTTATTTTGTAGTTTTCCTTCTGCATAATCCCTCCAATATCAGCAATTTACATCCTATAAACACTGATCATGCTGTTCTGGTTTTGCTTCAGTATCTATTGGGAAATGTTATGTTACAAGATCAGCACAGCTGTGATGTTAATGTTAAATTTAAAACAACCTATTTCATTTTATCAGCATCCCCACCTCTGCTGACTGGAAGCTTCTCTGTGGTGAGTTTTGTTGTTATTTTTAATCATAAAACCACAAGTAATTATGCAACTGTGTAAACTTCTGGTTTCAACTTTTTGTCATTTCCAAGTCCACCCAAAATGAGAAGCTCATGGGCTTTGCCAAGTACAGCTATGATGCTCTGAGAAAGCGCATCCACCTCAAAGAGGTTGGATCTTATAACAATAAGACGTTCCACATTGATGTACTTCTTCTCTACAAAGAGGTAATGGCAACATAGCAATGATATCTACATTAGAAAATGTCATGTGCAACATAAATGACTGTGTAATGCCATGCTGTCCTCAGGGTGTCATGTACAAGATTAACTACAAGAACCACACATGTTGCAAGAAGCCACTGAGTGTAGACTTCCACCCACTGGAGATCCCACAGAGTGCCTCCCTGCTGGGACAGGTTGTGTTGGGAAGCTCCTCTGGTCCTGGACAGGGGGTCCTGGTCAACACCTGGGCAGGAGAGCTGAAGCTAAAAGAGGGACCAGGTACAGTAAGATGTAACTAGACGAAATTAGACAGAAAAAGTTGCCATTGCTAAAGTCATGTGGTGCACTGTAGCACATGAGTTTCTGTGATTCCTTCCCCCTATTGTTTTAATGCTCACAAACCTGTTTGTCTGGTTGTGTTGGCTTAACACACTCGTGATCAACTTCTGTTTCTGCAGCAAAGTACATGAGCACTGTCACTGAGTTTGGATGCATTCCAGTCAGCACTCTGTTTCATAGCAAAAAAAGCGGATGGGTGGTAGTCAGGTCAGTGCATGCATGTGACACCATACACATAGATTTCTTACCGGAGGCTTTTTGAGAAGCTTGATGGTAAAATAAATATACACAAAGAAAGTCCAGAGATACTCTTCCTGCAATAGGGTGCCAGGTGGCCCACTGACCATTTTGAATGAAACAATGGAAATAAATTAATTCACACTGACATTTTTGTATTGTTTATACCACACAGAGACTTTCCTAAAATGTCAAACTCTTGAACATGAAATATTTTTGAATTACAAGGACATTTCTAAAAGCAGCTGTAGAATTGTTAATGTTTTAGTTGCCTTACATTCATTACAGTTCAGACTTTTTCAACCTGTGAACTAAAATAATAATAACAGGAAATTGCCTTTAAGGTCTGATCTCTAGTTCTCATTATGACATTAATTCTCTCCTCATACTCTAAACATGTCCATTGTTTCTGTCTAGATGGTTTCATCATGATTTCTGTCTGTTTTTCACCTTCAGCTTCTTCAACGGCGTCATCGGACTAGTGGACCCTCAACATCTCATTCCTCCAAGTTTCTGTAAGGATGCTCAGCTGGAGAGTGGAGAGGAACCAATAACCTTCTTCAGCCTGTTTTAAAACAGGTTATTTTCAGAAATGTGCACTTTGATGATGATTATATGACTTTTGCACTACATTATTACTTTTTTAATGGCAATCATTGCATTGTGTGTATTTCAACATCAAAATAAATGTCCTTAATTAAATCAGTTATTACAAATACAGGTGAAGTGATATGTACTATAATATAATTCTCTTATGATCTAACATTAGAAAATATAATCACAGGGTGCAGGTCAGGTGTTTCAGTTTTGAGGTTTTTGTTCTTCAAGATATTAAAATCTGTTCAATGAGATCTTCCCTCTTTTCATTTACATGTGCACATTTGTCTGTGTAAGTTTGTAACAAGAAATATGCTGACCTGGACAGTGATCGAGGGAGCGATGTGGTGAAAACGAAGTAAAATAATACAGCAAACTTCAAATATTTATTGACAGTAATGACAAATATATTCTATTCTGGATGTTTCAAGGTGGGCAAAAGACTTATAGGCAAAGATTTCTAGGCAAACACACACAGCCCAAACTAATGGGATGTGACCTTCAAGCTTTCAGAGTATTCAGTTGGTTGCAATGTGCAACCTCACCACTAGATTTTACTGAATTCCATACACTGATACTCTAAAAAAAGTTATATAAAAGTAATTTATATGTTACCCTTTAGTTTTGGAGGCAATGCTAGATAACTTCAGACAACACGTTACACAATTTGCTTGTGTTTTATTTAACTACTTTGTATATTTTCAATATGAAATGTGCAGGATTTAATATCATGTAGTGGTGAGGTTTGTTTGATTTGATTACATTTCATAATCATAATATTCTTTTGCAATTTCTCGTGTCCCAGGAAGTACACTGTTTTAGATGCATAACAGAACACAACATTTAATCCGAGAAGACAGATTACAACCAACTGAACACTCCTTTGCCTCACCTTCTCCTTCAAACTGTATATTATATACTGTATATTATTATATTAAGGGACAAATTAATGGTAAACCTCACACAGAACGTGAATTCTACATTGTGGCATGCTGGCCACTAGATGGCAGTAGATAACAAGTAATGAGAGAGAGGACTGCCAAATCTTGACACTAACTGAACAAATCAAATTACAGTTAATGGGTGTAAATGATATTACACGCTTACATACACATGTATTTGGCCTAAATGTGTAATTGTATTACAAAGAAATAACACACATATTCTGTTTTGTCTTGGAGTTGACATAAAGATCAAAAAATAAATCACACATTCATTTTTATTCCAATCATGTTTAATAATTTACTCATTTGATATCATGATCAACCAAGGGTAGAAAGTTACTGCTATACAAGAGGGCGGGGGGTTACTTGATAGCAGTAGTAACACACTCCCCTTAGCTCCCCAACCTCCTGCACCCCAACATCTGCAGCCATCACCCCCTGCTCCTGTGCCTCAGTCTCCAGCCACAGCAGCCTGGCATCAGGGTCCTCATCGGAAAACTGGAGCAGAGATCCTGAGCTCCGCAACACCTTCAAACACTGCTTCAGCACCAGACCCGCCTTCCCTTTCCCTTCTTTGGACCTCAACAAGGCATCTGTGGTGCCTTTGTCCACTACGAGGTCTACACTGCGAGGAGAATAGTGCTTGTGAAGCTGCGTGCAGTCCAGCTCTACAAACTCAAGCTGAGACGAAAGGTTTTGAGGTTGAATGGCTTTGGCTAGGACGTCCTCCTGCATTAGTCGCACAGCTATGGGGGAAATGTCAGCACAAGTGACCCGCACCGGGAGAGGAGAGTGTTTGTAGATACAGGGCCCTAAAGCAGAAGTGCCACAGCCCATATCCAGGACTTGAAGCACAGTATCTGGATGGGACTTGGTCTGCAAGAGGGGCATAATGAAGTCTCGGACAGCATCAAAGCCGAAGAACCACTCAAAGTTTTTAAAGCTGGTTGTCCTGCTGCTGCTCTCAGCGTAGAAACGGTCCCAGGTTGCTTTCTTGTCCATGTTTTCGATCAGCTCAGCTGGACAGAAACACAGAAAGTTTGGATTATCTCAGAAAAAATATAAGTAAGGAACATTAGCATTAAAACAGAGATACAACTAACCTTAGAACTTTTATGTCTAAATTTAATTATCAATCTGTCAATTTAATGTGTCCTTGTTCCTAAAACCAATCCTTATAACACATGACTTAAGACCTTTTCCTCTGTCCTTAGAAGCCACTTTCCAGGCACAGTGAAGTGTGAGCTTTGTCAAATGATTAAAATGAATGAACAAAAGCGACACACATTCAGACCCCAGTTTATTAGGTACGCCTGACTAAAACAAATGCAGTCCTGCAATAGATCCTACACTTATAACGGTTTAAATATTCAGTTCTTGTTGCATGGTCTATTGGAGGCTGCAGTCAGTGGTGCTTTTAAAATGTATTTACACTGACAGCTCATTCCTTTGACAGTCATTTCGTCCATCCCTTTAATATCAATGAGGGTATGCAAAATAACATCCTCCAAAACACAGCTGAATGAACACTTCCCTGAAACAGTCTGAACATTATAACATTCATGAAGGTCAGATTTAGTGCAGGACTGTTGTTTTAAACTGCAACAGTTTTATCTAGGTGTAACTAATAAACTGCTAACTGAGTGTACTGTAAGGTTACAACTGTGGAGAAGGAAAGTGCAGCTTGATGGCACAAAATGAAGCTCTTAAATGAATATTTAGCTGTCGGTGTCAAAGTAAACGAACGTGCGCACACACAGTAAGGTAATATGGATACTTCCTACATTAGTTTATTTGTTAGAGCAGTCATACATGACGTTAAAGCTAACCCACTGGAGCGTGGCTAACAGGCTAGTTGGCTGCACTGACTTTGCCATGTGTTGCTAGCAGTAACAAGGTCGACACAGAAACATTTCAGTGAAATTCGTTTAAACGTACTTGTAAGAGAGGTGTGATGCCGTACACATGCTGCAGCTATCCTCCTGCCTAACAATGTCAGCGACTTTGAAAACGGAGACATTTTCCCTCTGACACTTTTGCTACACTCTCGTCCAGCCAAAGAGCTCTCACTCTATCTGCTTTTCGCGGTTACCAACAGCGACTAACGGCGTCCACGGAAACGGCAACGAGATAAGCGTCTGTTGTTGGTGTAGGCGACGATCTTTGAACACGCAGCAATAACGCGACTGCGCATGTGTGACTGCAGGTGTACAGGGTACAGTGCTGTCTGTGTGTACACATACACAACAAGCAGCTGCTGTCATTTCAGCTTGTAGAGCATAACACTATGCGTTAGCCTGCGCATGTGAACACCAAATCACCAATACTATTAATCATTATCAAACTTTAACTATATCTTTGTGGTTTATGGGGTTCATTTCATTCCGACCTTTGTGCTCCACATGCCATTTTTTATTTGTTTGATTTTCTAAAGCTTTAATACACTCCCTGTGGAGGGCCTGCATGATTTAGGATGATACTCCAACTGCCTCAAAAAATCAGACAGATTTTTTCATTGATTAATCTGGTAGAACACAAACAATTTCTGTCATTAATTTATCATTTAAGAAAATATCAAGATACAATGGTGTCAGCTCTCTGCTTTTCTTTGTTTTATATCAGTTAGACTGAGTCTCTTGAATTGTGGATTGTTGGACAAAATGAGCTGTCACCTTGGGCTCAGAATCATTGTAATTTTTCCACTTTTTTCCTCAAATAATCAAAAGAAACGTAAGCAATTAACTGATAATGTACATGACTGCGGCCACACGTTAACCCGCCTCTTCAAAAGAAAGATGACAAGAAATAAGATGTAAATCCCTTTAATAAAACTCAATGAAACGCAGTGTAACAAAGGAAAAGAATCCAACATAGAGCAAGTAGATAACATTTACAACCACAAAAGAAAAAAAAACCTGTACAACTCTAAATGCCTGGAGTCACTTCTATTCTTCCAAAGATTTTTTAATTAACCATTTTGTGATGACTGAGGGTAAACTCAGGGAGAGGGGTAAGGGAGGCATGTAATGTGATTTTATCTTTTATTTTTATTTTTTTTGTTTTTCAAATACATGAGTGTAATCTCATACACAGATGTATGCTTCATCAACGTGGCTGCTGAAGTTATTTTAAACCCCACTGCTGCAGCATACAACAGGAGGAGGATGAGGTGGGCTGTGGCCAGGAGTGTTATTTGTACAAGATGTCGTAATGGCCAGGTCTATACAGGAGGAAGATGCGTGGGTCGCCTCCTTCAGGGAAGACGTGGTGATTGACTGTTCCTCCCTCTCCTCTATCCATGTACTCCACCAGGATGGATACGTCTAGGGCCTGGGCTAAGGCGATGATGTGAATGTGGTCACTTTCTTTAGACATTGGCTCTACCTCCTTCAAAGAGAAAAAAACAAGCATAAACATAAGCCTGGGTCTGTTTTCACAGTAGAACTTCAATGATAAGACTTTGAACATTGTGATCATGCATTTTTTAAATTCCAATTTACACAAGGATGGCCACCTGTGTACTGTTTTTAAAGGTCCAGTGTGTAGGATTTACTGGTATCTAGCAATCTGGTTGCCAATTGCAACTGCCTCGTTTCACCTTCACCTTCCTAGTGTGAAAGACAAACTACGGTAGCTGTGAAACACATGAAAATAATGAAAGGTATCATCTAGAGCCAGTATTTGGTGTGTCCGTTCTGGGCTACTGTAGAAACGGTTCAATATGGTGGGCACTGTAAGACAACCTGCAACATCTGTAGGTTAAAGGCTCATTCTAAGGTAACAAAAACACCATGATTCTGATTTTCAGGTAATTCATGAAAATATATACACAAATAAAAATATCGTTTTGCATATTATATTCTATATTCTGTAAATACCTCATCTTACATAATGGACCTTTAAGCAACAAGCATCTCTCTGTTAGAGCTGTACTATGCAACTTTTAAAGCATATTTAACTAAGACTGTACATATTAAAGTATATTTACAGGTCTTAAGGAGTACTACTGCATATGTGAAAAAAAACTTTAGAGGGGGGTGCATATTATACATTGTAGTTGGGGCTGAGGCTTAGGAAGTCTGAAAATGAAAAAAAGTGAGGTTACCAGACATTCCATTGTACTTGGGCATCAACATTCGACTTGGAAAAGTGTCATAGAATGGTCATTCAAGTCAGAATTCCTAGTCTGAAACTCAGGACTACAAACTCGAAATATGCAGTGGATTGCATCATCTGACCCACTCAGTGGTCAAGTTGCATTGTGGGTACTGTAGGCGCATGGTTTTGACAAGGATAACCAATGCATGGAATGAAAAGACCATTTATGAAAGGGGCAGTGCGACATACTGACCTAACATTCTGAGACTGTCTTAAGTGTAAAATGGTTCTGAGACCCAGGTTTGTTTCTCAGGAACTACAAGCTCATTTTAAAATGTTCATCAGTGTGAAAATGTAAACAGAAAACCCACCTGCTGACAGAACTCCTTGACAGAGCGTCCTCCCTCTATGAAGTGCTGAAAGAAGCTATGCTCTCGCTGCAGGTAGCCTGAGGTGAGCAGCCGCAGGTACACAACCACGTAGTCTGACACATTCTGGTCGTTGAAGGAGCCCAGCACCTCCTGCAGGCTCGGCTGTTTCTCACACAGTTCGATCAGGTCCATGAACTTGGAGGAAAGACGTTATTTACACCATTAGATTGATATATAAACGTGTCCAGATTGCCAACTTGCTATCCAACTGGACAAATGGAGTGTGGCCCTCTGCTCCAGCTGACCAAATACATCATGTACTTTGGCAGATGACCATTCAGGGTTGGCAGGGCAACAAGCAAACATAATTCAAACAGACATCACACACTTAATCCAACAGCATGCAAGATATACTGCTGTGAGACTGAAGACATTTTACAGCTTACATTTATGATCAGAAAGTTACTTTACAGCAGCAATGAATCTCTTCAATGAACAAAATGATATTCACATACAATTTCCTACTTTGGTAATATCTTCATTGAAGTTTGTCAGTTCATAAACAATGAATGTAGTTTTTTTTTTCTTGTGCAGGAAACTTACAGTATTATGAAAGTCTTCAATGGTGAACTCAGTGAAGCCCTCATTAACCAGGTCCAGTTTACTTTTAGATGCAACTGCTTTGAACCTAAAGAGACAAAAAACATAACGTTATTATCACAGCTGAAATTTTAAATATAATGTAACAGTCGAAAGACCAGACAAACTGAGAAAGAAGCACACTTTTTAACTGCATACATAATTGTACTGTTACTACAAGTGATACATTTGTGGAAAACCATAAAAATAAATATATCAAAGCTGCCCTGAGTACAGCCATAAGAAGACAAAACTGTGCCAAAACTGACTTAAATAGTACAAGGTGGCAGAAGTGTGACTTGAGTCTAGAGACCAACAGCAGAAACAGTGACGCTCACTTCTGAAGCTCTTTGCTGTCATCCAGCAGGGACTCGAGATGTGCGAAGCCAAAGGCTCTGTAGAAACAGTTCCCATCTGGTCGCGTCTTACGAATGTACGAGTATTTTTTGTATAGGTCCTGCAATAAAACAAAATGGAATTAAACCATACAGTAAAATCAAATCCCAACACTGTATATGAGTACAGACAGTTTTGTTTTGTGGCTCTGGATTAAATGACACCCTGGACTGTGGCGAAAATGCACCCTGCTGTGGGTGCAGCAACCTGAGAGCAGGTGCCGTGGTCTGACTGACCTTGATCTTGAGCTGATAAACTGTGTCATCATCAGCGTACTCCCTCTGCAGCACCGACAGGTCCTGTCTGTCCGACACTAAAGGGTTACTGTTGGCTATCTAGATACCCAAACACAAGAAAAGATTTTAATTAGCACAGGCACTGAAAGAGACACAACTCAGCTGTGGGCTGTGTCAGATTTAACTGTATAAGAAATGACCTGAATCTAATAACCTGATGATCCTGTTCAGAATCAGAATGGGAAGTCATCTAAGTTTATGTTACCTGAAGAAATAAACATTTCCATCGCCAGAAAAATGGGATTGCTCACCTCCTGCTGGATTCTGTCCTGTTGAGCGATTATGGCCTCGTCATATGCGAGGCAGTTCACTCCTGTAAGAGAAAGAGGACAGACTGACTAGGCTCCAGGAATAAACACTCCAAACAGAGACTACAGAGACTACAGGCCACTGTGATGGCAGAACTTGTACAAGGTCAGTGACGGACGCCTCAGTATAGTTTTACATCCCCTCTCTCAGGCGTCTCTCTGTAGCTCTAACAAGAACAGGACCTTTTGTTTCTGTGTTTTTGAATGTTTTATTTTGAGTGACACCCAGCCAGGCGAACCACAGGATGGTAGCCTACCTGGACGGTGGGTCTGGGTGAGCTGTGCTGCGGTATAGCTGAGGGACTGTATAGTTGTGACATCACAACCTTACAAAAGTCCGGACAGCTTGTTCAAAGGCACTGTTTCTGAATCTGGGCTGTGTGCATTTCTCTGTGGATTGTGCATCTTGATACCTCCACAGTAGTTAGATTATTTCGCGAGCTGCTTTCTAATTAACGAAAATGAAAATCTGACTTCCTACCTTTAAACTTTTAAACATCTGCATTACGGGGGCAGTGTTTATGAAGCATATTTGTTCAATTTAATTCCCCATAGTTGAAAGTCACATTGTTGCAGTGTTAGGACGTTGGAAGTTCACTGCTGCAGCTCTACAATGCAGCAAATACAGTAGTAATACCCTCTTACATAAGGATATCATTACTATAGCTAAGCATTATTCCAGCTGAATATTATGGGCTTAATTGTACACAAGAACTAGCCTGCTGTGCTACTAGAGAAAGTATTTTTGAAGGAGGAACGTGCACACTCACACACTGCAGTACACTGTGTGTATGCAGGTGTTACATGCAACTATTCACTCTGAACAATAGAGATGGTTTATTTTGTGACACTGTCCACGCACAACGCACCCGTACGACCTGTAAACAATTATTCTGAGTCACTTGTTCGCGAGGAGAAACCACATGCTGCTGTGCGCGCACCTTGCATGTCCAAGTAAATGTGTGTGAACTGTCTCTGCAAACCTGCACAGAAACGATGCAGCTCCGACAGAAATGCTGTCAGAGATTCGCTTCACATTAAAGTGACACTTTATTAAAGTGACCGTATCAAATCCTGGATATCGATCTGTTTGTTGACACATGAGCTGCTCTGCTTGGTGAAACCACTGCAACATTTAAAAAAAAGGATCGCAGCGGTGTGTATTCATAGTTTGATAAAACGAGGACAATAATAAAAGCATGCACGAAGACAGCCGCATTTATGCTTTCTGTTTTCAACACCTTTCTTCACCGCGACCAACCGCAGACGCACTGAGCCCATTGTCAGCAGTTAACATGAAAACAAGTTAATCCACAACACCGGCTAACGTCAGTCAGCTACGCTTGGCTAGCTCGACCTGTGCGAAAACAAAACAAATTCTAGTCACGACGAATAACGTCGTTTTAGCAGCCAGAAGGGAAGTGTCACTTCTTTTATATGAAGTGTATGCTTTCAATATTTCCTTAAGTCAAACACTCTGGGACTGTCATTTACTGTTGCCCTGTCAGTAACTAAACAACCGTTTTTTCTTTGTGTAGCAGTGGTTAGCTCGCTAACGTTAGCCAACAAGCTGTGGCCTCTCTCTCCCCCTCATCGCTGCATGTCAGCCGCCTCTCTCACGGACAGGGCAGCGGCTCAAACGCCGAGCGGACACTCGTGTGGACGTGGGCTTCGCTTGAACGAGAAACGACCGCGCCGTTTGTTGGATATTTAGCGTTGTAACTGTTTCTCTCACCCTCCATCTCCCCCTGTGATGATTCCTGCTGCTCCTCCGCCATCTTAGCTGTCGAGATCTGTTTCCTCCTTCTGTATGACCTCATGCATTACACACTTCCGGGCTGAGTGAAATTTGTTTACGTATTTATTTATTATTTAATATTATTTATTTATGTATTTGACTTTTTTAAAACAACAGTTCAACCTTTTCATGCCATAGACCCTGTAAACAAGATGGTGGTTTCTAGTTGAGGCTGTGTACTGTACATTCTCCACTGCAGGTGACCAGGGCCAATAAAAAAACACAATAACAATGATAAGAATAGTGTTACTGTAATACTGTTGTTGCTAGAAATATTCAACCCAGCTAACCTGACAACAAAACAGGACACATAAGAGGAACAGGTATATGAACAGGACCCACTGCTCATTTTGGCCCTTAATATAGGGTGACCATATTTTGAGTTCCAAAAAAGAGGACACTCGGCCCGGCCTCGAGACACAAATTCGGACAGGCTTCTCAGAGGTTAATGAACAAAGTACCGTAGTATTTTCACCAGTCAATTTAAATACACGCTTAATGGTCCCATGACAAACAGTGAAAACAAGACATTTTCATGAATTTATAAAGAAAAAAAACAGACACCCCGGACAGGACGTAAAAAGTGGACATGTCCGGGCAAAAGAGGACGTTTGGTCACCCTACCTTAATCAAATTAGCATTTAATGCAGTCCTGCCCAGGGCACTCAGGTCTTTTAAATTAAAGGGGTTAAGTCTGGGTTTTTTGAAGTTAGATACTTATATATAGTCAGTTTGTTACGTACAGTAGACAAAAGTCTGCACGCTCCCAGTTTGGAGAAGCAGACAGAAGTCATGGTAGATTGCAATTTTCTCACCTCACCCTGGCCTTCCTCGCATGAAGGAGAAACAACAGTGGCGACACAATTGAAAGGTCCTATCTAGAGTTAGTATTTAGTTTGTCCATTCTGGGCTACTGTAGAAACATGGTGTTTCAACATGGTAGACTCCATAAAAGAGGACCCGTTCCCACTATAGATATTAAACGCTCAATTTAACAAATTTAACAATTTACCAACAAAAACAGAAAGATTCCTGTTTTCAGATGATTATACACAAATTAAAACAGTTATGTATAATATAATTCCATGTCTGCCATATTCTGAAAATAGAGGCCCCTAAATCTTACACACAGGACCTTTAAGTGTATTCTCACTGCTTTGCCTCACTGCACAGCACAGTTGGGTTTAGGCATAGGAATATGCAATTTCTACAGTTGAGGCAATGTAGCTTCAAGGGAAAGGGTTGTCTAATGACAAGGTAAAGCATTGAGAATATGCTCACCATAGCACACACTTAAAAAGAAATTGATTTTTTTAAATGGGCTTTATGCGGCTAAAAAAATTTTTTTTCCACTGACCCTGTCCACAGAAGTGCTTTGCTCTGCTTCCGTGCAGGGACTTCTGTCTGCTTCTCCGACGGAGAGCATGCCGACCGCTGTCTTCTGAAGGTAATGCACAATACTTATGTGCCTCATACAACCCCACTTTAAAAATCCTGAACTATCCCCCTAACCCCTGCAAAGAATTTCCACATGAATCTCAACAGAATTTTCCTATCAAGTCATAAATTATCAGAGCAAATCCCTAATATTTATGACCCGGACAATAGTTTTTACCCAAAAGCTTGTGTTTTGGTGTACATTTAGAAAAAACATGCACATTTATTTCAACCCGTCAGTACAAGCTGATACCCATACATAGCCCTCAAAATAAATGAAAATCCAGGCATGTAACCAGGAAGATCATTTTCCAAAGTCACAGTGGAATGCAGAGTCTTTCATAGTATTTCAGTTTGTAGGCTCATTCAGTTCCCTGCACTTTCCAGCAGTACACATTAGGGGGCACTGTCTGCAACAAATACAACCTACATTCAAACATAATACCATTCATCTGCTCTTACCTGTTGGGCACGGGCAAATAATATGTGGAACACTGCCTTTGCCACAAGTTGTCCCAGCATTAACTAAATCAACATTTGTAATTCAAATGTCTTTTGTGTGTTGGAACAAAATCTATCAAAAAACATTTACAGAAGGTATCAGAGAACAAGATGAAAATAATACTTCATATTTGCCAAAAAAGCAAAAGTAATTTTATATTTTCCCTTTGGCACATTGCATCCCACATCAGGGCTGTAACACATTCCAACAACACATATAAAGAGATAAAAAACCAATGGTCCAGAGATAAAACAATACATGCTTGGTGTCGCCACAAGATTAAAAATCTGTTAATAGTTTGTGTCAAATTCCTCTTGGACTTCTACCTGTTTCGGATGATGGAAAAATCCAACAGGCAGAAGAAACAAAGCACAGACACAGTATGCCCACATTTGTAGTACTTACTTACTGACTTTCTGTCTATACTTTCTCTAGTATAAGTGTCCAAATATGTTCACAAAAGTAACCATTTCAAGTTATATAGTAACATGTAATACAAAAAAAAAAAAAACTAAACTAAAATATATATTACAAAACTTTGTCAGCTTTTCCAGCTTTTATCCACTGTCTATGTATGTGCATACATGAAGGTACACAACATACATGCATCCTTGCAACATAGGAGCAATATATACTGATTAACTATCCACTACTACTGCGTAGGTGGATGAATGTAGGTGTGGATGTGAGGTTAGTGGGGAAAAGGGAACATACGGGAACTATATAACAGATATTTGTTGGAATTGGTATATTATTTTTTTTAAAATGTGAATCTTTTGTACAAATTTACAGATTGCCAAATCACTATGTCTAAATGTCACTAGTCGTGTTTTGGCTGTATGAAGTCTTTATCTGATCCAAACTGTCTCAATGCTTCAGGCAAAGGCATGAGGACAGGAAGACAATATGGAGGTATGCATGTTGCAGGTGTGGCAAGACTGGAACTAGCCCATGGTTTGGATCAGATCCCAAACCATGTTGTGTAAGAGAACTTAACACAGGCGTAGTTACTGATACAATGAACACCACTAAAGCAAAAATCCTCAGTAGAGATGTGTTGCAATCTACTTTTCTAATGTACCAACATTCCTACATCCTCCTCTTCCTCCTGTGCATTTCCTGATTTCCCACTGTACATGTTCTTAAGTGCTTTCAACATCCCCCCACAAAAGGTATGTCAACTGCATTTGTGAAAGATGAGCAAGGAATATCGTCTGCGATTTAACGCTGTAGTAGCTGCACTGGAAATATTGCGACATTGTCTTTTGTTTGTGTCTGTAATCCAGGGGAATACACAACACACATCACCAAACATCAGGCAGAGTAGTGTCCAGTAGATGTTTTGGAGTAGATTCTGTTGACTTTGTTCTATTGCACCATGTTCCCACACAATAAAGAAGATGCAACGTTAAAGTCAAGGTGTAGATTTTTGATAATTGACCAAAACAAATGGTTTTCTGGGTTGTGGCCAAACCTCCGGTGTGTCCACATTTGGACCACCTCCAAGACCAGAGCTGGCTGGCCTTGTAGTTTCATGTTATTTTCCAGCTGCCACTTAGACTATCTGGGCCTTGTGGATCAGTGAGGCATGTGGACTGACCACAGTGGGGCTTGGTCTGGGTTTTGGTCTAAGTGTGCCATTAGTCTGTTGATAGCGTCGCGTACTGTGAGCCTCGGACACCTGGGAGCTGTTAGTCTCGCTGTCTTGGTCGTCAGGATGCTCCTGGCTGGCAGGACCCCCCAGACCTTCATCCACTTCATCCTCATCATCTGTTACTGCTGGGTAGTTGCAGCTCATAGGAGGGTGCTGATGATTCTTAGTGACACTTCCTGCCCGTGATCCCCCGTCTGTTGGGATAATGGCACTGCCGTTTAGCTGTCTTACAATCTCAGTGGACTGTACTATCGGGAACGGCGTTGGAGTGAGAGGAGGGTGGAAACGAGTTTCCTGCTGCAAAGACACAAAGCCGACAGACTTCTCAGCATCATCATCATGTCAGTATGTCAAGGTAATGAGCTGGGTGAGATGCATTCCATTATTTGGTGAAATCAGGCTTTGACTTGCCCAGAAATACACATTCACAAAGACACACTCACCAAAGATATACTGCTGTTTCTCACATATGTCTCCACTCTTAGTCGGTTCTCCTCGTCTCTATCCAGTAGCCTATCTCTTCCCCTTCGTGAGTTGTTGTGCAGCACTGGTCTGCCCAGGTAGTCATACGCTCCCACCCCTCCTCCACGCCCACCTGAGATAGTAGATCGGCTATCACGGCAGTGAGCCTGATCCTGTCAGAACAGGAAAAGATGCTGATCAGTATTCACACATACTCTGATTAAGTGCACAGATTGTAAGGTCTTTTCCAGCCTTAATTCAAACTGAAGTAACTTTAGTGATAGAGCAGCATTTATTTAAGGTCCAGTACAATAATTATTATTTTTAGGTGATTACACACTTAAACATACGTACGAATATTATATTCCATTTCTGCCAATATATCCTCCTAAATGTTACACACTGGACCTTTAAAGTAGGCTAAGTCATAGTAAGATAACTTCAATTCATAAAATAAACCACCTTTTTGGGAAATACGCTCATTTTCTTACAGAGCGTTAGATGATGAGATTGATGCCACTCTTGAATATGCAGGCTAAATATAAAGCTACAGTCAGCACATGGTTAGCTTAGCTTAGCATCAAGACTGAAAATGAAGGGAAGCAGCTAGCCTGGCTCTGCCCAAAGGTAACGAAATCTACCCAGCAGTGATATTAACTATTAACTTGTTTGTGTAATCTGTAATAAAAGAAATAAAAACATTGCATGTTGCTGTTTTAGTGCTGGACATCTTGGCAATATTCTGATCTGACTGACTGAAGAAAGCAAATAAATGTATTTCCAAAGTATTGCTTTAATTTATTAATTTACATTGGAAGTAAGTAAACTTGTATTGCTTTGATATTGGTGAATGACATTATCTGATTTATTGACTACAAAATATTTATTTAGTTATTTTAAGAAACACAAGATATTAAAAAGTGGCATAACTGCTGTTGCTGGTGGCCCTTTTAAAAATATTATCTCTTGCCAAAAATCACAAGGGCCAATGTAAAATTACATTTAATTTCCTATAAAGGAAATCAAATATCAGAACAAGATTATGATAATAATTTCCAAGAGGCTTTTTTTTTTTTAGAAAGAGCTATGTAGTTTGCTGATTGAGAAATATACTGTATATGTGTGCTTTAAATAGGCTACACGTCCAATTAATTGATTCTGAGTCACTGTTAAGGTATGTTAGAGAGTATGTAAAGTCAGTGCAGTGCAGGTCAGTTAGACATGCAAAAATCTGAATTTTGTCTGCAATATGTACATCAACATATATGAAAAATAAAGTTTCCACATGAGAAGTATTATTATTATTATTATTATTATTATTCCACTCTTATGTTTGTTTGTTAGTTAGTGCTGGTAAGTGGATTTTGTTACCTTTAGACAAAACCAGACAAGCTGTTTACCCCTGTTTCTAGTCTTTATGCTAAGCTAACTGGCTACATGATTTAGCTTCATATTATAGGAAAATAAGGTAAAATAGGTAAAATAAGCACATTTCCCAAAATGTAAACTATTCCTTTAAGCACCCTTGAGGAGAGGAATTACCAAGCCATACTGTAGAAACAAAAGGTCCCAAGAAAAAGGAGCATAAAAGTAGCTCGAAGGTCTTGACCACCATAATTTGTTATTATTATTATCAATGTCTAAGATGCACTACATTCAGGTTTTGAAATGTTGGAGCTCAGAACTTAGCCATCTGGCATCTGGACAGTAAAGCCTCAGTCCCCGGCCCTGGCCCTGTATGCAGATTTAGACAGATATGTAGACTGACCCCGAGGGAAGACAGGCTGGTCCTTATGGTTCCATCCACCCTCAGAGGGATGCTTTCCTCTGTCTGCAATGTAAAGAAACAGAGAGCTGGGTTAGATGTGGGACACACTCAAACTTTCTAACCCTAAAAAAAGTCTGTGCATCTAACATCGCACCCTTTCAAAACTTCCAAACTGTCTTACTTGTTTCCCTAAAGTAGGTCAAGCAATGACAGATGGCAGACAAGGAAGTAGCATTTGACTGCCACAACTATCTGACACTATCAGAGCACCATATTAGGTATTCATCACAGTAAAATGTCTAAATAAGAAGCTGAATAAAGGAGAAACTCATGGGACCAGCGACCTACTGACTTTGATCAGTTGTGTCAAAGTCTCACAGCTTGAATCAGGTCGTACAGACAGAGGAGAAAACATAAGATGATGCTACTGCCGCAGTATGTTCAATGTGAAAAGAATAATTCAGTAATAGTACCTCTCCTCTGCCATCTGGCGTGACAGTGTTCACTCTCCTGAAAGAAGCTTGCCTGGAGAGAGTGCTGATTTCCTCCCTGAGAAACAAGAGACAGAGAGAAAAAAGAAGAAACGATATTTAAATGATGAAAGAAACTGACTTCCACTGTGAATTATGTGTATTTATGTGAGCGCTTTAAGTTTTTATGTAGCTCATGCTGCATATTTTTCATTTAGTTTAGTTCATTTTTACACTTTTCCCTTGTCTAATTGTACTTAACATGTTCTTAAGTTGTTACTGTAACTTTAAACATGCTTAATAGCCCTATTTTGTTCCATTCTTAGTATGTTTTCTTGGCTCAGTCTGCCCTGCGGAGATCATTACAGTTTCATATCATCTTATCCTATCTTAATTAATGTGTTATCTCAACATACTTCCGCTCAGTCAGCTCCCTCTCCAGTTTCTTGTTCTTGCGTTTGTGGTGGCAAGTGACGGTGATGATGATAATGAGCATCAAGATCAGCAGCCCGCCAGCCACACCCCCGACGATGATCATCAGCATGTTTTCCATCTGTGCTTTCTGTCCAGGAGGTTCTGTAAAGCAGAGAGTCAGCAGTTAGTTGGATGTGTTTATTCTTCACAGGACATATTATTGTGACAATTCTTGATGCTGACAGTGCTGTCATCTACCTGTCACAGTAATCTCCACCTCCGCCTTTCCTACTCCCACGTCATTCTTCGCCACACACTGGTAGGTGCCTCCATCTGACAAGTTTAGGGGTCGCCCAAAAGTTAGTGTTCCATTAGGGTGGGGGATCACACCCTCCGGTAACTCTCCACCCATTCTGCAAACAGAACAAAACAAGTTACATTACACCTCTTACTTTATAATAAGAGTTTATAAATGTTGTCAAATGTGGAGTTTTTGTACCATATTTCAAAGAGTATCTTTAACTGTGACTCAGGACTGTAGCAAAATTATTGGTGTGGGTTGAACGTTATATGTCACTATTTTAAGAAGCGAGGCCCTCTCCAGTGTTATCAGTATTTTCTTTGGACCCTCTCCTTGAGAAGAAAAATTCTCACGAGTAATATGACACATTTAGTCATTCTTGACTTCTTGATTTTTTTTCTTTACATGACACATTGACGCCTTTTCACACTTTACTGTAATGCAGTTCTGTGTTCTGTTAATATTCAGAAAAAAAAGTCAAGTGGGTAGTGACAAAAAACATGCTCTCTGGAGAGCTAACATTCTCCCCAGACTGACTTGAAACACATGACATTTCAAACCCTTTTCTTAACTTTTTGGAGGTTGGAGGATTAAGTGAGAGTGAGTAGCAGACATAACTAACATTTAACTAATGTCCCTCAATTGTTTGGAACCACCACACGCTGTAGTTCCCAGCAGTGTGACTCAGGGGGAAAATGTTTTTTCGATGAGCAACACCGTCCGGGGTGTTGCCTCAATGTTGTTGTTTTGAGCATATTCGATTTAATCCGTTCGAGCAGACTTGACCTGTTGCAGAGAACATTATCAACCCACAGAAATACCAGGCGTATTTATTATTATATGAACCCATGCACTGAAACCAACTCGGGTTTCTATTTAGGCCACACTAGCCTCCATATGTTGCACAGCACACAGTATACTTTTTATCCGCAGCAGCAAAGAGGAACTGCCTATTTTGTATAAGCAGTAGACACACCTTCATGATAACATCTCACACAAATCTACATTCTCTGCTTCCTCTTCCTCCTCTTGGCACCCCTCGGCTCACCCCAACCCCTCCACCTACCCGCTCCCACTAGTTCACCTCTCTCCTTATCGGGACTGCTCATCCCTTTCCCTTTTTTTTCTCATCCCCCTCTTCCTCCCTCCTTCGTGTGAAACTGTCTCATCTGTCTGCTCTCTCCACAAGCCGCAACACGACACTGTGACACCAGCTATTACTTCACCTGCCGCCTTTTATTGACAGAGCCAACAGGTTTGCCCGCTGCTGCAGCCACTGCACATTTGTGTGTGTGTGTGTGTGTGTTCATGTGAAATGCGTGCGTAAGTAAGGAGAGGTTGATTGTAACTAGAGATTTTGAGTGGTGATTTTGTTTTGTGTGTGTGTGTGTGTGTGTGTGTGTGTGTGTATACATGGTCGTTAGTGTGTATGCTGGCGTGTGTCTGGTAAACCCTGTTCACAAAAACTCATTTCCCAAGGTGTGTTCCTGTGACTAACAGCAACTAATATGTACATCATCATCTGGCAAAAACAACTGAAATCAGAAGAAACCTCATTTGACTTACATTTTATTTTTTTAAATTTTAGAAGTACTTATACTCCATCTGTAAGTAAAGAATTTCTCCCTTGGGGCCTAACTGTCACTTCCAATAACTTGACTAGAGCCATTCCTCATCCAGTCACATTTCATGGCACACACGAAACTAAACTATACGCCACACCCTGAGAATATCTTAGCGCACTAAAGAAAATGGCTTAAAAATGTCACCGGGGTACTCGGGCAGAAGTAATGTAACATATTCGAGTCAAACCCATCATTTGGGATTAAAGCTGGGCAGCAATGTGCCATATTTTAAATGACACGCAACATCTGAATTTGCTTCCATTAAGGCAGCAGAATCAGGATGTGACAATGCAAGGACTTGTTTGGTTAAGTCATGTGGAAAGGGTGGAGATCCACCCCCGCTACACTGTTAAAATGGATTATGAGTATGAATGTGAACAGGCTACGTTAAAAAGTAACTAATACTGAATAGTTTGTTCAAAGATTCTATTAGCTGCAGCACTAGTGACTCAATATAACTCGAGAACTCTAAATATAATTACATACAGGACACTTGAGCATGCAATGAGATAAAAATTAGCTATTTATCAGGCTATCCTGCTAACGCTAGCTACCTAAAACACCACGTGAAATATACTTTGGATAGCTAAAGTTTGATGGTTCCAAGTCGAATGTTTGGGACACCAGCATATGACTGGGCTATCAATATAAATATAAATCACTAATAAACTTTAAATAGGGCCTTTGGAGTTTTTTTGTGAACAAATTAAATTGTAAACTGTCAGAAAAAAGTTTAAAAAAAGTTCCTCACTTGTGTTTATCCCTGAGGATTAACAAACAGATTGAGAGCATTTTCTTCCATGTTGAATGTTTGCATAGCCGATTGTATTTTGTATTCCAAATAGTGCATTGTTTACATCCATGTTTACTTCTTTGCTACTATTTGTGGGCACTTTGCATGTGATACAGACCATGAAACAGAGACCTAATCATAAAACCATTGCTCCATAGCGATACTTGTTTTCAAATTCATAATGGTTAGCATTTAAATTTTAATCAGATTGTGACAGATCTAAGTATTTTATTTATTTTATTTCTTTTTTCACACCAGGCAAGGCCAGGCCAGATTTAATGTTGGGAAGTATGCCAGTAAGCTAACAATGTATGTATGGACATTTCTTGGACATTCATTCAGCTTGAGATCTGAAGTCACAAGGCTTCATCTCATGGTTACATGTTTTAAGATGAAGGATGACCGGAGTGCGACCTCACCGAACATTCCATTTGCAATCTTGACTGGTGAAATCAAAGTAAGTGGTTTAATTACCTTCAGAGTTACGAGAACAGTAACAGTGACCAGACACATCAGACAGTTAGTCACACAGTACCAGACAGCCGGAAAGGGAGGTGGATCCTACTGTACCTGATCCAGGTGAAACTCTGTGGTTTGGGGTTTCCTCCACTCATGCACCTCAGGGCAGCATTCTCCAAACCTACAGACCAGTCTCCATTGTAGCCGGATACCTCTGCATGTGGAGGGTCTGTGAGGAAGAACAATAGTTTAATAGTTTTGTTCAGTTCATGCAAGTGAGGCAAACAGTGGCATTAAACATAAAAATGACACCAGGATCAAATGTGGCTACGGCTGCATATTCAGGCTGTTAGGTGGTGCACTTATGAAGGACAATGTTCAGTGAATGCAACATTTTCAAATACTGTGACACATTTTTCTCAATTTGAGATGGTAAAAAGGTATGAATGAGTAATACAGAGTAGAGTGTAAAAGCGATCAAGTCTCTTCCTGCTTTAACATGATGCTGACAGTGATTAAAAACAGGAAGTAAAACTGTCAACAGTTTCATGTTTGCTTGTTATTTGCATGTTTTGAATGTGTACATGTTTTGGCTCTGAGTGTGTTTTCTGCGGTCCCTCTTAATGGACCAATTCAAACCCTGACTTTCATTATGTAACACTGCCTCTGTATGATTCTGATGAATACTCACAGTGCACCACCAATTTGTTTGTGAGCCTGCGCGGGGCCTTTAAAGTCGGATGCCACACCAGACAGTCCAGCTTCTTGCCATTCATGCCCCTCAGGGGGTGCAGGGAGTAGTGCGAGGAGACGGCCCCGTTGTCAGAGGAGCGATTGATGGACTGGCCATTCAGGTCGGTGTCCCAGGAGAGGCGGGGAGGTGGCCGGGCCACAGAGCGGCAGGAAGCAGCCTGCCGGTAGGACTGTCCCTCCACCAGAACAACGGGGTCCAGGGAGGAAATAGGAATAGCTGGAGGGGGAATCATTTCAATGTTTGGTCAGTGAAGATAATGATGATAAGCAAACACACCAAGCAGGTAGTGTTGAATGCACACGTAGGCCCTGCAGACATTTTCTCTCTGTCAGCTTCCTACGAAGAGTGACTGCTCTGACATGAACACACAGTTTTTAGCAAAATTGTTTTGATTGTTTCAAATGAATGATTTCTTAATTTGTATTTTTGCTATTTTCAGTGGTTTTTAGTGGGAGTGTCTCAGTTGGAAAAATGTGTCACATATTTCCATGCTTTAATCACAGTTGAGCACCGTTTGAGTCAGAATCTGATGACTGTTGTGAAATCATTTGCTTTTGCTACCAGGCCGCTCTTACTCAGATTTAATCATGTACGCAGTCCTGATCAAGCAGTGGTAAAAACTGATAGTTTATAGGTTTTCTAGAACTTATCGTTTGTTGCCTATTCTGTTATAAATACTGAATGCTCTAAAGAATTATTGAAGGTTTAAAAGTTTTCAAGGCCTTAAAACTACTTAAACAACTTAAATTAAATAAACTAGTCAGCTAACACTTTCATTCATTAAATTATTCAGTAGTTTCCATACTATAGTATGCTGTTAACATCTAACGTGTAATTAGTAGCCACAACTGTAATCAGCAGTTTTGGTTTAAGTGCTGACAGTGGCACTAGTTTGTTACATAGTCTATTCTCTCTACTCAATAGTCAGATTGTGGTCCAAATCTGACCCAAAATGCAGTTTAATCTGGACCCATAACAAAGTTTTAATGCTAATCTAACACTGTTTCAGTGGAATAATAACACAAATGTTAGAAAGTCTAATAAAATGTGTCTCTGAAATGAAGATCTATTAAAGAACTATCATTACTGTAACAAATCCTTAATTTGTACCAACTAATCATTGGAAAACTACTGACAAATAAGGTGTTAAGTCAGTATATAGTCATCATTTTGTATTACTACATTATTAGTCACATAAAAACACTCATTATGTCTTAGAAAACAGAGACTTGAGGCAGTCCTATCGATTCCGCTTGTGAATGGAAAGACTATTTACTATCAAGTCACGATCAGTTCTCAATCTTGTGTGACGTATCTGTGATGTTGTAGGTTTTTCTGCCATATGAGGAAAGAGGAACTCACTCCACACGATGACTGACATCTCTCTGTCAAAGTTGCCTGAGGGGAAGGTGCTGATGCGACAGATGTATTTTCCCTCATCAGAGACCTCTGTGCTCATGATAACCAGAGACGAGTCCACTGTGGGGTCGCTGCTTTTAAAGCGCACACGTCGAGACCACATCCCAAACGCTGCAGAAAGAGAGAGAGGCAGAAAAAGATGGAGAAGAGACAGAGTAAGGAAGGGAGAGAGCGGTAGAAGGAGTTATTAAAGGAGAGTGTGTGTGGAAGGCTGTGACAAAAAATAAAGTCCAGCATGTTTAAAACAGACCTCAGGGTTTCTTATGTCACTTTCTGTTCCATACATGTCTGCACCTTTGAAATTACATTCACATTCTTGGTGTTTAGCTCAATGAAAAACTGAAAATCAACTCTAGTAACTACTAAAAGATGTGTACAGCTGAATATTCATACACATATTAGAGTGAGTGGTATTACAAGGAGAAATTTCTCACTGTGAGAAAAGGGGAAGCTCAATAGAAGAAACCTTTTTTGTAGCATGTGGTAGAGAACACAAAGTGACCACAGCTTGAGCAAAACCGCTGACCTGTCTGTCCATTCGTATGGTGTGCAATGATGATCTGGTCCTTGTTGCCATCAGGTTTCTCCTTATACCAGGTGACTTGCACCACCACATCATCTACATTTGGCTCGTAGCGACAGAGCAGGACAGTCTCCTCTTCTGCCAAGGAGCGTATGGGATCATTCGTAAGGAGATCCACAAAGTCTCCCTGTATCACTGTAACTAAAAGAGAAGGGCAGTGTTCAAAAACTAAAAGAGATATAACGAGAATGACACTACACCTGACATCAGTCCTTCCAGAGATCATGCAATTGGCTGGCTAAATGATGAATTAAGTTTCAGTCACCAGCTTCAGGCCTGCTGCTCTGAGCTGACAGTGATCTTTGACCTACAACCTGAACCTGCACAATAACAATAGCTCTAGGAGAAAGAGCAGGTCAGGGAATGATCTTGTTTGCTAATTTACACATGTTTTTAGCCAAAGAAAACAGCTCATCTTGCTAATTTGCCCACTTACAAAGAGAGTAGCCATAAAATATTACAAAGCAATGTGCACTTTGAAGAATGTGGTCTAGCCTTACTAATTTGTCTTTGCAACTTTTCAAGTTGAAACTATAACCACAAGCTACTCGTCTATTGCTGTCTAGAGTGAAAAAAAAACAAGTCACATCATTTTGGTCCAAGCTTTGTATCATTTGTCATTAAAACTAACAGGTTAGCTAACATGTGCTCTGAATAATCTGTAATCATATATTTCACAAGAGTGTAATTAAAATAAGCTGTCGTTTCTTCCTGTAAACTCACTGGGTGGTTGTTTTCACACGTTTTATTTGAATAACAGAGGCTTGAAGTTTAAGTAATGACAATGTGACAAGCAGCTAAAATGATCAACATTGTGCCTCAGTTTACTCAGGATTTACTTTAAATGAAAAAGTTTGATATTTGGGTATCACTTATTTAACTTCTTAAGTAAGATCAACACCACTTCAGCCGATTAGCTTAGCTAATGCAGCTAACACAAAGGCTGAAACAGCCAGCAGAAGATAACAAGTTTCATCTATCACAACCACTAAATCTTTATATTTGATCTAGTGTATTGATATAGCATCCTTTGGTTAATTCATAAAATCTAAAGTCTAAAAGTATGAAGTTGTTATTTTACAGGGGCTATGTCACAGACTATTGACCGGGCGCAGCGAGTCAGGCCAACTGCTTCCAATCTTAATGCTAAGCTAACTGGCTGCTAGCTGTGTTGTCATATAAAACAAACATATACAAGTGTGGTACCATTCTTCTCATCTAACTCTCGGCATTAAAGCAAATGAATAAACTTTCCGAAGTGTCAAACTGTTCCTTTAATGTAGTGTTTCTTATTGTTTGTGACTGGACCAACGTTTCAGCAGTATTGTGAAAATATCACGTACGAGTCATGTTCAAAAACCCATTTCATTTCAAGGCAAGAGAAGTACAGATGGGGGTTAAAGAGTCCAGACAGAAAAGAGGGAGGAGAGAGAAAACAGACTGTCTGTCAGAAGAGCGAAGTACAAGTGAAGATATGTTGCTTAACTAGTTGCTCGGGATAAACTCTGAAAGCAAACATACAGAGGGTTACCTCAGTGTCTGGACAGAGCGAGACATTCAACAAGGCCTCAGGAAGCATTCGTAACATAAAACACAATAAACACACATGGTGTATTGTTTGTGTCACAGTGTCACACTACAACCCTGTACACCACAAAACACCAGCACAAATCTCTTGTTTTTCTACTTTTCTCTCTGTCTGCCTCTCTGTTTGCAGATCAAATTTGCTGTTTCTGTTTGATGTCGACAAAGTACAACATGTCACTTTATCTTCTGCTGTCCTCCAGCAGTCACACACACATTTAGGAGCTACAATCACAAGATGCTGACCCTGCAACCTGTGTTTAAATAGCTAATAAGAAATAGCTAAAAAAAAAAAAAAAAAAAAAAAGGGTTAAATTCCTGCTAATTCAAACAAATGTAATGTTTGCATATTCAGCCTAAAAGTTTGAACAGGTGATTCATCATCACAGCGTGCCATTATATTGCTGCTCTTGGCATTGGGCTCATGTTGCTGATGATTGATTTACTGTCAGAAGGAGAAGTTTCCTGATGGCAATGACCCTGTTGATACGGAAAACTGTTTGTGTGCTAAATTAATTGCAGCAAATGGATTAGGCTACTCCCAAACACTGATGATATATCAGTTCACAACATGACAGACTGTGTTTTATCTAAGCTGAAATACAATATGGCTGGCCTCTCATTAGTTGCCCCTAAAATAGCCTAATCAGTAATAAATATGTTGTGCAATTTATGCCAGATCACTGTTCACAATGTTTTCTAGTGTGCTGTAGTTCTAACTTGTTTTTACTGATAAGTCACAGTATCTGTTTTCACACCCCATCTACGTTTTCAGTTTCACTTCTTTATGATCAAGTTTTGACTTGTTAATATAGTGAATTTACTGAAAACATCAAAATACTCCAAGCGACCTTTCACTTGCAAGTGTTATTGGCAGAATTGAACAAGAACAACAAGAAAATTCTTTGAGCTAAACATTAGCATGCATTTTAGTAGGTGTAATTTTAAGCACGTCCATCTTAGTTTAGCGTGTTAGCATGCTAACATGGAGGAGGAGGACGTGAATGTCTGTATCAAAATCATGGCCTACAGTTGTTCAGCACTATTGTGAAATCTCATGGTGGTGCTTGAGAAAACATCAGGGGATCATCAAAGTTATTAGAATTCATCCTCTGGGGACCATGAATATCTGTACAACATTGCCAGAGCTATGCCGCCACCATAGCTAGTATAAGTAGAAAGTCAAGTTAAAGGGCCACAACATGAATGAGCACAGTAGTTTTCTTTAGTACCTGATGCATTAATAATACTGACATGAAATAGATCTCTATTAAGACTGTTGATCCACAGATTTCTGTGGCAATATTTCCAAACAGCTGACGTTTGCAGTCATGCAAGACGGTAGCTTTGCATGGGAGCATGAGTTCACAGTCTCGGTGCTCATGGGTGCTTACAGGTGTTGGTTCAGTAACTGATGTGGGAATCTGTTCAGATATGTCAGTGGGTAGGATGTGATTCATGCATTTACCATCAGACGTGATGAGTGTACACTGCAGACAGGTGTGCTTTTCCATGAGTGTATATGTGTGTATGTTTGTTACCCTGAGGTTTGAGCCTACTGTGGAATCTGCCTGTGCTGCATTACTGGCATAACGCTCAGCATATCGTGCCTTTCTGAATGGGACTGAAAAGGTTCTATGCCACTCTTATTATTTCTCATTGTGTGACAGTGTGTAAGTGTTTGTATTTTGGGAGATATGCCCCTGATTTCACCTGTAACATGTTGATCACACCAGTCAATGCATGGTGACACATTGTGTTATACTCTGTAACAGTACAGTATAAAGGCTTTTTGAGACTTTATCACATTAAGCAACACACACACAGATACACACACACATGCACGCACACAAGGAGGGTCCACACAGTTCCTCTGAATCAGACAGGAGTTGAATTGATCAACAGCAACCAGTTTTTCCTGAAATATCAGACAGCACCACAAGTGTTTTCTTGAACTGCACTGCTCTAGCGAAGTCTATCCCTGAGAAAAAACTGGTTACCTTCCCAGAGTGTGAAGAACTCTGCTTATGAATATGTATGAGATACTGTAGGCCAGCTATTGGTCAGTTTTCATAATCAAGAAAACTAAAGCTCACTCATACAGAGGTATTTTCTTCGTTATACAACATTTTAAGTCCCCATTTGTTCTTCCAAACATTACCACACACATTCAGTCTGTTGCAATGGGAGGTCTACGCGGAATATTTGAGATACACATGAAATAGTCCACAGTAAGGTCGCCACATACTCATTGTTGAATAAAAACAGCTATGATCTGTAGGAATGTCTATCTAACACTAGGCAAGATGAAGACAGAGACACACTGTAAAGTCTTAAAAGAATGCCATAGATTTTTACAGACCCCACGTAAAGCCTTCTTACCAAATATCCAGAGGACACAGAGACACAGAGAGAGTGTGTTCAGCAGAGATGTCATTCTCCTCGGCAGTTATTGTTAACTGTGCACAAGTTGGGACAATTTCACCGCTGGAATAAAGCTCATCAGTCCAGGTAATAGGATCCTAAATGACAGTCATGCATGAAGCACTGAGGTGGATTCATGCCCCATGCTGCCGGATCATCCTTAGTGTTTTTTTCCCCAAGAAAAGATCCCTTCGGAAGTTATATAAACCCAGTCCTTGTGAAAAATGTAAATCCTCTCAGTTTGGTTAGGTGTTGGTTTGTCAAGCACACGCCATCATGTTTGCCCTTTAGAAAAAAAAAGAAGGTGCAGCTTTACCTGTTTGGGATACACCTGTTTTTGCTACACCTCTCTTTCTCTCTCTCTCTTTCTCTCTCTTTCTCTCTTTCATACACACACCTACCCACAAAACACACGCACACACACGCTGACACACACATTTGCACCACAAGTCACCATTCCGGTTTGGTTGAGGCAACATGACAGTTATTTTCTCGTCTTTACTTGCTCTGCTCAGAGGAGAGGCAGGTGAAAAGCAGGCATGGAGAGACAGTTTAAATTGTGTCCAAATGACGCAGAATGTAGGTTATAATAGGCTACTATACGAGGCTGATACAAAACAAAAGATGCCTCCTCCCATTAGAAAAAAACAAATTAATCCTTTAATTTTAATGGGTTTCATCGCAAACACCCTCAAAGACGAACAGCACAGAGACACTATGCCGGTTTTCATTATCTAAATAGCAAAGAAAAACCAATCTGCCCACTTTTCACTTCAAAATATTTAATGATTATATGTATAATGACATCATCAGTAGTACATCATTCTGCTGTTTTCCCCACACACATTACAATCTTTCTCTTCTTTATTGGTTACATGTTCAACAGTTTTTTGGGCAATCTTTACAGACCTACATAAGTCTTTATGAGCTTCATTTCTTCATATAATCAAACCACTTTCAGAAAATTATTATTATTAAGTCTCTTTGTGGTTGTTTACCCTAAGACTGGAGGTTTACCACTCCCTATAAAATTGTAACACTTTGAAGACAGGGCTGTCCTGATATACCACTTCAAAGAGAGACAATGTCATTTAATAAGGAAGGTAAAGGTTCCACATGTTTAGTATAAAAGCTCTAGGCGTCCTACAGGAAGCAGATTACATACGAAACTATACAGCAGTCTGTGTTATTTCTTTGACTTTTAGCCTCTGCCTCCTCCGAGGAGAGAGGAGAGTTGAGTATGAACAGGTAAGGACCTCACCAAAGACACCATCACTGCCATCCTGTGGTGCGTAGGAAACACTGCCCAATGTCTCCATCTACCATTTTGTAAAACACCTTTGCAGCTCTTTGCTATACCTGTGCAAAAAGACATCTAAGACATTTTTCAAATGGCCTAAAAGAGGAAGTTAAATGTAGCAGGAGGTGCCAGTTAACTATACATGAGATATATAATGTCTATTTCATTTTTTATTTATACGGATTACAATACAAAGCATCTGAAGCACCACAATTATCAAAATGTGTTTGCATAGAAAATTAAATATGTGCAGAGCAGTAGAAACACCTTATAACAAATATGGTAAGTATTTTTGAGAATTTCCCTTCTTAGGCCAGTCTTTTCTGTTTCTGTCTCGTCCTTCTTAACTTCCTATAAATTATACAACAGCAAAACAGAAATGAACACTGGTGTATGCAATCTCACATTCTCTCAAAATACAAGCAGGGAAAGATATGCAATATTTAAATACAAAGGGGGGGAGGGGCATCTTGGACTTCATCACATCGTCACATCACTTCTTCATGCCAATAGTTTCATATGTGTCTTGGGCGTGAGGAGTCAAACCCTGGGAGGAAAGCAGAGGAAAGAAAATGAGTGCACACGATAATTATTCATCATTTAAGCAATCAGCTGTCATGATTTACAGCGTCACAACTCACCGTATAGATGCTCTCTTCAGCAATCTGTCAGGGGAAGAAAAGAACAACATCAGATACAGGATAAATGTATGAAAAATACATATTGTGGCACAACGTAATGTAAGACTTGATGTATTTCTTGGTGACTGGCTGCAACAGGGTGTCTATATGTGAGCCATGTGTAAAGAGGAAGGTGAAGAAAAAGCTATTTGAGAAGTGACGCAAGCTAAAACAGCAAGAATCACACTAGCATGCGTTTGTGTGTGTCATTGTGGGCTAGGCTGTGTGCAGTTTGTGGCTGCTGATAGGAAATAATAGACTAAAAAAGGCAAGGCAGTAAAACAGCATGCTAAGAGCTCTATCTCTGCATGCCTAGCATGTTAGTTTCAAATCTAGGAACATGCATACCATGATCACAAATGAACAAACAAGAAAGTTGGTATTAAAGCTGCTATATTCATTTATTTTTTCAGTTCATGTCATTCAAATTTAGCACTTAAAGGGGCTCTTGAGCCATTCAGTGGCAGGTGGCTACCAATGCATGATAATGAAAAGAGGCTTTTTATTGTCTGTGATGAGAAAGCTTCTTTTGTGGTCTCAGGAAAGTGAAACTTTCACAGCAAACCAAATATACTATTTTAACTAACATAGACAGCTGCCAGTGCGGGGCAAAAAAAAACCCAAAAAAAAAACAATAGGCATGTGTGAGATTGGTGAGATTATTTTTGCTTCCAGATGATCTCAGTCTCTAATTTGTCGCTGAAACTCCAGTGTGGTATTTATACATAAATAGTACGTATCTCTGGTAAAACCTCTGCGTGCATTTGACACTACTTGTGATGTGTTTCAGTCACAAAAGTGTTACACATGTGTTTATTCTTACCTTCTTGGCCTGTGGTTTCCCAGCTTCGGCCTCCCGAGCATTCATGATCTGTAGAAGACAGTGTTAAAGGAGTGATAATTGAAAGGCCAGCATGAGTCTTACGTTAGTTTTACCAAACATTTAAAGTTTTACATTGTATTTTTGTAACTCTTCAGTTCAGTTTAATGATCATAAGGATTTAGTATATCGGTACATCAGTGAAGATTGCACTACATGCTCTTAATACATTGATTGTCAAGAGTAAAAAGCAAAAAAGTTTACGCTCAAGTTTCATTTTTGTAGTAAATATTACATATATTATTCCCTCCACCCCCATTGCACTCATTTTACAAATATGCACACGCGGAAGAGGAGACAAAAAGTACATCAGTATATTAATTTGTTTTAGTATAATGTTGTATGTCTTCTGTCTCCCACATGCTTTATTTTGCTGATGACACCCTATTTTACCCCGTTAATACCAGATTACTTTTAGTGAAACTGCATTCTTGCAGTATGTTTGCAACCCATCAGAGGCATCAGACAGTGCAAAATAAAAGCTCCATTCCCATTCTGTTCTTGCATACACTGCAATTTGTGATATGTATTTGATATACTTTTCTACAACACATCAGTTGTTGTCTATGTATGTTTCTGGAAAAGCAAATATGCAGCGTGCAAACCTTGATTCTACAGTAGAGAGCTGTCAGGATGATGCCGTACAAAAACAGGATACCATCCAGCACATAACAGATCTCCGGCTCTGCAAGAGCAGCTGAGGAACAGAAGAACACTTTGTTAGGTCAAAACCACAGTAACAGCACATTTACATATGCTGAAAATGTTGCAACTATTTCATCATTTTAAGAGAAAAAAGCCTCATAGCAATGGAGCATCGTCATCATTAATCATTTGTGTTCTTCCTGACAGTTAATTATTATAATTATTTCATTATTGCATACATTAATCTGGTGTTTCATGTTGCATATAGGGCAACGCACAAAGCAACATTTTGTAGACTCATATATCATATGTTTCATGATGATGGGGTTGTTTTTTTTGTTTGTTTTCCTTTAAGTAACGATGGCGTCATCGTTTCAGATTAGATAAGAAAGCAAAAGTTAAAGAGCAAACTATATGCGTATTTTACTTAAGCAGTCTATGGAAAAATATTTAAGGGCTCTAGGGAGGAAGAGTGGGTTTTTTTTAAATCATCTTAAATCATCATCTATCATGATTGTCCTTCCATGTCTACCATATCCAAACTGGATGATTTAGATGTTTAACAGCATGATAAATTTCTGGAGAAAAGCCAAAGAATTGATGATGAGAGGGTGGAATTAGACTGATCACAAATTAATAATAGATTTTCTGTAATTTACCAGAAGTTTTTTTTCTAACATAACTAAGTACAAGCATGTAAGCAATGCAGGAAAAAAAAGAAAATGAAAGAAAATGGTATCCTGTGTGGCCCCTGTACATACAGCGCTTGAGTTGAGCTCTCATTTGATCAACAACTCAAAGAAAGGTAAAATGGAATAAAAGTGAGGACAAGGCTTTAAATGTCTTCAGATACATGGTTTTACGCTGAGACTTCAGTCAAGGTCTAACCACTGGATCTACTGGACCACAGCAGCTGGTACTGATAGTATAGGATATTCATAGTCCATAAATGTGGCAATGGCAAAAACCACAATAAAGATAAAATCACCTGAGATTTTGAGTTTTGCAGTCTGTTTGCAACCTGTCAGAGGCATTACATGTAAGCTGCAATGTACAGTAAGAACTTGTACAAAATGTAATACTGACACACACAATACAATACACTTTTAATAAAGACTACTGGAATTAAAATATAAAAAAAATCTAAAAGTTTGTTACGCAGCTTTAACATGCACGTTTTGTCTACTTAATCAAAGACTCCCATCGCAGAAGGCGTCTCACCTACTGGGAAGAATATGTTGCAAATTACAAGAAAACTCACAAAAGCACAGTGATATAGGGCACTATTTTACATGTCAGACATTTTTTAATATACAGCCAAGATTTTAGGAATACACTGGCTTTAGGTAAGCAGTTTTTTTGATGTAGTTAAAAAATTTAGGACTTTATGTCTTTCCTTCTTTACCCCTTTTTTAACCTTAATTCTGTTTTTTTAAACAATTAATGCATAAAAAACTCATTATGTATTAAAGTTGATCATAAAATGATCAGCACAGTGAATAGTTCTGTTTTCAATTACTAATTGTGTCGTCCATCTCATAGCTCATTTCCTTCTGCTTTAATACGATGTGATCACTTGACTTTAAAGTTACTTCTCCTTTATTCATCGCTTAAAAATGCATGGCCAGTGTGTGGTGCACACAATAACATTAACATTCAAGACGCAACTCAACATAACTTAAAAATTAATACATTTTTTAAAAAGTTAACTAACCAACTTATTGAACATTTAATCATTATTTTATAACTTTTTCCTCAATACTTTTTATCATACACTCTATACATTTAATCAAACACATTTCAAATTTTAATCATTACATTAATCACTGTTTTTTAAATCTAAACCGCTAAACATGATTCTAGTCCAGACTCCATCGGTGTGTTTGTTTCTTAATTTTCAGCTTCAGCATCTTACACACTGTTAAGTCAAACTGAAGTTGCAATAATTTGACGGTGTGCACTTTGTTTAGATTCATTTCATTTATATAGAATTTAAATGTGATTTGGTCATCTGAGTTATTCATGTTGACCCAAAGCATTTTAACAACAAATCCACTATCTGAAGTATAAAAAGTTTATTTTCTTATATTAGTTACAAGAACTTCTCTCTCATGAAATCCTCTGACAGCAGAAGTCATTTTCTCTTTTTTCTTCCTTCTCTTATTTTCATTTCAAGGAAATGAACCATTTTTTTTTAAATCTGCGATCACGTGATTGTTTCCATAGAGAATACCAAATAATGTCCACTTTTCAAAGTAACTGTAATTTACTTTGACAACTAGCTTTCTGTTAAAGTCATATTGACTGATATTGTTGGACATACCTGGCTTGTGCGTCATGGAGTGGAAAAGTATCCTGGAGCATCAACAGATAAGTGAAAATGTTAAATTCCTCCTTTCAGCTGTACATGTTACTCTTGCATGTGAGCCAGAGAGATGCAGTGTGTTATCTACATGAACATCTCCTCTGGTTTCCGCAACTCACATATCAAGTGGTTTTAGAGAAAACAGCCTCCCAAAATAATGAAGAATCTGATTATTAAGGGTGATAAATATGTCAGTGTGTGCCTCTACACATTACCCAGTATGCACCATTCAGCTCCGCTCATATTTTGCAACTCACATACAGGGGCTTTTTTTTCTAATAGGTGGATCTTATCACACTTGGTTTCTCATGGTCCAGACACTTGATGTGATGCTATAACGATTAAGACTGTGTGATTTATAATGTCTTCTGTGTCTATATGTAGTTCTATGTATTGCGATAGAAGGTCAGTTATAATTTAAGGGTCCTTTCTCTTTTAAAATTGTATACAGCAGTTGGTTGTGACTTTACCTTATATGCTGCAGACCACAGATAGTAGAAGTAGGTTGTGGTTTTCTATTAAAACTGAAATATCTCAGGTGCACATCTCTTACACACTGAATGATCCTGTTTGATTTTATGAGTTGTACAAGAAATTGCAGTTGTTCATTGCTACATTTACTGTTTTATTATTATCAATTGATCACTTTTTCTCACACTATTTTCTCAGTTAATTGATTAAAAATTTGCTGTGTAAAACATCAGAAACGTAATGAAAGCCATGAAGTGGCAACAAAATAAAACAAGAATCGTGAGACGTTGATATGACTATAGCAGAACAAGATACAGTTCCTTTCAACTTTTGGTTAATGCGTGTACACAAGATAAGAGAGGCAGCACAAGAAACCAGCCCTCCTCTTAGAAACATGAAGTACGTCTGCTTCAAGCGCACAACCACATATTCTTACAGGTGGGGGTGGGGGCAACTGTACACTGTACAATTCAGGACTAAACTATAAAATAAACCTTTACTTCACATTAATATCCTCATCATAATAGCGCCTACGTTAAAGGCTTACATAAGTTAAGCCACGTATACAAACCCAAATACGCATACAACTCACATCCAACCACAGATGTGCCAGATGTTTAGCCTAAATCTTCTTTTCGAAAACATTCAGTGACTCTAAATAATTGTTTACGGCCTTGTTCTGTTACAGTCTGAGTACTTCATGTTGATGTCGGCCATGATTAACGGAGCCCCACAGTGAGCGTGGGGAGAAAACTATTAAAGTAGTTGCTGTATTAACTTTACTTTAATGTTAAACCTCCAGTATTAACTGATCTTTTTAAAGCTAAATATATGTCTATATTTCACTGTACAGTTGGTTTATTCATCTTGTTTCTTGTATTTCTTCTATCATAGGCCGTTTCAGTGCAGTTACAGCTGTGTGTTATGTACATAGAATATTAATATACACTAATAAGTACATTAAGTAACGGTAGTTAAAAAGCGCACAACAGCAGCAGTGCCTCTTGCCACAAGTAACAAGAACTGCCAGGGTCAGCTTCTCTTTTCACAGGAACTGTCGTGTGGTGACTACATTTCTGCTGCCGCCACTGAGTGGAATAAGGCCAAATGTCAGTAAACCTCACATACCCGTCCACCAACATCAAGTAGTATTTTTTTTTTTTAAAGATTTTTGTCTGCATGTATTTTACAGAGAAGTGTTTAATCTGATCTAAAAAAAACCCCACCCTCATCACAGTTAAACATTTAAGTCGACAGCACAGCAGTTCAGTCACAGTCTGTCTGATTAGACATTAAATCACGCTTTTAACCCAGACCAGTATATAAACTTTAAGTAACATACCAACTTAATGTCACAACTCACCAGCTCTCCCAAAAGTCATTGATAGAGGAATCACCAGCAGTAATGGGCTCCTGCCCCCCATGGCCATTACAAAACAGACTCAACACGGACAACTGGTCTCCTTCAGCAACCAGCAAACAGCAACACGACGAATTGTGGGGTTTTTTCTCTGCGTTCTGATAAAACACTTGAATGTTGCATACCTCACAGCTAAGAGGGGGAAGTTGTGGTCTGAGCTCTAAGTCCATTTGTCTCAGATCTCATCAGACCACTCCCCCTTTTAACACCAAACCAGAGGAAGGACAAACAATCGAGTCTCTGGTCTCTGCTTTCTGCTGTCATGTTTTAATACTTGATTTTCAAGGAAATGAGGCATTTGAAAAAAAAAAAAAAAAGAGAAATAAAAGTGTTGCTGATCTGATAAATGAGTCTACTCCAAAATGAAAAACACAACTCACTACTTTGCTGTTCGGTCATAAAATATTTATTAGGTTAATTTGGACATTGTACATCAGTGATTATGAGCAGAGTCGTCTGTCAAAAGCCTCACTACAGTGAAACAGGAAGAGAGCCTGACAAACAGATGTGGGGAGGACAGAATGAATGCTCCTCTTCGGGGGTGAAAACTACACATTAGCAGCGCTGTGTTAACGGTCAACCTCGCCAAACACTATGTCCTGGGTACCTGTCAGAGGAAGAAGAAGAAAAAAAAAAAAGGCTCAGTACAACTTCATACAAAAACTCTGGGGTGATTTATGCCCTTCAAAAATAATCACTTTCTTACCAATAATGGCCACCACATCAGCAAGCATGTGTCCTTTGGCCATTCTATCCAGACCAGCCTGCAAAGAAGAAAACATTAATTAACATTCAGAAAGACCAGCCACCACTATTGAGGGCAGATGAGCTCATATTAATAATTCATGAGATTATAGCCTAAGGTCAATGCACCATCTACTCTAATAGTTTGTTTATAGAACTTTAAAGACATTTTTAGCCTAGAAGACCAAATTCAAATGACTACGTTAAACTGCACTTCATGTACCCATGAGCGAGGAGATGAACAGGAAGGAAGAGGAGGAGGGGTAGGTTCTGTACAATTTAAAAATGGTTCTATAGTACTTTATAAAATGTACTTAATGAAGCTAAAGCAGCCTTAAGGACAACCGTTAAACGTGCTGAATAATTAATACCCGGTGTGTTTAATATTTCAGTGTCTTGTGGAGTTTTAAGTGCGCACCAAGTGAGCAAATCCAGGAGCTTTGATCTTGCAGCGGTAGGGTCTGCTGGAGCCGTCTGATACCAGATAAACACCAAACTCTCCCTGCAAGCAACACACAGACACACAAATACACAAAAGTAAGAATATTACGTCACAAAAAGTCCCTACAGGCCTACAAAGGCTTTCTAAATAATTAAGATAAAAAAAAAGAAGAAAAGTAATGTATACTGAGGATCTACAGAGTCAAACACTTTTAAAAGTGTGATGTTTGTTGGTTTGGTTCAAACAGCAAAAAGGTTTTCAGACAATTCTGTACGAGTCGTCTCACCTTGGGTGCCTCCACAGCTGTGTATGTGGCCCCTGGGGGGACCTGGTAGCCCTCTGTGTACAGTTTAAAGTGGTGGATCAGAGACTCCATGGACATCTAGGACAAGGAGCACATAAAACGTTTAACGTCAGCTGCTGTTTTGATCAAAAGAGATTCAGAGGAAGTTGACCATGTGAATGGTGACTGAAGCTCTGAGGTGAACTAAAGGTGACCTGAAGCCTCAGGGGCAGCCAAACCAAAGTGGATTTTAAAGCAGAACTGGCCCAGTTCTATAATGAGGGTAATGTGAAGACAAATTAGTGACACGACTGTATTTTAACTAAGGAACAGAAGTGATAACGTGCAGGGGAAAACCCAGATCAGAAAATGGTACAACATTTTAAAGATTTAACAGCCTGCAGGTGTTTGACGCTTTGAGAGGAAAAGAGGAAGGTTCTCTGCTCAGCTCACCTTCATCTCAGACCTCTTGGGTGGGGCAACCTTGGCGTCATCCACCTTAATCTCTCCTTCTGGCATCTTGTTGAGGGCCTGGAGCATGATCCTCAGGGACTGTCTCATCTCTTCCACTCTGCACAGATATCTGGATCACAGACAGACACACACACACAGACACACAGACACACAGACACACAGACACACACACAAAACAGTGGTAAGCTGCAGCTGCTATCAGGGTGCATCAGTAAATCAGCTATGATCAGTTCGTAGTCATTCTGTGACGATCAGTGGTGAGGAGTTGATCACATAAACATCACGCCTGAGCGTCTGAAATTTTTTTTTCACATTCTCTCTATGCAAAGATTTTTTGATTACTGGGTTGTCATTTAACACCAACAGCTCATTTTGATTCATTTGACTGTGATAAAGTGCAGTGAACTGCACTGGACTGAAGGCACTGCCTGTCCTGAAAATCTTTAACCAGCAGCATTAGGCTCACACAACCAGCTGCGCTGCATATAAACTATGATTTATTTACACATGGCTGTCCAGCAATGCCACAAAATCCTTTCTTACAGACACAGCGCCAGATTGGATGTGTAATGTCCGAATGATGTGGCAAACTTGCTGTAGAATTTTATGTTGGCTTGATGCAATTTTTCTAAATTAGCAAGGACATCATTACAAATCAAATGTCTGAATAATATCTTATTTTTTTACAAGAGTGTTCAATGTCTATATAATGTGTGGTTAGACAATGATTTTAACTGAAGAAAAAATACACAGACAACAGCCAAGATATCTTTGTCAGTCATAAAAACCTGAGATTGGGTTGGCAAAGTAAGTAGCACGGACTGAAACTAGGATCATTTCAAACACAATTTACTCCCACTGCTTGTACGCACATCGCGTCTGTTTCAGAAATGGCTGTCAGTCACATGTGGCATATAAATAAGGTCTAAGGTCTTCTTTCATGCTCACCAGTTCAAGTTAGGTGTTTCCTTTAGCGCATCAAAATTGGTACAAGAGGAAATGATCTCATGTCACAAGTCACCGCACGCAATGTTGCAAAGATGGGAAAATTGGCCAAGTGAAACTAAAGACGTTGTTAAACAATAATAACTACAGCATTTGATAATCTTGTACCTGTCGTAGCAGTCTCCCCTGATTCCAATAGGGACGTCAAACTCCACTTCGTCATACTTGTCGTACGGCTGAGACTTTCTCAGGTCCCATTTGATGCCCGACCCTCGCAGCATCACTCCACTGGAGACAGAGATGACAGATATCACAGTTTAGACACATTTCTGCAAACATTGTATTTGTATTCTGAACAGCTTCCTGAATTTATTCACTTTGTTATGGAGCATATTTTTTAATATTTCAACTACCCAAAGACTCTCCGTGAACACAGTCCTACCGTTTATTTCGTAAAAAAAAAAAAAAAAAGGTAAATGTAGGGAATGATTTCACTTTTATTAGTGGGTACCTGAAGCCGTAGTTGAGGGCTTCCTCAGCAGAAACCACCCCGATGTCCACAGTACGATTCTTCCAGATACGATTGTTGGTCAACATCTGCATAGAGAAAAAACAGGAGATTCGAACATTTAGACAGATCGTCACATCTTTATCATGTTAACAGTTCGTGGAGATTCAAACGGTCACTCACCTCTTCTACTTCATCGATTCTGATGGAGAAATTCTTGCACCACTCGTAGATGTCGTCCATCAGGCCGAGGGGCAAATCCTGGAACGCAGTTAAGATCGTTAACACTTCATCAATTATGTTCACGTTTTATCATAATCTGACTGATGACATGATGTACGTGTCATATGATTGATGCGTCTTTGTTGTTGCTCTCAGCTGTTGGAACATATATAGTTATATGAGCTCTCACCTGATGTACACCGCCAGGTCTGACGTATGCGGCGTGCATTCTGGCTCCAGACACTCGCTCATAAAACTCAAACATCTGAGAGGAAACAAGGGTCAAAATAGTCATGTCAGGGAAGACTAAACCTACAACAGAACATTAGCTGAATTTCATTCTGAATGTTTCACAAAGCCTTCTAGTACACGCCAGTTCCTGTGTAATGTGACAAACCTCTAACTGCTGCTTTGCATTATGCTGTACAGTCAGTTGCCAAAACAGACATGAAATAAGTCCTACCTTCGCAAATGTTAGAATATTTTGGTTGAAGAGGACTCAACACCTCTATGAAACAGTTTGAACTGTACTGTGTTCTTCTGAGAGGTGTTCATATATTTACTCTGGGCTAGTTGACATCATAAAGGATTGGGCATGACATGCTGCAGCAGAAGCTGAGCCCCTGACCTTCTCTCTCTCCTCAAACATCCAGAAGAAGGGGGTCATGGCGCCGATGTCGAGGGCGTGCGTGGTGATGGCCATGATGTGGTTCAGGATGCGGGTCAACTCTCCGTACAGAACTGCAGACACAACACAGAGCACATCCGACCATTTAAAGCTGAAGTGATACGTCACAGCTGATATGGTGAGTTGTTGACACGCTCACAAAGGCTACGCGTGTGTGAAATTCTGATGCAGCATTCCTTCACACACGTCAGAATCATTTATTAAATATTCTACATTACACGAGTAGCAGCTCTGTGTAATTCCATACTTCAAAATAAAATGTACTATGAAAGTCTGCCAGCCATGGCAGACAAATAAGACCTCTCTAAAAACATATTTAAGACGTTACAAGGTACTAGAAAGTCATCTGATTTAAATCTTTTACATAATCTGCATAAGCCCATCTCTACTCTGTACCTCTGATCCACTGTGCACGGGGAGGAGCTTGGATGTTGAGCAGCTTCTCCACAGCCAGAGAGTAGGCTTCCTCATTGCACATCATAGACACATAGTCCAGGCGGTCGAAGTAGGGCAGAGCCTGTTGTACAAAAAGAAGAGGAAGGAAGAGGATGTTTATTGTGTACTGGACTACCATGAACTGATAAAGGTCCACTTAAATCAGCTTTGATTAATTCTGTTGACAACAACAGTTTCATTCAGTCATTTCAAGAGAGGGGGTGAGGTGTCCCCCTGCTCTTGCGTAATCCAGTTTATACACAGTAGATCCAGATCATATAGTAATCATTTCCCACAGTGTGTTGAACACAAGTATTGTGCAATATGTTGTGTTGCAATTTACCGGTGTGTCCCTTCAACACACCACAAGTGTTGCGTTTCTTAGTTTGGTTAAAACCAAAAGGAGCAGTGCTGCTGATTCTACACTTCCTGATTTCAAAACGGTCTACACACACACACACACACATACAGTATGACTGTACAGGTGCATGAATATTTACAGATACTGAAAGTGGTCCAGTACCTGCAGATAGGTCTTATACTCAATAAGTTTCTCTGTGCCACGGTGAAGCAGTCCGATGTGGGGGTCGCACTTCTTGACCGACTCGCCGCTGAGCTCCAGGACGAGACGCAGCACACCGTGAGCTGCAGGATGCTGGGGACCAAAGTTGATGGTCAGGTTGGACACATCCTTCTCTGCAGGAGGATCTTTGTCTGCAAGAACACAGCAAAACAATACAGGCAGGCTCAGGCGAATGAAAACATATAGTTAAATATGAAATGAAAACAGGAATTGAGGCTCGTCCCAGTCAACAAGTGAAACTGATGAAGTCTGAGTCCTATTCATGGTGAAAATTAAGCGTGATCAGATGTGTACTGCCTCATTCTGACACACACCACAGGCCAAATCCCAACAAACAGGTCTGATGTGGAACAATGTGTAAGCTTAAAGCTGCAACAACAAACCCACAGAGTGATCTGCACGATTTAACACCCAAGTATTTAATCCAGTATGCCGTGACATTTTTTATCACAAGGGCTTGTCTCTGCCTTAATACAAAGGTTGGCCACACCAGGGACAACACTGGAAATAAGTCAAGGCCTTTATCGTTCTATCCCTGACAAACCTATATATTTATTAATATATTAGATTGTTGTCAGCTTTACAGTGCCTTGGCAAACCAACATTTTACAGATTAAAATCAATAAAAGCTTAAAACATAAGTAATAATTAGTGGAAAACATGTATCGTTTAACTAGTAGACCTAAAAGTGTGATTCTGTGTGTGTGTGTGTGTGTACGTGTGAGAATGGTACCATTCCATGGGGGTGGGGTCCATTTCTCATTCATAGCAGTGGGGTACATCACTGCCCCGGAAAACTGCTCCGTGTACTCCACATCTGGCTGCCATTGTTTCTGCCTGTGAAAAACATTCATATACTCCTAACATTAAGGTACGGTACAGCAGCAGGCCTTTGTGCTGGTCGTGTTGAGCTCACGCAGAGCATCGACGAGATGCAAAACTAAAAGGTTTGGCGTGTGTCACCTCTCAGCCTGCTTGCAAGCTGCCACAGAGGGATCAGCGATCGTGCTAGGATAACAAAATGTGTTTACTTTGTACGGTTGTAACAACATTAACATGAAAAATGATTAACTCAATTAACTGTAGACGACCTGTGTCACAACATGTCAATAACAACTCTGTGTCCAGGCTCAAACAGCACATCAAAAGACAAAGATCATTTCCTGAAAGTAAGAATGTACGTTGATTTTAAAGACTGGTAGTAGTTGATAAAAGACATACTGTCTTTGTTCGTCTGTCATTTGAATTAAAGATCTTGAAACGGCTGCAGAAACATGGCTGTTTACTCTTCACGTGTGTTAATTACACCGTAACTCACATCCTCTCAGCCGGAAAGTGATCAGCTTTGCTTACAGCTACTGCATAATATGGAGAACACTTTGACCTGACAGAGTATTGAACGTGTGTGGTAAACACTGACACACGCTGGCTCCAGCTTAGACAGCAGCACAGCTAATCTATGCTACAACACACGGCAGCTTCAAGGCCGTAACAGTTACATGTCTGCTCTGTAAAGACGTTCTCCATTCAGAAGGAAAGTACAATTCATGTCACGACCCCAATTATTTTAGAAGAGAGCAAGTCGGCTTATTTAGCACCAGGCTAACATTAGCTTCGCAGTGTGCGTATTTATGTGGAGCTCAAGCTAACACGGCTGCTAGTACGACGTTCACCTTTCGTTTTTTTTTTGTCAGCTTACCTGTTTTGCAGCACAGTACAGCCGGAGCTCAGCAAATTATTGCTCAATATTAATTTTGTTGAAGGACGTCCTAGTTTGCCGAGCGACCTCAACATCGTGGCAGCCATCTTGGCTGTCAGTCAACCTCTGGCCAATGACGTAAGGAGTATTTTTCTTTTGTTGCGTTAGAGGCACGTTATGAGTGTACGGTGTGTGTGTCTGCCCCCTGTCGGTCAGATGTGTCTGCACACATAAAGTGCTGTACTTTTTGCTTGTGTGCAGAGTATTGTTTTTGTTTTTAAATCCGTTTAAAGTCCTTTAGATTAGAAATTCTATATGTAAACGTATATAATAAATATTGGAATAATCATATCATATCATATTAAGATAGATAAGTTTGAAATGGCTACAGTATGAATAGAATAAAAAAGTCTAAGAGAAGGAAGGAACATAGCTCTATCTGTGTGAAATATACAAAAGAATATGATATATATAACTCTGAAACAACTGTAACTTCATGCAATAAATGTTGCATTGTGCATTCTTAGTCAGAGAATGAGCCAGTGCACGTTATCTGTTATATTTCTATTATCCAAATATCCTCCACAGTGTCACATAATGAGTCACTTCTCTCTGCACAGGGGGTGTTATTATAAAGTGTTATCACAGTAGTAGCAGTAGTAGTGGTGCTTTTTATAACAGAGTTGCAGGAGCCGCTGACTGAACAAGTTCTGTTGTTTGACCACTAGGTTGTGCAGGGGATGTGAACTGTTCTCTATTATGTTGAGAACTTTATGGAGAATCCTTCTTTCTACAACCAGCTCCAGGGGCTCCAGAGCAGTCCCCAAAACAGAGCCAGCCTGTTTAATCAGTTTGGCTCTGATGCTGCTGCCCCAACAGATGGTTGCAAAGAAAGTTGCACTTGCAACCACAAACTGGTATCTGCAACATCCTGCTGCAAACCTCAAGAAGTAATGTAGTGTAATATAATATAATATAATATAATATAATATAATATATAAAATAAAATAGAAAAATAAAACATTTTTATGGATATTCTCATAATTATCATTTAAAGAATTAATTCCCACTTTATTTTTAAAAGAACCTGCACTCATCTACCTCTCACCACTTTTCATTGTTTACTACACTGTTGCCCATAAAGTTGGAATAATTTTGTTTTCAGACACATTCCTCTTTTTATCCCTATTTATACACATCAGGTTAATTGTGGTTTCATTTTTTACTGTGATATGTTTGGAAGATACACTTTACCTATCAAGAATAAATCACATTGTCACAATCATTTCAGTGGGCAACAATTTCTCAGGGCAACAATGTATTTGAAACCCCATGGGTAAAATCAATCAATAAATATTAAAAATTATATTATTCTTTTAATAAACCCTATGTAAACATAACATTACACACAAATTCAAAATGTATGCCTCCATATGTCAAAATAATGAACATATCTATTTTACCCCATCTGCCCAAAGATGACAAACTCTGCTTTTATAAAAAACAGTGCTTTTATTTATGTAATACTGTGGAAAAATAATTACATACCATTTTTAAAAAATATTGAAGATAATGAAATTAAAAAATGAGAGTTTGATAATGTTCGTTGTACATCTTTTGAACAGTTTTCTCTGCTACGAAGAACAGTACAATAAGATAAACATTGGATTTTTCTAAATTCAAAGACACAATAATACAGGATACAGTCCTACCAGAGGTATAAAAGTACTGTAACAGGATTGTGAGAGAAATGATATGGACATATACTGAAACACACACTCGCACACTTAGACACAGACATGCACACACACATACTGTATACACACCGACATGCATACGATCGTCGCGCGCACGCTTGAGTCGGGCGCTGTGTGTTTACAGTATGCTTCCCAAACACGCGCAGTCATTCACACATCTATACAAACACACTGTACAAATCGATGTGCGCGCAAACGCCCACACACTCCCTCTTGAACTCTCTCTCTCTCTCTCTCTCTCACACACACACACACACTCAGTCATACACTACTACATGTCAATATTGTGGACAAGCCTTCATTGAACCTCTCAATACACATTCTCCTCTGGCCGTTTTGGCAGACAGACGATGAGGAATGATTCAAAATGGAAATGTACGACATGTTCCCCTATAAGGCCACTCAGTTCTAAACCCAACTTCTGTGTTTTTCTCTTCGTCTGCACCAGGCTTGTAGTTAAGAGCTCAAAGAAAAAGGCTCCAGCCTACGAAAAATGTCTGGGAATGACTCAAGGCCCCGAGCCTGGTTTATAAAGCAACAGTCACCAATAGAAGGAGCTTCTACTGCATATACATGGTCTAAGGTGAAGAACAACATGAACACTTGGCACTAGGTTTCGTTTATACACTGATATACCCTTCTGATGTGAAATACGTCCTGAATTCAGGCTCCGCTGTTGGCACGACTCTTCACCCTCTCTCAGTGGAATCACCCAGGCAAACTCCCAAAGTTATGTGCGCTCACGTTCAAACATTTGGTCCATACATACACATTACATGTTTTACATTGACAAAAATAATTCTGTAATGTTAAAAAATAGAATACAAAGCTCTAGTCTGGTGTGCAAATAAAAAGAAGACATTACACAGATATAGATAAGGGACGTCTAAGCATGAATACTGTTGATGCAGTGCAAAATGATGACAACCCTCCCAACCCCACCCCAAACCCAACACACTCCCCCACGCCGCCTAACAGGCATGATGGACAGTACCACTGTACAGAAGGGCATTATGGGATACTATATATATATGTGCTCTGTGATCAGTGAATAAGACGGTTGTCTTATTCAATGATGAAGCAAAAAATCTTTTAAAAATGGCGGCCAGAAATGACTTCCACTGGTTGAGGTTTCTCCCGATCAGCGTGTACCATATTTGACAGTCAGTCAGTTTTGCCTTAAGACGTTCTCTCTCATCATTTACAAAGTCAGTTCATAGCAAAAGCTATTGGGCTCCAAAGATCTGTGATCTCTCGTCCTCTCTCTGGTTCTTGCTCTCTTCCCCAGTCTTGATTGTGACTTGCGCCGTCCGCTCTTTCAGAGCTCAGATATACAAACACATTGGGAGTGAGGGAATTCAAAATTGTGTGGAATTTCCCTTCCCTGTCTCACTAAAACTCCTTTTTTCTCTCCACTCGTCTGTTTTGCTCTCTCTGTGCCTCTGTGTTTCTCATACCCTCCCTGTCTCATGGGCATGGTCTTCTGACTCTGTGCATGGGTGTGTGTGTAATGTGTTTTCGTGTGTCTGTAGTTTGTATTACTGTGTGAAAAAATGTGTGTGTGTGTGTAATTCTATGATTGTGTGTGTTTTTAGGTGTGACTCTATTTATAAGATGCTTCCTCATGCTCTGCTAAGACTGTGAGGTGTTTATGCTCTCTGTCTCACACGTGAGTCTGCATCCTCTGTGTGTGTCGGCTGTGGGAGTAGTCAGAGTGTTGCGAGGTGTAGGAGAAGCGAGTGGAGCTGCCGTACTTCCCTAGTCCAGTCTCTGATCCCGAGGGAGCAGGGCCACCGGGACCCACGCCAACCCCTGGGCTACCCACCCCGGATCCCACCCCGGGTCCCACCCCAGGTCCCACCCCAGGTCCCACCCCGGGTCCCACCCCAGGTCCCACCCCGGCTCCAACCCCGTACATTTCATAGGATGGGCCTGCCTCCAGTGGGGCCAGGCTGGACGGGGCGAAACCCATGCGGTAGGTCTGGTAATGCGAGGGGTATCCGTAGTTGTCATATGCCAGCTGGGAAGTGGAGTCCAGGAGGCTGCAGTCCCCTGGGAAGTCGCTGGCCACGGGGGCGGGGTTAGTTGGGGGCTGCTGGCTCTGGCCCCCGCGGGTGAAGGTGTTGAACTGGGCGTAGCTAATATGGGACAGTCTGGAGGGGGGGCGGGGGTCATAGCAGGCCTGGGGGCGGCCAGGTGAGGTGAGGGGGCCAGGCGGACCGGGGGCTCCTCCGCTGGCTGTGGCTCCTGAGCCGCCAGCACTGCTGCTAATAGACGCAGCTCCCCCTGGTGTTCCCGCAGGGGAGCGGTAGTCAGAGTAGTGCATGGTGGAGCGGGAGGCAGGGCGGCCTTCATCGTGGGTGGAGGCTCGCACGTTGTAGTAGCCATTGGTGGGATCCTGAAGAGAGAGGCAAAGACACAAAAACACAGAGTGAACATGAAGAAGAGAAATAATGAGGGTGATTGTCAAAATTATTTTCTCCGTGCCAGCGTATAGATTGTTAAGGTCAAAAGGCCTCAATAATAATAATGTTATGTTCCTTCCTCATCCCCAAAGAGAAATCCTCTTTCTTGTAAAAGGTCAGAGTCAGGGTGAATTCGAGCTGGTCAGCATCCAGGTCCAGATTCATTAAGATTGTGCTGTGAGGGCAGTTTGCTCTCTTTTTTGTGACTCAGCTGCTTCAGATCAAAGTCTTATGCTTAAGAGAAAAGTTATGGAGGAAACAAATAATCCACCAAGACTGTCATCTTCAGAGCAGCCTCCAAAATGATGCCAACTTTCAAAAGATCTTTTAAGCACTGTGTATCTATTAACTTTTAAAAGAAAGTGTTAGTAAATGTTAACATGGTGCAATCTCAATCTCTTGTGCCTCTAGTGACCTTTAAATAAGTATTCCTGGAGCACAATGACATTTGAATATAAGTTACAGAAGGACGATGTGAGAAAAACATCAGCCGTGTCCTAAATTTTCACAGTGTACTGTTTTTGTATGTACGTTACCCGACAAATGATAAAACTCGTGCCAGTGCATGTCAATCAAAGTGCCAGTGCCTATATGTTTTTCCAGCTGTGAGCTGCTTCTCCATTTTATTTGTAAGATAGATACACACTCAAAAATCTGTTTTTGCTACGTATGCAGTCTTATTCAGTCACATTTCCAGTGCGAGCACACTCCATACTCAAATCTGCTTTGAAATATTACATTTTGTTTTGTTATTATGTACAAAACTGAGGCAAAGTTTACTTTTTTTGACCAGGTTAACAAAAAAACGGATTTCATTCATGAGTGTAGGCTCACAAGTTTACTCCAGGCATCTCCAGCAGGGTGGATCCCAGCCAACACGCAGCGCTGATCCCAGATTGTCTGGTTGAAAGAAGGATGCTCTCCCTGTTCACTACACCCCCTGCTGAATCCTCTAATGTTGCTCTGCTATTAAATCTGACATGATTCTGCCATCTCATTGTCTTTCACATAGCCATACATCTCCCCCCACCCAACTCCGTTTTCACTTCTTCGGCGCTTCAGGCAGCAGGGAGGGAAAAAACAGTCTGGCTGAGGCTGTTGTCGGGGTGATCTAACCACCTCCTGGGGTGGATTCATGTCTGTGTTTCTTCAAAGTGATCCAAGGCAGCACTCTCAGCTAGAGGGGTGGTGTGTTTGCCCTTACAAAATATTCATGGGGGGGAGTTTCAGCAGAACATTTTGGCAGCTTTATGCGTGAGAATACATTCATCACCTAAGCCCAGCCCCACGGTGTCAAAATGTATAAATGATTCATGCCAGCTGAACGCGAAGGGTATACTTAAACGTCCTTTGTCTTTTTAAAACTTCTTTCCGATTTGAGTTCTTTTTTTCTGTCTTTAAATATCTGCAAGAGGAGTGGGCCAACTTTCTCAGTAATCAGGGGAGCTAGCTGCCTCACAGTTGGACTGCGAGTGAAGGGCAGAGAAGACCAAAGGAACTCCAGCAATTAAAGAAAGGACGACCGCACGTCTTAAAAATCCTACTCTAATATTCTCACAGATACTGACACTAAGTTTAAAAGGCCTCCTATAAACCAGCACATGAAGTAGGAACACATCTCTGCAGAAGAGACGGTGAACTTTTTTGTTGATTGGTCTGTATGACAGACTGACCTAAAATCCTAAAAATGAGTTTGATGGGTTTTTTTCACTTACAGTCAACCACATGTTGCCCAGAGGGAAAAAAGAGCAGCTGGTGCCAAAAAAGCATCAACCCGAACCTAACATACTTAAGGATGAAGAAAACTAGAGGACAGAAAGAGGTCTAAATGTTCTTGAGGCTTGAGACAGCTGTGCTGGGAGGAGACTTTGTACAGATGCAGAGGTGGAATTGTTTTAAATGGATTGCGGTCATATTTGTAAGACAGAAGTAAGAAGTCATATTTGGTGGCTAACAACAGTTAGATACACAGTGTACACTGTAAGAAGATAAAAGTAACAGAATTAAAGACCTGACCATGACACTGAAATGAAGGTGCAACAAATCATTTAACGCTACAGAGTCCAGCTTTAAAACATTCCACTGACCGTCTTGTGAACTGTGTGAATATTTAATGAGGTTTTTAATGTCTATATTTCAGGTACAAAACAAAATGACATTTATGATAAAATAGCAAAATGTGAATTAAAGAAGCAGGCTGTTAACTCTGCTGGATACACAGTAGGAAACACTTTATGTGGACAATCTGCTTACGCTCACAGCAACAGTTCAAATGTTTCAAAATTCTATCTTTAGGCGGAGTAGCCAAATAAAATGTTACTTAAAAAGTACAATAATAGTTACAAATATTGTTCCAAGCACCAGTTTGTTCTCCAGTTGAGATAGACTCTGTATTTTTGTTGCTCAATACTTCAAATCCCTTTTCTTTGTCTTCTTCTGGCTACTTCAGATGCACATGTGCACCCTCTGGAGGGTCAAATGGAATTTTCTTTTATTTTTTATTTTTTATTATTTCAACATTAAGAATATATCAGACTGAAGTACTATACATTAAATTCAATCTTTTTGTAGTGTGTAAACTATTTAAAAAAGGAAATTCAATACTTTTCAATGCATGGATCACTGTCAGAGTAGTGAAACATTTCTGAGAGCAATCTGTGGTCAGGTGGGATTGTATATTAATAAATGAGGCTTCATTTATGGCATAAAACTCTTAGAAGTAAAATGACATGGTTCATTTTTTTCTTATCTGTGTCAAGTGGATACTCGCAGAGTCATCCTGGGTGACATCACTCCCATCAGAGAAGAAACGCAGCACATCATTGGATGAAAGTCATCAGTCAGAGTCACCATGTCAGTAACGATTAGGATATTTGCAGCCCTTTGAGGTATAATTAGAATGAAACCTTGCTCCAAAATCACTCCACAAGACCTCACTCTGACTTTGGCATCATTTTATTATCAATGTTTCGTTACTTTTCTTCCTATTTCTCCACCTGTGATTGTAACCCTTCACAGTGCTGTGTCATTTTGAGTCTTTTAGTAGGAAAAAAGTTTCGATTCTAAAGACAATCTGTTTCCTGATTTAGTATTAACGAGTGTTTCTGTGCGAGCTCACCTTGAGGTCATACTCCTGACGGGTGTCCAGGGTGTCACTGCGGAGGTCAGACTTGAGCTCTATGTCATCTTTAAAGGGCTGATTGGAGGGAGAGAAGGACACAGAGGGGAGAAACTAAACCGTCAAACAACGAAACAAAACAAAAACAAAAAGGAGGAGAGAAGGTGCCGTAACAAAACAGAAGAGGGAAGGAGGCAACAGAGTATGACAGGAAAAGAGAAAATGGATTAAAAAGTGTTAAAAGGTTAAATTACAGAAGAAAGCACAGAGTTTGTTTTCAGTCAAAAAAAGGTACAGTGTGGTGTAGAGAGAGGTTACTGAGTTAATCTGAGTTTTTTTCTACAGCTACAGGCTGTGTAAACAGCGTCCGGCCCAAACACACATATCCCGCTGCTGCTCACCGAGTACATGGCCTTGACCATGCGCGAAGCCGTGGAGACGCTGCCGGAGTCCTCCTCTAAGCTGTGGGTCTCCTTGTTTATCGTCTCCACCTTGATGTCAGGCTTACCCAGAGTGACCCCGCGCCGACCTGGAAGCAAAACACGGCAAGGTTGAATACAGCTGGACACGCGCGTCTTGTTTTCACGAGCTGAAGGAGCAAGTTCAGAGGGGACCTACATCCATATGGTGGAGAGGGAGCTGAAAGTGTTTGATTTTCTTTGCTTTGCTGCAGGTTGTTTGGTCTACTGATGAGCATTTAAACCATAATCCTCAAGGAAATACACATAAACGAATTTATACTATACGTGTTAAGCACATGGAGGGTATGACTCACTGCCTTTGCGCTGCCGGTAGAAGATAAGAACGAGAACCAGCAGAAAGATGAACAAGAGGATGGTAGAGCCAACCGTCCCGCCGGCTATTATTCCCACTGGGACTTCCTCTGAAGAGAGGAGAGAGAGGGAGGAATGGACTGAGTTAGGGATGCAAACGTCTATCTACAGCTGCAAAATCAAGATTTAATGTAACAAATACATCACATTAACCTAAATTACATAAGAGTTGCCCCATGCCCAGGTACTGAGTTCTCATGGAACTGAAAAATAATGAATTCATGAAACACACCGGTCTCCTCCAGTGTGATGATCATGGTGCCCGGGCCGAACGAGTTCCAGGCTGTGCAGTTGTAAGTGGACAGGAAGTCGGACTCCATCACGTTGTTGATGGTGAGCGTGGAGAGGACGCCGCCGCCCTCTGCCGATGGTTTGCTTTGCTCCACCGTGTACCTCTCCAGCAGCGTCCCCTTCTCCTTCTCCCACACATTCTCTTTCCACGCCCACACCTGCACCATACACACACACACACATACAAGAGGTCATAATTATATCACTATTAGTAAAACTGTGCTCATCTAAATTGTATGACATATTAAAATTTTATATTTTTATATTTTCCTGCATGTCGACACTGAACACATTTCCTGGATATATCTTTGTCGTTGCTATTACAATAAGGCTAATATGTCTGTTCACCTTCTTGCTTCAATAGGACTCTGATCAGAAGATTGATACCACTCTCACATCTGTATGCCAAATATGAAGCTACAGGCAGCAGCTAGTTAGCTTAGCATGAAGCAACAGCTAGCCTGGCTCTGCCCAAAGCACCTCTAAAGCTAACAAATGAACTAATTGAGACCAACTGCCTGAGTAAACAATGGAACAAATTTTGCATAACCTCCAAAGAGCCAGACTAGCTGTTTCCAGTCTTCGTGCTAAGCTAAGCTAACCGACTGCTTGCATATTTACCATACTGATATGAGAGCAGTATTAATATTTTCATTGAACTCCTTACAAGAAAGTGAAAAAACATATCACACACACTGTTGAACCATAACAGTATTGTATTTCACTCCTTTCTAGACATAATCCCTTTCTGTGTTAGTGTGGTTTAGTGGTTTGTTATCATGTAAAAAAAACAAACGTATTCCAATTTTAAGAAAACCACAAATGAATTCTATAAAGTTTGCGGTTCCCTTTTTGATTACATGGAAAGTCCTTATCCAGTTGCTTAGGATATTTCTTTGTTCCATTTTTTCATTAATTGTTCTGTGGTTATTGTGACGTTAAAATGTGATGTTACTTCCTCTTGAAAATGTTCAAATAAAGTGTAAAAACAACCAACACATCTAAGTCATTTGATCACAGACTTCACACATTTCATCACATCAGATTGACTGACTTATGATATTCAGTAAAAATCCATTATTGGCTGCATATTTCTGTCTAACTCCAACACATACTGTAGAAAGGCGGGACAGAAATAGATCACATAAATTTACTCACTCATATGTAAACACACACATGCATGACTTGCTAAAACCAGCAACAGTTTGTATGTTTCTGCAGCCTGAAGTGGAGGAGGGTGGGGATGACTGAGCTGGCGAGAATCTTGCACATTCTCCAACTTTAAAGCCACTAAAAGCAACTGTATTATTCAGCATTGAAGTGCTGTACTAAAGCGAGTTAATTATGTATAAACCCACATGTTCCCATAATCTGCCCACTTATTCCAGAGAAGGATAATCTCCTGGTTGTGGCGTTTACTGGGACAACTGTTCCTCTCCATTCCTTTATATTTTATAAATCTTTTTCTGTCCCAGCCTCCGCCACTTGCATTAGGAGCGAGCACTGCTAGTCAGGATGGATCAGTCACAGAGGCCCGGGAGCAGAGGGACTACTACTGCTCTCTGTGATACAGCCGAGTGGAGAAAGCATCCAGGCTGATTTCTGTCGCAGGAGCTAAAAGCGGACCGGCTTAGTGTTAGTGTTGGTTTGTTTATGTGATGGGATGGAGGAAAATTCTGGGAGAGTTTAGGGGTGAGTCACCACTCAAAAAGTAAAGGGGACAGCGCCTAAAAGCATTTACCGTGCACAAGTGGAGCCATTTATGAACAGGAAGGTACAGTAACAGTAAAATAAAAACTGTCAGACAAAAACGTACAACCTTGTGCTCTTTGTGACCAAAGCTTTTCTGTGTTTAGCCTTTTTTCTGAATAATTGATGTCGGGCTTAAATCTCCTTTACGGCCTTTGTGACAGAAATATTTCAAAGCACTGTTTTTTTATTCACATTATTTTCCCCTTTAACTTACAATCTTATCTGGAGGAGGAGTACTGGCTATGTAGCACTTCACCTCTCCTCTCTCCCCTCTCACTGCATACTGGAAAGGATCACTGGAGATGATGGGAGGACCTGGAAGAACGAGAGGATATGTAAGTGAATGTGTGTGAAAGACAAAAATTACACTTAAAATACAGTAAATGATATTCAAGTCTGGTGTATTTACTCTCTCGTTCTAAAGCTGTTGACCTTACCAGGGCTGTTTGAGAAGAATTTTATGATTTCAAAAATAAATATCCACCACTTTGGACATAAAACATTTTTTTTTCAATTACTGACAAGCTGACCTTTTAGTTAGTACAAGTTATTCATCTACAAGTAGTGATACATAAAATTCTGTGGATCTTTGCTGACCGTTGACGGTGAGTGTGACCTCAGTCTCTCCTACTCCAATCCGTGGGACGATGGCCTTACATACGTACTGGCCGGCATCCGCTTGGCTCACTGACTTCAGATACAGCTGGTTGCTGTTACTCAGAACCTGTGGGGGAGTGACACAAATATAAACAAGGCAAATCTGCTACACAGCAGGAGGGGATAAACAAAATAAAAGCCCACATGTACATAAGTAGAGGAGAGGCCAATGTACTATTGTACCTCCACCTGTATACCTTGTTATTTTAAAAGATCATGTTGCATATTTGCGTATCTGGTCTTATTTGAGTATATGTGTTCAACTACTCTGACCCTAACTGGCTAACAATGCAAACTTGCACATCTGCTTTTAACCCATCACAAAGGTTTTGCAGTTGCCTAGCAACCACATCCATTGGAAAATTAGCTGCATGAAATTATGGCTAAATATGTAACCACCTAGAGAGAGAGAGAGAGAGAGAGAGAGAGAGAGAGAGAGAGAGAGAGGTACCTGTATAAGGCTGATTATAAAGGTGTAGGTGTAGGCCAAGTCAGTCCATAGTTTGCTGTGCCAGATTTCATTATTTCATTTACTGTGCTGTAACTGTCTCTACACTGTAGTTTAATGAGAGTCAGAGCAGATAACAGACTGTTTACAGGCCAAACCAAAGTCATGTCTGTAGCTACATAGCAGATGTTAACAACAAAGCAGAGACAGTTAACTTTTGTCGAGCCTTTGTCTAAAAATACCAATTTTACAAAACTCAAAAATCCAATTGAACTAAAAAATGGAAGAGGGAGTTCTGTTGGCTTACTGGCGAGAAGAAAAGTTGAACATTTTGGGAAATAATTTGTTTTCTTTTGGTGACTTCAACATGAACTGATCCCACTAGCCTAGCCTAGCCTAGCATTAAGACTGGAAACTGCTAGTCTGGCTCTGTACAGCAACTGGCTGTAGCTTAATATTCACTGTATAAGCATGAGAGTGGTATCAATCTTCTCATCTGATTCTCCACAAGAGAGCAAATAAACATATCTCCCAAAATGTTGAACTATGCTGATAACTATCATCCCTGGTTTGGTGTCCCCTTCCAGAGACCTGTGTCTTTATCAAACTATCGTTTTTGTTTTTGTCATTCAAGACCTGCAACATGGCTGCCAATCTGTTTCTGCTGCAACGGTCAGATTTAGGACTACATGACTGCAGCAGGCACTGAATTTTATTTAATGCAAAATGACCTTCAATGATAAAGAAAACATGAGAATGACAGACTGCTTTTGTAAACACAGGAGAGCTGAGTGAACTGTGAAAGTAGTGTGAATACAAGAACAGAGCAGAAATGTGCCCTGCGTGGGCTCTTCATTTCTTACCATGTTTGAACCCTTTTTGAACCAGGTGAGAGTGAGCGGAGGGTTTCCAGCCCATTTGCAGTTGAGGGTGACATCAGAGTCAACATCTACCGTTTTTGGCTGCGGCTCTACCAACAGAATTGGACCGACTGGAGACAGAAACAGAGAGAGATGTTTGTTGTTGTGCTTGAGTAATAATGCAGTAGGACTAAAAGGGGAGAATCTGCTCAGAGGAAAACAGAAACACAACAATGTTTTATCCCTCTGACTCCAGAATGTAGTGAGTGAAGTGGGCCACAAGCGACTGAACAAGGTGAGATGAGTATTGCGTGACTCACAGTGAACGTCCACCAGGATGCTGACGTTGGTCTTTCCCACAGCGTTGAAAACCAGACAGGAGACGGGCTCGGTGAAGAAGGAGTGGTCAGCCTTTGTGGTGAACACACTCTCCCTGGCACCCTGCAGCACCACGCCTCCCTTAGCCCACCTGGGGTTCAAACATACTACGTTATATGCACTCTCCCTGGAACAAGGCCAAGTAAAAATGAGAACGTGCCTGTCTTTGCATGCAGACCTATAGCCCATTATAGGAGGGTTGGCGTGAGCCTGGCAGGTGAAGGTGACTCTGTCACCCTCCAGGACAGAGCGAGGCTCGATGGACAAGGTCACTGTCGGTGGATCTGCAAGAGAGAGAGAGACTCACATAACAACAGCCTTGCTACACCTAATATATGCTGCAGTCTGGAGGACAGTTAGATGCAAAATAGCTTCCATGCATTACTTAAAAACAGCTATAAAACCAGCAGGTATTTTATGTTCAAAATATGACACCATGTTGCTTTTTAAAGCAACTATTAGCTACTTTTTTTTAATACATTGTATCAAAAGTGTAGTCCCTTATGCAGTGTTTAAATATTTCAGAGGTCTTGTGCTTTTTAAAAATATCCACATTTCAATGTGAAAAAAACTTCTTGAGTTATAATTGGCTTCTGTCCTGATTTAATTACTTACGGTGCACGTTAAGGGTGACAGTTGTGCTTTTGCCGGTGGGAACAGCCAGGTTGGTGGCCACACAGCTGTAGTTCCTCCCAGTGTCGCTGTCGACGGGCTGGATTGGCAGGTAGCTCCGTGTGGTCACCCTCTTCCTGTCTGGAAGCACCTCCTGATGATGGACGGTGGAGAGACATTGATGAAAGATTGACAACACAGGTGAAATGCTGTTACTGTAAAAACATGAGCGTGTGTGTTTAGTGTGTCTCGGTGAATGTGCTCTCTGTGTTAGACTTACAGTAGTGCTGGCAGCTCCCTCCACAGGCAGCCCATCTTTAAGCCACTCGATCATAGAAGGCGGTTTGGCCCCTCGAGACACACAGCTCAGGTTGTAGGACTCCCCCGCATTCAGCAACACCTCCGGACCCCCATCAATCACCGGGTCATCTGGGGGGACTGGACCGGGAGAGGAGACTGTTAGAAACACACAAAACATCTCACGTGCTTTCTACAGACATGAGCACTGTCACACAAACATACTGAGGACGGTGAGTTTGGCCCTCCTGGACCTCAGGGCGGCATCAGGGGCCTGGCACTCGTACAGGGAGTCATCAGACAGATCAGCTGAAAGGATCTCCAGGTTGTACTGACCCAACTCCTGCACACGCAGCACACGATACCTGGGCCAGGCTGGGACACAAACAGACACAGTAAAGTATAAAATATAGTATAGTACTGAATGATCTTGATACATTTTATTAGGGGAGGCACAAACATAAGATTTCTACCTTCATCGTGGGTGTCATATCTGATAAGAATGGATTTTTTTGTACACTATTTTATAACCTTTGGCTTTCTTCTGCTTGTGTTGAACATATTTTGGTTATGGCTTCACATTTCTTCACATTTTAGCCAAAATTATTTTTCTAAAACATGCTAATGCTGGCCAAATATCACTGTTTCACTATATATACAGTATATATGTCTTTATTTATTTATTTAGATCTATATTTGACCTTTCAAATTCAAACTGGTAATTCATTACATGTCTCAGGACCCATGTGATCTGTATCAGAATCCAAAAACATGCAACGCCACACAGCTTCTTTCAGTTCATGCTGATAATAAAACATCAGAGATCTTGTGTCACACATGAAGCAAAAGTCTGACGATTTCCCCATCAGTCTAAATGACACCAGTGAGACGCGCGGCGGCACGCTGCGTCAGACATGCACAAACACAAACGCATGGCCAAACATACACATTCACGCAATTACACACACACGCAACACAGCCACTTCCCCCTTCCCCCATCCGCCACACAGGCCAGCTGTGTCACTGCTGTGCATTCTCACCATTAGGTGGCATCCACGCTCTCTCTCTCTCACCAGCAGGGGGAAAAAGATGAATGCATTATGACAGCAACGTTTTAGAGGACTCAAATCGACTCCAGTCCATGGTGCAGAATTCATGTTTGCTGCCCAGACAAAGATTGCATGTGAAATTTTCTGTGCCGTTTCCACGCGCAGCCTCCAAACTGAGCTTTGCGGCTCGCCTAACCTTGTGTGTCCTTGTTTCTGCATGCATGTGTGCATGTGTGTGTGCCTTGCATATACGTGCATTTGCATGTGAAATGTCGAGAGCGAGAAAGCGTATGAAAAGCCCAGAGAACGAGGCGGGGGAGCAGAGGGACAGAGCCTCACACACACACACACTCACACACACCCACCCACTGAGTGTATGTGTGCATGAAGCAGCCAGTGTTCATTCACATGTTTTTATTTAAAAGCTTTGGCTTGAAGCACTGGACCATTACAGTAACAATATGATTAAAATAAAAGGAGGGAGAAGGAGAGGGAGAGACAGAAAAGGATGGAGAAGGGACAGACGAGGACGGAGAGGAGGAGAGAAAAGAGGAGAGCACGAGCTGAGAGTGTGTCAAGCAAGGTGAAGGTAAGGAGAGAGAAAGAGAGACAAGGTAGAGAAGTTAAATGAAGAAGAGGAGAGAGGGCTCAGCACAGCAGAGGGAGCCAAAAGAAGAAGAACAAGAGGGAGAGAAAGGAACAAGGAAGCTCAGACGAGGAGGTTGCGAAGAAATAGCATGACAGACAGAGGAGGGGACAGCAAAGGAGAGGGTGATTACAGAGGCCAAAGAATTACAAAATAAATCCAAAATCATAGAATGCATCAGATCAGGAAGGACCGTGGAAGACAAAGAAAGGAAGAGGACAAATTTGTGTAAGGTAACCAAAGCAAAGGGAGAAAAACAGAATATTAAAGCACAAAGTCTGAGGAAAACAACAACGACATCCACAAAAACAAGACAGCAGCATGTCACAAATGATGCAGTCTCCCTCTGGACCAATCAGTTAAAAATATGCCCACTTGTTTCAACCAGTAATTGCAAAGCCCCCTTTGGGCCAATCAGTGCAATTCTGAAAATGCTGCAACACAACGACGAGATGCATCATTCCCCCAAGTTTTGTCAAAGTCAGACGAGCTGCGTCTTAAATTGTTGTTGTTGACAGATGGACAAGGGGGAGACTTAATAAATCAAACTGGAAATTTCATCACCAAGGACAGAAATGGAACGTCCAAAAACCGGAGTGAACAGTTAGGGCACAGAGCTGCATAGTGGAATGAGGCCTATATATTTGTTGATGAATTGGCCTTTCAATAAAAATCAGATATTGGCCGGTGACTGTCACACACTGCTGATTTGACAGAGGTGATGATGTGATGCTCCTTGACCAAGTTGAAGGGTGTCAGTTAAATGTGCCTGAAGGAGCTTAGAGTTTCCCATCAAACACAGGATGATACGTGCAGAAGGTGGCCACAGTCAGCCCAAATAAGTGATCAATTTGTCACTTTGTGGTGTGATGGGATGTTTGCTGGTGTTAGTCTGGTTGTATTGTAGCATAACAGTAGCCTCTTACGTCTCTTGGCTAAAAACTGCTCCGCTGGCTCAATCCAGCTGTAACTCAGACATTCAGCAACGAAAACATTTTGTCAGCATACATTAGCTGCCACAGTTACACACATGCAATATTATACTGGGCGAGCATGCATCATTCAAAATGCTGTGCTGGGACAGGAGGGGAAATGACTGATCACTTTACATGGATTCATTCCAGTTAGCTTCCATTTTGTCAACGTGGCTCAGTCATACTTTTGTAGTCTGATTAGTCTTGCATGGCCTTGTCAGTTGAGCTCACGTACCCTGTTATCATCACCAACCTGCCGTAGCTGGTAAATAAAGAGCTGATGTTAGCCTTTAGCTCAAAGCACCGTTGTGCCAAAGTTAGGGTTAGCTCACAGGGTTGCTAGCATAGGTGTGGACTATTATTTCATATTTCATATTAGCTGAGTTAGTCCATAATCTATCCTTACATCCCCTGGTAACTGCAGAAGTACACCTTGGGATACAAGCACCCCTGGATCGAATTCACTTGTCTGTGCTAGATTTGTAGTATTGTTGGTGTAAACTCTCTCTTTCAAAGTGAAAATATCAAATTTTATGCAACGTTTGTAAATTTTGGCCTCCACCCCCAGCACTGAAAATGTTGCAGACGCCACTGTAAGAATAAAATATGCTTTAAACATGAATCTTCCCTCTGCACACCACTGAAATGTGGTATGACAAGTTAAATGAGTAAATGGTGAGCCATCTTGGCAACTGTGGTGTAAAGAGTACCAGAAAGAACTCAAGACATTCACACAATTACAACTTCTTTAGTTTTAAACATGCAGTATGACATTTTGCCCATCAGCAGCTCCAATCCAGAAGTATCAGAATCAGCTCTGAAAAGCCAGTCTTAGTCACATGTTGAACAGAGCGGAGGACGCCTGAGGAGGCTATATGATGTCTCACCCTGAAGGTCCTCTCCGATGCCCAGAGCCAGGCCATCTTTGGTCCACTGAACAATGCCTGAGTAGTTGAAGACAACACAGGACAGGATCACCCTCTGGCCCCGCACCACCGACTGGTCTGCCGGCTCCTGAGAGAACCTCGCTGTCCACACTGGAGAGACGGATAGAGATAGGGATTGGGAGAAAAAGAAGGATAAGTTAGCAACTTTCTCATTCTGTCGGCAAGCTACTGTAAAATCACCCCGACCACAGATATAGCATATTATTGTTTCTGCGGTTTTATGGTTAATTGATTGAAAACTGCATTCCCCCAGCAGAAATGGAATGCCACCACTGCCATATTTGATCACACGTTGGCTTGAGGCCATTAACCGAGCGGCGAGGAGTTAAGAGCGGCGTGGAAAGATGGAGGTGTCAAAGAAGAGGAAATCAGAACAGAGTTGGAGAAGAAGAAAGAGAAAGAAAGAAGACGAAGAGGTGGTTAATGCTGACTCAGACGAGAAGAGCTGGGAGATCAAACAGGAAACCTCAGCCATAGGGTCTCTCACACCCCTTTTCTTCTCGCTCCTGACTTTTATTTCTTCAAAACTCTCCGGCCCTCCCTCTCGTTTCTCTCTCTCTCTCTGTTTCTCCCTTCTTCATTCCTCACTATGAGTCATCTCCCGGGCTTCCACTCCCCAACCAAAACTACAGTGGCTGTCATTGTCTAGTAGACTCTTTCCCTCCAGTCTGTAGTCCACTACCACAGTAGATAGACCAGAGCTGTGCTGGCCCACCGACCGACTGTCTGATATGAGGGAAAAACAAGAAAAAGAACCTCTCTGCCATTGTTCCACGCTCTGTGATGACAAGTTGTAATTAGCTGTCCCTTGAAGACACGACACCCGTACAATAGAGGAGAGGCAATCACCGTGGAGGATTTGCATCGCGCTTTAAAATTTCATTCTTTCTTCGCTTTCATTTTTCTCCCCTCTCCCACTTATTTCGAAGAATCTCGTACAGTAGATCATTAACCCAATGCTGCGTTGCACACCCCCTCCATCCCTCCACCTCTGCCATTACCTCTCTCCTTCTCTTCTCTCTCCTTAATGTTGTATGTCCTTTACCCAAATTGCTTTGCTTCACTCTCTGCTTTTCCCTCTATATGTATGCATCCCCACTCGCCTCCTTCACTTTGTACATCTATAATGCTGTCTATGAATGTCCTTTTGCCTGCACTGATTTTCCTCCACCTCTCCTTCTCTACAGTATGTATGCGCCTCCTTCTTTCTATATACATATATAATGCTGTATATGTCCTTTTACCCATAATGCTTTCTATTTCTGTGTTCCTCCTCCTCGCTGGTTGGAAGGGGGTTAGAGGCGGACTGTCACAACTCATTTATCACATTAAATATCAGCCCTCCAGCACTTTCTCTCTCCCTCTCTTTCTCATTCCCCCCATTCACCCGTCTCTCTCTCTTCTCTCACTTTTTTCCCTCACTCCCTTTTCTTCACCTCCTACCATTTACATCTCTCTCTCTCTCGCTCACTTGTCCTCACCACTTTTTTATCACTTGTTTCCCCCCTTCTTTCCCTTACACTATGTCTCTCATTCCCTCACACTTCTCACTCCGAGCCCTCCAGCGCTTTTCTGAAGGTTCCCATCTCTCTCACTTTTTTTTTTAACAACTGCCATATGCCTCTGCACCCCAGCTCCCGCCTCACCATCATGACCCTCGGTCCCTATCTCTCACGTTTCCCCTCCCTTTCATATACACAGACGTACACTCTCCCCCTATCATGTCAGATTTGGTGTAATTTGTAGAGATACAATGTGCCTGATAATACAAAAGAATCCAGTCATGCAAAAAGATTTCCTTACCAATCACAACAATGGCTTCTGACAGTGCAGCACATTAATATTCTGAAGATAAAGGAGATGTGCTAGGATACACGATGAAAAGGGAATCAGATCCAGATGGGGGTTTGCAGGATGTATACCTAGATCATTTATCACTGAGCCAAACACAAGAAATAAATAAACAGCGGCCCTTAATTCGCTCCCTGAGGAACACCCAAATAAACTGGATTAATGAATTAAGATAAACAAAGCAAACAACAATGATTGGCTATGAAACGTTGGAAAGTAAAATCATGTCATATAAGTCAGAAGCCTGTAACAGTATGAAAAGGAACCACAGGAATGAATGTTTTCGGCAGCCAGCAACCACCATAGCTCAATGATTCTTCAGATGGATACTACATGCTGCTGAGTAAACTATGAAACTACAGACTATAGTCCCAAACTATTGTAGCAATACACAGTTAATATATTTAACAAGTTACGGTCTGGTTTGTTCATTTAGCTTCTTTTAACGTGTGTCCTGGTGGTAATTTTAGGCTTAAAGGCCTTGAAAACTTCCTCTATCATCCTCTGATTTTGAACGATGGGGTCTTACATGAACACAAAAATCTGTACCAAAGTTAGAACAATTTTTGGTTATGCAGAAATCTGAAATTTTTGGATTTCTTTTTTCTTTGTGCTCTTCTCACTGGTTTGTGGTGGACAGGGCTCAGTCGGAAAAAGCTGATGTCACTTCTGTGAGGCCATCAGGATTTAGCAATATCTGATCAACCAGATTAACTGAGATTTTTTATATTCTTAATAAATTATACTTAAGATGTTTTATTTCTGAATTTGATTTTCATTGTTGTTCATTTAGGTTTGAATATCACCTGGTAGGGTATTCCAGCCTGTGACTCTTTTCAGTATTTCTCTCTGCCAACTTTCCTGTCTCTCCAAATTAAAAGGACAAAACAAATTTAAGCAGGCTATGTTTGATTTCTGTCAGTCAGGCTTTGGGCCTATTCTACTGGCACAAACTTCCATTTTTTGGCTTCAACTTAAGTCAGCAGTCAGAGCACAACTTACATTCCAAAATCCAAATATATTTAAATTACAATTATTTGCTTTAAAACACTAAAACACTGAATGGATTAGCTTTTTTTTTTTTTTTTGTTAATTGACCAATCTAAATGACCAGATAATATTTTAAGACTTAAGCCAGCAGAAACCAGAAACGCAGCACAGACACAACAATCACTTAGATAAGGTGAAACAGCTGCATATTCAAATATTTACTCTACCTTTGTTTTGGTCTCCACTACCTCCTGAGGGAAATATCTGTCTCTTTACCTTTTAAATTCTTTATTATGCTCACCAGCTAGTTGCAAACTTTGCCTTTCTGTCATGCGGTGCTGGACAGGTAGTGAACAGTGGGCTTATCTGAGCTTTTTCACTGAAAACAGCTGTCTGCTGCTGCTGAAAACAACACTAATGAAAGCAATCGAGTGAACCAAAACAGCAGAGTTGCAGGCTGTAAAAAAACAAAAGAATGAGCTGATTATTATGAACAACTATGTTATGTGATCCATCACAAATATTGATTATAGCTGTATGTTTAAGGCTCCACTTTCTCCAGACAAATCAAAAGGGTTGCTGGAGTTTGTTACCTCACATGCTTATTATGTCACAATTTTAAGAGAAATCTGGAGTGAAGTGAAGTACAGATATGTTCTAAGCCATTTGTAGCAAGCACATATGAGATATATTTAAGGTGGAGAATGTATAAACATCAAGATATTTTGGAAAAAGTGCCATTATAAACAAAGGCTAATTCTAGACAGTACAGACTACTGCTTTAATTTCCTGTGTACGCACCGTAATTTGATGATCGCATCCGCCGAGTGCTAATTACTGGAATGTGCCATGTGGATTTGTACCATCTTTAAAAGCATGAAAAGCCTTTTCACAGATATACATGGGTGTAAAGAGAGTTTAGCTAGTTTAAAGTATCCCGCAACCTTGACAGCAGCCTGAGGGCAAGCAAATCCTTTCCTCCACCACCTCAGATATGCTAGCTGGAGGTATTCCCTGAACTGCTTCAGTAAACCACAAACATAATCCAAACTGAATACTCCTGAGTGGTGGCAACACAATCTGCAAAGAAAACACCCATGCAAGGGCTGAGGACTGAAAACACTGACTCATTTAAACATGTGCTCGTCGCCTTCTGATTTCCATATTACCCAGTTAACACTTGTCAACATGAGTGTACGCGCTTGTTTGTGTGTGTGTGTGTGTGTTTAAAGAAGGAAATCTACGCACAGAGAGCAGTCAGTGCAAAGGCAAGACAGGAGAGTGTATGCATGGGGAGCTTGTATTCTTTCATTATGTGGGTTATGCTGCAGTGACAAATTTAGAGTGTGTCCTGATTTCCTTGAGTCACTGATCCCCAAGATACCACCGGGAGACTCCAAGCACCCCGTCCACACAAAGACCACGAAAGCCATGACCATGACCACGTGCACATGGACACACACACACAAACAAAAACAGGCAGCACAGATGACCTAACCTTCACCACACGGGCTAACCATTTCCCCTCAACACACACACAAACACAACCACTCTAAACCCCAAACATATAATCGACACGTTGAGGCGGTTTCCCGAACATGGACCAGACCACGACTCGGACTAAACCGTCAAGGCAGAGGAGCGTCTTCATCTCCACTGGGAAGGGGGTCTCAGTTTAGTCTAGGATTAAGTCCAGCCCTAGTCAAAGTTTAGAAAGGGATTAAGATTAATCTAGAGCCTAGGACAACAGCCTCCGCAGACACTGTGACACCAACCTCGGCTTGTCAAAGCAGACACAAAGCCAAAGGCGAGCACGCACAGCTTCATCTGGTGACTCACCAAAAGCACAGCCACATGCCGCCATAGTGTGAACCACCACAGCAATTTAGCTCGAGAGAAGCTCTCGCACCACGCGATGGTGTTTTAATAGCAAGGTAATGAAGCGTCAATTTGTTGCTGGAAATGACTGAAATGCTATATGCATGCAAAGATGTTTGGAGCTATTTTTAGTAAGTGTGCTGCTCATATGCCCCGCATTTCTTAATTTGCCACACACCCTGCTGTTAGGTGGTGAATGTCAGAGCTCGCTTTACAGCTTTTAAATACAGGCTCGCCTTGCCTCTGTGTACGGGACGGGAGACGAGGTTGGAAGTGATGCCATGCAGCAGAGAGTTCTGGGAAAGATTCACTGCTGGCATTTTAGTCTCATTGAATCAGATGCTATTAAATAAAATGGCATTTGTATGGATTGTTATGCATCGATCTAATTATCTTTGTGTCTGGCCCTCTCCCCATACCCCTCTGTACCCCTCCAACAAAGTCCCCCTGCCATCCTCTCCTTCGCTCCTCCTCAGCCAATCCCGCGCTTCGGCTGGATCACAGACTTGCGTCACCATAGCAACAGCTGACGTGTAAAGTAACTGCCCAAAAAAAGTTTTCTGTACGAGTGTGTCTGTGAGCTCACACGCGTCTGTGCATCTGTGTGTCTGATGAAATCCTCCCTTATGCTCGGTACACCCATTTTTATGAAAAAACATTTTTTCAATGACCTCATCCTCCCTCCACCTATCCAATTAATAGTCAGCCGGCCACACTGGTCTCTCATTATTTCTCTCTTTCACCCTCCCTCCACACTCTCGTCACTGTTAGTCAATCCGCTCCAAATTGATTTTGTTATCAGTCTAATTCCATATCGCCGCCGCGTGTGGCCGATGTGTTGGTGTTATGGAGGGGCTGCCTGAAAATGAGATGCAGGAATAGGAGAACAAAGAGACGGCGAGCTCCACAGACACGGAGCTGTGAAGTGTGATGGAGGGGGATGACATCATTGTTTCAGGACAAAGTTGCAGCCATAGGAGTCATGCGGCACTGACTCGCCCCTGCTTGTTTTCTCTATAGGACTGTACATACGTCTAGATGTCAGTCCATCACTCACAGATCTGTCTGTGTCTGTGTGTGCGGGAGAGGCTTTAAAGAGACTCAGTCTGCAGTTTTCTGTTTAAGTTTTAATCCAGAAAATATTTAAAACTCTGATGTTTGTTTTAGCTGATGTGGAGATATTAAGTTTTAATGTAGTACAGCACTATGCATTGTAAATGTATACATGCACTATGTATGCATTTTTATGAATGTATGCATGGAGTATGCACTACATAATGTATGTAAAGCTGCAAGCAGCAATTATTTTTATTGCTGATTAATCTCCAGTCTGCAAAATGTCAGAAAATAGTGCCCATGTGACATTTTTAAATCGCTTGTTTTGTCCAACCAAGCACAAAGATTTAGTTTGCTATGATATAAAAGAGAAAAAAAGGAACAAATCCTTGTGTTTGAGTTGCTGGAAGCAGCAACAGGATTTGAGCAATTATGCATTCATCAACACTGTTGTCAATTAATGTTCTTTCAGCCAACTAATCAATAAATCGAGCAATCATCTCAGCTCTGAACTGGATCCACGTCGTGCACGAGTGTATGCAGTTTCTCCCTCTATTTATCCGGCCGTGGGAACTCTAACACCTGTGCCTGCCTTCTCTCAACAACATGGCCGCCTGGCAGGGACGGCCATAATAACCCGTAACCATGGTGACGGCGCTATAGGAACAAGCGAGAGACATAGATGGAGGAAAAAGCGGGGAGTGAAAGGAGGCGACCCACTGAGCGTGCTGACACCATGTCACTCAAACACAAAGGTGACTCCTGGAGGTGGGGACGGAGCCGAGGGAAGATCAGGGCAGAGGGGAGAAAGAGCCAGAAAGAGAAAGACACAGAGACTCCTTCCTTTGTTTGCCGCATTGTCTGCCTGCTCGCTCCCTTCCTCTGTCATCTTACCTTGCCGTCCTCCCCCTTACTAGCAGTTAGCGACCTCTCTCTTTCTTCATCTCTTTTGTGGCCTTGCCCCCTCCTCATTCCCTATTCACTTCCTTTTGTCTGGCAGGCATCTACTTAGGAATGACCACTCCTCCTTCTTCCCTATACCTAACCACCTTATTCCCTTCTTGGGCTACCTCTCCACCTTCAAGCTTCTCTTTCCCTCCATCAGTCCTCCCTCTCATTCCTTTTCTTCCATTACTATCAAAATGGTTGCTGTGGAAACACGTTTATTTGGAAATGGCGGGAGGGGAATTATTCCTGCGCTTTGTCTGTCGATTTTGATGCTACCCTGTGAATGAGAGTGCATCTGCTCCAGTGAAGGTGTGCACTCATTGTCTATGAATGTGTGTGTTTATGCAGGCAGTGTGTGTGTGCATTTGAGGTGTGTGTGTGTTACCCTCCCATTCTCTGGGGATCCTCTCATACATGCATTTCACATCTGAAGAGCTTTATTTGTACCAAACCTCTGTTACAGACATTGTTACCATGGCTACAGCCGGTGAGGACCACTGACACAATGACAGACGCAGTGGCCATGGCAACCCCAGGATCAGTGGTGGGTAATATGATAATTCATGGATGAAGCATCTGACACATTACGGGCACATGAATATGCTCGAGCGCTGGAAAGCCGACCCGTCGCTGGTAATCCACAAGCCTTTGTGCGGCCAACATGCCGGGCGGCTGACAAAGAATACTCTGCTGTAACCAAGGGTGACCAGAACTAACAATAGCCGTCCTCTGGATAAGCTTGAACAAGGGGATACATACATATCAAGCTGCCACTCTGCAGTAGTGTGCTGTGTAGCTTGTAGCGCACAGGGGTCGCCACAGAATTCAACTGGCACAATCGATATCATAATGAATCAATAATTCACGTCAGTGGTTCCCCATCGATTTTGGGCAGCGACCCATTCCGAAAGCCACCCTGCCTCCCAAAAGCCATGTGATCTAGCAAGTGAACATCAGCGCCATCAACTGTGACAGCTTTCAGCTGGTCAGCCGATCCACCTCACGTTACTGTACAGCATGGTAATGGAATCCAGCAGGACTATTTTACAAGCAGCGTCCCATCGATAAATCACCCCCTCCAAGGTCTGCTTTAATTCAATCCCGTGTAATCTAATTTTATTGGTATGTACTGTAGCTTCTTCCAATGTCATCTGTCACAAACCGTCCAATAAAAGCTCGGGGGCCTTGACCTCCTACAGTGAAGCAATATTCATACAGAGCCTCTCGCCAATATCACCACCAGAGCGTACTGTCGCTCTGAAGAGGACGCTTGATAGCAAACGCGCTAATGACTAAAAAGCAAAGTGAGTGGAGTGATAATAAATCTGGGTTGAGTACTGTAGACTTTTAAATTTGAAAGCCTTTGGATAGCATTAGAAAAATACTGTTAAAGCTTGTCTAGTGAACGAGGAGCATTCTCTCATGACACTGAAATCCTTTCATAAAAAACATAAAATACCCTCTCATGATATATGTCCAATATATATGTCTGTGGCCTTGGTCTGGTGCTGTTCTTCATAGTTCCAACTAAAGGAAATTTTAATGCTACAGCACGCAGATATATTTTAGATTTTTAATGTGCTTCCAATCTCGTGGTGTTGCTGCTTCATGAAAATGTCCCCTGTGCACAAAGACAGGTCCATGTTTTTACCACTTTTGCGCAAGAACTCGACTAGCCCACACAGACCCCTGACCTCAACCCCCATCACACAGCTATCAGTGTTGGGGGAGCGCATCCCTGCAGCCGGGTTCAAAAATCTGGAGGAAAGCCTGAAACCAGAAGACCTGATCCAGCAGCATAGAGATACTGCTGGCCATGTGGTGCATCTTCGATCAACTTGACATGACAAACTAGGTACTTAGCCTTGAGGGTATAGTATTAAGTTGACAGCAGCAGTCTTGAAGAAATAATGCATCTGTACAAAATGGTTTTAATGACTGGACTTCGAAGCCCTTGATGAGTATTACTACTAAGAGATGGCTCCCTCATTATTTGTATATGTAGCCCGCAGGCTGTTAAATTACATGACGAGGGGACAGCGAGCGCTGCGGCACTGTGGTAACCGATTTAGTTGGACGTCTGACCCTAATGTTGTTATCGTAAAGAGAAGATGGATGGAGCAAGTCGAATCTCTCCCTCCCTCCCTCGGCCCTGTCCCCATAGAGGAGCAGAAACTGGGAGAGCGGAGAAATGAAGTGACATCATCAGCGTCAGCCACATTCCTGCGGAGGGAGGGGGCGAGGAGGAGGAGGAGGAGGAGGGTGAGGAGGAAGGGGGGGAAAGAGGGAAGAGGAGGAGGAGGAGGAGGAGGAGGAGGAGGAGAATGTCCCAAAACTTTTGAGGTTACAGGACTGACATCCCCCCTCCCCCATCCCCTTGAACACACACACACACAAATACATCTATTCTCCCTCGTTCTTCTTGCGTGTGCACGTTTTCCAGTGCACACTGTGTGTGTGTGTGTGTGTGTGTGTGTGTGTGTGTGTGTGTGTGTGTTACAGTACATGGGCTCCTCTTCCTCATCATGTGCTCCCTGTTTTAATTCATGTGCCCCCCCCCCCCCCAACTCATACCACCCCCTCCCCTCCTCTCCCCTCCCCTCTCCTCTTTCTCTCTCCACCGACCAGAGGAATGCAAGAACCACATCTGGAACTTATTAGAGAGTGAGAGAGCGAGAGAGAGAGAGAGAGAGAGAAAGAAAGGGGTAGATGGAAAGAGAAGGAGAAGTAATGGTGGTGGTGGGGAAGGGGAAGGGGGATTGGGGAGTGTAGAAGAAGAAAAAATGAGTCGTTTTCCTTTTCTTTTTTTTTAAGTCCAGGAGGGGACAGAAAGAGAGTAAAGAATGAAGTTTGGTAAGAAGGAGAATGTTCCAGAGATAGCCAAAGAAAGTTAACAGCAACACCGATTAATGCCAATTAACCTCAGTGAGGACGGGGGCAGGAGAAGAGCTGGGCTGGCACCTCAGACGTGGGTTCAATCACTCCCGATTCCAGCGCAAATGTAGCCTTTGAACTGGCCTCGACCATATTCTGTCTGAATGAGCAGCTTCACTGTCCCCACTGAGGGAGCAGTCAAGCCTGAGTAATAGTCCCTTTCTCTCCGCCACTGGCCTCCCGACCACTCCTCCTCCTCCTCCTTCGTCCTCGTCCCTCTCTCCTCTCCTCTCTTCTCTCCCCGGCTCGCTTTTTCTTTTCATCCCGCACTACAATACCATCTCCCCCCTCCACACACACACACACACACACACTCCACCTCGCCATCTCTAAAACAAACAAACAAAAAAAAAAGTCTAATCGCTCTCCATCAAGCTTCACCCACCTGCCCCCTCTTTGTCCCCCACCCTCCTTCTCCCCCTACCCCCAAACAACTTTTTTTCTGTGGACCCCCCCCCCCCCCAATCACCCCAAATTGGTCCTCGCTGCAGAATGTGGCCGTGCAGTTTGGAGAAAACAAGGCCAATAGATTCAGTCAGATGTGATAAAGTGTTCCTCTCTTGCTCGGGGGACTCTGCATAAAGAAACATTTTTAAGGGGATGTTATTTTTTTCTTCCCCTTCTTCTTTTTATAACTTGGATGCCCCCGGCCTGTCAAACACAATCAGATTATGGGGCCTTTAAATCCTCGGGCTTCACTTGAGAAACGTTCATGTAGCCGTTGAGGATTCAATGTGTACAATCTCTGGATTGAATTTATCGCTGGCCACAAGTTTGATAATGAATTATCTGACTAAATTCTTCTGTACTCTATCAGGTCCTTTACCGGGTCATCATAGAGCAGGCTGCTTCTTTTTCTCACTTGCATTATAGGACACTCGTGTCCGGACATATGCCCTTAAACAAACATATCAACTGAGAGAAGCAATCGACATGTCACACACTGACAAACACCCGTCGGGACAGAAATGCCAAGAATTTGTTGATTGAATGGAACCCAGTGGGGAACAACAGGCGAGGATGTACACTATAACGGGCTTCATTCCCAGATTGAGCTTTACAACTGGTTCAGTGATTGCTTTCAGTGGCTGATGTCAATTAGAGATGCTTTTCGGTAAATAGGCTTCATTCACATCCCGTAAAAAACATGACCCGAATTCGCATATTAACGGTAGGATGCTCCAGAGCCATATCTCACTCGCTGGGATCAAAATTAAAAACAGACTTCTGCCTCGCTACATATGTCACTCCAGATCTCCACTCTGAGCCGGAAAGGGTTCACTATAGCGCCACAAAATGGTTCGTTAGCCTTGAAACCATGGCAGAGCGCTCTCAGAAAGGTTCACGGAGCTATAAATAGTTCTACAAGCGGTAATCCATGAGACCCTCATTGGAGGATCTCGACAAGTTTGACTATTTTTCCTCATCAGCCACAGTAGCTGCTGCTGCTCGTGTTTAATCTGTCATTATCTGAGCAGAAACAAGTTCGCCCAAGTGCACTTTTAGTGATTATTACAGCCCACTGTGTCCCCATCCTTTTTGTAACCAACTTTAGTGCTTGAATTTCTCCAGATCTGCATGAGCTTAATGAGAAGGAGGTCTGGCTATGTGAGATTAGCTCAGGCTAACTACGCAGTTCTTCTTTTATTTCTTGTGGGAACATAAAACACATCATTTGCTGCCGTGATAGAGAATTTTTTCCCCAGGAAATGGAAAACCGATATCTTCAGCCACTGTGTACGAACCAGTGATAGTGTTAGAGAGTGGAAAAATGGGAATTTATTTAGATTATATTGGCAAGAATGCATGAAATGTTGTAAATCAGCAGTTTTAACAGAGTGTTTTAGTACTGCGCTGGATTCTTTATGAGGCTCCCCTAATTCTTTACTGTTATTTGAACTATTACAGCCCACTTTGAGTCATCAACATTACGCATATAGTCGTAGAAGAAGCACTAGTTTCCTGATCAACCAACCCTTGAGGAACCCTTATTTTTCTGGGTGTAAAAGCCCCCCGAATGTGTCTGACTCTTCCAACATGTGAATATTTTCTTTGCTGAGCACAACACAGGAATCCGTCTGAGGTCTATGATTCACAGCTCGGCTGTGTGATTCAGAGAGTGTACAGTACGGGCAGCAGCAGCAGCAGCAGCAGCAGCCCGTGGCCTCGGTCGCACAAAAGGACAGAGGCTGACAAATCGTACACCTGCACTGGAGCCTTTGTCCGAGTCAGCATTTGAGCCTGTAACGTCTGGGCCGAACTGAGAGCAGTGCTGCAAGTCCAACCTCAAGGCCTCCTACTCATTAGGAAGTTAAAGGAGTGTGTTGGCAATGATTGATTATGCAGTAACACTTAACAGCTGCGTTAATGGTGGCGCTTGCTTGGGACTTAATACCAGGTTGGTATGTAGATACAAGACTAAGCTACTAAATCAATCCCTCCAGCGATGCTGCTGGTGGAGACATACTGTAGTTAGTCCTGGTTGCGACTGTATCATTGAATCTAAATAACGTAAAAACATTCTGATTCACCAAAGCGTTAATTAGCTGCTCCACTAATAACCATCCAATCATTAGCACTAGTGTGCAAATTGCAGGCCATGAAATACTGTTTTACTCGTCTAATGAAGAGATAAGAGTCTGGGTGCTCTTAAGAAAACCTAATGTAAGAATGATCTCTTCTGAGGTGATATTCATTCCAGCCTGCTCGGGTTTATGTTTACTCCTCTACATGTTACAGAGCAACATATGAGACCTTACATTTATTGCATCATTTTAAATCTTACTGAACAAAACACAGCCACATGCACAGCCTGCTAATCTTTTCTTCTGGACAGCCTCTGAGAGCGACTATCTTTGTGCTGAGAGCCCCAACGTGAAGAAATAATGGATTAGACCATTGTCTATGGACAATAGGACACATGGCTTCACACATGTAAATAGGCGCTGCGTGTGTGTGTGTGTTTATGCACATCTGCATGTGTCACTGAGCTAGTCATGTGGACCGAGCAGTTTATGAGTGGACAAACTGAACAAACAGCATGTGGCAGTAACATGGGGTCTCAATGGGGTGGGGGGGGGGGAGGGGGTGACTGGGTATTTGTTTGTTGCGACGATTGCCAGATTGTGTCATCTGTGGGTCCGTGGAGCGCCTGATCTGTCGATGAAAAGGGACCTTCTCGGTGTGTACAGTGTGTAGACGCCTGGCTCGCCTGGACCTACAGCAGTACACCATGGGTGGATGCCGAGCACAGCGAGCCTGGATGAGCGATACAAAGCCTGGCAGACACGGTGACATCATCCCTTTCCATACCTTCCCTGTCCACGAACACGCCCCCTACCTATGATGAAGTGGTCGACTGGACCGGCCAGCCGCGCACGCTCCCGGTCAGCCAAGGTAGACAATAGGAGGGGGGGAAAAAAGGGAGGTTTGCTGTGCTGTGTGACATGCCTCGATCAAACAGGTAGCTTATAGAAATTACAACCATCCTCTCCTCCTCCTCCTCCTCCTCCTTCAGCCTCCTGTCTCCCAGCAACTCGGTTTACAGCTGTGATTATCATAAGCCAATAGCCTACCTGGCACCCCACAGGTATGGAGGGGGATGGATGCATGGGTGCTGCTGCACATGCCTCATTGTGCTGCTGAGGAAGGCAACAGAGAGGGTGAAACGGGCTTTGTGTCAGGCGCACATCCTACCTGTGTGGCACAGGAGCAGCACAGGGGTGTGTGTGTGATGGGGGTGAGACAGAGGGGGGAGAGAGAGCTCTATATGAGCTGTCTTCCACTCCAGGATGACTACAGGGGCTGGGAGCAGTGGTCTCATTGACTGAAGTGCTGCTGGCATGTAGAGCAGCGCTGGTCAATCACTGTCATTCCCGTCACGTCCTCAGCGCCTCACCACGGCCCGTCTGAATAACGGCACCGGGGGTTTGTCATAAGCAAAAGGTCATTCAGGCCGGGTGGACGCGCTCGCGCGCATGCAGCAGTCATGTTCAAGTTGCACACGCACGTGCGCAGCCGAACGCATGTGTTGGCACGCGTGCACAAGCGCGCGACCATCATCATTAACAAAAAAAAAAAAATTGTGTGGTGGTCCATGGCTGCGGTGCGGACACGCAGTCACACGCGCGCGCTCGCTCGCTCACACGTAGCTACACGTGCGTGCACGCGCGCGCACACTCGCCTAAGGTGATCCATTACTGCGGTTCATATGGGAATGCTATGAAATCATGTTATATGCCTTTCTCTTTCCCTCTCCCCAACACGCACACACACACGCACACACACACTTCTGGAGGAGTCTCAGCGGACACAGGGCTGAGTGTAGTTTCACACAATATTCAGTTTCAACATAATTCGCCGTATTCTGCGCAAAAGAAAGAGAGAAACGCAGGCTTACCAGTTTGAAAACTCAACACCAAACTCAGGAGCAGCAGCCTCTGCATGGTTCAGCCGACCAATAAGTCCGTTATTGGCTCAAACCTCCGTGAGGACAGCATCAAAAAGCGGGAGTTTGCTGACTTTAATGACAATTAGACAAAGAACAATAATCCTCCTGCGTCGTCCCTCCTCGTCTGTCCCCTGACTCGGGCTGGACTCGTTCAGCTTTTACACCATTTCACTGCTTTTTCTTCACCCCTCTCCTCTTCTTCGCTCTCCAGCGGCAGTCCGTTTTCTACTCTCCACTGAGGCTGCAAGCGAGCGGCAACGACGCGGGAAACTTCCGGTCACTTCCTTCAAAATAAAATCCACATTGAAGAGCATGGTTATACACTGGTAGAGACACGTTGCTTTTGAGAAATTGAAATCAGTAGGCCTAAAAAAAATATAACATACAACATGTTATCATTAAATGTGACATTCATATAATACTAATATCTTCATACAGAAACATTTTTCTCAACAATAAAAAATATTTCCTTCCTCCTAAGTAAAATCCACATTGAAGCGCATGGTTGTACACTGCTAAAGAGAAACAAGAGTTAAATAATATATGACAACATATTATCAAAAAATGTAGCATTTATATAATACTAGTATCTTCTTATGGAAATGTACATTTTTATGAACAATTATGAATATTTCCTTCAAAATTAAAGCCTCTGTAGTTTTAATGTAGTTGAAGAATGACTGACGTCTTAAATTATAACCCAAAAAACTGGAGAATTGTCTGGAAATTGTTGTAAAGCTGGAAACTCTTATATTATTAGAATTTTTCATTATGTTTCTAAAACTCTGATGGAAATAAGCAAAATAATGTTTCTAATTCAGTAGGCTAGTCATATTTGATTCGATTATTATTAGAGAAACCAAGCAGTGCATTGACAAGGTCTCCTTTTTAGCTCCGCTTGTAAAATAATTAAATCATAAATAAATAAAAATGATAAAGGTGTTCTCTTTTTTTGGACTTCCCAGACAAATCAAGTGAGATAAAATAAAATAAAAGTTCACCCAACGTGACCACGCTCTACTTCCGGTGATGTCCACGCTGTAATCTGTCTGACTTGACACATATTCTCATTAGCGGGGCATTCCTCTCTCTCTCTCTCTCTCTCTCTCTCTCTCTCTCTCTCTCGCTCTCTCTCTCTCGCTCTCTCTCACGTCAGCAGTACAGCACTGCCCCCTTTTTTCTCTCCCTCTGGATCTTGCACAGGGCCAACATGAACAAAAAAATACATCATGAAATAAAAATATAAAATGAAAAAACTAAACCAGCTTAGAGAAGCATAATGATCCGACACACTTGCTGTGGATGGATGGGTCTGTTTGGTTTTGATTGTTCACAGTGAGCCATCAGGCAATGAAGTCATTTACCTGAATCTGAACTTACCTCTGCACTTACTGTATATGCTCATAAATCAGAAGATGAGGTTATTTGTATTGACTTCATGAACTACTTGCAGTGATGTCAGACTGATATCACGTATGGTGTCACAGTAACATTATGTCGCACTCAGCTTTAAAGTCAAATAAAAGTATGTTCTTAAAAATATAAGAGCATACTGAGCACTGTAAGAAATCACTGCAGGGATAGTCACACACTTTTCCTTCCTTGGATGATACGGACTGTGTGGAGGAATAAAGCAGTGATGTCAGTGTGATGAACAAACAGGCCGGGTCTTCATTCCTGTCACATAATGTGGGCTACAGATTTTGGTGATGGTTCCCCATGATGCTGTTGCTGTCACGGCTCAGTAGGTCGGTCTGCACACTGAGCCGGTTCTCCAGTTCAGACCTGGGGAGAGTGATTTACACTGATGCTGGAGCGCCCCCTTGCGTCCTCGACCCAGGACGACAATGTATGTGTTCCAAGCACAACTGGAGCAAAGATCCCAAAATATCTGCGCATATTTTACTGGTTATTGATAGCTACTCATCATTTACAAAATGTATGGTTTATAGACACATTTACTGCCTGACAAGAACCACTGGGAGCCGCTGTAAAGAGACAGATCATATGTGATATATGTTCATATGTGATTATTAATAAAAGATTCATTTTTACTTTATGATGCTTAAAATATTTTTATTTAAAATTAAATGTTTACACGTTAATCATGCTGTCAAATTTACAGTTTTTCCACCAGATATCAAAAATAGTAATAATGCGAAAATCATTTGAAATGTTTATCACCCAAATTACTCCCATTAAGATGTCAAATATCTTTCTTTTTTTTAACAGAGAGATTTCACTCAAAAAGCAGATTTCTTTTAGAAAAATAATAATATAAAAGACATCTGGATTTTAAGGACAGGTAAAATGTACAAAATGTGAAGACACGTTTTTATGCGCCCACAGTAACGTGTTTTCGGTGTAGAATAAGTATAATAAGTAGGCTCATATGAATAAACCTAACATAACATGGACTGAATCTATATTCGATATTTTTCATTATTAGTTTAAATATACCAGAGGAGAGCAGCGTATTCAGAGCCTGCATAGAACACCGGTGATGATGGAGTGTTTCAGTTTGTTCAGTACATCACACATTATCGCGCGGACAATGACTACCATAATAATCTGCAACTAAAACATCACCATCGTTTCCATCCTATAAAAATGACCGCAGGTCTGCCGTGTGGCACACAGAGTGACTCATCTCTGCCGGGACTCGAACCCGGAGCCTCTGGATTAGAAGTCCAGCGCGCTATTCCATTGCGCCACAGAGACTGCGCCAGGATAACCCGGGTCTGGCACGGTTTACATACTTCATATCCTCTCATATCGTTGCTCTCCGCATCCTCACAGCATCAGGACCAGTCTGAGCCGACATGTTGGCGCTTGCCGGTGGCGGCCACCAGAGGGCGCTGTTGCTACACGCTGAGGTGGGAAGTTACATCTGAGGTGCGTCAGGTTAGCTTGGCGTACGACAGGAAGTGGAGTTAGGCTGTAGCAAAATAAAAATCTATAGCTAGCGCGTCAATGTGTGTTAGTAACTGAGGTTTTTATTTTGAAAGTGTGACACCAGGAAACCTGTTTTATATGAGCTAGCTTAGCGCTCGACGCTCAAGTATCCTCCTTAGAGCCAAAATGGTGTCTTTCTCTTCTAGCTTTTTACATTATATTTATCAGGGTGTGTGTTGTTGATTAAGAAACATAAGCGAAAGAAATTAAGCCCGCCAAAAACCACTGGACAACCAACTGCAGCCATTTTGAAGCGATTCAAAGAGAAACAAAACGTAAATTTGTAATGAAGAACGGAATAGCAGCGGATTGGTGTTATTATAATTAGAAACAGGCCCATTGAACACACGACAGGTGTTTTATATCATGTTAAAGAGACGTTTTGGGATCTTTTTTTTTTTTTTTTTTTTTTTTTGCTCCTCATTTTATAGGAATTATCGTTTTCCTCGTTATCCTGCAGGCCCAGGTCTACTCAGTCAGCAGCTTCATATGGAAATACTGCAGAAGTCTTTCTGTGTGGAATAACACGAGTGGGGTTACACCGAGATTGCATCAGATACCCAATTACCCAGCTCCTTCCACATGCTCTTCACTACAGTGTGACACCTTAATTAATTTCCTGTCATGTATGCTGTCTTTATACACTTTTCATGTCAAGGGCACCTAAGTGGAACGCAGACCCAGGTTTTTGTTCCATGCAGATGGGTTTGTGGAGTTCTTCTCTTAATCTTTTCTTGGTATTGGTAAAATAAACCCTAAAAGGGAAGGATCATAAGGTGAGCTTTATAGTACTGTGATAATATTCTATCTAGATTGCAAAACAGGAATGAAAAGAAGCTATTTAACAGTCATTTCCGCCATTTTCAGAAATGCAGTTCGACTGTTCTTGGAACAGTCATGAGGACTGCAAAATGTTGCAATTTTTGACCAATTTTGAAACTTCCTCATTTGGTTTATTTGGTTACTGAGAAATACATTTCACAGTCTGTAGAACTGACTTCTCCATAAGAATGATGAATCATTTTCAGCGGCAGAAGGGTGTACCAGTTATTTTCTTATACCTTTAAACATTTGGTTCCCATTCTGTGATCACATTAATCCTATTTAAGACTTGATCTGCCTTAGAATGGTTTTAAAGTTTTAAGAATATCAGAATGTACAGGTCCACTTGCCCAACGACCTTCTGCAAGATGACCCATGGGTTTGCATTAGGACCAGTAATTTATAAATATAGTCTATAAAATCTATAAACGTGAAACCTTTTCTTACTAAATTGAGGTCAGTATTGTCAAATTCTTACTAGACAGTAGATACTGAAAAAGAAATCAGTCGGCAAGTGTTGCGCCAAGTTAAGATATGATGTAAATGTGGGTTTTTATGAAAACTATGATTTGAGAAAACTTCCACAGTTAAATGATGGAATCTTTATGCTAAGCTAAGTTAACTAGCTGCTGGCTCCAGCTACATATTTACATGTTAGAGTGGCATCAGGCTTATGATGTAATTCTAGACGTTAAAAAGGTGAATGAGCACTGTTCACAATGACTTGAGAAAAAAAGTGAAACCTATTTCAGTGCAGAAACCGCAACTTCAAACATTTATTGGTACACTGGCAAAGGAAGCAAAAAAATGACTAGCATAAGACAGTCTCAGTATCTAAACATTCACTGTAGAGCACCAGTATTGATACAACATGAGTGCACCATCCATTCATCTTACATTCATAGTAAATACAATAGAGGGGAATTTCACCCTACTGTCCCAGCTCAGTACTGTCTGAGAGAAAAATGTAATTCAAAGCTAAATAGTTTGTTTGACTAATAATAAAAAAAATCTGCACCCACCACAGTCTAACCCAATCAGTGAGATCGTGTAGGTCAGCTCTCAGACCGAGAAATGTCTATATACAGTAATATCTAAAGTCTCAGTTATTCAATTGTGCAAGAGAGCCATGTGTGTTCAAGCAGATATCAGACAATCGGACAATGTTGTGTTGTGAGTTCTGTGTAAACAACGTTTTCAAAGGAACTGTATGTTCAGTGCTCTTGGGGCTACACCTTTATAGCCTGTGTTCTTCATAGCACAGTACGTCATTCAAGTGAGCGACTGGCCATGACTAGTCATTTTATTAAGCTGGTCTTGAGGCATAAGTAAATGTCTTTGTTTTGGGGTGTAGCAGACAGGCTGGTTGTAACTTGATGACTGTTGCCTGCAAATTATTCTAGTAAGACATTTAAAAACCCAGATGTTCAAGATGCCACTTGATAAACAATTAAATCAAAGCATCTTATATATCTGACATTCAAGAGATTCCTGAAATTTTCACACATCCTGAAACCAGCAGATGTATGCTTGGAAAGCGCTGAAACAACTCATTCATTATCAAAATAGTTATATAAAAAATGCACATGTACATGTGTATGTAAAGATTACATCCTGACACTCTGCAATACTGAACTCCCCCTTGGGCCGAACAGCCGCATGTATCCAAGGGGGTCCTCTACAACAGTATACAGTGGAAAAAACTTTTTTTTGTTGTTTGTTTTGTTTTTTTTGCAATGTTATCAAGGGTAAATACATTTCCAAAAAATGAGCTGCTGGGGTGCATAATAATGCTATAATAACAAGCTGATAAGGAACTAAGATGTTTCTAGAATATTCGGCGGTTTGTGTCATACAGTGTGTCTGTCTAAATAATAACAAACAAGACTTGTGAAGTCGGATTTCAGCTACATCAGTTTTTGAACCACAATGTGCAAGAGTGCAGTAGCTGCCACTGTTTTTTTTTGGTGCAATTTAACTTTGAACTGAAATCTTCCTCGATGACTTTTCAACATGCCATAAGGCACAAAGTCGAGTTTGAGTAAGGGAAGCATTCTCTCAGCAATATCCTGGGCTCATCCGTTAAACAGTCCAACAACTTTCAGTTCACCTCTTTCCACTGCAGAAATATGTCAGGAGTCAAGTTTGCCATTTTAGGGATCTGCCACAAAAGTGATTTTACAGTTTTCTTCCTCCTCTGCTGGGATGTACAGATTGGGGACATTGCTCTGAAAAAAAGAAAAAGAAAATGGTTGTATGTGAGAGAAAGTTGAATGTGTGGGGCAATTTAAAACACATAAAAGGGGGAAAATAAGGGGAAACACTTAGCCTCACTGGGTACAAAGATAATAGATAAGATATGTCTAACAGCCCCTCTAATAGCTCACTGTCACTTATCTTGCTTGTTTAGTCCATACAGAAAAACAAAACTCAAAAATGACATTGTGATTGTAAGGAAGGGTTGAGTGCTGGGGTGTTTCTTGGCCTTATGACAACCAGACTACAGGAGGTTACACCCAGAACAAAGTCAGAATGTGTCCTTTTTACACCTCATAATAATAACATTTGGGTGTGGACTAAACCACCTAAAATGTCAAACTGTTCCATTCCTTCAGGAATCAGGAAACTAGCCTGGAATTAGTAGTAATAATAATAATAATAATAATAATAATAATAATAATAATAACCCACAAACAATCACCTTATTGTTGTTGTCAGAAATATCGCTGAGGAGGTCCAAAGGTTTTGGTACTTTGGGGAAAATGCTGTTCTTGTTCCTGTACAGAGATAATTAAATATTAGAGGCAAACAAAAACATGACACCAAATAATAACAATAAACAGGAGCAAAAAGACAAAGACCTAACATACTTCCTCCAACACACAAAAAGCAGGGCTGCCAAGATGACAATCAACAATGGGGTGATAATGGTGGCAGCCAGCAACACATTAGGATTTGTATCTGCATCTGCAGGAAAAAACAAGAAAATTATAAATGTGACTTAACACAGCTGTTTCATAATTTAAAGCAGCTTTTTTGCTGTCAGTGTCATTCTTAATACAACCACTAGATGACAGCAAAATTGGCCACAGACACACACACACACACCATACCAAAAGAACGCGGAGTACTCCATGGTGTCTCCCATTTGTTCAGCTTTGCTTTAATCTTCATGTTGTACGGACAGTGAGGGACTATGGGAAGCTCGTCTGAGGTTTTTTCAATTACGTCTTTAGTCTGTGATAAAATGAAGGGACAACATTGACTTATCACCTGGTTGAGTAATTGTTTTCAGAACATATACGCATATGACTAAATTCTGTGGAAGCAGAATATAACTGACAATATGAATCTTACACAACTGCACACTTGATTGAGAATTTGACAGCTACTGGTGAATTTTCCAGCTAATTTCAAGAGGTTTAATTTCAAAAACTTGATGGAAAAGTGGAAATGGAAACTTTGATCAGCTGGAGCGCTACAGGAAGAGTCAGGGGATCACCAAAATGATCCCCTGAGCACCATATGTATTCCTAATTGTTGATACAGGTTTTTGGGAGAACCTAGAGATTATGTAAATTGACTTTTCGGTAAATCTTAGCAAAAGCCAAAAGACTCAATCTGTCCTACAGTTGTTGAGATATTTTAGTCTGGACCAAAGTGGTGGACCGACTGAACGACTGTCTGCTTGCGTGGATAAAACCTATAATAATTACCTTGCTGACGTGTCAGAGCAGGAAAGTTTCATTCCACTTAAGGGAGGGACTTTTGTCAGACCTAAGCGGTACACATAATATGGTTGAAAAGAAACCTGACTGTAAACATAACGTTTGTATGTTTACACGAATACTCTGGGAAGTACCTTTATGTTTACGGGGAAATTCAAACCATATCATTCCATATGGGTTCTTTTTAAAATAAAATAATTCAATGCTAGAACGTCAGTGGTGTTTAAAGGTCCCATATTTCACTCTATTATGTTGTATTATTTGAAGTTTTGATGAATATATACTGTATATGTTTGAGGTTTTAAGTACAAAAACCACCTCAATATAGTTTTACACTTCTCTTTGGAGCTGACTATGGTGAATCATTTCTGATTTCTGAATTTCGGACTGTAGCATACCTGGACAGTGGCTGAGGGCGTGACTGTATAGTTATGACATCCCAATCTTATAAAAGTCCTGATGGCTTGTTAAAAGGCACCATTTCTGAATGTGCGCTCTTTGCATGTCTCTGTGGATTGAGTGTTTTGATACTTTAACAGTATTTACATTTCGCGTAGACCTTTCTAAAATATGGGACTTCCACATTAAAAGGGATCAGTGTGTAGGATGTAGTGGCATCATCTAGTGTAGTGGCTGAACATAGTTGCCCGTTCCTCTCCTTCCTAGCATGGAGAAACTACAGTGGCCGTGAAACATCTTTCCTATTTCATCACCTGAGATGAAATAAGAAAGGTTCTATATAAAAACAGTGACAACAAAAATGTTGTAGTGCTGGGTCTCTTACCTTATTTTTATTGCATTCGGTGTAACTGATTATAAATCTCCACCCATTTCCAATGTCAGGTGCAGTCCAGTTGATAATGAATTTATCCCCGGCTTTAGTGACTGTCCAATTGAGAGCAGGAGGTTTCACTGTATACACAAAGACATCACAGAGAGTCATACACAATCATAACATACTGTAAATCAACTAATATGTTTTAAAAATCCCCCAAGAGACATTTAGGCTTATTTTTTGCTCTGCTAAAATGGCTGCATTGTGTGTTGTCCAAAGTTTTGGATTGTGTCATACCATTACACAAGTACATATAGATATGTAATGACATTTCCACACCACAATAACTGCTAAAAGAAAGGACAGAAAGCAGCTTCTCTTAATACTCTAGTTATGGCCGAGACTAAATGGGGAAGCAGGACATATTTCAACACAATGTTTCCTAAACAGAACTCTTGATACTTAATTAGTCCATTGGTCAGTCCACTTGCTTGCTACCTTGAAAATCCTTATAGAAGATGTTCCTGTTAGTCTTGTTGTCCCGTGTTTCATTAAACAGGATGCGGATACTGTTGATGATTTCTGCATGCAGATTGCAACCAGTTCTGCCATTGCCATCAGGCATAGTGTACTGTGAGCACTCTTGTAAGGGTAAAGGTGTAGAATCTCCACTCGCGTTTAGTAACCTTGAAAAGAAAGAAAAGTGATTTACTTTCATGCTGTACAATATCCTTGAATTCCTACAAGAAATACAGGTGATGAATAAAATGAACAAATACTTAAATAAGCCCAATCCTGCCCTCATTTTGCTACTTAGACCTTCAAAAACACAGATAAAACAATTGTAAAACATGGTTCATTAAGTTAAAAGAATAGTTTGACATGTTGGGCAATACACTTATTCACTTTCTTGCTGAGAGTTTAATGAAAGGATCAACATCACTCATATCTCTGTCTTTTAAAAATGAAGCTAAAGCCAGCAGGCGGTCAACTTAGCTTGGCGTAAACACAGAAAACTAGAGCACTGACCTCTTGGCAGGGTGCAGTGACTTCCTGGAGCCTCGACTGGTTGCCTGGCAGCCACGTGTTGCCAATAAGATTCCAGGAAGTCACTGCAACCATCTAAGATATAGTTCCACTTTAAACTTTAAGATGCATGAAGCTCGCTGGTTGAATAGATTAACTGAATTAATGATGGATACGATCAATTAGTTGAACAGAAAATTGACCATCTAGGTCAATAGGGGGTATATAGCATACATACTCTTAGTTTCTATTTCAATTACAACTTTGATTTTACTATTTATTTACTTTTATTCATGTGTATTTTCAATTCTCTGTCACTCTTTTTTGTTGTTTTGTATCTCAACCTGCTCTAACAAGTAAAATAACCCCACGTGGGACCAAAAGTTATTCCATCTCTCAATGCGTGTCACGCCGTATCAATTCCCTTTAATACCATTTTCCGAGTGAATGGACTGGTTGCTCAGCAGACATTTGGGCATGTCACAGCAGAAACAAACACAGGTGGATTTACAGTAACAACAGTAATGTCGGCTCTGTGTAAGTGTTCCAGTAAACTGCGACTGAACCAGCAATCACAGAACCTCTATTGAGTGCTGTGCAACCAGTCCATTAGTTTACAGGATGTGCAGACAATGAGAAAACTATAAAATATCCTTTGATTTTCTTCAGATGGTTTGAATTAATTTAACCATGTGAATTTAAAAATAGGCTGAATATATTGAGTTTAAGTTGTATGAGATTACATTGCTGGTGATAAAAAAAAAGGCAAGATTATAATACAGATTTCAGTGTTTGATGATGAACGTCACATATGTTTTTCAGCTTTTTTCCATTTATGCTAATGGTTTTTTTTGTTATGGTTGGCAGGATTTAACAGTCCACCCTCGTATTTTAACGCTACATTACCAAAAATGGCTTAGGCTTTGTAGTATAAGCCTCACATAGTCAACAAGCAATGCTTGAGGCCTGGACTAACAAAATGCTGAACCACAAAACATTGGAAGAGGAATTTGACCTTTACTGAACCCTAGCTCATTACATCCACTCGGGTCCAATCTTACTCTAATGTGTCAAAACCACTTCTTATGTGAAAATATTTGCTGTGGACATGGAACTATTGCAATGCAGCTCACTCAGAATTAGATCTACTAATAACTTTGGGATGACTTTGGATCTACAGCACTGTTTCCAAATGTCCTTTTCTTGTGTAAGCACAAAATGTAATGCAAAAAAATAATAATAATTAAATAAACACATACTGATAGTAAAAACTGGGGGAGTGTGGACTGACTGGGATCCAAGAGCATCGAGTGTATTTGGAAGAATGGATGTTGCACTCCAAATTCCTCACCAGCTCTGGGAGGAACAGAGACACAGACGCACATCTTAATGAACAGAAGAACACATGAACATTACTGCAATCCTTATGTGGTTCAAAAAGCTTTATCCCACATTTGTTATGAAGGGCTGTGGTGGAAAAATTAGCTACCTGGGTAAGTGAAATTCTTGTGAACTGGCTCACTTTCGTTTAAGCCACAGACAGTTTTGACAAACACGTTTAAAAATCCACCATTCATCCGCACATCAAATTTCCAGGGTGGTCTCATAACCTATCAAGAACAGAGAAACAGAAAAAACACACACTGAGTGGACAACCAAACCATCATCATCATCATCACCATCATCATCATCATCATCATCATCAGTAGTATCAACACTGAGACATCCCAGCACTTTACTACACATGAAACATGGCTGCAGTCAAAGATGTAGACAACTGAGCTCTGTGGCTGTATGTTGGTTCTTAGAGAAGTTTTTTTTATTCTTTATAAAATTGTATAAAAAGAGGGTAAATTCGGGTATATCATCATGTAATATGTATGTCATGTATGTAATTGAAGCTGGCATCAATAGAAAGGTTGTCTATGATGAAATGTATGCATCTAAAACCCTTATGTGCAGAATGTTTATGTATAGCCAGTGATGGAATGTAACGTACATTCATTACTTAGATTTTCATTTGATGCTACTTTCTACTTCTACTCCTCCACGACTCAGAGGCAAACATTTCTACTGTTAATAGAAGGCATTATTACAGATTGAGCTGCCAGCAGTAAATAAAGAAATTCAAAATTGCTCCATCCTGACCAGCGGTAATATTTAAATGCTATATATATATATAAAATGTCACCTTTGATACATCCATATTGCTGATCGGACTTTTATACTTTTACTCTAGTAAAACAATAATGTTCGACTATTTTAACTTACTTACTTTAGGTTCTGAGCACTTCTTAGCAACATAGTTATTTTGTCGTAGAGAAATTAGCACTGTACCTTACTGTCCTACCACACTAAGTTGCCAAAGTCAGAAATACTCCTACACAGAGGCTAACAATTATATATAAACTATAATTTATTATAATTATATATTTATTATAATTATATAAACATTTAACTAAAAAAATTGTGATTAGTTATGCGGAAACTAGAGATTATGTAAATTGACTTTTCGGTAAATCTTCTGGCATCAAATGATGATCCTTGTAAACTGAGATGAGCAGCTGTGTTTCTAGGAAATATTTGAACTGCTTAAATACCTTAGTATCCTATGCTTTATGGGATCATGGTGGAATTGGTGGAATACTTTGGTGCAGACACTCCAAAGAAGATAGATAATATGAGATGCATACTCACAGTGTCACTCTTTGAATCGCGGCTCTCAGGTCTCAGTGACCATTCAACCTCGTATATGCAATTTCCCATTGAATCCTGCGGATGTGCCCACGACAGCTGTGGTTCAAAGTCACTAAACCACCCAAGAGACACATTTTGTGGTTGTAAGATTTTACCTTAAATGGAGAAAGAGACAAGTGACAGAAATGTGATGACACAGGATTTAAGCATGCTTTTCTGTCTGCTTTAGTCAGACAATGAGAAGGTGCTGCTTTAACCCTGCTTACAGCAGTCTAGTCGGATTATTTGTAGATCCACAGCGTCTTTGCTGCAAAGAATTTCCAAAGAAACTGAAGAGGTTGCCTAACAAACAGCAGGTCAACAGCTTTACTGTTTGGAACGTCAAAGGACAGAATCGCAGTCCAGATAAAGAAAATCATCATGTTCATGACTATGTCATTGATTTGTGCCACATAAACACACTCAGATCATACTGTATTATGTAAACCCACCATAAACTGCACCAACAGCCTGTACATACGATTTTTTTGGCTCATTCTCCATCCATCTCAGACACATCCTCACTTCCTCTGACTCCCTACATTTCTTTAAAAGCTTCGCAGCCATTGCCAGACCTGTCCGCCCACCCGGAGAAACAACAATTTCCCACCTGTCCCAGTTACCTAACTCCCACGTCCACCTGCTCAGCCGTTCCTTTTTTCCTGTCCTGTCCGAGCTCCCTACCTACACCTTTTCCCATTCCCGTTAACGTGTGGACTGGCCTCTGGGGTACATCTGTCTGGCTTAACTGCACTTTCCTGTCCGCCTTTGACTCATCGGTTACTCCTCCTGGTCGCCTGTGTTCCCGTAAAAACCGCCGTGACACCGTGTAGCCATGTCGGTTCGCGTTCCTACGAATTCTTCATACTCTAAAAACTCCTCTCCTCTCTCCGACATTTAAGTGCATCATTTGTTTGTGTTACTCGACCCTTATGAATGCCGGTGTGACGTCAATACTGGGAACCACCGTTACGGGAAACACTTCAACACTTTACGACACAATATTCAGGTTAAGGCGAAGGAAAAGAAATAAAAAAGTATACAAATGTAACACGGTTGTGTTTCATTTCTTACCTCCCTGACATGTAACCGTTAAGAAGAGGCAGCTTAAGCCGAACAAGTCCAAACTTTGAAACATTGTCCCGTCCTGTTTTTTTTTTTTTTTTTTTTTTTTTTGAGTCTTATTCCCAAAGTTTGTTTTCCCACAGCTGGCTCCTGTGAGGAATTACTCCGTCCGGTTGTCCAAGCTGCTGTTACACTACTTTAAGAAGAAGTAAGACACTTACTATCCGTGTTTCAACTTTCGTTTTAAAGCTATTCTGAAGGAGGGCATTATATCAGGAGGCAGGATTTGGTCGTAGTGCTCCCCCTTTATTTTTTTTGGCAGGGCACGCGCGCGCTCCCACGCACGCACCCAGTGAGTCACACTGGTGTTCGAAAATAATATTTGGAGAGTGGTGCATTTTCTATAATTTTGGCTCTGCATGCCTCCACAATGGATTTGCAATTAAATAATCGAGATGCATCTGAAGTGCAGACTTTAAACTTTAATTTGATGGGTTAAACAAAAAAATTGAATGAAACATTTAGGAATCGCAGCCTCCTCCTTTGTGATGCTTTGCCAGGCCTTTATTGCAGCTGTCTTCAGTTGTTGCGTGTTGATGCGTGTCATTCTTGTCATTGTCTTCAGCAATTGAAATGCATGCTTGATTGGGTTGAGATCAGGTGATGGACTTGAGCATTGTAGAATGCTACACTTCTTTGTCTTAAAATATGTCTTCAATGTTTTGGATCATTGTCCGTCTTTAAAGTGAAGCACCGTCCAGTCAACTTTGCTGAATCTGAGCAGTATATCTACACACTTCAGAATTCATCCAGCTGTTACTGTCTTCTGACACATACTGAAATACTAATACAAGGACACAGGGTCGGTACTGAGGAGGCAGAGACAGTAGAGTAAATTAAACAAATATTTTTATTGAAATAATGTGAATGAATCAGGCTTAAAAATAAGGCTGCTGCTGAGAAAAAAAGAGTAAAGGTTAAACACAAGGTGAGTATAAGAAATTATTTTATTAACAGAAGAACGCTAAAAGGTCGGCTATAACAATACTAAAGTTCAAGTTACAATAACAGAAAACTAAAATCAGTGGGCTGGGGCCTCAGTGGGAGGCATACTACAGTGTGTGTGTGCCTCCTTCTTAAGCTGGGGTGCAACACTACAAACAAAAACCGCTACAAACACACTAAAAGTGCCCCAGTGTCTGCTTGCATGCAAAAGGGAAGTGAGGTCCTCACCACGGTGCCTAGCCTCCCACCTGATGACAACCAGGCCGCACTGAAACTCAGAAAGGAAGGACAAAAAGTTAACAAAACCTACAACCCAATCAATAATCAAACTAGATTGCAAATGTAAATTAAACAGATATACTTAAACTAGCCAAACTGAATAAACAAAGAGTAACACAACAGTAACAGTAAAAAAACTGCACAAAGCAAACTAACACAGAACAGCACAGCAGCAAGTGAGCTTTGGTAATGCAACCACAACACAGACCAGCAAGAGGCTGAAAGGAGCCATTTTGAAACCTTATATACCCAATACCTAAGCAGGGAGAGGAGCTAAGGGAGGTGCTAAGGGAGGTGGCTACCTGGGTTGCGTTCAAAATCATTCTGGTTAAGAGAGTCCTTGAGGGTTACTAATGGTTTGCACCTTGTGGTGAACCCTCTGTCTTTGCTCTTGTAAAGTCTTCTCTTTATGGTAGACTTGGAGAATGATATGTCTACCTCCTGGAGAGTGTTCTTCACTTGGCTTGATGTTGTTAAAGTTTTTTTTTTTTTTTTTTTTTAATCATGGAAAAGGTCCTACGATCATCTACCACTGACGTCTGTGGATGTCCAGGCCTTTTTGTGTTGCAAAAGTGTTCTTTTTTTTTCTTAAATGTACCAAAATGTTGATTTGGCCACTACTAATGTTCCTGCTATCTTTCGAATGGATTTTCTCATTTTTGTAGCCTAAGGATGGTCTGTTTCATTTGCACTGAGAGCTCATTTGACTGCATATTGTGGGTTCACAGCAACAGCTTCCAAATGTCACACCTGGAATCAACTCCAGACCTTTTACCTGCTTAATTGATGAAGACATAATAAAAGAATAGCTCACATCTGTCCATGAAAGAGCCTTTGAGTCAACTGTCCAGTTACTCTTGGTCTCTTGAAAAAGAGGGAGCTACATATTAAAGAGCTGTAATTCCTAAACCTTCTGTCCAATTTGGATGTGAATACCCCCAAATCAAAGATGAGAGACTGGACTTTAAGCCCATATTCATTATTTAACTGAACCTTGAATATATATTTTTTTACAACCAAAATAACAAAACGTGTCGCAATGTCCGAATATATACAGCATGGACCTAACTGTAAATCCATTTTTTTTAATATAATAAAGTGCATGTTATAAAGTGGCTCAAAGATATAGATGTAGAGGTGCTCTGCAGCAGGTAAACTGAAGGAAACAGATGAACTAAAGAGTTAAAGACACAAATAAGTGGTGAGGACTTCTGTTGATATGCAAGAAGGGTTATTTGCTGTTGCTGTGACCTGCCCATTCATCAACAAGCTGTGACAGGTCCATTACTTTCATCTTAAATCAATGCAGGTGGTTAAAAACTCAAACGAATCACTGCTAGGTAACTAGTGACACACAATCACAACCAGCACACATTTTTACTTTCTATTCTTTTATTCCACATTAAACCTGCAGAAATCAACAACCATCCCCCCAACAGGCACAGGGAACTGGTTGGTACAGGGAACAATGCATTGTAAAAAACAAAAAACAAAACTCTTCCTCTCAGTATAAAGGAAGCAAAACTGTGTGACTAATGCTGATATGGAATTTGGGTGTGTGGTGAAAGAGGAAGCACACTGATAATAATATATAATCAAACAGACTTCACGTCGAAGGTGTTCACCGTTGTGAAAGGTAAGATAAGGTTCTTCTCAGCACCACAGGTCAGATTTTCAAGAGACACGTCAGATTAACTGTTGTAAGAAAATTATACCAGTCCAAAATATGAGACATTTAGCATCTAGAGTCATGCAGCTCAAAGTGTAATTCCTTTCAGCATGCACTAATAATGGGTTAAGAGAGAAACTAAAGTGAAAGTAAAAGATTTGAAGTTTTGCTCCAAGATTAGATATTCAACATTGTCACCAAAGCTGTACCTCTACATTCAATTTGACACGATGAAATCTTTTTTAGATGGGATGAAAGAATTCCAGCTATCTGCCACATACTCACCCCATCAGTTCCTTTTAAGAGTTTACAACCATGCAAACTGGACAAAACAAGCTGTTTTCACAGAGGAATATGTGTGATGGGGAGGGGCACCGCTGCATATCTTGGCTTCCTGTGGGGCCATGGGATCATGTTTAGCAGTAGGAGATCTAAATATTTAATATTTATATAAATATGTGCTTTCCCACCACATAGGTTATTGCTTCTTGCCGACTGTCTAGCTGCCATGATAGCAGTCATACTGGCATTTGCTTGTCACTCCCACAAACAAGTTGGCGCCAAGACATCAGCCACCTATTTTTATTCCCTTGTGATCTCGTATAAGTAAGTACACGGCACATATAGGGACACTCAAGTTCCTCTTCTAGGTAGGACGGTGCCCATTTGTAGTCCTCCATGCTTTTCACACAAAGACACAGCCCGCCCTCATCCTTGTCTTCCTCCTCAGTGCTCCCCAGGAGGACGTTATTTTCCTGTTGTTTTCCTATTTTTGTATTTCCTCATCAGCCTACATCTTGCTTTCCTCACTGAGTAACTTAAAGCAGCTGAAAATCTTGATTTGCTGACCTCTGGTGGTTGAAGTTCTCATCTGGCTGCAGTCACAGCAGAATGCCACTAAAGTCAGTAAAGGAAAGGTGCAAGAGACATGAAGCTTTCAACCAGAAGTTCAACAAAGCTTTTCTCCTGGTGTTGAATTAATCTGTAAACGTTCCTGATGAATTTGCCCAGATTCTAAGTCCAGCTTTAATGCAGGCATTTCTCTGTACATGTCAGTTGTTTTGCTGGATAGGGCTGTTTTCGCTCACAAGGATAATTTTGCAGGGTTCAATGGGTTCTGGCACCGGCGTGTACAGTTTCGTCTGTGTGGCCTGAAAAAAAAAAAGAACAATGTAATGAGTGCTTGTGGACACAGAAAGCTGGCGAGTAGACCATACACTTCTTTTATTTTTTTCCTAAAATATACCTTAAGGTCACTGTTTCCGTTCATAATCATTTCCTTGAATACTGCTGAAGGATCTGGTATGACGGGGCAAATGATAGCGCTGTGCCTACAGACAGACACACAACAAACATGTCAAAGACAGAAAGCAACAAGCAGTGGACAATGTTTCCACGACCAAAATATAATATTTAAAACATATGTTTTGTTTACCACATAGGTGGTAAAAGATTGCTCTAAAAGATTGCATTGTATTTATCGGAAAGTGTCCCAGCCCAAGTTCTGACTAGAACATGGAAACACACATGGATTCCAGCGAACATTCATCTGCTGAAGGAAGAATGTATCACAGGTTTCCACCCACGTGCACACACTTTTATTCTGTTCACTGACTGTTCGCCTTATTTTAAAATGATTGCAGGAAATGTACTTTGTACCGTCTATAAACACTTTGTGGTATGCAGGTGGAATTCTTTGTCTGAAAATGTACCTCCTGAAGCAGTAGCAGGACAGAATGACGCAGGCAGACAAAATGATGGGGATGACAATGGCAACCACAGTCAGTGTTTCGTCAGGAGTCTTATTGGTACCTGTGATGAGCAACCGGCAATCAAATATTAATATTTAAATTAGGAATAAGGGATTTTATTCACTTCTATGTGCAGACAAAGCTCTAAACATGACTAATAAAAAACGAAAAACAGAAATTAGTGGCAAAGCACGATGAGCTTAAACATTAGTTCCATGCTGGCTGAGTTTACTCCTTTTGTGTCTGTAGCTGTGGCACAAAGTTATTCTAATACATGACACACACATTAGCACATTAGGCTGCAAAACACATTTTTTGTTCATATTTCTGACAAGAACTATTTTAACACACCTAAATCCTGGTTGAATTGGTGGTCTAGTCACACAAGCCGTTAAGGAGTCATGTACAACACTGACATGCTAATCCAATAGATCTATAACAAATATACCCTACAAAAAATGTCCATCTCAATGTGTCATTTCATATTATATTCTAGCATACAGTTAAAAACAAAAGCAAAAACAGTGTTTAATAATATTTAAAACATTTTGATGTAAATCTAAGTGACATAAAATGTGGTTAGTGTACTTTAATGTAGTAAAAGTGGTTGGACAGTTACCATAAATTACAGGCTCAGAGAAGGTGCTGTTTATACTGAAGCAACTTTCAGTAGTCATGACTCTGGATTTGAACTCATACTGGCAGTTCTTATCGTAGATCACCTTCATTGAAGGCTCTCCAATGCCTGTCTTCTGGCATAGCTAAAAAATAGTAAGCACAGAAAACCACAGCGTTGCTTTCAGTTAAGTATAGAGAAACAATGTGCCATTGTTGAAATAAAGACACAGTGGTCCAAATTCAAACTTTTGGACGCAAATGCAGACATTTGTGAAATACAACACATTCATACTGCTGAAATACAAACTTATGTTGTCATGTGTGGTTTGTGGTACAGTTTAGTCATGAGAACATTCAGCGTTTCAGTGTAGCAAATGCAAAACTGCATTACACAAAAGAGGGAGGCCTTGAAAATGAAATGAAAAAACAGTTAAATTTGACAACTTACTGGGGAGTTGCATTTACTGAAGCAGACCTCGTATTCAGAACATTGTTTTCCAAAATTTGAAGCATTCCAGCTCAGTTTGAGGTAATCTCCTTCTTCTTTGACGCTCAGTTTAGGTGGAGGCAACTCTGAAGAGATGGTAAAAGAAAAAAAAAATCCAATAAAAGACTAAAAATAAGATTCAGCATCAGTTCTAAATGTATTCAAACAGCAAATGTATTTTCTTTCACTATTTGTAATGACATGATGATGATTAGAGGTTATACCAACCAATGACAGGGATAAAAGTGATCATTGCAGTGTCAGTCTCCACAAGGACCAAGATGTTTTTGGGCTCAGGATCAATGTGCAGGTAACAACCATTCCTCTCTCCATTGCTGTAAGGCTTATCACATTTCTTTAAACTTTGTATGTCTTCCTGCATACGTCCCTTTATCCTGCAATGACAAAATATGGAGGTGATAAGAGAAGTGAAGATTAGGGAAGGCTTCAGCCTTTACACATTCTGCAATTCCTTCAGTCATCACTAGATGTCAACAAAGCTCACATTTTATCTGCGGCTCCAAGTGTCTTGCCAAATAGGAAGTACAGGAGCTACGCTAAGGGATATAGCCTGTTGACCTGGCCTGCATAAAAGGGAACTATTTTGCCCTTTGCTCTTCCCATTTTGTGCCTGCCTTGTCCTGACATGTTGTCATTTACCATTACTTGAGTGCAGTAGAGCATTTCAACAACCATCATTAAGACATAACTGTTGCTCATATCTGGAGACACTCTGTACCTCCCTTGTTTTGGCTGTTGTTGTAATTCTCACCTATAGTAGAGCACCAAGTTTTGAGACCGATTTGCTGGAATCCAGGAGCAGTTCATTTTATTAAGGGAGGGGAAACATTTGAAGTCCTTCACCAGTTTATCTGTACAATGAAAAAGCAAAGGTGTCATTACATACAGTACATATATGTAGCAACTAGGAAGGTTCAAGTATGTCATCATAATAGACAGTACAACTGAAAAACAAAACCTCTGTGTTGCATAACAGTCATTTCAGCTTCCTGCTTCTTACCTCGGGGCTTTGGCGTGCGAATGGTTAACATGGCAGGGACGGTCTCATTTGGTTGGTTACAATTTTCCCCAGTGGCCCAAATGTTGTAGGTCCAACTATCAGTACCCTTTGTTTCTGTGAGAAGGGTTTCTATGGTTTGTAATTTCTTTTCATGTACCTGTAATTCAGACTGGAGGAAAAAATGAATAAATGACAATTATGTTAACAGATACTGAAACACTTAAATAAAAAATATTTAAATTTAAATATATTGGTTTGGTTGTAGCTATAATATTTGCAGTTTTTTTCATATGGATTAGACAATGGGCCTCTCTATTCTTAGCTTAAGTTGTAAGTCAAAGGTTTTTCCCCTGTCGAGACAGGCAGACTGTTGGAATCATCGATTTGTACGCAAGTGAAAATACTGAGAAAAAAACAAAACAACTTTCTTAAATTAATCATACATGCCACTTCAGAACAAATCTGTTTGAACATGTGCGTTTTGCATTGAGCCAAGAGTACATATTACTGTATTTACAAATGGATTAAAGTTTGTGTTGTGGTGTCAAGTCCTATGGCCTAGAAATAATCTGGTAAGCTGGTAAATGGCAGCCAACTCTCATATTTGTATACCAGATTTCTTAAAAGCATCTCTAAGGAAGTGAGAGCAAAGTAAAAACAAGTATTTTACTGGGTGGCAGTTATGTAATTTAAAGTGTATGTGATATGCAGCTAGTGGGCTACAACAAGTTTTTAGTGAAGTGGAAGTAATTCTCCACTAATATTGCTGCAACCTGGGGACCCCCATGACTCCTACAAATACAAATACAAATACTGTACAAATAAAAAAAACAGCGTCATCAGGTTCCTTACTTTATCTTCTATTTTCTTCAGACAGTAATTAATGCCACTGTTGTCTGCCAAACCTATGGGCTTCTTCCAGGAGATGTTCACAGTAAACTTGTCAAGCCACTCGTACGTCAGGTTCCACGGTTGAGGATACCGATCTGGATGAGAGATATTGTTGAATTAATCTCAACTGTTTAGAGCAATGGTTCTCAAGCTATGCTATGAGCACCACTGATGCTATCTAATATCTTCCTAGCGGTACACGGAGATTTTTTAAATGAAACAGATTCATTTAAAAACAAAACAAAGTAATGACTTTTTTTCAAAATTTTAAATTAAAATAAACTACGAGGTGAACTAAAATGTGACAGTGAGACAGTAAACAGAGAAAAAATGAACGGTTCAAGAACTCTTCAATAATCATCCATCTTATTAGGAACAAATCTGCTTCCTGTGTGAACTGACCATAGCTTAATAAAGTCAGCCTACGCTGCTGTATTTGTCATGATAGTAGTACTTATAAAGCCAAATATTTTCTGAGTTAGTGCGATGTAAAAAGTTTGAGAAACACTGGTTTAGAGTTTACAGACCATAATTATCATTTTTTAAAATGATTATTTTAATCACATATGCCACTGCTATCTTAAATTTGAAGTAAAACCAAATGTTTTTTGCCAATACATTTACAGATAAGGGCCCAGCAGTTCATGTTTTGTGCCCTGGGGGAGGTTATTTTATCAACTTTAAACTAGAAAATATGTTTGACTATGATTTCCATTTTGGTAATACTTTGCAAAAGACAATCCACTTCCAACGCATCAGAGTCGCACCAACACACTGTGGTCGAATGAGTCAAAGTGTAGGTGAATGGATTCCTATAATATTCCCATAGAATGTATTTTTTCTGGAATCGGCTGATCTATTCAGTCTAATTCTATGCTGTGCGCTGTGAGTGATGTCATACGCAAGCAACGCGGTGTGCTGTGATAAATGAACATCTTGGAAACAACCAAAATAAACACTCAATGCAAGATCTTCAAAGTATCCCAGAGGTGCTATGTACACAAAATGGTCCCATGTCCTCTTAAAGTTTCCATCTTTGTTGTTGTAGATAACATGTGTTTATATGATGCAGTATCTGACTTCAATTCCATCCATTTTTTTTTAGAATGAATCAATGCTAACATTTGTCAGTTTTGTATTACACTTTTCAATACCATTGAATGTATTGTAATCTTTGGGTTCATGTATTCTGTTCTATGAAAATATACTTGTCATAAGACTCGAGCTGAAACCCACATGTTCATTTGCAGCACAGTGTGAAATGACATGAGTGGTGCTGACAGTTCAGGCGTGGAACGGCATGCCTCTTACATCATTTTGCACTCTGCACTCTTCTTTCCTTAACACTGCAACATGACAAACTGTTATATGAATCAAATGGTGTTATTGTTGCCTCCATGAACATAATTAAAGAAAAGGGAGGTTGGTTTTATTCTGAAAGAATAAAGGAAAACAGTGATTGGGCTGATCTTCAGTGGCTTTATTGATATCCTCTCGGTGTAACTGTCAACTTATCTGGCTGCAGTGTAAAATATATGGCAACAATCATAATATTGTATCAAAATCACAATATCCCAAAATGAAACGTCTAAATAATTCCATTTAAAAATCAATAAACTGAAAATCAGAATGTTTACTGTAAATAAAGTTATAAATATATTTTTTTTTAAATTGCATACAAAACTCTGTAAAATTACACATATTGTCTACAAATTAAGAAACAAACTTTTGACAAATTTAATTTCTTTTGTACAGAAAAATTACTATATTATTCATACAATATTTCCTGTTTTTTAAATTACATACAAATGTATGTAAAATAGCTTTATTTGTTCATTCAATAAATCAATTAGCCACATCTTTAATTAATTTGTTAATTAAAGATGTGGCTCATTATATAAAAGCTGATGTTTACACTAACAATTTTGTTTTTTTCTTTGTAATTTTGATGTAAACTTACCTTAAATCTAATTTATAGATCAAATTTATAGAAAGAATATATAGATAGAATCATTTTAAGGGGTAAATCTTATCAGTTTTACATTTATATATTCTTTTACATTCTAACTCTAATTGTACAAAGGTGCACTGTTCTGACTCTCACTGAGGTTGAAAGTGATGCAGCATGTTGTGCCGCATCGAGCGTAACAGCACGTACATGCCAAGTGTCTATGAATCAGGTAAAATTACTCAGAGAAACTGCCCACTGCATGGTGGCTGTTGCTCAGGTGGTGAAGCCAGTTTGTCTAGTAATCGGATGGACTTTCCTCCAGTTTAAGTGTCTATGAGCAAGATATTGAACCCCACTGACTGTAAAGTATGTGTGACTGTGCCTGGTTAATGTTTATATAACAATGGTGTTACAAATTAAACAAATGATTTTTATTAAAATCATGCATTCTGATTCAATATTTTTTATCTATATCTTTACAACGTAGCTCTGTGCTCTATTCACATACCATCAGCAAATACGTGACTATCTACTGTTGCCATGGCAACAAGTGACAACAAACGTTAACACTTATTTTCAACTACTAGAAAATGATATCCACTTGATGAAGCTGATAACATGATGACACATGAAGGAAGCAGCGTGACTTTCTTGTGATCGAGTTAATTTCAAGTTATTTATGTCATTATCTTGAAATCGCAAATGTTGTTATCCTGAGATAACTGGATAATTTTCTTCAGATCTTGAGATTTTCTTAAGATAACTACATAATTAATATAAGATCTCAAGAAAATAAATGGATAGTCTAGTATATTATATCACTGCAGGAAACATCATTCGCTCTAGCAAACCCATCAGTGTGTCACAAACATCAGTCAGCATCAGGTATGACGTCATGTGTGACGGAAATCTCAGGCCTATCACATTTGAGTCATTATTACTGAAAATTGGCAACTTTTGTTGCCAATTTTTATGTCATTATCCTGTTATTTCAGGATAATGACATAAATAACTCGAGATCTTGAGAAAACAAATGAAATTAGCTCATTAATACAAGAAAACTGAGCCAATAAATAATGTATGAATGTACGGCTGCTCAGGGCTTCCATATTAAATGACTTTCTGGCTGTGGACGAAGTAAAAGCACATGGACAGCTTCCTCTTCCTCAAAATTCTCCCTTTTTTTTTTAAATTCTCCTAATTCTGACTTTAAATTCTGAGTTAACATGAGCTTGAATTGCTTTCAGACTTGGCTAAGTCTAAAAACATTAACAGCAACTGGGCTGTGGTAACATGTAGACCTACTGATCAGAAAAATGTTTTATTGCTTGGCAAAAATGCAGTCCATGTGCGGAACTTGTGTTGGTGGTGTCAAATAAATGTTTAAACAAACAAATCATAATCTGCTGACACCTATTACTGTCCACTAATAAAAAACGACTGTACGGTGGTTGTGATTATCAGTATAACATCACTCCCTCTCATGCTTCCATGCTCATGATTTTGCTTAAATAAATAGTTCCTGTTGTAACACGAGTTGTTATCATTACTAAAACTTTGCAAAACTCTCTTACTAAATTTGACCAAAATGAGGCAATCTACAAAATAAATCTTCTCCGACCAATTAGTGCTACTTATTGATCACAGACTGTATAAAACAGTTTCTTTGATCTACTGGGTCTAATGGTGCCTGGTACTTTTTGGCATTTTCTCCAAATGTCTTCGACAAAATCCAGGAGAAGTATGTTTTATAGGTCTATTTTGACTTCACGTTGTCACATTTCCAACAAAATACAAGTTTTAACAGAACCACCAGATCTAAAGGCTGTTTGACTGCGGTTTGTAAAACTGTTAATGAGCAGCAGAAACTATATTTTTCATCCATTTTCAGTCGTCATTTTCCATATTCATCCAGCTCACATCTTTCCAGGAAAAGGTGTCACTGACTTGTGGTAAAAAACACATGTACAAACACTAATGATAGGAAAAACAGTTGTTATTAGTCTAATATAGTGGAAAAACAATTTAATCACAAAATAAAATCATATTATTAACTTTGACTGCAAAATATAGTAAACAAACAAACAAACAAACAAAAACAGATTAAAAAAAATGTTCTTAAACTAGGTTATTTTTTCTTCTGAAATTTTCAATAAGCCTGAAATACATACATTAACAATAAATTCATCATTTTTAATGAAAGGGCATTTTACGTGATATCGTGCCAAAAGTGCGTCATTAACTCTTGCTAATTGAACTTTGGTCATTCAAGTTAGCTGACTGTGTGCTCGACTAAAGCTCTTATCTAGCCCATACAAGGTAACAATATTTTGTCAAACATATAATTCAGTACCAGGAGATGAAGGAGTGTTTACCTGCTTTACAGTGGAACACCATTATACCGGCAGAGATCGCGACGAAGACGAAAAAGCCCCGAATCAAACTCATGTTGTCCTCGAGAGTCTGAGCGGTTATTACATCTGGCAGACAGTCTTTGAACCCCGAGTGAACACAAATGTTGTCTGTCAGTAACAGTCTGTCACTGCATACATTCCTCAAACACAACGCGACGGGATGTCCACGATAAACAAGCCAGAAGGAGAAAAATATAGAGCAGGAACCCAGAGGAAAAGGTAAACTCAAATCACCCGAAACACCTTGATGGTGTCGGCGGATCCGCGGTGTGAGCCAGAAGTCTACCGGGAACAGCGGGGCGGAGTCGGTGTGAGAGTGGGAGGAAAGCTGTGACGATAGTTACGACAGCGACGAGTGGGAATGTTAAACATGTGTCCTTCTCCCCAACAGTGTTCAACAAAAGACAGTCGACTGTCCACAAAACAGTGTGTTAAAAAGTAATAAGTCATGAGTAACCGTCCCGCGTGGCTTTCTTAATGAAGGCAGATAACGCATGCGTGCGAGCTTAAGTGCAGCATCCCAAACCACAAGTGTCCATCCGTTCCAGGAAGTCGCCAGGCTCCAAATGAGTCTGTGAATCATTAAGCTGATTATGCGTATGATAATGGCTTTATGCAGCAACAAACAGCACAGAGTAGACAAACTGGTGGGAGTATAAGGAAAGAGAAACATACACAGGAAAAACAGATGGTTCCCAATGCTTTCTGAAATTTGCTACACAACACCTTATGCAGTAAGTCAATCATTTGCTCCATAGTATTCACACATTGTTAAGTATGTTTTTGTTTACAAGCTGTTTATCATTTCACTTCACTTAATTAGGGGCAAATGTAGGGGACTTAGTTTAGCTTTTAGCTGTGAAGCTGTCAGTTGCAACCAACTGAATAGCCTACCCCTCACATCACTATACCCTTCCAAGTGTGGAGGAGAAACTACAGTGGCCATAAAACTCACAAAAAGGCCAAAGGCAATGTTTGGCTTATTCATTCTGGGCTACTGCAGAAACCAAGCGGCAACTTACGTGGCTGAGAAATAAAGCCAAAAGGGAAGTGCCAAAACTGCAATTCCTCAAGTGGCCACTTGAGGATGGCTACAGAACAAGTCAATCCCCCCCATACTAAAATGTCCAACTTCACAGCAGAAATAAACATGTTTACAGCCTGGTACAAAAAACAGTTTTGGTCTAAATTGGCTAATTTCCCTGTTCATGACAACTGTACTGAGTGTGAATTTTTATAGAACTCACCCATTCAAATTAAAGTTTAAAGTTGCCTATATATAACATGCCATCTATAACGGCATTACCGTTATAGATGGCATGTTTTAGCACCAAGTTATCGTTTGGCCCGCCTTAGATCTGCCGATGATACGTATCTTTGCCAATATTTAGATTAGATGTTTGGGCCAGCTTCAAAAACGGCGTTTTGGAAACCTACGGGTGATGTCACTCAAGCGCTGCCCATTCTTTCCACTGTCATGGTAGAAACATGACAGACTCCATACAAGAGAAACATATTTATACTAACTATTCAATAATAAAGCCCCCTAAATCTTGCACACTGGACCTTTAAACACTTGATCAGCGTTCAGCTTTATTAGTGTCCTTGTGAGCAAATCTCCGCAGCCAGGTTCCAAAACATTGTGGAAAGCCTGAAACCAGAAGTGTGGAGCCTGTTACATCAGCAGCAGATTAATGTCTATGCTTTTGTTTATGTTTAATTTCTCTGTACATATTTAAATTTAGATCTATCCCAGGTTAATTTTAACGTATGGTTACTGTGTTATAGGTTAATGCTAATGTAGGTTCAATGTATGTTTGCATGCTGCTACTGGATGCTTGAATTTCCTTTGGGATCAATAAAGTATCTATCTATTTATCTTTGGAATGACCAGTATGTATATTTATATATGACTTTTTCAGAGGCTTTTAAAAACTATTTTTCCAGTTGAGAAGAGTTGAGTTTCTAATCATATCACTTCCTCTGCAGATGTAGTTGCAGCCCAGATGTCATGGAGATATAGATGTCTTTAAACCATTTTGAGGATTTCTTGTTTATGTCTGCTTCAAAGCTGAGACTGACTTCAAAGACAACCTTGCAACAGCTGCAGTGGAAGGCCTCATGAGAGGTCAAGAATAGCTACTAGAAGCAGACTTTGTGGTGAGATTTCCTCAATGTATCAATTATTTTTCCAGATTTTATTGGAAAAAGGATTTACAAAGTAAGTTTGACAAGCAGCTGCACTTCAGTATACAATGCAATAAAAATGAAACAAAAGAATCTCTCTGCTAGGACAGATTTGGACTGAACAAGAGTCCGAAATGTTTCAAATATAAATACATACATACAGTACGTACAAACATACATGGATACAGAATTCACTTTACAGCATGACAACAAATTATGTACATTTGCTTAAATATTATTCATCTATCTGCTAATTACAGTGTAGCACTTGTGAAATACTGTGAATAACCAGCATGTGATGAAGGTCTTATTACTTGAGATGAGGGAGTTTTTTCAAAAGGCAGAGCAGAAAGGCACTGGATCTTAACCCAGATGAGAGGAACTCTTTACGTGACTCACTCCACTGAAGTAAATATTATCTGTCACAGCTGTGGTCAGTGTGTCTTGTCCTCAAATCCTTCTTCTGACTTCAAATGTCTACAGGTCATTAAATGAGCCCATAGGGAATACTGTTTCAGTGATTGTTTTACAGCTCTGATAGAATTTAACATAATCTTTTCTTATCTGCTATGGCATTATTTATACCTCCAGTACAATCTGGGACACCAACAATTGTAACTGAGCTACTTTTAAACAAACCCTTGCTAAGAGCTGGCAGCTCTGCCACTCAGCTCACATAACCCTGAGGTCTGTCTTCTATTTTTTTAAACTTTGGAACAGACTGAGAAGGCATTTAAATCTGTCTTTAAACAAAAAGGGTTGTAGAAATTGTCCTATGCTCACTATAAGTGTTGCGAGCAGCTTGTTTATCACCATCTGCTAAGCTGGGTGGAATGCACTGCTGCACTGACCCTTGGCTTGACATTCTCAATGCTTTTGGTTTAGTTGCCTGTTGCAACAGAACCGGTTATGTTGGGATATTTTTTTACCTTGCTGGCCCATCATGAATGCTTGGCCAAACAAAACACTGTACTGGTACGAGGAAGAGATGCTATCCTCTAATAAAAGTTGAGTCAAGTTGTAAAAAAAACATTCTGTGAGGGAGTGCCGTGTCCTGCATAGATCTGGAGCGTCAACATTGCAGAGAGAAGATGGAAGAAAAAAATTGCTTTAATGCAGAACCTCCCTGTAAGGAAACAACAGTCAATCCTGCAGTTTATCGCAAAGGCAGAAAAAAAGTGCAGTGCAACCTAGCATGACTCAGCAGAACACCCAATCCTGACATGCTGACAATTAGTCGGTGTTGCTGCAATACATTCTTAGAAATACTGCTGCTGTGGTTTGAATATTATATTCAAATGCTGCGCTGCGATCTTTCAGCCCGGCCATTTGCTGCACATCCAGCAAGAGTTGCCGATGGTAGCTAAATGGCATCTTTGCCAGGGTCGGGGGTGGCAGGGGGTGTTTTGGCAAGGTTAGCTTGGCAGCCATCAAATGAAGAGTCACTGGTACAAAAGGTACGAGTCACCCCTGTCATCATTCGGGTCTTTGAGGGAAAAGTGAGAGGATATACATGAGGAAGGATGCCGGCTGGGCAGAGGTCAGCCCAGGTCGGTGGATGTCCCGCTGATGGCGCGGAACACATGGAGGGAGTTTTGTAACAGCGAGCGCATCATATCTTCCTGGTAGATCTGGGGTTGAAGCAAAGCACAGAGAGGATGAATGCCAGTTATTTGCATAGAGACAGACACACTCATACCAAACTCGGATATATTTTTGTCCGCACATATTGAATTACATAGGATGTGACACACATGTGGTTTGACATATAAAAGAGATGTGTTGTTTATGCAATGAAATACAGAAAAAACAAAGCTATAATGTCTTGACACGAAGGTGTGCATGTGTTACTCGTGCATGTGTTACTCATTGCTGGATGTCATGTTCTCCATGCACCAGTTCTTTTGTTCTCAAAACTCTTATCAGTATTTCCATTTCATGTTCAACCATTGTGACAGCCCGATAATTGTTTCCCTTTATCATTTTGGATTGTTTTTCTTTTTGAAAAACCAAACATATTTGAGCTGTGGGCAGCAACAGGGAGGTCTGCCAGCAGGTTTCCAAGGTGGCCAGTTGTGTTTAGGCTACCAGCAATTAAACATTTGTATTTACTGCAACCAAACAGCTGTCGCTGCTGCAGAAACATATAACCAAACGTGTCCGTGCAGCAGAGTACAAAGCACTACGAGACATTGTGTTTATAGTAGTAAAGTCTACAGCGTGATAAAGGCTTAATCACATTTGTTTTATCTATTAATTTAGTTACAAGCACTTTCACTGATTTAGGGCACGTCGTTTATTTAAACTATGAACTATGAATGAAAAAGCCCAGAGGAAAAGATCTGAACCAACTGGTGCCAACATGTGTAGGTTTAATGTTCAACTGTCATGTCAGGCAGTTCAAGAGCAATTACCAAAATATTTGTTCATCGCACACAAGAAGCAACATGTAATATACTAAAAAACAAATAACAAATGGACTGCCTGCTAATAATCCACTAATAATATTAAAACCTGTTCAAATCTAATTTAGATTCATTTCTAATCTACCTAATTTATTTACATGTCAGAAACTTTCATGTGTAGCTATTAAAAGGTTTTGTATTAATCAGAAGAATGAAAGAGGACACTGGCGGTGCTGCTTATGAGTTAGAAAGTCTTCTGGTACTAGTAAATTAGATGTGTCCACATTGTTTGCCAACGAGCATTTATGCATGCAATGTCTGAGCTTAAACGACGCCGGGTTAAGCCTGCTACACATTGCCATATATGTAGTCTTCTCTGAACATGCATCAAAACTCCAAGTTGTCCCCACAGTAACCAGATGTAACCTTAACTAATGATATCTAATTACATTACAGTAAAAGTGAAAAGGAGAATTTCTACTTCTGAAAATTAAAGTTCACAAAATATTTTATCTGCGATATTGTTGAACACATGAGTCAACTGTTCTGTAATTATCAGTTGTTGTTTCTGCTGTTACAACATCCTAGTTCTTGCCATTTCTGCATCACCTCCTATCACTTCAGTGCAATTTATGACGCCACAGCTGGTGACTAACAAAATATTTACTTATGATTTTTTTTATTATTATTATTTACAGTTGATTTTTGCTGATGCAACCACAACTGCATGACTTGAAACAAAGGGGTTGACTGAAAACAGAGACATGGATGTCAATTTGTCAACAATATAGTTTGCTCTTGTATTAACTAAGGCAGTGGACTATATACTACCATGGAGGTGTTTTTAACATGTTCCATCACTAACCAGGATATTACTCTATAAGTCAACATAATTTGGTTAATGGTGTATCTCATTTGTTTTCAACACCATCTGTGGCGCCATAACATTCTCTGTTAACCATAACCATCTATACTGGAGTCGGATAGGTTTGTCAAAGGGGAATGTTATGGCTACCAAATGTCTGCCACATCTGCTCAAATCACCTTTAACATCAAAATCTTTCCACTTGAATTAATTTTATTTGACATTTAAATGTAACTGCTGCATTTGCCTGACTCTTTTATTTGTCCATTATTCCCATTCTGATCTGAACTTTGTTTAACACAAAAAAAAAAAGTCTGGAAGAAATGAACTAAGAAGGTGTGAATTCATAATGAATCAAACAAAAGGACAAAAACACAAACTGAGCTTGAACACACACTTTGTGATCACATTACCTGTTTTTCCTTAAAGCTAAAAGGCCAGCACATTGGAAAGAAAAAGTCAGACCAGTTAGTAAAATCAGAGCAGCTCAGGCATGATCAAATATCAGCAGGCATGATAAGACGCTGAAACTCAAGCTGACTGATAATAGGTCAGAACCTGTGCTGGCTGTGCCACAATACAGTCATGACACATCCCAGTGATGCCCAGAGAACAAATTACACAATACTGAGCATGAATAAGAGGAGGAAAGGAAACATCTGGTCTGTGTCATGGTTTTTGACCAGATTAACAAACCTTTTAAAAATTTTATTTCAACACCCTCAGATATTAGCTTTTTTTCCTCCTCACTCGGATTTTAAGAAGCAGTTTGAGTGTGTGAGCCATCTTATGTGACACTGGGAGTCATTCTTCCAGGAAATGGACAAGAGGAAATTCAGTTTTCAATTATTCCTGGACGTTACATTAAGCTTCACATTGCAAGTCATTCTGACTCACTTCATGACCAGTGCTGAATGTTAAGAGTCACAGAACCGAACAGAACAGAGAACAAGTATAAGGGAGCTCTTTTATTTGTGACTCCCACAGCTACATTATAACTGCTGTTGAACATTACTGAAAACGTTCTTGAAACATTATTGATTAATGATTTAACCTGCAGGCTTAATACACTGATAATGGCTGTGTCAGTAATGTGTCAGTAATGTTCCTGCCTGGAAGTGGATCACTAAGGTTTTCTTCTTGTAGCCCCACCTCTCCAGTCTGATCATTTGCATAGTAAGGTAGTCATAAAAATACACCACAGTGCAATGTACTCTGCTTCTGCTCAAGGTGCAGCACAATAAACAGTCCCTCATAAAAATGATTCAAACACAGGCTTATAGCTGAGAGACTATATAACTGACTATAATGCAACATTCTGCTCTGCTGACTGTCACTACAGTAACTTCATATGTCAGTTTCAATGGGTTGAATCCATAATATTACAAAAAAACATATTTGGTCACTTAACTCTAGTGAGTTTTACATTCAGATTTTATGATATCTACTCTCTTCACTGCCTCCAAACACAGCACTACAGAGGTTGATAGAACGCTGTGGTGCCTAGAGTAGGGATGTTCATGATGACCCTTTTTCTTTTTCTTTCTCTACTCTCAGTAGGGTCCTGAGGGGGGTCCGTCATACACGGGGCTACAGCAGATTCCCCTCTGAAGCTTCCCCACAACACAGCAACAGCCCGAAGAAGTGCAACAGTTCACGCTTCACTCTCAATCTTTTTGCTTTGTTAATAAAGTTATCATTTAAACATATCTTGTTGTCCGTGCTAGTGAAATATCAATAAATGTGTTGGGATATTATTGAAATAGGAAACATATGGGGTGGCTGCATAACATCTTAGACACAACATTTAAATAATATTCATAATTAGTTTAACAGACTAGCGAGTGTCGACTAGCGAGCGTAGCAACGTTTAATTAACCACTCGACTAATCACGCACCTTCCCAGCATACTGCACTGAAAAAGCGACAAGAGTGTTGCTGTTACTTTAAATCATCCACAGAACACACACTGAACTGTTTTCATGGAGACCATTTCTTTGGTAGCAAGTAGCTCCAATGAAAAGTGAAGTCTGGGGATTATCCTGACTAACAGGGACATTCACGTTGCTGTTGAATATTCTATCAACCTCTGTCTGTCTACACACATATCTCAAAACCTGGACACATAAAACCAAAACTATGGTTTTAAAGGACCATTGTGTTGGGTTTTATGGCATCTGGTGCTGTGGTTGGAGATTGCAACCCCCTCACCTCATCCTTTCTCCTTCCTAAAATGAAGGAGAAGCTATGGTGGCTACAAAACCCATAAAAATACATGAAAAACCCCTTCTAGAGCCAGTGTTTGGTATGTCCATTCTGGGCAACTGTAGAAACATGGTGGTTGAACGTGGTGGACTCTGTGGCATCTGTAGATATAAAGGGCTCATTCTAAAGTAACAAAAACATAACCATTCTTATTTTCAGGTGATTACACGCTAATGAAAACATAATAATGAATATTATGTTACATTTCTGCCAGATTCTCTAAATAGAGCCCCCTAAATCAGACACAGTGGGCCTTTAAAGTGATAGCGGCAGGATTTATTGGTGGCAGAATTCTCATTTGTCACACAGACGACCAGTGTTTGACTTCCAGGCCATTGCAGCAACCTTTTTGACCAACAGAACATCCAAGCAGCCCTTATTATCTGTGTAATGTGGGTGTCATGGGGTAAGATGTAGTCAACAAAGAACATTTTTAGCTCATCGGAATATTTTATTGTTATATGCTCTACACTTTGAAAAAGTATGATTACCTGCTCATGGATGATGTCCGATAGCTCCTTTACCATTTCTTTGAAGTTGGCCTTCAGGCCCTCATGATACTCAAACTGGTCCTCCTTGATCAGACGCTCATTTATGTCCAGAGCCATACTGCACGCCTCGACAAAACGCCTGCAATTATTATAAATAAATAATAAATATATGTAATAATAAAATGACAAACTTAAATGGCTGCTTATCAGATCACTTGTAAACTGTTGACAATGACAAGAAATGAGGAAGACAAAGACAAATCAACTGAATAATTTAAATGAGGATTAATAAGCAGTGTAGTCAGTGAACTATAAAGACATATTATACCTGAAAATGTCCTTAAGGTCTTTTACTTTCTTGTTGCCTGACTGGTTGGATTTGCTGTCATCTAGGAATGCTCTGGCGTAGGCCATGGGACCTGCATTCACCTGTAGTGAAACATGCCTGGAAGTGTTAAGCATTGTTATACACTGATCTGCGCACAGATAGATCACAATTAGCACATACCGTTTGTGCTTTCTCGTGGCACTTATCCACCCACCACAGACCAGTTTGGCGCAATGACATTAGTTCAAGTTTTTTCTTTATACGAATTAAATGCCTTATTAAATCCAACCAATATATGGTTTTGTCTTGCAGCAAGTGTGCTTATTTTTCTCTTTGCAGTCTGTGTGTGTGTGACTGAAACCTTTACCTGCACAGAGACGCAGCCCTGCAGTTTGAGCTGCAGTTGGATCATATCCACCTCCTGGCTGGAGCAGAGCTTGGTTAACTCTGCCGTCCGCGCCTTCATCTCATCTATGGCCACATCCACAGGCTTAAGCTCCACCTGCTTCTCCCCCACAACCTCCACGCGCTTCTTCACATACGGGAAGGTGTTGGCGGCTGGGGGAATAGAACAGACAGCAAGACAAAAGTGAACATGTGCTTCTTTGAAGTGTCAGCTTCAGGTGCTATCTTATCATCGACAAAGGCATATGTGTTTGTTTTGCTCTCACAGCAGCATCAGAATGAGCATCTGTTGTTTGTTTTCCTGCTCTACAGGGTCTTTTAATGACAACTGGGTGTTCACAATGAGAACAACATGACTAGGATAAATAAAGGATAACATCTCTTAACGGTTCTGGTCACTTATGAGATGAGCTGGAGATACTTGAATAGTAGCTGCAGGGATCCTAACATCCAGCTGCTGTGTGTTACAGTAACCAGCTGTTTTAATGTTGAACATGCATCCATGCATGCATCAACTTCAAATGGATGAGATGAACAACTAAGGTTTAATCATGATAGCAAAAATAATGCATTATTAATGAGTTGCAGTTACTTTATGCTGTATAGAGTTTATCTCTCAGGTTTGGATGAAACCATCAGAAGGCAAACAGGCTTGCTTTCTTATGTTAACTGCTACTGCAAAGTGTTTGTGAGTGGGAGTGTTTTATGTACTTGTGAGCACGATCCTCCTCTTGCACTGCTCCTCCACCCCACCATGTTTTTTGCCCGACAGCGTGTAAGGCGTCTCGAACACAAAGCGGTTGATGTTGTGGCACTTCTCAAAGTCGGTCTTCTTCTCCGGTGCCTCTTTCTCCTCGAAGTATGGCTTGACGAATGTCACCTGGACGTAGGCGAACTTGGGGTCCAGGTCTTTGGGGTTAACCTGTGAGAAAGCAATTGTCTTTAGTAAGAACATAAATCGGGGTAAGATAAGTGAGGCTTAAATGACATTAAAGTGAATTGCTTAGGAATAATGAGAAGGTAAGGAAAGGAAACCTTTACTTCGACAATATTATCATGGTAATAAAACACACCATCTTTCAAACACATGCCACCTCGCTGATTCTTTGGCAGAGCACAAAATGAAAATTTCTGAAGCCAACACACAAAAAAAACAATTTTTAACTGACTCCAAGGAAGACACCTTGCAAACTGAACATTTGCAATAATATGTGGGACAGATGATATTTTTGGCCGCCATGCCAAACAACCACACATCAAGATATTTTTTCCAAATGTGTTTCACATTTTCCTTCCTCCGTTTATCTACTGCACCTTGTTTGAGTCCTGAAGTATCCTGACATTTTCCGGCCCAAACTTTTCCCCGTAGAGTGTCAGCAGCCGCTGGGAGATTTCAGACAGGCCAGTGAGTTTTGGCTCTTTGTAAATGTACTCCTTCCCGTCCTCCTCCTCGAAGAAGCCCTGAGTTAAAAACAACAAAATTTTCTTCAGTCATAAATCTTTAAATGTTTCTTTTGCTTCTGTCTCAACTTCTAATTGACCTTAACTGCCAATATTGTTTTAAAGATGGAGTTGTTAGACTTGTTCTGCCTTTTGGAGATAACAAACACAAACACAGCTTGCTTTTGTTTTGTTTTTTTTTTATCGCTCCTCTCCAACACAGCTGTCACGTTTTGCTTGAAGGCCCAAAGTTCTGAACATAAAACACATCTTCATGATTTAACATTTTCTTAAAGTATACTTCTAACATCATTGCCACTGTTTGCTGTAAAACAGTTAGCGTGTAGTACTCAGTTGCATTTCTAATTTTTTGTTGTCATTACAATTTTCAGAAACGTTTCTGTGCAACACATTAGGAAAGCCATGCTTTATATTACATGATGGACAGCCACATTGTGAAAACTAATACACGGCAGGTGCATCACATGATGTTTGTTATGCATCGTTCATAAATTTAAATATTTACTGAACACCCTGCTTTGTATCTGTACACTTGTATTACTTGGATTTCTTGCCTCAGCCCACCAAAACAAAGCAGACTAATGTTCAGTTGACCTTGTAACTGAATTTTCGATGCAATCACTCCTCAGAAAAAACTTCCTGCCTGCCTGAGATCAGAGCGTTTCCCCACCACACCCATTTGATTAACATTCCTATTTACCCAACCCTCAGTGCTGTGTGCCTCAAGTGTGTTTAAGAATACACACCCTGTTTGTGCGCGTTGGACCTGGAGTGCGTGCTAGTCACTGCAATTGCTTTTCAAATCACCTCACCTGTCCATAAAAAGCCACTCTGAAGTATGTCCCGAGCAGCCTGCGGCCCGATTGTATCACCTCCATTATCTTATTGTAGGCCCTGTGCAGAGTGTCGTACAGTCTGCTTAGTTTCTGAAAGACAGGACAGATGGCTTCAGATGCAGAGCGTGCACAAACAAGTACAAGCATTTCAGTTACAACCCCATTTACAAAAGAGTTGGCACAGCTGTGAACAGAAACAAAAAGTAATGATATGCAGAACATTGAAACTTTATATTTAATTGGAAGCACAAAGACAGCTTAAAATGTTGAAACTGAGAATTTTGATTTCTCAGTTTCAACATTTGATAATGTGTCTTTGTGCTATTTGTTTCTGTTTACATTTTACACAGCGTGCCAACTCTTTTAGAAACAGGGTTGTATGTAATTGCCTACAGATGGAGTGGCACTTCTTGTCTGGTGTGTGCAGGGAGCCTAAACGTCACTGCGATCCTGAAAAGAATAAGCAGGTAATAAAGGTTCGGTGGATGCTAGCACTTGCCCGACCCTGATGTGGGTTGCATTCCAAAAAGGTGGAAAATGAAAAGTGAGTGAAAATATGCAGTTAGAATATTCAAACTGCTATCATGAGGCTGCTTCGTGTGTGGTCAAGCAATTCAGTAGTTTAACCTGCTGGCAAACATAAAATGAGACGAAGATGACGGTCCTGTGCAAGTCAACAAGCCTAAGAAGCCAAGTTTAATGATGAGTGGAAAACATTAATAGGGTAAACTTTACACAAAGGTATTTACATCAAGAAAATGTTTCTACAAACCAAAGTCCTTACATAGGTGTGATTACGTGACCTTCATAAGCATAAGGACATGGATGAATCACTTTGCAAGGAAAGGCAAGAAACAGTGGCTGCGTGTTTGTGCAGGATATCTATGTGAGAGTACCTCATACTCGTGACGCTTCTCATAGATGGGGATAATGAGCTTGGCAATGTGCGTGATGAGCTCATAGCGCTCAGCTTTCCACAGCTGCTCCACACAGACCTCGAGGTGCTCGACCAGGACTTCCTAAAAAGGGTCACAAATGGAATAATAGAGAGAGATTTTAACAGGTATCAACATTTACAGTATCAAGCCATCACATCAACAAATAAGGGTTTATGTTTGGATTAGCTGGCATGATTTTCAATACCAGGTCCAATGAGTACGGCTGCTGTTACTATAATAACAATTTTGTTATCTTACTGAGAAATTGAAATAAAAGAAGACAAAACTATCTATAACAGGTAAAATCACTACCTGATTAAAGATAACACAATTGTAAGGGCAGAAGATTTAGTCCATACATGAATATCATTTCAGTATCAAGATGGAAATGTAGGCTTTACCTGAAAGGAATATATCAAATAATGTAAAGGAATATTTAAATTTATTTGTACTTCATCCCATATTGGTGCAAGTTGAGTGAGTGTGTGTGTGTCTGTGTAATGTTTGTATCAGTGGTAGTCTCAAACTGTTGTTTTGATAGTGTATGTTTTTTTTGATGGGATGTTGTGACAAGAAAATGACAATAAACATTACTATATAAAAAAGAAACCAAAAAAGTCTGTGCAAGAACAACAAATCTTGTGCAGGTGGCCACACCTCAGTATAATAGACATCTTGCATTCCGGTGTCTTCCCTCATGGCAGCTTCTTCTTCAATATTTAAGGTAATCTTCTTAAAAGCTGCGAGGCCGCTGGGGAACAACTCTGATGATTGAACAGAAAAGACAAGGTAAAAAAGACCGCCTCACATAGTGTGTCAGGAATAGGCTGTAGAAACAATGAAAATGAAAGTATACACTTGCAATAACTTATTTATGAGGACATGTTTTTACGTGGCATCATGTGACTACCAGCAGCAAGCAGAGACAATGTAGACTTAGATACCAAACAAATTTGTGATGGATCAGCATTAGGTTTCAACGAACTGTTACACCTCACAGATTAAAGTTTGTCCGTTGACATTCCTCAAAGATAAACAACAGAAACACTCACATTTGTTTAGAAGGTTATTTGACACCAGGGTTTGCATTAGATAAAAAAAAAAATTAAAAAAAACTTTGTTTTTACTAGATGTCGTGTGACGCCTCGTGTGGCCAAGTTTGGTTTAGGCATAGCTAAGTGCCTGAGGCAATGCAGTTCCAAGGGAAAGGGCTGTTTAGATGGACCTTTTTTATGTGGTTAAAACAGCAATGCCTAACAGTCTTTCCTTGGCTAACTCTTATTTTGCTTGATGAACCAACACACTCACAGCTTGGTATTCAATTACAGCATAGTGTTTACGGTATAAGCCACAAACTGATATGAAAACATTGCTTGTGGACGTGCAATGTAGATGTGATGTGTAGATGGGCGGAGGGCCTTACTTTTCCTGTGTAAGTATTCGGCGACCAGTGCAGCCACATGCACATAACACATGGCAGCCTGTGGAAACAACAGATGAAAATCATGCGGAGATGAGCAAACACACGCAGACTTATGAAAATACGATCAGCCCCATTAGAAAAATAAAAGCCTGTTCTTCATATGTGGCTTAACTTATCCAGGCTAACAGTTCTCATCCAACTAATTTTCAAACAGTTTGATTTAAGGTCCAGTGTGTAAGATTTAATGGGATCTACTGACAGAAATGGAATATAATATTCATAACTATGTTTTCATAAGTGTATAATCACCTGAAAATTAAAATTGTTATGTTTGTGTTATCTTAGAATGAGCCTTTTATATCTACAGAGGGAGCAGGTCCTCTTCCATGGAGTCCACCATGTTTCTACAGCAGCTCAGAAGGGACAGACCAAACACTGGCTCTACACAGGACCTTTTTCGCACTACTGTATTTTCTCCTTCATGCTTGAAACAAGGAGGAGGTGAGGTCTATTCAGTCGGTTGCAATCTGCAACTTTACCACTAGATGTCATTAAATTCTACACACTGGACCTTTAACTAACATTATCTTAACGTTATGTTTGTCACTATGTGCCCTGTGGTGAGCTGGTGACTTGTACAGGGTGTGCCCCACCTTTCACCCAGAGTCAACTGAGATTGATGGATGGATCTTAATGTTATCTTCAATTATATTTGATTTCAGTTATACAAAGTAGAAGCATTTAAGGAATTAGTGATGATTTCTATAGCCGAAGAACAAGGCTGAGAGTTGAAACGTGCAGCTTTCTATGAAACTGGAAAGGGAAACCTCACCACAGAGATAAAAGTGAAGTTGCAGTCAGCATCTCTGGTAATATGTAATACTGCAACCACTGTAACATCATTAGATAACATCAGAGTAATACAATGCTATATTAGGGGCTGAAATGAATTATTTATTGTGTTTAACTGTAAACCTAAACCTAAATGTGACTCACACCTACATACCAAAGTGACAGCTGTGAAACGGCAACATGTGACATCTGTTTGTGTTCCAGTTCAAGTGAAATAAAAACAAATGAGAAATTAAACTGGAACAAGAAATTAAACAATACAAAAGGAAAACATGAAAGTGAAAACAATATTTAAAATAGAAATGAAATAAAATACGACAGAATGTAAAAAATAAAAATAAAAACAGACCAAAAAATAAAATTAAACTAAATTTTGAAAAATAATAACCAAATCAAAGGATAGGATTGCCGGGTTTGCTGTGCAGTCATCTTATCTTTCCTGTCCTCTTAGTGTTGTTTAGAATAAAAATGGTTAAATAAATAATTGCACTTGACAATTTAGCTTTGGTTTGAGATTTGTCTCTTGGTTAAGGGTGCTCTGTCTATCTAACCCCTTAATTAGTTGACAAAAAAACACTAAAAAGCAAAATATTGGGATATAATTTTAACTTACAAATAAGTGAGATAATGTCAGTGAATGCAGTAGCCAAGTTAAATTGCATTTAATGAATTCCCCCTTAAAGTAAGTATGCGGAAATCTAAGTAGTTAGGATACTGAGTAACACGTGACTTTAAAGTTCTCTTGAATTAGATTTAATAATACAATGTACTTCCTACATTTTTTAGATTCCATTTAGAAACATGTTCCAAAGGGTCTATTGGGACAGTTTATTTTTTATTAAATTCACATAATTTTTAACCCTTCTTAAGCAATCAGTTGGGGGAAGATCTGGGTAGAATTTTCTTGACAAAGTTTGGAATAAAACCTTAGATATGATACATTCCTCTTTGCTTACAACATCCAGTTTAAGGTTTTGCATTATCTTCCCTTGAACAAAAACAAAGTTTGCCGAGTTCTCCCATAGTGTCGATCCTATGTGTGACCAGCAAACAGCCCCCTTTCACAATAGTTTCTGCCAATCAATATTTAAAATCTTTTCAGATGTTTTTGAAGTACCCATAGAACCGTCCACTGCTGTGAGTCCACAGTAACTCCAGACTGATACTGCTTAGTTTTAGAGGTATCATGTTTATCCAGTCGTATTTGTGTTTAATTGCATTTTGTATGTCTGTAAATACCAATAAAGAAAGACAACAAGTAAAATAAATATAAACAAAAGTACATAAACTCAGCAGTACACCAAGTGGACACCCAGGTTCAAGCCCTGTGTCAATCCTAAACTTTGACCTTCAACTAGAGAGGAGAATTTCCTTCAATAAACCATAACATTGTTATTACAACCTGATTCAAGTAGTAGTAGTAATAGTGCTAGAGTAGAGATATCTAATATTTCTTTTTAACCAGGCACTATGACTGAACAAAGTCTTCATAATAAAATTATATAACCTTTAATATTGAATTCATTGTCAGTCTTCATTGTTTACACTGGAATGGGATGCAACAGCCAATGTTTATTTCTTAGTAACCAGAAATAAAGTTTTCGTTGGAGCGTCACCAAACTAAAATGGCAAACCTTGACTTGACTTCCCTATTTACTGTTTGATATTGTCCATTTATACTTCATTGTGGTCATGCTTATGCTGTTACAATGTTTTTTATTTGGCCTGTGGCGCATGTCCTGGCAGTACATCTATGGAAAATATGTAGGTAAATATTTTTCTTATGTTAATGTTATTAAAACGTTTCTTCCACTGTATTTTGTTATTGAGAGACCAGGGGTGGTACAGAGAGCTGCTTTGTTGCAATCTTGTGGGTTTCTTATCAATTTCATACCATACCAATGCAAATTCTCTTTCTAGTACCCCACCTCCAAACCAAAACAACACTGCTAACTGTTAGAATTTATAGCTAACAACTAAAACCTGAAAGTGAACAAATGATTTCTTCTGAATGTAGGCTGGACATTCTGCAAGGTGTTTGCTTTTGGAGTTGCCACTCAGTGGAGCAGTGTGCACATCTGTTTAAGCCGTCACTGATCAATGATCTTTTTGTGTCTTTAAATAATATTGTTGCGGGAGGCGTCAATTAGCTCAGTTGGCAGAGCATCCGCCCCATGTATGAAGGCTCAGCAGCGACCCAGGGTTTGAATCTGACCTGCGGCCCTTTGCTGCATGTCATTCCCCCATCTCTCTCTTCCCACATACCTGTCACTCTTCAGCTGTCTCTGTCAAAAATAAAAGCTTGAAAAAGGCCAAAAAAAAATCTTTAAAAAAAATAAATAATTGGTGGTAATTATCTGAACTATCAAGACAGACAAACATATCACACAAAGTGAAACATATATTATTCAAAGTCTTCCTGTTGATACCTCAGAAAGATCTCCGTTCTTCAGGTGTGCTCGGGCCATGCTGTCCAGCCAGGTTCGTCTCAGCTCGGGGGTGCTGGCGTAGGACCGGGCCAGGCTATACTGGAGGTCCAGCAGCATCTCTGGGTCTTTCTCATGCTCCCTCATCTGGGCCGTGGCCATCAGCACTGTACGGATCCGCTTGGTCAGACCCTTCACTTCAGAGGGGAACACCGTGGACTGCATCATGCACGGATGAGCAAACACACACAGACTTAGTTAATTCTCTCAGTTCTTTTTAATTCTCATCCAACTAGCCTGAATTCCTTAAGTGCAGTTTGATGACTGAACGTTATCTTAATGCTTCAATAACAGTGCACTGTTATTATTTTGAAATAAGAAAAACAGGAAGAGAGAACCCAAACCATAATCAGCGCACTCATTAACTTAGTGCTAATCATGTTATTGCAGTTAAACGAGGTAGTGGTGTCAAGAAGCCAAACAGAATGTGCACGTGTTAGGGGTGTTGTTGTGTCTTATATTGTGATCCACGATGATTACACACTTCTGTTACTGTAAAACAACTCCACAGAACTTTTAAGTGATAATCATGAAGCTGTTACAGCCGATCATTCTCCTGTATGCTCTTTATATTTGAGAATCTCAGCACACCACAAGGTCTTATCATAAACATATTCTGACAAAGATATTCTGAGAAAGAGATGGATTTGTATGTATTTTCAAATCATCCTAATCCAGATAACTTGAACATTTGGGATCTTTATTGTCTTTTTAATAAAATCTGGATATTTTCCACTTAGCAGAGGCAGAGACAGACTTTACTGATCCCACAACGGAGAAAATAATTTGTCCCAGCAGCTCATATACACAAGGTTGATAATAAATTACTCACAAGTAACACATATATAGAAAAAAGTCATGATGAATAAAGTTATTAAGTCTTTATAATGCTGGTGCTGCAGTAGCGCTCCTTTACATGGTGGGAGTAGCAGTCTGTTGTTGAAGGAGCTGTTTAAGGCCCCCACAGTCTCATGCAGAGTGGGAGAGGAGTTGTTCATGATGGATGTCAGCTTTGCTAACATGCCCTTTTGATGTCCCACCATACTTTCCACAGCAGCCCGCATGAATGTTTTCAAAACCGCAAACAAATCAAATCATAACACAGGTAAACCATTTAAGTGCTAAAAGGCTCCTTGTAAGAGAGCCTGTCATAAGTCATCTTCACCTCTTACATATTTACGGTCTAAATAAACCACATCAGTCACATTGCAACATACGTAATCTCACAATTGGAAGCAGTGTTTTAGAAATGGGATCCATTTCTGGTCTAAAGAGAGAATAAACGCAAAGATCTGGATCGCAGATAGGCTTTCTGCAGTTTTTAGGTTGAATCCTCTCTTGGAGTGGATAGCGCACACAGGCTTATATGGACAGATTTCATGTTCTGAAATATATTATTTAAAACCTGTCTTTATCAATTGGATACTATATATACAGGTGAATATTGTAACTGGACCCCCTATACTAGTCTTGTTGACTCCTATTGTTACCTACCTTCATGGCCTTGTCACTGTTTGCAAAGTTGTTGATGATGGAGAGAGACTCCTGGAAGCGTGAACTGCCAGTCAGTGCCACATCGGAGATCAGCTGGCTTACAGCAATGATGATCTGGATGGAAAAGGGAGCAAAAGGAGAATAAAGTGAGCGGATGAATAGAGAAGGAGGAGAAAGAAAGAGGAGAAACGGAAGAAGGAAAAACACACATCCTCACCAAATGCTCTAAATGCTCCAGTGAGAGCTAATGGAAAAACGGCCTTGATACTGTGTTAGCAGAGGAGCTGGAAACTCATCCGTCCATCTGTGTTTAAACCGTTGAAAAACCCTGTTCACATTCTTCACCCGCCTTATGAAAGCAACTGAAGCACTCAGAGGAGTTTGTGTGGACAAAAGGCTAATGGTCAAGGGTGAACATCGGGGTGAATAAGTACTGAGATCAAGACACAGCTTGTTATGGACCACCAAGTTTGTTGTACTTTGACAGTATGGCCATTTTTCAATTAGTACTTAACATTTGAGAGCAGAGGCAGGACCTTTAGAGGGAAGACGTGTTTCTTCATTCTCTGCTTCAAAAACCCAACACTCTACTTTACCTGCAGGTGCGTGCGTAGGAAGGTCTTCCTCTTGGTGTACTCGTAGTTGTTTCTCATCAGGAGGTAGAGCAGGGCTGATGCCTCGGCCCTCAGAGAGCCCAGCTTGGAGACGCAGCATTTGAGGACCTCGCAGCACAGAGCCTCGCACAGCGTCACACGGCCCTTGAACAGCACCGACGGGAACTGACAGGGACAACGCGTTAGTGTATTAAATGCAGATTCTGGGCACGGACGGGATTAGGAAAAATACTGTAAGTATGCAGGGAGGACAGCAGAAAAATGACAGGTACTGGAAATGAACAGGAGCTGTGACTTCCACAAAAAACAAAAACTCTGACTCAGATAAAACCAAGCAGTTTCAAATGGTGTTGGCCCTAAAACAGACAAATACAGGAAAATGCATCTTGTCTAGACGTGTGCAGATATTTAGTTATGGCAAAATACCAGCAAATGCAAACTGCTGCAGACATACATACATGAAATGTCTGTATCCTCACTACAACGCATTACTATAAACTATGGATAAAGAGAGGTCCCACTGGAGCTCGCTGGAGGTTGTCTCAGAGCTGAAAGCCAGTCTTAGAGACTTTTGAGTCAGGCTTAAAGAGATCCCTGCCTGGGAACACTGGAACATGATTTAGGTTATACTCAGGGGGGCTGAGAGCCTGCTGGAGTTATCTCGTGAATTCAGAAAAATACAGCAGATTTTTTGACATAGAATTCTATCTCAAAAATGAATTAGATAATTAGTTAAACAGAGCTCTCTTTAGAGATCTCTAAACATAAGTTTGTTGTCTAGGTAATGTACACAAATAGAATCTTAGAAATTGTCTTGATTGAATTTTTCCAGCCATGTTTGTATTTGTTTCCAGAAAAATGTTTATTGTCTGTGACTCAGAAACCTTGGATTTGCTCTCATCTAGAACAAACTTGCCAGGACAGAGTCTTTCCCTACTGCTCTCCTCTGACTCATCACAGAAGCAGCCAACACAGATACTGCTGATACTATCAGAGGACACCACTAAGGAGTGGGTGGGCTCCTCCATTGGGAGCTACACTAGAAGGCAGTAACAAACAAGGAAACAAGAAATATTTATGAAATTCAACCACTCTCATCCCCCACTGATTACTAACACTACAACATGTTCTTTTCATAATGTTTTGGATGTTCTGAGTAGTACAACTACTGTGGCACAGAGGCTGGACAAGTGACCAGCATGCATCACCTCACTTCATTTACATGTGGTAGAGAAATGTTGTCCAAGCAACAAAAAGCTTTTTGTACTTGTGTTTGAGTGGGTCGACGTACCTTGTTAATGAAAGCCCTAAGGGAGGAGAAAACGTGTCTGAGAGCAGCTTCTGATTGATTGACTTTAAGGAAGGTCAGGTAAACGTCAAACACCTTCTTCATCAGGGGGTTATGACCTTCGCTGTCCAGCATCTGGGTCTGACACAAACACACACACACTTGTTTTTGTCAGTTAGGAGAACACTGTAGTGACCTATATTATTTCTTGTACACACTAAATCCCTAACTTGAACTGAAAAACTGATCTTGTCTCTACAAGATGAGAATACAATTATTAACACCCACACACAAAACCACAACGTGAAACACTTTCATAGACAGTGATTAGTTGGGAGTGGATGTGCACTGTGGCATATCTGAAATTGCTAAAGGGTAGGTGTGCATGTGTGTGTGTGTGTGCGTGTGCTGACCTTGAAACACTGAGTGAAAAGAGAGAGGACATCCAGGACACTCAGGCAGACTTCAGTGGAGATGTTGCCTTCCAGCAGAGCCTGGTGGTGGATTTCAGCTTCTGATGGACCTGTGCCTTTATACACAGAGACCACACACGCACGCGTGCACACACGCACACACGCGCACACACACACACACGCACACGCACACACACACACACACACACACACACACACACACACATCAGGTATCAGGACACAGTGCATAGTTAATAGTTACCAACTTACTTGTGCAAAAAGTTGATGATTACCACTGTTTGCTAGCTCACAAGGCCGTCTGATTACACACATAGTAAAGAGTAATTACAGCATGCATGTGCAGAGATCCTGTCACGACAAGGCCTTGCTGAATATTTTATGGCCATGGTTATGCTGGTTCTGGTCATACATCTCTACAATCTATAATTTTTCACACATGGCTGCATGATCAGACATCAGATATAGGTCTTGGAAAGCGTGAGGCTTTCCTTGTCTGTTCACGAACTGCCTTTCGTTTCAATGCAGGTACAAACTATCGTCGCTTACAACAACCCTAAGTGGTCGTCTCCTCACTTAAACTCTCCAATCCCAACCGTCAAGTGCAAGTTCGGGTTTCAACACTGTATGGCCCAGACCAAAGTATTAGACTTGTTTACGTGTGGAAAAACTGGTTTATACTCAGGGGGCTGAGAGCCTGCTAGAGTTATCTCGTGAATTCAGAAAAATATAGCAGATTTTTTTGACAGAATGTTGTCATAGAATTCTATCTCAAAAAATGAATTAGATGGGACTTCCGGTGGCTGCCCAGGTGTGATGCGCGTGTAGTTCTGAGCTCCGTCTCAAAAGTCCGATAATACACGAAATATCCTACAATTCGGAAACTATTCTAGTTTAAATTACATCTAAGTATTGCTACAAAATGTCGAGCGGGAGAGGAGCGAAGAATAAATCGTCTACGGATGACAGCGGGCAAAAAGAAAGTTTCGGGCCAAGACCCGGAGGACACTTCAAATGCAGCCATCTTGTTAGCATTGCGTGAGCAAGAAGAAAGGCTAACCGGAAAAGTTAAATTGGCTGTGAGAGAGGCAGTCGAGGAAATGCTTGCCGGTGAAATCTAAGCCCTGAAAGCTATGACTGAAGCCTCCAACTCGGCAGTGAACAAACTCAGCGGAGATATCGCACAGCAAGCTGATGTCGGTAGAAAGCTGCAGGAGAGGCTAGACGCTACATCGGCTAACATCAGAGCGGTGAAACACGATTTTGGGTGACCTCCAGAAAGAGCTACTGAACCTCCGCCAGAAAGTCACTGAGATGGAGGACAGATCACGGAGGTCTAACCTCCGACTTGTCAGCCTGCCAGAGTCAGCGGAGGGTGAAAATGCCATCCAATTTTTACAAGATAATTTGCCCGTGTGGATCCCCGGCCTGGCCGGGGACACGATTGAAATTCAACGGGCTCATCGTATATTCACCACCCAGGACAGGACCAGCTGCCCGCGGACACTCATCTTCCGGCAACTTCGTTACCAGGACAGGGAGAAAATTCTCAACGGAGCCAGAGCCCTTTCGTCCGCACCTACACACCAGACATCCAGCGAGCACCCCCCGTGTCTCTTTCCCCATCATATTGGATGACAAGGGACCCTCAGCGGATACTTTCCCCGCTCCAACTTGACCCAAACAGCGGATTACTTAAGGTTTCATGCTGCTTACTCTCCTCTCGACTGTACTAAATATCTGACCTAGATTTACTTAAAAGAGGTAATGTGTGTAGGACTTTATTTTACAGGTTTATGGCTGTATGACTGATAATTCTGATGTTTTATAAAGGCCATTGCAGGTCACTGTGGACATTGTGACAAACTATAGTTTTGATTAGTGGTGGTTTGACACATGATGAATGAAAGTGTGCTTCTTTTTGTATACAAGCATACTACCTCTTAATACTGATTAAGTCACTTTAAGTATTCAATTCAGGTTAATGCAGACTGATTCTGAGGAGATAACCTGATTAGAGCCCAGTTTTTCTTTACAAGCAGATGGTTATTGAGTTAATGTTTCTGATACCCATGCGGACTCGGACAGGAGATGTGTATCACTGTTGAGCCACAGTTACTCAATAAGAAAGCCCACCCTCACCCAGAACAAACTTTCCAGGACAGAGTCTTTCCCTGCTGCTCTCCTCTGACTCCTCACAGAAGCAGCCAACACAGATACTGCTGATACTATCAGAGGACACCACTAAGGAGTGGGTGGGCTCCTCCGTTGGGAGCTACACTAGAAGGCAGTAACAAACAAGGAAACAAGAAATATTTATGATTCAACCACTCTCCTCCTCTTTTTCACACATGGCTGCATGATCAGACATCAGATATAGATCTTGGAAAGCGTGAGGCTTTCCTTGTCTGTTCACGAACTGCCTTTTGTTTCAATGCAGGTACGTCGCTTACAACAACCCTAAGTGGTCGTCTCCTCACTTAAACTCTCCAATCCCAACCGTCAAGTGCAAGTTCGGGTTTCAACACTGTATGGCCCAGACCAAAGTATTAGACTTGTTTACGTGTGGAAAAACTGGTTTGAGAACTGCTGCTGTATCATCACGCTGTTGTTTGCGTCCAATTGTCTTCTGACTATGACAAGAACACCACATTGACACAAAAGTCTGAATAAATTTAATCACCAGACTTTTTTTGTATAGTTTGTGGGGACAGACTTTACTGTCAGGACTGTCTATGTAACACTTGGTAAGGTGGTGTTTTACTGCTCTATTTATTTCCTTCATCATTTCCCGGTAAGAACAGTGACAATGTATGTAATATGTATAAGGAAGCAGGAAAGGATTGTTGATCATTTCCATTCCATTCCATTTAAAATTATGTAAATAATCATCTATTAATGGAAAGTTTCTCCGTAGTTCTTTCCTGATAAATGATAAAGGAAATAAACCTGGAAGAGTTGTGCACATTAGCTGCTGTGTGTGGTTACCTATGTTGAGAGTGAAGGAGGCTTCCATGGTGCTGAACTGGTGGATCTTAGTCTGCATGAGGCTGGCTCGGTTGCAGCGCATAGCCGGCATCGTCTGAGACTTTCTGTCTGAGGAAAACAGCTTCGACACACACACCTCCTGACTCCTATGGAAATAATCCATCCACAGAAAGAGAAAAAGAGAGGGCATTTATTAGTTTGAAAGACAGAGAGAGGTGGGAGGAATGAAAGCCTGCATCAGCTGCAGATATCTAATCAATTCCTGTAACAATTAACAGAGTAAATGCTCATGAAAACAAGATCAGACCGTTACCAAACACGGTATATTTTTTCCTCCAGATTAATCTAACTAGACAAACATTTAAATGAAAGAGAACTTCCTGCTTCCTCTGAACTAAATATAACTGGGCTTCAAATTTTACATTTTACAGATAAGGCAGCTACGACAAATAAAACTGATGTGCTGTGGCAAAGCTTTGCAGTCTTACCGGCCAATGTTCCTTTTTCCGATGTACCGAAACTGAACCAGACAAACCCTGCAGGGACAGTGAAATAACAGAAAATATTAGAGGGAGCAGGGATTTCCCCTTTAATATAGTTTGATTTTTCAGTCCAGGCATGTCCTTTGAATCTTTGTGTTTATTACATTGTGGTAGTAAGGTAGCACTGTAGTGTCTACGGAACACCAACTGTTAAAACACAAGGCTTATTGTGTTTGTTGAGCTGTGTCTCTTTGTTATTGCATTATTTTTCTCTAATCACAGTAAAACAACAGGAAAGCCATTTCATTTTGGACGGCTCAGTTTACTTTCCATTTTTAAGCCACTTTTGGTGTTCAGTGTTGTGTCAGTGCTGCATAAAACAACACATCAGACACCGGCTGATGGAGGAGTGCAACACGTTCACAATGTAACACTGTTGACTTTAATGGCAAATCAGATACATGATTTAACAGTGGGATTTTCATTACAAGCCATTATGCGGTGATTCTTTTTTTGTACTCTACTTACTCGAGCAAACTGAGGAAGTTCATGATGTCTTGAGGGTTGACTTTGTTCCAGTAGGCATTGAGAGTGTCTGTGGACAAACAGAGAGCCACACCTGACTGATATGTTTAACAGTTAATTAGGTGTAGTTGACTTGGAATAAATATTTGCTGTTAATTTTAGGAGTGTTGTGAAGCTAAATCAACCAAACATCCATGATGGGATACAGTGACAATGACTGTCTCATTGTTTGCATGACCAGCTAAGCCGAGTTTCTGTGTAGATTCCATCCCGAAATAGCAAAGGGGGAGGTTATGTCACATCCTGTGTATGGTGAATGAAGGCCTGACTGTGCAGTGTGGATATAGATCATCACTGACCCTCTGACAGAGTCTTGACGATGTGCAGGAAGGAGAGCAGGAGGCCCTTGATCTCATATTGTCCCAGTCTGCCGATGGGAGGCACGGTGCTGCAGCTCATAGTGGAGCCACGTCTCTGTAGCTGCAGAAGAGAGTACAACACACATTTTTTAGACTGACCTTAGTAAAAGGCAGAGGTTGCAGAGAATGACAGTGACACTGCACACAGTCGCAGGTCGGCATTATTCTGTGTTTTTTGTTTGAATTCACACTGTGTTTGATACTTTTTTGTAGTCTTAGGATCGGAAAATAAGCTAGTTTGGTTGGTTGTTGACATCTCTGTGACCTGTGTCAAGCAGTCTGTCCACACATGAATTAAATATTTTCTTTCCTACTAATTTCTGATGAAATGTACAAAAGTAGTTTGTTTAGATGATTAAATGGATTAAGTCTGGACCTTACAAGCAGTGACGTACACATCTGCACAGCAGCGCCTGTAATGACTAAAGTTTACAAGAACTTATTATGACTAAAAGTGACCAGAAGAAGCTTTAGTGGAAGTACGTTTTAACCAATGGCCTGTTGTGTACCAAATTAGCTGCAACCATGAATGATGGTGTGCTGAAAAGTACCACAGGTGTGTATTCATACATCCATACAGATGATAAATAATCCATTATCGGTCTATATTCAACATCTGGGTGCATGACTACACTCAGCTCTGGCATCACACCAGGTAACATGAATATGCCTGTCTTCACATGCATCTTTCACAATATGACCTGACATGACTCTTTCCTTATAGAGCATGTGGTGTTGCTCAGTGTCAGATCAAAGATCAAAAGTGCTTCAACATTAAGTCGGTCAAAGTCTTTGGCATGTATTAAATGAAGATCAGTGCGATGGAACCGCTCCAGCTCCCCCTCGTTCAGTGTACCATAGTTGCACAGCGCAGCGGGAACAGTGAAGGGTTTGTTATGTTGGCTCTGTGTTCAGAGACAGCAGACACTTCACACTGGGAGGACGATTCAGCGTTGTTCAAAAGCAACATGGAAACTGTATTTTTTTAACATTTATAACCGTTTGTCCTGAGAAAATGTACGATTGAGAGTTCAGATTTGGACCCAAAGCAGTGTGTGTACGTGGCATGAGCCATGAAACAGTTCAAATGTTTCAGACTTTATAAAGGGCAGCAAAGCAAGAACACGTCAGGCTGTGCTGGGGCTACATTAATGAAGTGTTGAACAGCGGGTTAGCCAGTGTGCTAAATGTTTTCACCTCAATGCTGTCTGATGTTCCTGGGTCCATAAACAGAGAGCCTCTGGAGTCCTCTCTCCTCACAACATGGCCATTCTGAGCAGGCAGACCTGGAGCCGACACAGTGCAGTATTTTTAATGTCAACAGACAGCAGCACAATAAAATATATTGACTGACTTGATGCTTACAAGCTGTCTGGCAGTAACATTTACAAATTCAGGAGAGACACTGATACTCTGTCCAGCACAATCATGAATGTAGGCTGATATTGGATGCAGAAATGCAGTAGTTAGCAGATGCAACACAGATCTGTTTGGTGGGAAACCTGATGAGTCTGTGAACTCTGCTGTATAAACTATTCTGTGAGAACATGTCTCTCTAGTTATGTCACTTGGGGAATTAAATAATTGCATTGAATTTTGGGAAGTGTGTGAAGGGCTATAGGTCAGGGCATCACATCTTCTGCAGCTTTGATTTTGACTCGTTTATTTTTAATCTGTCTCTTGTGAAGTCCAGTGACTAAATGTGCATTCTAAAGACAGGTGTCAACTTACGTATTTAGCAGAGCCACAATGATTAACTGAGTTGTCAACTATTAAAATTAATCCCAGACTAGTTTGATAATCCATTCATTGTTTTCTCTGAATTCTCTGATTTCAGCTTCTCAAAAGAGAATTTTCTGACATTTTATGGACCAAACAACTAATACATTAATCAATAATGAAAATAATCGTCAGCTCCAGCCCTAGTACTTAGAGCTGTCCACTTGTGATCAGATAACAGAAGATGTCTATTAAAGCCAAGTGTAAAAAGGGCCACAGAAGAGCCAGTCTCGGGTTAAGTGCTATGACGACTGTGGTGCCAAATCCTAGCAACACACTCTGAGTGGCACATGTCTAGTACACATCTGCTTTCAGTGCTGCTAATGGATCAAGTGTGTAACCTAAAAATTGTGTAGCTGTGGTGCTGAGGGCCTCTGCGGTGATGATAATGGTTGATATAAACAGGAAGAGGCCAAATGCCATTTATACTGTGCTATGCTGCACATGCATTTCTGAACTCACCGTGGTCTTTATCTATAGCAGTGCTGATTCTCCTGCTGTCCGCGGAGCCGGTTGTTATCAGGTCATCTCTGGAGCCCTGGACGAACACAAGATGGAAGAGGTGAGCTGTTACATGCCAAACACCCGCTTTAAAGGTACAGTGTGTAAGATTTGGGGCCTCTATTTTCAGAATAAGGCAAACATGGAATATAATATTCATAACTATGTTTTGATGCATGTATAATCACCTGAAAATAAAAATCTTTTTATGTTTGTTACTTAAAAAATATCCTTTTATATCTACAATGGGAGAGGGGCCCCTTTCATGGAGGCCGCCATGTTGAAGCACCTTATTTATACAGTAGTCCAGAACAGACAAACTAAATACTGACTCTAAACAGGGTCCTTAAAGTGTTGTTTCTCCTTTACACTAGGAAGGTGAGGGTGATGTGAGGAGATTGCAATGCAGTGATTGGACCACTAAATGCAACTAAATTCTACACACTGGACCTTTAAGGTTTTAGTCGACTTAACTGGAGGAATGATGGTCCAAAGTTCATTTTCAAAGTACAAACTATACAGCTACACCCTTGAACGGTTGCCGTTTGAAGTCTGCTTTACAACAAAACTTTCAGAGTGGAAAGACACACACATCTATCTTTTCCAGGAGGGGAGTCCAAGAAACTCTAACTGTGAATTCTCCCAAAGGACCTGCAACACTGTTCCTGTTCAAATTTGTTCTTTATTTTTATTATTATTTTAAAGATGACAGTGTTTGCATTAGAAGTACTAAGTAACCCCACTGTGGACATCCAGGATTCCAAGAGGACTCACATTGAGGCCTAGCCCTGGGCTGGAGGTGTATGGCTGGGCAGACAGTTGCTTCAAGTTCTGGTATAGCAGCTCCAAAAGTGGCAGGTAGAGCAAACAGATCCTGGCCTGCTGGTTCTGAAACATTCAACAAAAGAGACTGAGGAAACTGTCAGTCATACAGTGACATGCAAGTTATAAAGTTATATACGGAGTTATAAAGGCAGACAAACTGACTGCACAATAATGAGAGAGCTATTGTACGTTCATGTAACCCACCACTAAAAAGCTATCTGTCTCCAGCTGTCTGGAGACAGATAACAGTCTGCACTCTAAATACTGGCTGGCTTGTTTGCATAACAGACATTAATACCTACATCAGTGGGTGGGGGGTGAACACATCGGGTGAATAAAGTCAAACGTGTGTCACAGCAAACATCATTAACTTTTTCATGTGCAAACAGTGAGGTTCTGATCACACTTCACACTTCAGTGGCTTCAGTCTTAGGTTATTTACATTACTAAGGAACATACACAGCATAGACAAAACACACATTATTTCCAGTGCAAACTTTTAATCTTGGTCAATATCTGACATTGTTTGATGGTGAATTAGACTTTGTAATTATGTAATTTGGGATATGTTTCCTAGTGTTACTACTGTGCATCATTTTCCATATATAATTACTCTGAACACTGGCTCCGTCTTCCACCCTCTCTCCTGTCCCTGCTTATCTCCCCGTCTTCCAATCATCTTTAAGTGCCCCACCCTCCCTCACCTTGAACGCTGTGTAGCGGTCATCCATGGCGTGTTTAATAAGGAGATTTTTGAGAACGCTCACGGCCAGCTGTCTGACCTCGGGCCCCTGCTGCAAGGCCTCGGCCACTTCTCTCAGCAGCAGACCGACCAGAAAGTGGTTACGGCAGTATTCCTCCGTCAGGCTGAACTCCAGACTCTGCTCTATTAGGCCAAACAGGAAATGTCAATGATAACAGTATGGCTTATTAGGCCACTATCTGAGAAAATACTAACTGGTACTGATCACTACCCTTTTTTGTGAAAGATCTCAGAAAAACTAAGAACACAGCGATTACTGGCTGGTCTTACATGTATAGCTCAACCAAAATATGTGACATCCAATCATTCAAAGTGCAACATTGCAAACTAATATCCAACAGAATCTCAACAAAACCATGTAACACAATCATTCAGTTTCCATCATCACACAAAAAAGGAGTGACTGAGACAACTCATTACTCACTGCCTATGTTAGGAAAGGTGTAATGTTGGACATGTTCATTGAGTGTATTCAGAGAAGAGCAACAAATCAACAGGAATCAAGAGAGATTAGAAATGAAAAGTTGACAGAGTTTCATAATGATGCTGCATTAATATTAAAAGAGGCAATGCAGCCTGGAAGTGAGTCACCATCTGCAATTATCTTCTCTAATGACAGAGACAGACAGGCAGACTGAAAGAGAGGCAGAGACAGAACAGACACAAACACCATGAGAGAAAACCGCAGCGTCATGAAAAATGTTTCTGTCTTGTGTTTACATTTGTCAAGTCAACTAAGCATTAAGAGAGGTCAGTTGATTCCCACAGCAGCAAAACAGGCCCAGGCACATGACGGCATTAGCCTAAAATTAGCTTAGTGTTGTGTGAATGGGTGTCCTATGAGAATACAAACAAAATAAAAAAAGGGGGGAGTTGACAGGATGGCAGGTTAGTGCAGGTCAGAACAAGGAGGTGCAGATCATTTGCATACGGCAGCAAACAGGGTGGCATAGATGTACAGTATGGAGCGGTGAGCATCACCTACCTACAGGGCCAAAAAGCTCCGTCGCATACGGAATAAAATCTGACCACAAGCAAAACACAAAAAACAGAGAGGGGGGGTAGTAAAAATAAAGGAACTGGGGGTAAAACTGTAAACAGTCCATGCAGCATTTCCACAGCACTTTTTGCTTTTTACTTCTGTAAAACAGTCGTGTCAACAAGTGTTGGATAAACTTGTTAAACAGGTACAGTGGGTGTGACTCGCCACCTGCTTAATTACAGACCTGTGTATGTGTGAGCCAAACAGGTTAATAGAGGGGATTGATGTGGTGAATGCAGGTCAGTGAGGGGTTGGGGGGGGGGTCATGTGAGAGCTAGTCAGTGGTTACATGTGTGGCAGAAACATTCCATGGAAGGCAGAGTGAAGATAGCCTCTCACCTTGTACCCTCTGCAGCTTGGTGCGCCCAAAAGCCATGGGCAGGTTCAGTGGGATGAAGTGTTCGTGATTACATACTGTCATCAGGAAATCAAACTTCATTTCAGTCAGCACCTGCCGCAAACATACATACTTAAATGGTGCCAGGGAGTGTTAATATGCAAATTTCTTTCAACCATTTGAGGACATAAATACAATTCTCCTCATTGTTCAAATTTAATCCTCGATGCTGCGTACGTGATCTACAGATAAAGCTTGCTAGACATCCGTGTTGGTGTAATTTGTTATTCAAATTTGCTGCTGATACAGACAGGTAGGGCAGGAGGAACGTTACATGTTTGTCTGTTATGTAAAGATTAAAAGCACAACTTTGCCTTTCAGGTAACAGAACAGGTAATGTACACATGGTTCTTAAAACACAAAGCGTACCTCAAAAGCACCACATCAGTTAAAATAGGTCACTTTTAGTTTACTATCATTCTTTTTTCAAAGGCCTTGGACATTCACATGCTCTAGCTGTTCTCCTACATGTTTCCTGTTTTCAAATCACATCTGAAGTACAGCGCTTTGCTTTCTTTTTGGGTGTGCTGGCCAACTGAATCAGAACATGTACCTTGGGATCTTTGAGACCGAAATGACACATGTAGTGGTTAACCAGGCCAAAGGCAAAGCCCCTGTTCATGACGGTCAGGCATCTCTGAGGAGAGAAACAGGAGTTAGCACATATGCTGTGGAGGTATGTGAAACAGATGTGATCCAAGACTAAACAAAGCATTTAAGTCTAGAGACATCAGCACTTAAAACAGATCTGTTGTGTTCTGGAGTGGAACCACAATGACTGAAAGAGCCATTTCACAAACTAAAGACATTCCCAACCTTGATGAAATTGGCCAGGCTCAGGTTGATGCAGCGAGCTTCCTCTGGGATTTCCATGTGGCGGATGGTGATGTGTGGCATGATAGACAGTACCAACGACTGTAGCGCCTGGTGGAAACTGTCGGGGAAACGCTGGGCACGTGGCATCTAAAGAAATAATCAGGGCAAATGGGTTGAACTGACAGCATTAAAATTTGGCAAAAGCCATCCTATCACTTTGCTTACTGCTGAACATCTGACAGTACTGGTTAAATTTCAGATGAAATACTCACCCATGGCATCAGAATGTGGAATATAAACAAGGCTAAACGATTCACCATGAATCTCCAGCTATTTCATCAAGTGTATGGGACATTTAATTGTGCAGACATGCTTTGTGACATTACAAAGAGTACGGTCTAGACCTGCTCTGTATGAAAAGTGTCATGAGATAAGTAAAACTCAACATCAATATGAACACAGATGTGGAAAAACACATGTGATGATGAGCTGCTTGATCTTGATTGTGCAAAGAAAGAAGAACAAATAAAGACTAAATACCAACCTTAATCCGGTTGCCCTCTTGCAGATATTGGGCCATGGATTTGGCCATGGTTTCAAAGAAGAACCAGGAGTACTACAGAAAGAGATAAAAGAGGTTAGTTAGATAAGTTAGACATCCTTTGTGCTGTCTCTGTGACATCTAGAGCATTTTTCCCCTCACGCTGTTGTTCTTTCCCACGAAAGATACATTTTTCCTCTGATATGCATCTTTCCTGGGAAAGAACAACAGTGTGAGGGAAAAATGCTCTATATGTCACAGAGACAGCACAAAGGATGGCAGTACAAGCAGCTACATGCTTCTGGACACCTTCTCTGGATGTCTCCACAACATGTGTGATTTGAGAACACGATGAGCCATTTCATTGGCAAGTATGCCACCTGCTGTTCAACATTTGTACAACAACTAAACTGATCCAGGAAGTGTATGGACAGACCACGCACCTTGAGCAGTTTGTTGCTGGTGTTGAAATCAGCAGTTTGCTTCAGAGTGGCTGTGACAGCGGTAGCCAGCACCTCATGAGTGGCTGCTGAGTTTCCTGATGCAGGGTTGTTGGTCACAAACACATACTACGAAAGAGAAAAAACACAAATACGTACACACAAGATGCACTTTAAACTAACAACTACAATATTTTTTGTAAGATGAGTGTGGAATTATTTTGAATTCATAACCCTTGTAGCTTTTGGTCGGTTACCTTGACAAAAGAACGCAGGTAGTGTTCCAGGCCCTCCTCGTGACATCTGGAGACTATATGTATGATCACACTGAAGGCACAGAGCAAGGCAGTGTTACACTGAGGGTTATTTTTATCAATATTACACACAGTACTAACACAAGTGATCAACTGACCGCAGAGAGTTGACAGCAATCTCATGAGCCTCTTTGGTTGCAGCTGTGAGAACCTCAAACAGCTGCATCAGCACCGTTGGCAGGAAATTGATGATTACATGAGTCTCCATGGCATGCAGGCACTACAGGAGGGAAGAAATAAGTGAAGAAAAATACAGGGATGTCAAGTGAAGCAACAAAACTTGGATTTCAGTAAACAACTATGTAAAGGAAGATGCTGGTTCTGCTAGTTGGGGTCTATGAACGCAGAACTCTAGTCACCTTAGGCAGTTAGACCAGACTTCAAACAAAAGTCTAAATGGAGGAAAACATCTCAATTATGAACTGATCTATTTACCTGTTTATCAAAGCAAGGAGCAAATTAATTCTGCTAAACAGTGCAGGTAATGAAACTGAACCTTGAGGGACACCACAATTAAGACTTTCCTGCAGTGAAGGAGATTGCTGTACAGGAAGTTCTCAAAAATATCGATTCATAATAATTTAATCACTGAGTTAGTAACCCTTTCTATGAAACCCTAAAATAGCTACAAAAAACACACAACGTACAGCAGGGAGTGGTCAGTTCACACCAGTGGGAGGTCTGTTCACTGAGATATAATAAGGAACCGCAGGCTCAACTACTACATGATTTGGAGCTGCTCATGGACGGCCTGTACATCTGCAAACTGATCTCTGCTCTAAAATGACTGTGCTGCCTCACAGGATCTCACCTTCAGGTATTTGATAAGTTCAGCTGGGTTGCCCTCTGATGTCGTCCTCATCAGCTGGCAGTGCTGGAAGAATTTGTGCAGATGCAGGTCCTGTGGAGGAAACTGAACACTATCAACCACATACACTCCCTTTATACCAGCCAGCTGAATGTATACTGTACATGTATGTGAGTATCTAAAGAATGAGTGAGTAGTAGTGTTGTACCTGAGCATATATGGTTGATGCTACATGGGTCCTCACTTTGAACAGTGTCTTGGCATTTTCCACCCACTTGATATCTGGTTGGGACTGTTAAAGTACACACAAATGTGAATCTTTTAAGTATTTTCTTCATGAATGTATCTTAATTGAAACATAACATTTAAACAAACGTGTAAGCTGTCAGTCAGTGTTACCATGCAGCGTTGACCACAAGTGACAGCTTTATGTCTGGACATTTAGCACTTTAAATGAGCATGCAAAAGACTGAACCCGATATTTACTGTGTTTTATTACTTAGTGTCAAACTCTCTGCATTTATTAGCTTTAACTTTAGCTTCAGCATTTTGCTTGACCATGAGGGAGATTGACTGTACCTTCCTGGTGTCCTGACATAGATATCCAGGGGGCAAGGTGGCTGCTACAGGCAGCTGGAGCTCGACTGACTGCATCCTCCCATCTTTTAGCAAAGGCATCCAGGAGTAACCCACTGGAACATATGAGAGTAGCTTACTTGACCTCATTTATCAGGATAGATAACGTATTACACAGCCAAAAAATGTTATTCATATTAACAGATAAGCAAAATATTTAAATCCCATGAATAAAAAACAGTTTTTAACTGTTTTACTTGACCCGAAAACACTGTTTTCGACTGTCACAGGCAGAGAATTTCGCTGCAGACTCACCCAGCGACTCGACTCCATCTCGCTTCTTGCTGCTCGCCTTGCTGCTGGACTCACAGCTGATATGGTAAAAGGTGAAGAGGACGTGGTGTTTCTCGTGCATGTGCACCGGCAGCTCAATCTTCACCTGTACACAGTGGAGCAGGTCATTGTTTTAAGCTTAATATATCAACAGTAGAATAGAAACACGCAAATACCAATAATGATGTCATGTAGTTGTACTTGTGACGGCTCTCCCTGAAGAGGTTTATTTTATTTGTCACATTGGAGAGGTTTTATCTCACAAAATACTTTTTCTCCAAACACACTTTGACAGGCACTGATAGCTGGAAAGCATTAGCAGTTAATGTGATTTCACCACACTTCAAACTTTTTTTGAGTTTTATATTTCACACTTTAAGCAACAGTGACACTTTTCATTTGTTTTTAAGTTTGTTTGCTTTTTTGCCAAACACAAAAAATAAATGGAATGGAATGGAATAAAATTAATTGAAAGTGGAGCATCTTGTTTATTGTCTATCAAGCACAGTGTGTTAACTGACTTCAATTGAAATCAACAATGCAACAGTATCCACCAGGGGGCAGCAACAGCAAAGAAATCTATCTGTGCCTTGGACATGCTTATTTCCTCACAGGAAGTGACAGACTGATTTTGACACAGTTCAAGCAGCCAACAAATTCCTTAAGAATGTCATGAATCAATATCACGACTTCCCAATTTATGACGTGCGTATGAATCATTCAGTAAGTTTTCTAAAGGTTCTCTCTTGGGAAAGTCAGACACATCCATAGCCTTTAATGCTGTGCGTGTCCTGATTATATGTAATGTCAGAATCTTTGGTTTATTACTACAACAACAGCTACTACTACGACTACTTTTCAGTGCACACAGATGATAAAAAGAAGAAAAAGAATGAAGGGAAAATATGTTAAAAAAGATAAAGATCACTGTTCATGATGTGATGGAAGCTGAAGCATGTGGAAGTAAATCCCACTGAGCGTGTGTGAGTGTATACGGGTGTGTGTGGGAGACTCTTAAGATCCTAATCCGTTTGTTATCAGGGCCATATGGACCCCCCTCTGCTCTATCCTAACAGTATCCTGACCTTACCTCTTTCACTGAGCTCCTGACTGTGTGTGTGTGTAGTTATAGTGTAGAATTTGAGTACTGAACACAAGAAGAAAAGTTGCACTTCTTATTTCCTCTTTACATCTAATTCAGTTCCAGTAATGTTTCTTCAGGTTGTTTCATTTTTTGCTAAAAGTTTTATTTGTCACATGCCTGTGTGTCTAATGTGATATGAAACTTGAGCCCATACTGGGAAAAGGTCTCACCTCGTCGTAGAATTCTGGGCTCTGGTTGTGGTGCAGGACGGCTGCGTAGGTGCTGCTGGTGAAGAGTGAGTCTCCCGGCTTGCCGTAAATGCACTGAAAGGCATGCAAGAGCAGATCATCAGTCAGAAGATCAGTCATCTGAATCTGCTCAATCTGTGATTACTGACAATATTTGGAGAGAAAGCTGTCAAGCTGTCATCGCGTGCTATCTTTGAAGAACCACCAGATTAAACAAAAAATTCAAAAACTAGAAAAAGGAACCTGGAATTATCAAAAGCATGGCCTCTGACTACACAAAAAGGGCCTCATCATGACAAATGATATACATTTTCAGGCCTTGCAAAGCGCTGTTTATCTTATTGTAATTAAAGCAACAGTACCCTGCTTCCTTAGCTGGATATTGTTGACAGAAAACCAACAAACAGAACAATTACAGCACTTTGACTCCACATGTGATGACATAAACATCCATTTGTCTTTCCAAAGCTGCAAATGTGGGATGTTTTATGAAGGTACCCTCAAACACTGCACTGCCAAAGCTCTGTTTTGTAGCAGAGCAGCGAGAAGAGGCTCCGTGGGAAAAATGAACCTGTGTGGCAAGCCTGACCAGGTCAGGATATTTCTAATGAGGGGGCAACAAAGGGGGAGAAAAAAGAAATCAGACCTGTTCAGATGGCTGGTTGGATCCTGTAATTAGGATGCTATTGTATTCATCTCTAATGAACAATAATGAGCAGTGCGGGCCAGAGGAAGGACAGTGTTCTGGAGCCAAGAGATTCAAACTGAGACTGATAGGAGCCAGGAGCAAAAAAATGAGGTCTAGAGGGGCCTGTAGGATGTGAGAGGTTCAGCTCTCAGTGTGGGGGGATTACACAGATTTCAGCATAGATGTGTTGTTACACATCACGAGGTGCTGCAGGACTTGAAAGTGGTGCTTGGTTTGCGTACCACCATGGAAGAACAACCCATTCAGGGGGCCCTTGCAGCAGCAGGGGGGCGGGGCTGATGAGAGTTCCAGATTACTTGACTCAGGATGAGGGTCGAGGTGTGGCTAGAGGAACTGGATGGGATCTTATCTGTCACAGAGGCTGTCCTGTTCATACACGCACTTAAAAAAAAAACAACATCCTCTGCCGGTTGCTCTGGAGGAGCTGCTCATTTGTCAGGTGTATGGTTAGAGTCCAGGTGAGCCAACAAATAAATCAAACCTGAGCCTGTGAATGTACCTTTGACTGAGCAGTTATTCATGACTAAGATAACAAATTGGAGGCAGCAGAGATCGATGTATTTTCAGTTCACAGCCTCTGGGAAATCCTATCAACTTAAACTTTCACGTTTCTGTTCCAGAAAGCTTCAAAATGATTTCCTCCCAGTCAGATTTGCATCTCTCGTTAAAACCCAGAACATCCCAGAGCTTCCTCCTTCTCTGATTAAAATCTCCTGAGAGGTGCGCTGCTGGCTCCTGATCCTTGTTTGTAAATAACTTTCTGAAGTATTGTTTGAGACCTGTGTGTGCGGGATCTACATCATCTGTGATATAATACGCATGACTGCGTGCTGATCTGTCTGTCTGGACTGTCTGAATCAAGAGCATCGAGCGTAAAAATGTTTTGGCCAATGGAGTCAAAGGATTTCTGTTTTCTTCCGTCCCTGTGGAAAAGTGAAAAGAAAAACAATCCACGGTGCTTTGATGACTGTTTCCACCCACAAATATTTGACATGTGTGGCCAGAGAGAAATGGAGAAGACGAGAGGAGAGAGAGAGAAAGAGTGACCATTCATTATCTTCTCTTGCCAGCTATAATAACCAGCTTCTGTGAGCTTTTCCTTTCTCCTTTTCTGGCCCCTCAGCTGCACTCTGACTTCCACTTTGTGAAAAAAAAGAATCATTTATCATGTGTGAAGCCTCTGCTGTTGATCAAATCTCACTTAAGGATAGCCACAAATTTTCTCGACAGTATTATTGTGTCTGAGACATTAGCACCAGGCCCTTGATAATCTGTTAAGAATAATGATTGTTTGTTTCATCTGCACAGTCATTGATCATTATCTTCTGTTTTATTTGTTCAGTCAGAACTTTTTCTGGACGGTATTATTAGATTTTTTCCCCTTTACTCATATGTTCTACTATTTCTACTGAGCACGCTTTTTGACCACAGACTTTTACACACATATCATAAACTCATCTCTCTGGCTGATGTTGTTCCTTTCAGTCTGTAAAGTCATTGTTAATACAACCCTGTTTCCAAGAGGGCTGGCACGCTGTGTGAAATGTAAACAGAAACAAAATGTGATGATGCGAAAAAACATTAAAACCCCATATTAAATTGAAAATAGCACAAAGACAACTTATTAAATGTTGAAACTGATATATGTTATTGTTTTTGGAAAATGATATGCCCATTTTGAGTTTTATACCAACAAGATGTTTGAAAAGTCTTTACCACTCTGTTCATCATCTCTTCACAACACTGTACACGGCTGGGTTAGTTTAGCACACAGACACTTTTACTACACAGCCATGCTGTTGGAATATGTGCAGAATGCATATATATGCAAGTCTCCAGTTAACCTCATTAATTGTGAGATGTTCCACCAGCTGTTTGGTGTCAGGTTCAAATTTTTCCAGTCTTTTGTTGCCACTGTCCCAACTTTTTGAAACATGTTGCTGGGCTCAAATTATTAATATCATTTTCCAAAAACAATAAAAATTTCCTTGTTTCAACATTTGATAAGTTGTCTTTGTGCTTTTTTCAGTTAAGTATGGGGTTTCAATGTTTTGCACATCAACACATTTTGTTTCTGTTTACATTTTACACAGTGTGTCAACTTTTTTGGAAACAGGGTTGTATGTTGCATCTCCGTATGAGAGAAACAGCAGGCTGTGTTACATTCATCGATTTACTGAAGTCACAAGTGTTTGTAGTTAAGTATTTCAGTTTCCTTATCTTAGTGACACTGTTCAGAAAAAGAATGTACGATTTCAAGAATAAAGACATAATATAACAGAATATTTCCTGAATAAAGTCTTAATTTCAAGAGAAAAGATTTTATTTTAAGATTGTCTAAAATCTGAGAAAAGGGTCATGATTTTCTGATAATAATTCATAGATGTTTTTATAGCAGGTATGATGCTCAAGGCACTGCTTCAAAACATCGTCCAGTTATTGATTCATAAATCATGTAAACTGTACCATTTCATTTTAGCATCTTCAAATCTTTGATAAGAAGGTATAACATTTCAACGTTATTCTGAAATTCTCAGTTTAGCTTTCGTGGCACCAAAACTACTGTCATACAGTGTCTGTCTGCACTAATTAAAAGATGAGATACACCTTCAGGCAACTGACCTGTGTATACACTCCTACATCACAAAGCCAAATGTCTGTATCACTAACATGTGCAGCAGCTTGTATTGTAACAGGAGTGTTGGTAATCTGTGAATTTTCTCACTCTAATCAAGCTTAAATCTGTATCATATCGTATCGGTCTCAAAAGACCCCTGTAAGGTCAGCCTTTAGTTACAATATATACAGTTCACACCACTCACCTTTAAAGGGGCTGCACCTTCGTCGTCTGAATCTCGGAACTGCATGCATACTGCAATGTTTCTAGCCTGCCGTGGAGGAAACATTACATCACTCAATCAATGCACACAGCAGAGTAAATAATCAATGAGAGTGACCCAACTGAGTCATATCATTGATATGTGCTTCATTGTGCAGCAGCAACACAGAAACCAGTCCTCATCACACCGCGTAACTCAGCGCTCTTAACTTCACACACCTTGGTGAAAGTCTTCTGGTTGTCGTATTTGAGCTGCAGGGGGTAGATGTAGAGCTGGTTCTTGTAGGTGGTGAAGGGGTAGTTGTACTTGGCCTCCTCGGGGAGAAACTCCTCGATCTCCACTGACACCCGCTCGCAGCCGTCCTCGAAGGGCTTGACGGGAACGTAAGAGGAAGTCACCGTATCTGTGGAGCACGTGAGATGAGTTAGGGAACCAGAGCTCCACTGTTTCTGTTTCTGGTGCCATCCCAAAGAGTCAACTCCAGGTCATTCAGTGTCTTTGTGAGTTAAGTACACTGCAAACTCACATAATGATATTGATTACAAAAACAGCTGAGAGCTTACAAATCAAATGTACATGAGTTTTGGGCTGCACAGAAAGCGTCAGTTCCATCTTACTTACAATTATCTTAAGTACTTCCTGGCAAGGCTTCTGAGCACTTTCTTGAAATGCTGCTATTCATGCAGGATGCCAAAGTTTATCCTTTATTATACCTCCTAAATCGCGCTCTTTCCTCCAAATGGGTACACTCCATCACCTTAAATGTTTCCTCCTTTCCTTCCCTTTATCCTCCTTTCCTTTGTGAATCCTAAAACTTCATCTCACTTACACTTTTTATTGTAACATTTTCTTGTCATGTGTTCTGGGAGGGAACCACAGGTTTGATCTTTGCACTTGTTATTGTTGTTTGATGGTAATCATAAGAAATTTAAGCTTATCTACTTCAGGTTTTGGCATACCACAGTCTAGATAAAGTCAGCAGCAGTGAAAATGTAGGAACTGTAGATGCACAAGAGACCAGAGGAAGGGCAGGTTCTTGTGTAATATCAGGCTCACATAACTCTGTACAGCAGATTATAGGCTCACAAAGCGGTTTCCTGCAGGTTTTAACAGTCACTTTATCTAAGTATTGTATCTTTTCTCAGTAAAATGCATGACAGCTCCTTCATATCTACATTGTGTAGTGGTTAGTGTGTGTTCAAGGCCGGCCCTTCACTTCACTGTTGCACAGAAACAAATGTTGAGATAAAGGGAGTGTTTAGAGAGGACAACATACTTGAGAAGTCAGGTGGGACACACTCAATGGTGACATTCAGCTGTCCAGGGATGGCCTGAAGTTTGCTCTTCTCAGGTCTGACAAGGAGAAAAAGAGATTTAGATGTAAAATTCAAAGTAGAATCAGATTCATTATAATTTTTGATGGGATGAAGTAAATACTGAGTTGGTACTAAAGTTTTTTTCTAAACAAGTACAACTACAAACCTAAACTCAAACTAAATGTGCAAGGCCCTGCATGTTTTGAGCTACAGTAACTATGTACTGAGTGCTAAAATAGCAGAAGAGCAGTGATGACTCACTTCCTGATGTCAGCCAGCAGCTTGATGATGTCGTCAGTGGAGATTTTGCTGCTGTCCTGGCGGTAGAGAGGTGAAAACTTACCATCCATGTCCAGGCTGCCCTGAGCGTCTTTGAACACCTGCCTGGAAACACATCACACATGGATACAGCGACTGCATCGTGCAAACATCCAAATGTTTACATTAAATGAACGTTTCAAACCAAAAATGCTGGAGTTTTATTAAAAATACTGCTATATAATACTGCTACTGCTATGTAGTCCTGTTCATTTATAACTGGAGGCTGTTAGACTGTTTAAATACTGTTTTGCATCAGTGCTACACTGGTCATCAATGGGAAGCCCTGAAATACCCACATCTCAAATTTTTTTTCAACAATTCAACAGAATAATGAACTGAAACAAAACCCTAATTAGAGAAAGCAGCAGAGCAGCACCTTCTCTCCTCCATCTCTGTCTGCACAGGATGCATTCAGGCTCAGTACTGAGTGTTGGTCACCTGTGCTTTGGTAGCACTCAGACTCCGGCTACAACAATTATAGAATGTGATGGTTTGATTGTAGTCTGAGGAAAAATCCTAAATCCTGAATCCTGAATCTCTTACGATGCATTAATTTAGTTCACAGCACAATGGATCACAGACGCATTTGCATCATTTGTTTGGGGGGGAACAATCAATGATGTAACTCACCGTTACATTGTCAGTGACAGAAACACTCAGTCTAGCTGAGCCTCTAAGGTTACAATCTGTGACATTTTAAACGGCGGTTTATTGTGAAACTGGTCAATCACTACAACTTTAACTCAAGAGCCCAATCCCTGTAGTGTATAAAATAGACTGTCTACTACAGGTATAGAAAAACACACACTGTAACATGTAATATGTTGAAGCATATAGAGGAAGTGAGGCATTAATATACATTATAAATGAACATACTTTCAGCTTTTAAAATCCAAAGCATTATCTTATTATGATATGATGTTTTATGCATTCATATTAAACTGTTCCAAAGAGGAATCCAAACAGATTCATTTCTGGGCAATACTTTGACTCATGGATTATTCCTGTCTTACTTGGCAGCCCAGGCAAATGGCATCCTGTACTGGCCCAAGCGTTGGCATGTCTGCTTGGCAGCCTTGAGCACCTTCTGAGCGTTCTGCAGAGGGAGACAGACAAACAGAAGACACAAAATCAATACAAGAGGGAAAAGGCAAACACAGAATGTCGGACTGGAAAGCACGCTGCTGCTTTCCTCGTGTGTGTGTATATTTGAGGTGAGGTGAAAAGCAAAGGCAGGGGACCTTGTTGGTGTCAGAGGTCTTGATGTATGGCTCTGCACAGTGTGTGATGCCGTTCTGTAACACCTTCTCCACACGGGCCACCAGGAAGATATCTGCATGAGGGTTGGTCACTGAAAAGATACCCTGGAGGAAGAGAGGGAACCATGGAGTGAGGAGATAGTATATAATAAAATCTATGGTTATAATTTGTATTGGCAGACTGGGAGTGTCTTTCCCTACAACCCTTCCTTTGGGATTTTCCCACTGGAAATATGAAAAGCAGAGATGATCACTTGACGGATACATGGATCCACTTCAGCCAAACTGCTGGCTACTCAAATAAATAGGCAATCATCAGCAATTTAAACTTTAAATTGCTTCTCAGTGATCATCAACTGCTTCCTTACAAGGCAAGTGCAGGGGAAGTGGCTGCTGTTAGCAGAAAGTTATACAGGAAAACCACTTGGTGCTCACATCTATTTTTGGTCGGATAGATGGGACTGTCTTTAAGCTAGTAGTGTCAGTTCACATAAACAATCTCAAACGGACAGATATTACATTTGCACAAAAGCGTGCCACTTATATTAAAATGCATGCATGCATGCATGCAAAAAAAAAAAGCTCTGGCAAGGTTTCTGGGAGCAGAAACAAAAATCTAGACAGAAGCAGTTGGAAGTCATTTTGCAAATCATAAAAGTTTCAACATAAATAATGAAACTTAGCAACGCTACCAAGGGAGCAGTTAAACCAGCGAAGAGGCTAATGCAGATTTAAATCAAAATATATGTACACATCACAAACTGCACAGTAATCATACACATCTCAGAGGAGACTAGCATGGTGCCAGTCAGACAGACACACTCCCTGGTCACACTCCAAGCCAGAACCCAGCCCGTCCTCTCTCCCATCTGCCCTTGTTCACTGATCGTCACAGTTTGAACACAACCACGAGCAGCTGCTTCTGGTTTTCAGTCTTTGACACCATGATTTGTTGTTTATAAGTCACTGCCATGCATTTTTCACAACGATAGGGTTGGAAAGGGTGTTTGGGCCATTTTAACAGTTCGGTTTTCTGACATTACACCAATGTGCTGAGCTTTTAGTTAGGTTAAGGCAAAAAAACACATCTTGGTTAGGGTATGTCCATGAACTGTCACATAAACTCTTTAGATAATCTGTCAAACATCAACAGACAAAGCAACAAAACAGCTGAAATGTTATAAATGCTCTATAAACTATCCAAACAAAGTTTTGCCATCATCCTTCCAGAGTAGCTGTGTGACATAAAACAAAAATGTACAGCTGTTGGTTTGTAAGCTTGGAGAAAAATGTTGCAGCTCTTTAATATCCATGCTGAGACAAACTGCATTTGATTTTGTGAATTATGTAATGAACTGGAGCAGAGGCTGTGGCCTCCCAACATCTGCTGATGCAGTGGAGAGATACAAGTAGTGGAGGCTCTGTCCTTGGACCACACCCAATGCACCTAAATTAAACTGTGGTCTGCCGAGCTATACTAGCACTCTAATCACAGAGGTAGAGCCTGCTCTGTTTGTGTGCGTGTGTTTGTATGTGTGTGTGTTGTGCTGGTGTAGAACTTTGACAGATGTGCAGAATGTGACATTAAAGCCATAAATTAGATTAGATAATTATTTGTTTTATTTTATATAAGCAGCTTTTCAAACTGTGTGTAACAGTCTGGCCTGCTCTATTAGATATACTGTTTGTCTGTCTCTCTGAGTACTTGACTCTCCGCCTATCCATCTTCTCACCTTCGAGCTGTTTCTGTTTTCAGCCTGTTGCCATGAGAGCCTGGTCATGTGTCTTGTCATGGAAATGGAAAGTGAGTATCTGAGAACATTTTATAACCTAACTGCTGCTAATTTACAACAGGCACCAGTCTTGTTGAGTGAGTTAATCAGATTAATGGGCCAAGCAGCCAGAGGTGAAGAAATGAACTGTGTGTGTGTGCGTGTGTGTGTGCTGATCTCACAGCACCTGCAGGAGTTTCCCTGAGCAAAGAGCTACACTCACACGCTCTTTCCTAAATGAGCTCTTGACTTAAAAACACATCGAAGAGAAGTGACAGGACAGAGAGCTGACGTCACCCAGCGCTGAGATGACATCAAAAAACTGGCAAAGCAAAGTGAGTCTGAAAACATTTGCAAATGCTCAGCTGAATGAGCTAAACTGAGGCCTCATGTGGATCCTTTCAAAGTTTTTAAAGGCTGGACATGGACCAAGCATTGTCTGGAGACACGCTCGCCATCTGGAAGTGCTACAATGGAATTCAAATTGAAAGCACAGCACTTTGATTAAAAGGGAGAAATCAATATGAAAAACACTTATTATTGCGGGTTTGGACAAAGAGCTCCATCACACAGCCACAGTGTCAGCAGAGTCCTCTGACATGGTGTTTGTTCTTTGTCCCACCAGGCCAGCTGTAGCTGGCGTGACAACGCTGAGATGTAAAGGACAGATCAGCAGCATGTCACCTCACTGCGCTGTGGAAAGACATTCTCAACCATAATCTGACGAGATGTGGTAATCCTTAGTGTGTTGTAGCTGTGTTTTATTTGTGTTATTCTTTCTATTTATGCTTACATTTGCTTCGTTTCAGAAGACTAAAGTACTGAAAGGTGCTCTGAGGACACATCACAGAGGGGCTTCCTGTAAATGTAACCCTTTGAACAACAAAGATGTGTTTCAAGTAGTCAATTTGAATGCACACAGAGATGAAAAAAGAACATGCTTTATAGTGATAGTTTCTCTTTTGTACGTCTTCGCCTAAGTAACTGTTCTGTCTATATATATATATAAATTTTATAAATAAATAATAAATATATAAAGCATTGTTTTCTTAACGTTGACCCCAGAAAGAGAAGCTGTTGCCATGTAACCAATAAAGAGGAACCAAAAAACAATAAAACAATCCGAACTGAATACAAGAAACAACCCTGAAACACTAAGATTAATAGCTACAAAGACAAAGTTATTGACGTCGAGGACGAGCAAGCCGCAGCCTGGACTGACGCTCATTCTCAGCCAGTTCTTCATGTGGCCTGATTCCTATGAACACCAGAGAAAAGAGCAGCTCGACAAAAAGTGAAGAATCAGTTTCACATCAGTGAAACCCACATCAGCAAAACCTCTAACCCAACAGGATGACAGGGCTGCCAAAACTCTGTCTAATAAGCGAGCTGCAGCACCAGAGTCCATGTGACTTTAGTTCGTAATTGAACAGCATCGACTCAAACAAACCAATCCCAGAGATGCAACACAAAACTTCTCTGGTCATATTCAGACAAGAGAAAACTTGAAATCACATGCCTTAAAAATTCTTATCTTCTACATCTACATCTATAATACTGTTTTGATCATCTCTGCCTTCATCCCAACAGTATATTAGTATTTTCTGAATAAAGGATGGAACACTGTGTTCATCACACCTTGTTCTGTATGAATGACACAGCAATGATTCAGGTTTCACACTCACTCTTGACTGTTCACCATCAAGTGACTCAGGTAAAGTCATTTCCTCAATCAATCAGCTGTCTGAAAACAGTCAAGTCTCTACCTGTGTTGGGAAGCGCAGCAGAGCCTCCGACACCCTCTGAAGAGCTGGCAGGCCGTTCCCTTTCCCAGAGTCTCCGTTCACCATGATTCCACATCCCCCTCCTCCCTCCCTGACAGCTCCTCCACCTCCACCACTGTCTGAGTCAGATGAAGGGGAGAGCTGGCCCGAGGCATCGGTCAACATCTCCCTGACGCAGGGCGGGTTGAGGTCGATATGGAAGTCAGCGGAGATTTTGCAGCTCTTGGAGACGTCGAAGAGAGCAAGGCTGATGAAGAATGGTTCCACCTGGGGTTCAGCAGAGAGACAGGTTAAGGTCTTTGAATACATCAGCCAGAGTTAAAAATATCTCTGGATTCATTTACTGTTTATCACATTTCACGCTAGATTTATTTACCCTAATCCCTCCATTAAGGATCCACCCTGAATATTCATTTTTTCAGACAATTTATACATAGGAGTATACATAGAATGACCAAGTTAACACGTTCAATGCAAATCTGCTGGATCATTTTAACCTTATAAGATCTGACACTTGTCTGTACAGTTAGGCCAACAAAGGCAGTTTTAACTCTATCACAGTTGATATGCAGTAACTTATTTTAGTATGATCTGTATTACTATGACACACAGATGCATAAAAACCTATTTTCCACCAGCAATATGACACCTTAAAGGTGACTGTCTCTCATATCTCTATAAATCTGCCTCAGCCTGTATTAAGAAAAAAAAACTAAGTTTTAATCTGCTGTGTTATTCCATCTGCTACTATTAAATGTGTCAGTCTTTCCATTTTTAGAAACTTTTGTCGTGAGTCTAAATAAGCGAGAATAAATATTATATAAACATTATAAAAATTCTGGCTTTCTGTGTATCTCCAACACATATTTGGAAATGAATGTTGGCTCTACAGTAGCACTGGCCACATATTTTTGAATGACTAAATGCACTTATGCCAGGACGAATACTTCCTGCATGATGGACAGGCCTCACTCCATCCAATAAACATTAAACCTATCAGAGGCTGTGGAGGGAAATGAGGGGAGGAAGAACAGGGAGGGAATGAGGGAGCGTGCTGATTCTAAACCACAAATATGAGTCAGTTCAATTCTCCTACCAGACCATCTAATGCAGAGCGGGAGGAGGAAGTCTAACTCAATGTTTTATGACTACAGCAATCCACTCTGACAAAGGCTCACACATGCTCTAAACTGCTGCCTCATGCTACCAGAAGTACTCACTGATAACACAGTTCCACAGTCATCAGACTGACTTCCTGCACAACCTTAAGTTGTAAAACATCATCAGTGTGTGGATTTGCTTGAATATACTTAATATATTTTATTTTCATACTGATTGTATCCTAAACCAAATGAGAAGGTATCACTAGAATATCTAGTTGTGTTCTCCTCTTTTGGCCTAGTTACTTCCCTTACTTCCAGACCAGCCAACATGAATTATGAAGGTATACTTTTATGTGGGGCAGCCCTGCAGACAGTGAGGATGGTGGCAGTTGTGTGGTACAAAATCACTAGAGAGCTATTTTCACTGGTTAGCTTCCTTTTTTAGCACTATGAAGCATTTTGTAGCACATGGTGAAGTAGAAAGTAGTAGAGGTAACAGTATAAATCGTATTAGCAGAATCCAAACTGAATCTTTGCTAAAGGTGAAATAAGGTGATGGCATACATTGGTGAGGACACCATCACCCTTCTCGCTGACGCAGCCCTGCAGACTGAAGGTCAGGTCATGGCAGCTGACCACAATACGGCGGCCAAAGCGCTCCTCAAATGGCTTCACATCTGGCTCGATGCCTGAGAAGTCCAGCCTCTGGATATCAGATAGGAAGGAAGGGAAGGGAAGAAGAGATTGATCCAGAGAGGAGAGAAGAGAGGAGGAAAGTGAAGGAGAGATCAAATAGTCAGAATCAATAGTGAAATACATAAATCATGGGACAACAATGTGTTAAAAGAACAATCTTCCTACCTGTGTCTCAGGATCCAGAGAGAAAAGCTTTTGCCTGCCATCATTCCTGTTGATTTTATTGAGCTGGTCTGTCTCCCTGGCATACTGCACATGCGCACACACACACACACACACACACACACACACACACACACACACACACACACACACACACACACAGTGGAAGAATTGAAGCAATTTTAATTGCGTAATACCTTTTAATTTTAAAGAAATAGGACAATAGAAACTGGTTTCAAAACAAAACATCTCACACAATAATGGGCAACAGAGTCTGCAGACTGAGCTGCCTCTCAGTGTTTTCTCTGCTGGTAAAACACAAAGACACACAGAGGCCCAGACAGAAGAAGAAAAGAGGGGCGTTTAATGGAGACAAACAAATCAGGCCCTCAGGTCACAGTAAGAGCTCAGATCCATCTCCTTTCCCCGCCTCTCCTCCCCTTGTTTCTGCTCTGACTGTGACCAGCCTGCAGACAAACTCAAGTAATCTTTTTGCGTGGAGAGAGAGAGAGAGAAGCTGTGCTGGAGTGGCCCAGAGCAAACACAGTGAACCAGCAGCACAGAGCGCAGAGGGCTTTGTTGTCTGCGTGGAGCTCTGGGTTTATAGACATATTAAAACAGGCATGGCCTCTGTGGAGTAAACACTGCTGCTCTCGGGCTAAGAAAAACGGACTCAAACCCAGAGAGTCCAACAAAAGAGCTGCTCCTCTGTCAGCTCTTCCATCATGTAGACATTTAGAAACAAAAGAATATATGAATGTGGACTGGTGCAAGAGCTCAGATTTGTGTATTTTAACAATTAACAATCCATCCTTCATACCTTCATAAGTTCAGGGTGTAAGCTCCTCCCCAGGCTCTCCAGCAGGCTCTCACCTTTACCTTGGCTGGTGGTGTCATCATCTGAATGAACAGGACAGTGAGTGCATGTGAACAAATGTAATCTGAATACAAATCAAGCTGCTGCAAATCAGATCCAATAAAGCTCTGCTCACTCAGTGTTTCCTTAATGGCTCCCCGTGTGGCTCTCTAAGTGAAACTAATATCTTACAGTCTAGTGGCCAAATTAAAAAAAAGGCCATTCACTATTCTCCTGACTTCCAGGTGATGGACTGAGTGAACTCTCCATCTTTCTGGATGGCCTCCCAATAGCTCATCGGCATCTTGGGAGATCTGTGACCAAGCTAGGACTATTGGGTTTCACTAGAACATTCTGCAGAGAGTATATTATTATATAAGGGGAAAAAAAGGACCCACAGATGCTGGCAAGACATAGGCAAACTGCATAAAAGTGCTGGCGTTCTTCCACAGCTCAGGAAGCAATGAGTTCAACAATTCACAGTGAGTGCCCCCTGAAGAAGCACACGCTTCAGGGAATCTGGGAGCGAAACTAAAGAATGAAACCGAACAACTGTAACAGCTGAAAACAGAGCTGAGCTTTGATTCCATCGTACCTGCACAGCTGAACATCTACAGCTGAATTACTTCTACTGGCCGCAACTACAGGTATAGTGTTAAGCCTATTTATTGCCTATGTATCGTTGTAATATGGAAACCATTAACATGTCATAACACACAACTCAGACTTAAATTTAGGGGAGTTTTGGACTCCTTCCACTGCCAGGCAGCAGGATTACTGTAATCCTGGCCACCACTAAAACAGCCTCAGACGTTATGTTCAAACATGCTATTATTGTTATCATAGCTAAATGGACCATGACTGCACAGCAACTGCTCAATTAGACTGTAAATAATAGGTTGACTGAAAGACGATCTGGCCATGCGTTTATCCAAAGTATGTTTTCAGACGTAGGTGCAGTAGAACTCACCCAGGGTGTAGTCCAGTGTCTCTGCACCATTCCTCCGGTCCTGGCTGGCCTCAGTGGTGCTCTGCAGAGCCTGTTTCAGAGTGACCACCCATTCCTCCATTTCTACTTCGCTGTCTGCGGCCAGGAAGTGGCTGTAGCGGTCTTGCATCTTCAGTTCGAAGCCATTACGCCGCATCTTGGGGCTCTGAGGGGAGAAGAGTTATTCTACTTTATGTACTTTGAATTTTTTGTTTTACCTTCTTTCCCAAAAGAAAACACGAACAATGATAAAAAAGTATTCTAAATTCTGCGTGTGTGCTAATATCATTTAGCCAATTTTGGACATTAATAATGAGTTTTTGGCTTTCACTGTGCTTCAGATGGAAACAAACAAAGACTGTCGTCTGTCCTTGCACTGGATCATTTTTGTCTTTTATGTGCAAAACATGCTGAACACGTCAATCACAGCATACTCCACAAGCTTCCGTATTAAACCCACTAGCCAGAAAGAGCCGCTTCACTCTTCCCGTTCATCTTCTTAATGTGCCCGTCAAACTGAAAGCTTCCTGGCAGCCTGTCCAGTCAGTGCAGAGCTCAAAGAGGTACCAGCATGTGCCATGAGCCAACAGCAGCTTCAGCAGCAGCCCTTCATAATCTGCTAGGACCGGACTTTTCTGCCCAAGTGGAATGCGGTAAATCTATCCAATCAAAGCGTTGAAAATCCCCTGGAGCGCGCTGAGTCTCGGAAACACACTGACTTTCACGAGGGTGAGATTTTGTGCCAAGAACAGAAAACTTGGAGTGGACACGGACGGAGATGAACCAAAAGGAGTTTGATTAAACAAACAGCATGGTATATTGAGAGCTTAAGAGTGGGTCAAACTGTTATTGCAGCATTCTCAGACACGCATTTGATGTTTCTTTATATACCTGGACAACATCTATGCAGGAGTCCAGGTAGATGGATCCTTTCGTATCCTTGCAGTTCTTCTCATCCTTGTAGGAGTTGAGGATGTAGGAGCCGTCTGGGAGCTGAGACAAGTAGAAGTACCTCCTTTTAAACACCTGCAATTCACAGCAATGGAGAACAAGAGAGTATAATTAACTCACAACAGAGAAATCGAGCATGAAATGTGGCTTCCAAACACATCTGTTGTTGCCTAAATCTATGAACATTTAAATTCCTGACCGGAGGGAAAATGTAGCAGATGCTACACTGCTAAACATTATACTTCTTATTTTTGACCACTCTGGCAAAAGTACACACTCTTTACTCAAGTAGAAGTACAGATACATGTGTAAAGAAAGTAGAAGTACTGATTCAACTTGTTTGCTCAAGTAAAAGTGAAAGGTACAGAAGTAGAGGCTCTGAAATGTACTCAAAGTAAAAATATATAGAATAATATATAGAATTACTCTCTTAATTTCACTGATTGTTTCTGTGCAAAGCTACCTGAAACTTCAAATATGTTGTTTCTTGTCATGCTGTTATGACTTTTACATATGTCTGTCATGCAGGATATTCACCAGACTTGATGTTGAAAAAAATGAAAGATAATTCCCCTCAAATGCATTAAAACTAATCATACCAAGCCTGTTTAGAAAATAAATACTCTAGTGAAGTATAGATACCTGAAAAAACTACTTAACTGCAGTAATGTATTCATACTTTTCAACTCTGTATTTTATCATTTATACTCTCTCTCTCTCATTATTTTCATGGCACTTACATATATTTAAGTTATGCTGATGATAGTATAGCTGTAGACTATGATGCAACAAGTATGACACAGTACCGTAGAAGCTGATAGAGAATAGTGTCATTTTAATGCGGCAGTCATGGATTAGAACAAAGAACTGCCACGTGTCCCTCGCTCTGTGGTAAACCTTCTGGTTTGTTTTCTGCTGTTGTTGTTTCATTTGTCACTGTTATGATGTATGAATAACAGACAGGAGGTCTGGTGGTGACTCACCCTCATGGAGACAGACAGGCTGCTATTGATGTTGGCTTTCTGAAGCCAGCCCTGCTTCATGATGCCTCCCCTCTGGGAGCACAGCGATGCAGAGTCCTGACAGACACAAACACAAGCAGTGGAAATCAATCAAAACATTTGCACTTTATTATGCAGGTTAATTCAGGTTAATGGCTCTACATATTAAACGTCCTGAAGACATTGCACAGTCTCAACGGCTTCATGTTAGAAAGTCACAACATTTAGTGCCATATCTGCATGAAACCAAACTCCTGATCATCATCAGAGTTCAGCTTCTGTCCCATCTGTGCAGCCTCATAACTCATAACTATCTGTTCATCAGCACCACAGAAAACACAAACATTCATCACAAGGGACTGAGCACTCTCACGCACAAACACGCACACACACACACACACACACACACACACACACACAGAGAGACACACATTCTCTGCAGTAATGCATGAAGTATTCACAACACGAGGAGGCCTAATTAACTTAATGTAAGCCCGGGACATGACACTGAGTGACAAGGGGGTCGAGGTGCGTTGGAGACGTGCTGGGATGAGACTAATCACACTGAAGTGCCATTTTGTTCTCTGAGCGTCACGCCTCCTCCTTTCTCTCCAGCTTCATCCTGTAATCTAATTGGCTGGCTGCTCCTGCAGCTTGCTTGACTCTGTGCGTCCCTCAGAGACATACAGCAAGTGACCATGCATACACACCTCACCACATGCTAGCTGATATGTATGCAATCCCTTACTGCATTATTGATTTATTTATTGTTATGTCCCTGCTAATGAATGTAAAAGATTACAAAAAGGTAAATGCAAACATTTATACAAGGGAAATGGAGTGTGTGCATGTGTAGTTTCTCTTTTTGCTCTTAAATATTTGCCATCGCAGCCACAAATGATCATTCAGAGGTAATGTAGCAGAAGCATGTGCTGTTTCCAGAAATAACAGAGGTCTTTTCTATCCTGCCCTCCCCGTCCCGGCAGCACAGCAGCAGTTATGTTCCTTCAATTAAACCCTTACTCTCTCGAAGTTTATCTGCATCCGGCCCGAGGGCAGGGGGAGGAGGATCGATGGTGGCTATTTATAGGCAGCATAAGGCTGCTGGTTTCACTGCCCAGCGCTCAGTCTCTGAGGGGGTCACTCTGCTGGGTGGACTGACACACCATAAGTCACTGGGAATCTTCCAGCACAATTACCCATCTAATGCATGTCTAGGCTGGGAATGGCTGCCTCTTTTGCTTCTATTTTCAGGCATGTTGAATGAGCCAAATTTGTGTCTCATCTCCGTGATTCAAAAAGATTAAAGGCATCATTTTATTTTCCGAGCAGGGTTTATAGCACATCACTAAAAGCTGTGCGTATATGCATGCTCCAATCTGTCCACGAAGCTCCCGGTGAGTCAATAGCAGACCACTCATCCTCACTGCAGTGATCAATGTCTGTGATCTGATGGCGATCGGCCCCCTCTGCTCACCTCGTCTTTGGCGTCTTCATCGATCTCGAACACGTGAGCTGGCAGCTTGTCTGTCTTCAGGCCTTTGCTATGAAAAGACGGTGAGAGAGGGTCAGCATACTTCAATAAATCAGCCCCCTCCCGACTCTATTTCCCCTGTGGTGAGGTCTGCTATCTCTCTTTGTCTTTACTCTTTGTAGAGCGTGCAACAAATCACTGCTTGATCTTTTGTTATTTGTGTATTTGGAGAACACTGTCCAGCATGTCTCTTTTCGCTCCAATTTATGGTTCAAGTATGAGTTGTGCTGATAAAAATAATAAAAAGGGAAATTTTATCACCATTTAAATATGGATTCAAAACATCTGTGCTGCACCTGCTGTGTTGTAGAGGAAAACCTGGCTGAACTCTGTGCAGTTAGTTCAATTTGTATGCAGTATTTCCTCTATTCTGCTGAAGCAGCAGAGCTGTGTGAATATGGAGGAATTTGTTGCATGTCATCATCCAGCAGCAGAGGCAATCTCTTGTACGTTACGTAACCTCGACATTTTCTACATGTCCAATCTGCATTTCTAATTTGTCAAAGTCGAAGTGTTTTTTTTTTCTTATCTTCCTTACCTCGGCAACATGCGGAAGTCTCCAGAGTAAGCCTCATATTTGTAGTTGATTACATGCCAGTCTGTGTTGTACATCTTGATGCACTGCCAAACAGAGCAACACAGAGAGCTGGATTAGGGGCAAGCAGACACACTCAGATACAACAAGCATGCCATATCAGCAATGTGTCTAAAAGCAAGAAAACAGTCCCTTTCCTCTGACTGTGATTCATGGAGAACAGGGCGCTCAGTTCCCCTTTCCTGGGAGAAAATTCCAGCTAAATATCACTCATCTATGAAATCAAAATAAGTCTGTGGTAGCAGGAGAAGTCTTTATCCCCTCCCATGATTTCTATTTGATATCGCTCAAGGTGGCTTTCATTGAACGTGTACCTTTTTATTCAGTGTGAAACAGCAGGAAGAAATTCTCAGTTAGGTCAAGGCTGAAAGGATCTTTGTTCAATAGATGCTGAGTAAGTCTGGGTCTGCTTTAACAATCCCTGTGACAGTTGTTTCCATGCTGTATCACAGTCATGGGAGCTGGCTGAGGATTATATCCACGTCATGCCAGAAGAGTCTGTTTTTCATCGCTTATACAATGTATATCATCGGTGCAGTGTGTGTTAACTGCTGGCCTGTGCACTGGGTGTTTCTTTATGAGCTTCAAGTGACCACTTTGGGCTGAATGTCATGAGCGCGTGTGAAGTCATCAAGAAATCAGTTTAGTGATTTACTTGCTGCGTTTAATGTCAGCTGCATGAGCAGATTCTAATTAATAAAAGGGAGTAAAAGTCATATTACAGATAAGATTTAATGTCGACTATGAACACTTTATGCTTCAACTTTTTTCACTCCGAAAACCTCATATATTATTTTTAGAAAGGGCCAGACGTCATGCTCCAAATGTGTGTTTGACACTGAGTGAGGCCAAGACATACACGAGACTGCTGGGTTAGAGTACCTCTTTGGCAAACAGACTCCTGGCCTCCCGCTCAGCATTCTGAGGCACCGAGGGAACAACAGTCCTCCTCTGCCGGGCGATCTGGGACTCCTGCATGAGCAAAAAAAAAAAAGCACATGTACATGTATACATGAATCGTTGGTAATGACAGCTCTTAATCTTCTCATCAAATAGTAGCAGCAGGAAACCACGAACAGGAGCCAAAGAGATAATGAATGAGAGAAAACAGAAGGCACAGGTACAAAGAAACAGATGAGTGTCAAAAGATTGTCTCAGTATGGGGGGGAAATCTCAGACATGGACCGAGACATGCCTCTAAACAAAACCACATGTGTTTAAAGCAGCACCAATAAATACAGAGCAGAGGTACCTGGCTGGATTGGATTTGACTGTCAGGCCTCTTGGACTGACCCGTGAATAACAGAGCCCAGTGTGTTGGAGATGAACGGTGATTCATGATAGGAAACCTTTCTTTAGAAAGTGATATTTTACACTGTTTGTTCCTGTTTGACTCGGACAGTTTTACAAGAAAAAGCTGCTGATTTGGCTGTTTGCTGTGGAGACCTCAGCAGGGCAGGTGTGAGTTTGGACCCAGCACAGTCCAAAAGAGAGAAATTACAAGTTTACATGAGAAAACAGATGGATGGATGAGTAATCTAAATGATATATTCAGTTTATGACAACATGAGGCTTGGTTGAGAGTTGTAGTTTTAACCTGAAAAGTCTTTAACAACATATTCCTGCATGGGAAGTACTGTCTGAAAACTGTTCACCCTTCTCCAGAAGTTTAGCTGACCTGGTCATTTATTGAGAATGATACTGCCCATGTTTCATGCCCTATCTGACTTACAATATATGACTGCTCTTCCAGATCTTACTTTGCGTTGCTCTAACCAATAAAAACAATGCTCAAAAGTAGATCCATGTTGTAGGAAATCAAATTAATCCTTTAAAGGATGTTTATGTTGGGCCTTAAATATATGAGGTCAGGTGTCTCTGTTTCATGTCTTAGAGCTGATCTGGCCCGACACAGCACAGCATGACTGGTAAAATTGGCCGGGCTGATACATTATTAGTATTATTAGCTTACTGCAGATATATTGGTATCTGCAAATATGACAGCCAAATAAGTAACAACAGGACATGAGGACACTCTCAACAGTGTCAGCATTACATAGCTTTTACTGCAAAACGTCCTGAGTTCAGATCTTGGTCTTGGTCTGACATCTGATTTTTTAAAACACTCTGCATTGGCCTCAGAATCACTGTATCGCTCCAGCTCGTATCAAACATCTTAAATGAAACATGCATCCAAAGACTTTTCAATCTGCCAGACAACCAATTACAACTGAAGTTCTTACTAAGTGATAACTTTTAGATGACCTGGGTGAGAGCCAGACCGAGAGGACACTGCGGGAAAGGATGAGGGGACTCACCGAGACATCGTCGACAGGGCAGAGCAGCAGGTCTCTGTGGGGGTCGCTGTGGATCTGGGCCTTTCTCTGAAACACCACAGCTTCATAGTCCAGTGGTTCAATGATTTTTGGCTGCTCCTGAGAGGGGAAGACAAACACAAACCCGCGCAGCTTCAAATAAACTGTTTCTTTTTGATATCACAATGATTATTTTGCCTTTTCCAGTGGCTCCCTCCTTGCTATTTGAAAAGAGTTAACAAGGGCGCCTCCCCCCAGAAGGTTTTACCGCCCATGCAAAATCTGAGCCACAAGAGAGCAGAGAGACAACCACAAAGTTCAGAGCACTGTCACAGTGCAGGGAAACAGTTGCTCAGAGAATTGTGGGTGGATGAAGAAAAAAAAAAAAAAGGCAACAGATGACGAAAAGGAAGCAACTGACAACAAAGACACAGGCAAAGACAGGAAGGGCAAGAGAGGTGAGACAATCCAGCAGTGAAATAAATACACAAGCTCATGTGCTTTGACAGAAGTATGTGTATTAATGAAACAAAAGTCAAAAAATATATCACGTCACATTCTAGCTAAACAACATGACTTCCTGTTTTGAGTTTCATAGAGAAGTGAATGGCATGACATTTTTTTTCATCTTAAAGAGGCCTACAGGCTAAAACCTAGCCTTCCACAACTAGGTCAAGATGTAATCACAAATCTAAACCTAAACCACTTGGAAAGATTCGGAATTAATTCCAAGAAAGTGCCACTTTAAGCTCAAACTAAGCAGTGAAGAGGGTGATGAATAGCTTAGCCAATAAGTCTTGGCTGTAGCAACACCAAGCCGTTTGGACTGGAGCACAGGAAATCAGAGTATATGGATTTGATCAGCTCCTGTGCCACACTGCTGAGCCGAGTGCGCGGGCAGCAGCACATGGAGGACCGACAACACTGCTTCGTGTAGGAGCACAGCGGGGAGAGGGACTCTAAAATCCCTGACCATGCCCTTAAGCTGGGAGTGTATGACTGAGTCATTTTCCACCTTGTCATGTTTCCATTGAAAAGCTGAGCTGAGCAGAGATGCAGAGCTGTTTTCCTATTGTACCACTCGCTGTTGGAGTGGGCAGAGCGAGCGAGACAGTAATAAAGTTATGCAGCAGTTTGGCTGCTGCTTTTTTCCTTCTGCTCGCTGGTCTCTCCTCCCATCCACCGCCCTCGAAAACCATCACTAGACATGTTTACATGTGCAGTTATTCACTAATTCAGGACACAAGCACTTACAGACGTTGAGGTTTTTTTTAGATTTGTGCCCAGTGAACCATTTACCATAACACTTTTCCCTTTTTTTTCCCATAAAGGTCCAGTTTCTCAATCAGCTTCTTACTATGAGCGGCAGGGACACACAATTTTTGTTATCTCACATTAAACACTAAATATATATTACTTTTTTCTAAACTTGAACTGTGATCTAGTCATGGAAATGAAATATTAACGAGGAACACATTACGTTTGAAATTTTCAGAGGTTTTAAGCAGCTTTAAATTTAGAAAAATAATTAATTTATACACAATCTTTGGAAATTTTGCGCCTCCACTCGAATTTAAAATGTTCCTCTGTTGGTTTGAACCATGTTTTGCTACCCAGTATGAATTCAGTGACATTTAAGGGGTTAAAAATCTCCTTGAATATCCTGGTATTTGGTGCACAAGCCAATAAAGGAAAGAAAGTTCTCCCTTTCCATGTTCTCTAACCAATAATTTGGCCCGTGAAATAAGCTGGTTACACGTACATGTCCTCTGCAGAGTTTTCCACCAAGACCCTGACTTTCTCTCCACACGAACACTGCATTTAGCATTTTTTTTCAACCACTAATCTAAATAAAAACTTCCTAATGATACGTCTGACATGTGAAATTTAATATTTGCCAATTTCTCCCAGCTAAACTGCATCTCTCCTAACTTTTACATAAAGATTGGCTACTCAGTGGACAACTGGCGACCTGAACAGCAGCAAAGCAACACCTTCAAGTCTGTTGAAAGCATTACACATGGCTGTGCCGCCCCTGCACCCAAAGCAGCAGCTCTGCTTCCTGTCATGTGCAACACGCTCAACCGCAGCGCTACAAGTCGGAGGCAACTGTTTCGGCAGCACGCGGTGACTCGACTGCAACGCTGATAATGTTACAGAGACAGGGAGGGAGGGAGGGGGAAGCAAGCAAAGAGGGAAGGAAAGACAGAGAGGGAGTTCTTCTTTCATAGAGGAGGAGAGAAGCTGAAGCATCACATTCAGGCAGCTGTCAAACCACAGCCTCACTGATTGTGAAACAGAGAGATGCTAAAACACTGGAGGACATGGCCAAACATGTGGGTGTAACTGTATGATGCAAGCAATCAAGGCACTTTCCTATCTTACATATGTCAGCCTTCCATTACGACTCACACTTTCTCCTCTGAGCTATCGACCTGGCCGGAGAACACTCAAGCACCAATCACTGAGCACAAAGCACGGCGCCCTGTGTGCCTCCGGGGGACTATGATGATGATGATGATGTTAGCGAGGGTGCATTTCCAGATGTCTGTGTCCCATTACTGGTTCAGCAGATGTAAGGCACTCGCTGCTCCAACACGACCAGGTGGATTTTATCATGTTGGCTCAGGAGGCTTGGACTTATGCACAGCGGATGAGCGCTGACGTGCAAGTCACATACAGTATGAGGCAGCTCCATTGTCCCACGGCTGACCCTGCTAAATGCTCCAATCTGTGTGTATATAAGCAGCACAGACACACAGAGGCTCATTGGAGGGAGCACTTTAATCCTTGTTTCACTCCAAATATATTGTATATTAAATGTATTAATATACTAATAAAGTGTCTTGCTGCATTCACTTTAGATCTACATATAGATACAGGGGTTAAACACCTAATTTAATGCAGATTATTTAGACTTTAAGGTACAGTTTGCTCAACCTTCCCATACACAGTAGCATTTAATCCTCCAGTAACCAAAGAAATGACCAAATATAGACACACATGGCGTGGTTTCACTGCACAGTGATGCATCAGTGAGGCTTGCATGGCAGAGAAAAATGTCACCCGGACTCGGAGGAATACTTAAGATGTAGCACTTAATCCACAGAGGGTGACATTGCTACTGACTGTACGCTGACATGCATAGCTGCTTGTATCACATGGACGCCGATGTTTTCGTGCCCTCTGGGATGTCAGCGCTGCATTCCTTCGGAGTGGTTCCCAAACTTTTTTTTGTCGTTGTTGTCGTCATTTCCCAAACGATGTCCCATCCCCCACGGCCACATAAATAGACTGAACTGTCATTTACAGGTAACGCCGCAATACTGGGGAAACTAAAGAAGCCAAGTTTTATAGCGTTTTAATGACATGACATTACCAAGAAGGCAGTTTTAAGATAGCAACGCTTTTTACGCCTCCGAAACTGTACTGACTTCAAGAGCAACAGACGTGTCTTTAGGTTTCACTGACCTGTCTGCTTGTTTCTTTGCTTCTTTAATGGCAGTCCAAAATGTATTTTATGTTTTGCTTTTCAATTTAACTTGATATTCTTGCCGGCATCCAAACACTCTTGCCTTTTTATTGCTTTCAATTGAATCAGATTCATTTTTTACAGCGGAGATTTTAACTTACGCACAGGTGGAACTAATGATGTTAACGATGCAGCAGGCCCAATTAGTACCACCTGTGTTGAAAAGGGTCCACTCCACATTTTAGCACTCACTTTTTGATCTACACACACAGAACAACACTCTGTCGGGTGGGAGTTACATCCTGTTTTGTCTTTGAAGGGTGCTGAGTATGATATCAAGTGTAATTTCTGTACTTGAGGTAAATAACGTGGCCTAATTTGATCTTACGGTGTTGTTACACTGGACTTACACTGACTCTCTGGCATCACAAACATTATTAACAGGTTATACAAAAGGAAACATTCTTCTGTCTCAGTCTTGACTAGTCCTTGTCCTGGACCCGACAAAGGCGGTCTTGACTACAGCACTGCTGAGAACATGCAGCAACCCCCAACTATGTTTAAAACAGAATCAAGTCTTTGTTTTGCACTGTACTGAGAACACCAGAGACACACCAGGAAGTTGTGACCTGCATGACAGCAGCCATCAATACACCAGCGGTTTCACAGATCATCTTTTTAGAATCTAGGTAAGGGCTACGCAGTCTCTTTCACTTTTAAGTCTGATAACTGCCTTCCAAACACTTTCATGTAAAAGACCACAAAATGTTGACACAGATGTGAACTTGATCATGATTTTCCAATAATCCTTGACACATCAGCTGATGGAACTTCTCATGAAGCAATTGGCCCAAGGGTTGGTCTGAATCATTTAGAAAAACATAGTTCCGTGTTATGCTTGTAAAAACTTCTGCTTTGAAACCCATAAACCCAGCTTGTTCACTTGAAAACTTAAAAATACGGAAGGAAACAGCAAAAAACTCTTCACGGAGATGAAGAGGAGTGGAGAATGAACACACAAACACATCCACAGAGGAAGCATGCATGGCCACAGCATGCCCGAGGGAATCCCCATATGGAAGCAATGCAGGCCACGAAATCTCCACAAAACAACGTTTGTTCTCAGTTACCGAGCCAACCGTTTACTTCATAAAAAAAAAAAGAGCAGCCAAAGCCTGCTACTCTAAAAGAGAAAAAACACACATATCACACGTGGCTACAGACGCAAACACACACACTCCCATCCTCTGTTGCGGAAACCAAAACTTTATCCCGTGATTTATCACTCTGATAACATATTTGCGTCATACTCCCCTAGATGATCATCATAAGACTAATCCCAAGGGGGAAAAGAGTTTCCCTTATCCAAACTAACCCAGCTCTATCTGTAAACAGCTGAGGGTGTGTGACTGTTCGGGGGTCGAAGATGCAGTCTGTCACTGTCACATAATGAGAAAAGATGTGACAAGAAGATGTGACACACTGGAAGTCCCAACACAAATGTCAGTCACACACTGACATGTGAATACGTTCACACACACACACACACACACACAAATGCTATATCAGCAGGATCCTAAGTGGCATTCATCACAAGCCACTGCGCCTGATCCTTCATTACTGCAGCCTGTTCCCAGCCTCTATCAGCCAGCAGCACTCACTATTCATTCAAAAGGTGGAAACAATAAAACTATTAAGGAAGCTCATGCACAGTCGTCATCAGCAATATAAATCCGTTTTTAAGGACATGCGTGAACTGCCTTCTATTGCTCAATGTGGCCATTTCCAGCAGAAATAAAGAGGCGCGCACACACACACACACTGTTCCAAGGCAGGGACAGGGTAGCCATGCTGCAGCTGTCCAACTGGCACTGCTCCGCATCCGCCAGCACACAAAAGGAGCCGCACAAGACTGAAAAACCATGTGTTCCTGCGGACAATGTCATACTATTCTGTAATGCCGGCAATTTAGAAAACCAAGCCAACATATGGGAGATTAATTGGGAGTATATAATGGCTCCATAATTACCTGTCTATTAGCATTATAGAGAATAAAGCGGTGCCAGTGAAATTGTTTCAGTGCAGGCAGAGACAGCAGAGGCTGTGTGTAAATGTTAAGGTTGGTGGGACAAATTCGGTGAATGAAAACTGGAAAAACAGAAATAAAAGAGTCAGAAGAATGTGAAAATAAGCCAAAAAAGAACAACAGCAATGTAAAAAAAAAAAAGGACAGAGAGGAGGGGGGGTTAGCAGGGTAACCAGTTAGTTACATTATCCCTGTTAGCTTAAAATGACCGCCGCCGGTCCACAGACAGCGTTTTCAGCTCGGCTCACCACAAGGTCCACGGTGCTCCTCACAGCCTCCGACACGCTCTGCCTCACTTCCGCGGCCGTCCCCGGTTTGCTTAACCGCTTTGTGAATTTTCGCACCTCAGACATAGCGCCCCTCTGATTAAAATCCACTTCGTGTGTCCCGGTGTGAATGTGCGCATGCCGCGGTACCGGTCGGAGCGGCGGCACTGCTCTGTGTGTGTGTGTGTGTGTGTGACAGCCAGATGTGGGGTTGTGCTGTTGGAGGTGAACCAGCCAGCGGTTCGCGTAGCGAGGCGGGGCTGCCGAGGCGGCTGCTGCTGCTGCTGGTGATGATGAGAGGACACCAGAGAGCGTTTAACCGCGCGAGATGCTTCCCTCTTACCTACTTCCGTTTGTCGTCAGTGGAGCAAATTTAACCAAAGATCGTCGAGAACGTAGTGGGCGTCAACCACAGGCTTTATTCTGTATGGGTGTACATGTGTAGAGCTGTTTAATGGCCCATAAAGGAAAACTTTAACAAGTCAGTGGACTTGTTCCATGATGCACGCAAATACAATTCAATACAAACTGTATTTTTCCACAATATTGCATGAATTAAATTAAATACACAGTGGGGACTTTAATATCTGACAGTTGTGTTAAATATGAATATGGTGACAAAAGCCTGGTAAAAAATAAATAAATAAACGTATTTGGGTCACTCCTCATATGACGTGCCATGTGAAGTCAGCCCATTGCACAGCTTGAATTATAAATCATTTTGCACAATTAAGGAGTACCATAAAAATAAATCAATTTCATTCATTTTGTGCAAATTTTAAATTCTTTGATTTAAAAAAAACAAGGTTTTATAAGTTATTACATGTCACTCCTAATGTAGAAAGTATAGAAAAGCAAAACAAGAACATCTACTAGGAGTTCATTATACCAAATAAATGTGCAGAATTATTGAAATTATCAGTATTATTATAGAATATTGACATGAAAGTATGCAGGCATTTCTCAAAATTTAAAGTATACTGCCATCTTGTGGATTATGCTGCAAACTGCAGGAAAATGGCACTAACCTACAAGACAATATGTTTTTACCAGAAAACTGTTTTTCATTTTCATAATATTGATGTCTTCGGCCAACATATTCAGCACACGTTAGACATGATTCTCCCTTTTTACAAATAGCTTCCTCAGTGAGGAAGTAATCAATATAATCAATAAGGACATTCCCAACATCAGCACATTTAATTAAATTAGGCTATAAAATGTGTGTTAAGACACACCAAGAAAGGTTGAGTTTATGGTCCTGCATGACACCCACCTGATCTGAAAGTGTGCCTTCCACATCTTACACATTATCCACTACACAACTGCAGTGATAATAGACAGATATAAATATATATGCACACAGAACATATACTCATATTTAGATTCCTGGTTATGCTTTATTTGAATTTTATTTTGGTTTATTTACATAGCAATGCTTACCCAACATTTGGCACATTTTACTGTTACCTGATGTATCTTTTTTTGTGCAAAGGTACTTTGCATTGTCAGTCTGAATATAGATTCTCACTTCCTTAAACTGATAAGAATGCATTCAAATGTGACCATGGAGTCACATGAAGGATAGTTAAAGTTTAGTGTAAAAGTGCATCTTATTACACGTGGGTGATGATGAACGAAGCCTGAACTCTAAATGGGTTCAGGTAGACACAAAGAAAGCAAAATTACCATGGTGATGTACGAAAGAGGGCTGACTATTTTAAGAAAAGTGGATTTATTAAAATTAATTTAGGAGCACTAATAGGACTCTGTAGTTAGCTCACTCACTACTGTACATGTGTGCTACATAGTTCCTGTAATCCACACAGTTTCTATGTGAAATGTCCAAAAGCAAGCATGCCGTTGTGAGTGAGGACACTCTATGAATAGGGAACGTTTGGCCATTGTCCCGACATCAGATTTGATCTTCACTTGTCATTGTACTGGGTGAACTCCTTCAGAGCCCAGTTTTTCATCTCTATCTCCTGCCGTAATCTGCAGTACTCTTCAGCCAGGGCTTCAAACTCTTTGCCCAAGATCTCAAAGGAAGCCAGTTTTAACTCAACAGACTGCTTCTCCGCCTGACAGGCCTTCAGCTCAGAGTCCAGCTTATCTCTGAAATTAAAGACACAACAACAAAAGATTTGTTTTCAAAGAAGTCAGCCAGAATACAACTTTTCTGAAGGCTTGGATGAGATGAGAGGGACAAAAAGCCTCTTACCTTATTTTTCTATGAGCAGATATTGAGTCGACTGTGTATGTGTCCAGCTGAATTTCCACCATCTCAGTCCTTTGAAGGAAGAACAGAAAAATCATATGTAAAAAACTGAAATGCGTGAAATATTTGACTTTATTCTCCTTGTAAGTCTTTCTGGATGAGAGCACCACTGCAATATCAAAATGTATTTAGGTAAAGAATTGAAAACTCCTTACTTGATTTTCTGTAAGACTAATTCACATTTTCCCTCAAAGTAGTCTAACTTCTTCCTGTCCAAATCTGTCTGGATCCTCAGCCTGTGGTCCAAGATGAGAGACTGGAGAAGCTGAATACACTTTATCAGCTCCTGGACAAAAGAAGGAAAAAATGACAACAAAATATTGTTGTTTTACAATTTATGTCAAGTATTTAAAGTATTTTTTTAAACAATGTCAAGTGAGTAAACCTCTTCAAAAATGTGCACACCCCCCTGCAGAATTCACATTATTATATCCATTATATATCGTTATCTACACGTCATTGCTCACAGAGAGGTAGAGTTGAGTCTGTCTTTGCAGGAGAACTGAGTTTTCCCTGCAGGTCTCCTTCAGACTCTCTGCTCTTTTCTTCTCTTTTTCCAGCTGGGCTGACAGATGAGACAACTTGCTGCTCTTCAGACCTTCACTCTCACTCTCTAGAGGAAATCACACGACAACATCCTGGTCTTCATTTCAACACAGAAGAACATTGAGGTAAGGTAGTGACTGAGAATGACAATTTGTACAGGTAGCATGATAGAAATCAACGTGTAGATACTGTACCCCATTCAGGTTGATAGTAAGAGAGGAGGCTCAAACACTTCTTCTTCAGATGTTTCTCCAGCTCTCTGGGAAGACCCTGTTTCATTCTTTGAACATTCTGGTCAAGAAAAACACAGCACTGATGCTCAACAAGCTATATTTAAGCATTAATCTGTAACTTGTCTGTTTGCTTTGGTTGTGCTATATGATCACACCTCAGCTCCAAAGTAAATTGTTGCCTTTAAGTATGGAGATGAATGTTGTGTATTTTTACGACTCACCTTCTCTAATGGCATGAGCTCCATCACGTGATTGGGGGTCAGACCCAGAATAGAGGGCTGGTCCTGGTTGGTAGTGCTGCTGAGATCCAGCTGTCTGATACACTGAGACACCAGCAGAGACTTCTCCATAGTCTCAAAGAACTAACACAGACACACACACACACACACACACACACACACACACACACACACACACACACACACACACACACACACACACACACAGCAAGAGATATATTTAGGATATTTATATTAAGTGTTGTCCCACATAAACTGCTGATGTCTCCAAGACCACAGTGAGTGATCTTTGGTTAGCGTGCCACTTATAAATATATAACTCGAACTGCAACTAACGATAATTTCTGGATTCATTGATTAGTTGTTTGAGCCATAAAATGGTAGAAAAATGTGAAAATTGTTGATTTCACAGATTGAATCATTTAAAATGAGTCAGCAGAAGCAAATAATTATCATATATTCTGGTCTTGCCCATTATTGATTCATTTCTGGCACGAGGTTCATAAAGTTTTACAAAAGTAGTCCACGTCTTTTAAATTAGAGACGCTGTATTTGGGCTTTCTGCCATCAGAAAAAGTTACCTCTCAGGTTAGACGTTTGTTCAGGATTCTAAGATCAGCTGGCAGGAAAGCCATTAGTAAAGAATTGGATTGACTGAATTGTAATGACATTTATGATACATTATAGATGGAAAGAAACATTTTCTTTTAAAGTTTCTTTTCTTTTGAAAGTGATTTGAGTATTATAAAGGCACACACCAACACTTGGTTTTCTATTTTATTTTTTAAATTCATTTTTATACTTCCTGGTCCATACATGCTCCTGTGTGTTATCCATTTTCTGCTACAACTGTGTTTTATAGAAGTGAGATAACAGTTAACTTCTACTATAAGTTTTATGAGGATGACTTCACTGTATCGACCTTGGCATAAAAAACAAACATGAAAAAGTTAATCACTGTTTCTCAAATCCCGACGTAATGTCCTCAAACATCTTGTTTTGTCCACACCCCAAAGATATTCAGTTTACTGTCACACAGTACTAAAGAAACATTTGAGGAGTTTAAATCAGAGAATTTGGACATTTTATTCTATGAAAAATGACATGTGAAACAACGAATCGAAATATCAAAATAGTTGGCAACTAAGTGATTGAGCAACTTATCCTTGTAGGTCAGCTGTTTGTGCATTTGTGGACTGTGCAAAGAAGTATGTGAAATGTACCATGTTCTGGTCAGGGGGTACGGTGGCGTGGTGCTTCCTGATGCAGTGGTCTTGGATCATCTCCTGGAGACCTTTGTAGAGGCTCTCGGAGCGCAGCCATTGACGCCTCTGGCTCTGCAGCTTCTGCTCAGCCTGAAAGAAAACATCTGTTAAGTGCTCACAGACAAACAAAACCAAACAAACACAGACCTGAGCAGCAAGAGAAAGGTCCCATCTGTGTGACTGCAATTCTTACTGGTTACCAGCAGAGGTCGATAAGTCATAGACTACTTACTGTGTAATTAAAAATCAATGACTCTTCGCAAAGTGGAAAATCCAGTAAACATTTTGCAGCAGTTTGGTCTAACTCAGGTTGAGTTTGAAGTGCATCATGTAATACTGCATACTGCATGCTAGCTGAGGTGGAAGGTAGTGTGAGCACAGTGCCTGCTGATACCTTGTCCAGCTCTGTTTTCAGTGAGACAGTGAGTCCAGTTTGGTCCACATGTTGAGTCAGGGTGGCCAGGAGTTTACAGAACTGAGGATTCTGGGTCAGATCCTCCTCTGTGATGTCACACAGAGGGAAGGAGGCGAGAACTGGTCAGGAGAAACACAACAGACCATTATCAATGGCAAAAGGCGTATCAGTCAGAGTGTCAACGGATTCAGCACAGCACTCCAACTTTAACTAAATGCTACTATAGCTTGTTTCATATTCATTTTCACTTATTTCTCTCCAATTCTGGAATAAATTAAGTGTCAAGCCACCACGCCTTCATTTTACACGTCAAGCAGCAGTTAACGTAGTTACTAAACATGTCTCCTACCATGTTGATGTAAGCTGTCGCCCTTCCCAAGCGATGATATGTGCGTAGACTCGGGAGCAGCGGACATTTTCAGCTGAGCTGTGTTCGTTATTCGCCGAGCAAACTTCTCGGTTTTGGTTTCTAAAGACTTTTCTCGATATCACGAACAACAACTGGAAAATAAAATGCCTACTTCCTGAATCAAGTTGCGCGCGTCTACAGGGAGCGTTCCTATTGGTTAAAAGATGCACGTGGTCATCACAACGCATTCAGCGTGCTTGGACCAGTGCCCGCATGCTGCTCACGGGAACGCGCACTGCGAAATATTATCGGATATTAATTGATTAAAATACAGTTTAACGACAGTATAATCGTCATTAGTATGAATGATGATAAGCATAAAGTCTAAATTTGTACTTTTGTAACTTGAAAACTTTAATATACATAATATAAAAATATAGAATATAATACTTTTTAATTTACAAAAAGAAAGTTTGTTGTTTTTTTACTTTGCAGGTTTTGAGAGAATTTAAATAAACAAAGAAAGTACCCCACGGCTGAAATTAAGGGAATGCAACACAGTGCTCCATCGTGCACATAAAACTAGATGACATGAGATGAGATGGTACAAAATACACAGTATACACAGTTCATCTCAGACTGCATCTTCACTGTAGTTTCATGTAGAAATCAGTCTGTCAGCAACATTATCTTCCTGTTAAGCCTGACTGAGTGATGTCACATGCAGGCCTGGATAACAACAAAGCACGTCTTACCCAGTCAGATGGAGTATGAGCTGTAAGTAAGAAAACTGCCTTTCACAGCAGTTCAGCAGAAGGCTAAAGATAATTTCCAGGATATGCTGCGTTGTACCTGTTACATTGTTCAGCTCCCTGCCTCCCACAGTTTTGGATCTGTACCTAATTCTCTTCTTCTGCACTATCAGAGCCAGATTCACAGCCATCATGAGGTTTGATGAGTACTCCAAATCCTCAAAAGGACTATGATGAAAGCTCTTTCTCTGCCAGAGAGGGTATCACCTCTGCCATCCAGCACATGGACCACATGAAGTGCAGACTGTTGCATTAACCTTCAGTTCTACGCCTCAGAAGTCTTTCTGGATGAAGAGATGGTCACTATGGCTCCAGATTGTGGCACAAAACCACTGATAACACAAGTTTTACAGAGCCTGTGTTAACACTTAGAGGACATACATCTGTCAGACTGCAGACCAGTGTGGTAGTGGTTCAGGATCCTTCAGGGATACAATGTCAAGAAGACGAAGGAGGGAGTGTGGCATTCTTTGCTCTTATCTGGGAGATTCCAGCTGAATCAGTGAACAATACCATTCTCAAAATCAATAAATAAATCATATTTATTTAAAATGAAAATAGTTTTCTTTGTAGCTGTTTACTATTATTCATGTCAAATAATATTCCAGATTTAAAAACTGGCAGTCAACATGCTCAATTTGAGACAATTTCAAGCACAGAAAACAGGTGAAAAGCATTCAAAATGTACACCAACAACGTAAAACACGTTTCATGTTGGACTGAAAAAAGTAGAGTAATATTATTGGTTGTAACACTAAATCCATAAACTACAGAAATAAAGCACAAACGCTATAATAACGAGTGTTGGTGAACTGTGTTCCCAGGTCAGCCCAAATAGTGCATATGAGTTCAGTTGGGAATGTTAGCTTTTATCTTTTTTGTCTAACAAAGCATCATCTTGTGTTATTATCAAAGGGCTGAAAATGTTTTTATATACTCATACTATACTAAATGCTCCACTACTCAGAATCATAAGCACGTGTCGTCATTCTCCTTGTCCTCGACATCACTTTAGATCAGATACTTTCTTGCCCTTGGCTCTGACCATTAGCTGGCACATGCATGGATGGCTGCTGTTGTTACTGTTGGCAGTAAAGCAAACTTGTTTCAGTAGAGCTAGTTGGACTTTCAGGCAGAGGTGATATTGTTAGCAGAAGGCTCATTTTTCTACAGTAAAGGTCAAAAAAGTTTTTATATTTCTCTTATTTTGGGACTGCTGTTACAGATTTGTTTTTTCAGGCGGTGAATTCAAGCAGCAAAATCCCTCTGCAAGTCGAGCTTGACTAGCGGGAGGTAAGTCAGGTATGGGGATAACTAGGGCACTTTAATTAAATCATGATTATAATGATATCTTATTATCAGAAAAAAAATGAAAGTTGATTAGACATGACATGCTTCGTCACCTATCCTCAATAATGTATTCTGAACATTTATTCTAAATTCTTTGTTATGTTTCAATAACTGTGTCAAGACTTTCTACAAGAGTGCTTTCACATAAAACAATGAAATTAAGCAGGCCTGTTAAGAAGCATCTATTACATTCTCCCTTATTCATATTGAATCTGGGGCTCCACATTTGTGATCATTCCCGTACTCTGTAACTTTCCCTCATGACCTCCGGCCTCTCATGTGTGGTTCTCACAGCTGTTACCTCGCAACAGTCTTTGCCCATATCTGGTCCTCTTGGTGCTGCATTCCTGGTGCTTTGTAACCATACCCTTACCCAATATCTTTAGCTGCAATAACGTGTGGACAGACACAGTTTTGTTAGTCTAGACAAGCTGTCTCAATATGTATAAAGGAAATCCCTAATCCACAGTGGGGTTTTCCCTTTTCCCTTTTTTTCTTTCTAGCATGTGATGTAACTTTTGCTTGGTACATATTATAGTAACTACACTGTAGTGCTGTTTACACAATGGCTGGTGGTCCTCACTCATCAATGAGTGGGCAAAATTAGATATGGGAGCCAGTCAATTCGAGTAAAATTATAATTGACACGGAATAAAACCAATGGGTTGTGTTTGGATGCGACTCTCTGGATTTGATTGGTCACGCTTACGGACCAGCCCTTATTTGCTAAACCAATTAACGAAAGCCAGAGTTGATTGCTGCCGTCTTTCACCAATCATAAGCCTGCATTTCCTAATAGGTGGGTCTTTGTCGTGGAGGGGTGGGGTGTTCGAGGTCATTCAGTGCCTCTCTGATTCACTCTGTCGGCGTGTGTTTGTGGGGACGGGTAGTTGGAGTAAGGAGTCGCCGGGCGGTAGTGCACCTCTAACGCTTTTTGAGAAAGAAACGCCGCTGAAAAAATTGCACCGCAGACTGAAGGAACGACCCCCGGTGACGACTTCTGGGAAATAACTCAACGCAACGACTGCGCCACACGCACAACCAACAAACGCAACCAGGCTATCAAATGCTAGCCAGCTAGCATCCCTGAAAACTGACGGGATCAAGGTGTTGATAGCTAGCCTCCCAGCTAATCATCCATCAGCTAGCATCCTCCAGCCGTAGCATCATTAGCTTGCTTTTTCTCCTCGCGCACGTCGAGACGTAGCCATCGCTCGTGGCGGTGCCTTTCAGCTCGCGAGCACCGAATCCCACATTCAGACACAAACGGACAAACGGAGCTTCCCAACTAGCTGCTGCTGGAGACAGCGTCTGCGTTGCATTTAGTTGACACCATCACACCCATCTCTCCCCCAACCCCTTCTCCTCTGCCCCTCTCCCTCCACCCGAAACACTGGAAATCCACAAGCGGCCGGATAGCGGCGAAGGGCCGGCGAAGCTGGGGGTGGTAACGTTGCCGGACTCGCAGGGAGTCGTAACGGCTACAGACAAGCTCAGCCGTGGGGATCTACCGACGAGTATGGACGGGCTGGCCGTGGAAGTTCGCGGCTCAAATGGGGCCTTCTACAAGGTAACCTGGTTACAGTCGTAGTTTCTAGTTGTCCCGGTTAAAAGTTTTGTTTCAGGAAAACAGTTCGGTTTCGTTCTCCTGAGCCCAGCCCTAGCCAGCAATGACTTGGGTAATGTTAGCACAGGTCCGGTTCAGACAAACAGGGATGGTTCTGCGCTCCATTAGGGTTGGCCATTGTGGGGTGGGTTGCTAGCTCCAGCTAGCTATTGAGCTAGGTACACTTGTCATCACCATGTATGGCCTATATTTGTTCGTTTTTAGCAAATGTCAACGTGAACACACGCTGTACCACTGGAAACAAATTCTCACAGCACTGACATGAGATGCATGCTTTCTAGTATCGTTTTACTCTGTCTTGAAATGTGGGATGCAAGCATTTAAGGTGAAGCGAGCTGCTAATCAGACAGCTGTTTTGCAGTCCCTGCGTACAAGTATGATGAGATGCTACATCAGAACACACACACTTCATGATTGTTTTGTTGCCCTGCCCTCTGAACCTTCAATCTTTTTGTTTATGGCTGTAACAAGGAAGAACTAGAGTGTCGCTTTCTGTTTCATTTCTGCCTTATTCTCAAAAGAAAGTGTACTTTCATAACCAGGCACATGACTTCAGGTCTTTGCTGCTGTGTCACAGCCTGTTTTCAAACACATAACACTGAGATGGTCACTCTGTGACTTCAAACTGAGTCCCACACGTTCATTTTGTTGAAAGACGTCTTAAATATCAGTGTTTTTATTAGTCAGTTGTACACATTTTGGTCATGGTGAACAGTGTAGGTTGTGACATACTTTGAAATCACAGGATATCAACCTAAAAACCTGGAGCAGGTAACCTGAGGAAGCACACGAGGGTAGAAGATAAATACCTCCACTCATCCTCTCCCTGCTCTCCAGTCTTAACCGTTTGTCTTATTTTTACTGCTCTCAGTTTAAACACGTTTATTCCTCCATGTGCTACCGTCTCCCCTTTTCTGTCTTCGGGTGTTGAGCTGGTCTAGCGGCCACATGGCGGTTTAGCGATGAGCCTATATTTACTCTCCTCATGCTGCTTCACCTGTCGTCCCGTTTTACAGGGTGACAGTTTGGCTCTGGCATGAATGAACGCTTTTCCACTGATCTCTGTTACGTCCATCATCTCACAGCTCTCATGTTGTGGACGAGGCGGGCGCTTAAGTTTGTTGGTGTCATTTTTAAATGCCATTTTCCAACAGATATGTTGTCCTTGATGGGGGAGAGAGAGAGAGTGGGGCAAAAAGCGTTATTGCTTTTTTCACCCCCCTGTTGTGATTGACACACAGGGTGAAATGATTTGGCTTTTTGAATGCACCTCATTCCCCTTGGTGTCAGCGTGAGTCACTTTTTTCTTTTTAACTATGAATCAGGTTCATTTTTACAAACATGTCAGGGCAGTGCAGCACCTGCCAAGAAAATGGCACTTTGTCCTGTTTTGTAGTCTGCATCTTTAGCAACAGTGACCACATACAGAAAAGCAAATAAAAGTCTGCCAACTGTGAATGATTTTCCACGTTAGTTTCTTTATTTTGGTGGGAAATATCTCAATTTTTGCACATTTATTCATATTTTCTTACTAGCAGTCTATTCAAAGATCTGAACGCAGTGTCTACTTGTGTGTATATGATACAACTGTCCCATCTAATCCTTCATGAGCGAGAGGAAGACAGCAAAAACCTGGCTCCTCTGGCCCGAAGGGTCACCACATGGACGTGCATGCGGCTGCTGGCCTCAAGATGAAGCGACGTCATTACCGAGCCGCCCGTGACCCCTCTGTGCTTCCCGCCTCTCCACCAGTCAAGTCATGCTAGAAAGAGGGGCTTGCCTGCCCTTTGACCTGGTAGTCGTTTGCGGAGGCAAGAGGCAATACTGAATCTGACATAACATGCACACGCAGCTGCCTCCTAACGTGACCTTTTGGAAAGCGAAGGATAAGCACTTTTTCAGACCTGTTGTCACAGGTGGTTTCTTGACCAGAAGCTAGCCCAGCTCCAGTGCCACCAGCACCCTGCTGTGTGAGAGACATTGGTGTTGATACAGAGGCGTGTTTGGACCATTAACCAGCACTATCTCAGAACAGCGGTGAAGTTGTGATAGATAGTTGGGCGTCTTAAAAATGCTTTAACTAAGGCAGCACCTTCCTAGCAGGTGTATCCACACCCCCCATTCCCGACCCCCACACACACGCTCGCATGTGAAGATACGGCCTGACTTCTCTGTCCCATATACGGTAGTGTCACACCGAGAGACACGCCACACCCGCCACTTTCCTCCTGTCTCGTCACTGCTCAGCGTCATGGGGGTGGGGTGGGGTGGGGGGGGGGTTGTTGGTCAAAGTTTAGGGCTGCTGTGACAGATCTGTGGATGATCGTGATGGACAAGCAACATCTTGAAGCGTTCTCTCTCGTAATAGTCGTCTCCGGCCTATCACATAATCTGTCCGTATGGGTCAGGCAGAGTGAGTGCCTGCTTTCTTCCCCATATAGATGCGCCCTCATGAACTCGCCTCTCATAAAACTATAGTTTTCCTACACGCACACAAATGGAGCGCATTTTCATTTTGTGTGTGTGTGTGTGTGTGTGAGAGAGTGAGAGAGATTTCCAGGCTGTCTGTGCTGTCAGGAGGAGTCAGTGTTCCTCCTCGCTTTATCTAGCACACAATTCGCAGCCAGAGAATTGTGTCAGCGATGTGATGTCTTGGCTTGCAAAAAGCCCGAGATGCTCTTTTTGAGCAGCAGTCACAGCGTCGGTCTAGCGTGGTTCACAAGCCGGCTGTTTACGTTGTTTACATGCAAAATCAAATGCCCCACCCCTCGTCACTATCACTATCACTATCACTGTCTCTGTCTCGTGCGTTCACGGGAATAAAACTCTTTCTCTCTGCTTTTCTTCCAGGGTTACATCAAAGATGTCCACGAAGACTCTCTCACAATCGTTTTTGAAAACAAGTAAGTTCACCCTCTCTCCTGCATGTCTGCTTTACGATGATCAGACCATTCACTTTAAAAATTAGGCTAGAACCGTAGTAATTGAGAGTTACGACAACTGCTCCAGGCTAGTAGTCTAGTGCTTTGCCCAGACATTGAAAATTGTCCTCTTCAGCACCTGTGCTTGGCATGCAGCTGTCCATACATGTCTCTAACAGTTTTCTACCTCCTGCTCCGACCCCTCCTGCCCTTTCTATCCTGATAGCATGATTTCCTATACTCCTAGCCCCACCTACTGTCCCTTTCCATCCCCCCTACCCACCCCTCTGGGTCCCTCTTTATCTACTTGGCATAGAGTGTAGAGCAGGGTGCCCCTAAAAATAGTAAGCCAAGGTATGCAGGCCGGGAGGGGTGGCAGTATGGTGGCCTGTGTCATTTTTGGGATTGTTCCTACCTACCCAACCCCCTCCTCCCATCTCCTTTTACTTTCCCCGAGCACATGGAGGTGTTGGAGAAGCTGCCTGTATAAGAAAGTGAATGAATAGAACAGTTTTTGGTCGATGATAGCATTCAAAATGAGCTTGAGAGGCTTTTTTAGATATCAGTACTGAATGAACACAGAAATGAGCCAGTTTCCATTTAATGTGTCCGGAGTAATAATCTCAAGTTTCACCTTTGAAACTCATTTACTGAACTTTATGGCACTCTGCTGAGCTGTTTCCAAGTTCTTGTTTAATGTAAAAGGACATCATACAGTGAACATAGTCACTCACCGTCCAGACACACTTCCTCATTAAACTTAATGAGCCATTTTAATTTAAATTTTCATTACGTCTGTTAATGTGCCGCACAGCAGTGAGGCTAATGTGCCCGTGCCATCGCAGTCCCGATATGTGAAAAAGAGCTGGAGCAGTTTTCCTCCACGAATTTGTTGATGCTAACATGCGTTTGTGTTGTGTCGCCTTAGCTGGCAGCCAGAGCGACAGTTGCCCTTCAGCGACGTACGGTTGCCACCTCCAACCGACTACAACAAGGATATTGGTGAAGGAGAGGAGGTGGAGGTAAGGCCTGCTGCTTTGCGTCTCTGTGAATCTTATTTCTCAAGGCCTTTGTGTCTTCACCTTTCATCAGATGGATTGTTATTGGCATTTCCAGGACATCAATATGGCCTCTAAATTATGAAAAAAACTAAAATGGAACTCTACACCTTTTAAAATCTTTGTATTACTGTAACACAGTTAAATGCTGCAGTCGTTGTAGTTCATTTGGCCTCTGACTCATGTCGTTCATTGTGTGTTCTTACAGGTTTACTCCAGGGCCAACGAACAGGAGCCATGTGGCTGGTGGCTGGCCCGGGTCAGAATGATGAAGGGAGAGGTAAGTGGTTTGCGAGGAACCAGAGAACATTCTTTCAGCTTTACTTTACTTATGAATGAATGCAGAAGTGTGACCAGACAAAAAACCCCACCAAGCATACCCTCCCTTTTTTGCGTGTGTGCATTAATTCAAACATCACAGTTGCACAACAGTAAATTAAAAAGAACAACATGCTCTTTTGTTGTCTTCTCATGTGCAAAAATGCATTTTAAGCCACACAGCTGTTTTTGTATTTTAATCCCAACTAATTTGCCTAATCTTCACAGTGCCTCTGCTGCGAAGGAAACAACAATGAGCTGCAGGAATTGTTAGTTCCTGAGTTTTATTTCCTTGGGCTTACATTTCCTGGAACCATTTAGTCAAAAAGGACTATTATTATTGAGAGGATGATACCTTGTGTTAGTGATAAGATCCAGCTCGACTCTCTTCCTTTGTATTCCAGGATTTAATAATCAGTAATAGAGGCAAAGCAATTACCTTTCACTTTGCCTCGGTGCTCTGTTGTCTTGCCAGCAACTGTTTATTGAACTCTGAGTACATACACTATGTAGAGTGACTACAGGCCTGTAGTAAAGAGTCAGTACGTCCTGATGCAGTCTGACATTGTAAATTCAAATCATATTTCTCATACACCCTGTGCCTTTTCTTCACACTGACTTGTTGTGTTGAAATTGATTTACACCAGGCTCAGTCCAACAGGAATATTTTGACGTTTTTTTTTTTTTTTTTTTAATCATCCGATAATTTCAAGCGGCGCTGGCTCTTAGTCACCAGCACAAGCTGCAGGTTGAATAGTGGGTCAGTGGGATATAGAAAGGACAGCCTTGTAGTGCTACTGTGCCAGGGGACTTGCTGCTGGTATAGTGCTGTTATTTGGAGCAGTCTGATAAGAGCCTGCAGGAATGTCTAGCATTGACTGATGGATTTAATTCTGTCCTTTGAGCATGCAGCGTGGAGTGTGCATCTCACTGCCTCGCTCTCTCATGGTTCCCTGTTTCTTCATTTCATTTTTTTTTTCACATCCAGTGTAGTGTAGCTTCATGACGTGAATGAATGAATGAATGAAGGTGAAGTATATTTTCCTAATTTGGCAGTGGACATCAATGAATTTTTAATTTGACAGCTGATTCAGGATTTTCAGATTGATTAGTACAGTACTTCTGCTCTGGATATATCTCTAAGTTCACATTGGTTATCTGAGCCGCCAACCCATTCATGTGTCTGATATTTCTGGCCACATTTTTAAAATTCTGTATCTCTTCTGCCGTTTTCAGTTCTATGTGATCGAATACGCCGCATGCGACGCCACATACAACGAGATTGTCACATCAGAGCGCATCAGGCCCCTAAACCCCAACAGCCCTTCCTCTCGAAACTCCTTCCACAAGGTCCCCATCCCTGTCCCAGAAGACCTGAGGGACATGTGAGTGCCTTTACATTGTCAGATTTGCATCCTGTCGATAGATGAAACACTTTTCTTTGAACGTTAAGTCCTTCATCACAAGTTGTCTCAGCGAGCAGCGACGTTTCAGCGGTCCGCTGCTGCCAGATGAATAACGAGGCTGACTGTCCTGTGGATTGTTTTCTTATCGACAGCTGTGCAAATGACAACATTCACAAAGACTTCAGGAAAGCTATCGGAGCCAACTGCATCTTCTACAGTGCCCAAACACACGAACTCATTGTGCTGGTTAGTACTCAACTCACCTCATGAATGAGTGAATGGCCTTGTTACATATCCACAGATGGAGAAATGATACAGAGGAGCTGTAGTAACAGTCTGGAAGGTTTAAATGAACCGCACGTGTTCTTAGATTTGAATCCAGCTTATACCACGTATTTATCCAATGTCCTCTGATACAATTATAATTTCAAAAAACACTGGCAGAACAATTGTTGATGAATTGTAAATTAACCCCTCATGTTATCTTCACAGTCTACAAATGAAACCACAGTAAAGCGTGCAACTCTTCTGAGTGACATGCACTTCCGCAGCATCCGCACCAAGCTCATGCTAATGTCCCGCAACGAAGAAGCCACCAAACATCTGGAGGTAAACATGCTCTTGACATTACAAATGCACACACCCTGTTAAATACATGTAACTTTTGCTGTCTGTGAGCATATTTGTCACTGATACATTTGCACACAATGTGTTCCTCCTCCCAGACAAGTAAGCAGTTAGCATCAGCATACCAGGAGGAGGTGAAGGTCAGGGAGGACTTGATGGGCCTCGCCATCGGCTCCCATGGTGCCAACATCCAACAGGCAAGGAAAGTGCCAGGTGTCACCGCGATCGAGCTGGAGGAGGAAAGCTGCACATTCAGGATCTACGGAGAGGTACGTCGCTAATGCGCTTGTATGCTATTGTACGTCCCAGGTATGTCACTTCTCAACCCAATTTTGTCTAATGTTTGCGTTGTGTTACAGACCCCAGAGGCGGTAAAGCAGGCTAGAGAGTATCTCGAGTTCAAAGAAGACTACTTTCAGGTACCCAGGAATCTTGTAGGTGAGTGAGCTACATAACATTCCTGAGGGAGCTCATTTTGTTGGTGACAACATCCCACTTCATCACCATAACATAGACCTTATTACTACGCATGTATGCTACCTTATTATCGCGACATTCTTTTAACCTTCCTTCTTTGTCCTTTTCTCTCTCTCGCGCGCAGGCAAAGTCATCGGCAAGAGCGGCAAAGTCATCCAGGAGATCGTGGACAAGTCGGGCGTGGTCCGCGTCAGGATCGAAGGAGACAACGACAAAAAACTTCCCCGGGAGGAGGTAGGCAGGCAGGGGGCAGGCAGGGACGACACTGCCAGCAGCAAAGAGGTGAATGGACCGTTCGGCTCGTCTCCCAGCCCCTAACACTCCCCCCCCACCCTCTCCCTCCTCCTCCTCCTCCTCCTCCTCCAAAAGCTAAAAGCTACTTAGTTGCGGCAGTGTAGACGGCTGCTTTGACACTGTTCCATTCGGCTGCTTTGTCTCTCTTGTTTTGTCACTAGCACTTATGTTTTCATCGCTTTCAGTACACACAGCCCACTGCACAGCATATGTCAGTTACGATGCGCATGTGTGGGTACTTATCTTTCTGTTGTCTCTGACAGGTTATGTTTCTGTTGAGTGTGCTTCATGTGGAATTCATTTTATTCTTTTAACCAATCAGTCCAGAAATGGTCTGCAGTTCACCACTTAAAATGCTATTTTTAAGAAAGGTCTGAGCTGTTTCCAAGTGATATCTCCTCAGCAACGGGGCTCAGTATGTAAAGTGATATTTGTTTCCTTTTTTTAAAAAAAAAAAAAAAAGGTCACTCAACTCTTCATCTCCCCCTCTTTGTGTTTTTATCAGGGCATGGTTCCCTTCGTGTTTGTTGGGACGAAAGAGAACATCAGCAATGCTCAGGCTCTGTTGGAGTACCATGTGTCCTATCTCCAGGTTAGTCACTCCTCTTTCGTTCACCGGTAGATGGCGGTGAACTCTTCCTCTGTTCCTGTCACTCAAAAAAACGTCTGTGCTTCTGTTTTTTACTCTGAGTCTGAATCCATAAATGTGTTTGATGTTTCTTAGAAGCACAGGTCCCGTATGAGACACGTAGGGCACAGGGTGCTGTCGGAAGTGTTGGGCGTATGTGCAGGGTCTTTTCATATTGGTCACCTGTTCTCCCTCCTGCCCAGAACCACATGAGGAAAGCTGCTGAGAGCACCTCATTTTGCCCTTACCTCATGTGCTTTTATAAATAGCTCCTCTCTCTGGGATGGGGTGAAGGGTACGCTGGAGTTTAGATTACCAGCTATCTGGACCCCCGGCTTCCAAAAATAAAGACCCCCTCCAACCACCACCCCCTACCCTCCCTCCCTGCCTCACTTCCTTCACACCTCCCTCGAGATTCAGCTGTCGTTGGTGAAGGCAGCTGTCACACTGTGAAGTGAGACCCCCCTCCTCCAAATTACCCACCACTAAAACACCATAGAAACTGCTGTCACTGCACTGCTGCCATTAGACGGCAGTGCCCACCCCCCTCATCTATGAAGATGGCATATGCGGCGTAGCTGAAACTGTGATACTCCCGAAGATAGTAGTTTTTGTTAAAAAAGAAGTCATAAAAGTGTCAGCAAACGTGATAAACTGTTACCTTTTTAACTTTGTCCTGGTTGTAACTGCAGGAGAGCCCCAGCTAAATGATATTACATGGTTGGAGAATTGTGGTCATTATTAGCTTCCCTTGTCAACAACTGCTTTCCCAATTTTTAGGGTGCCTTAGACAAATCTTATCAACCTAAAGGGCTAATCTGTTTAATCCAGTTTGGCATCCGTGAATCAAAAAGGCCTGAGAACATCTGAGCCAGCAAACCCACCGTGGAGCTCTTTTAGCCATCCTTACCACACAATATGGCATTCACTTTGTCTCCGTCTACATAATGTGCTTTCACATCCACTTTGTCATTCAAGGCACACCAGGAAAGTTTCAGCTGTTTTCTACCAATAGAACAACACTGCCTTTATCTCATTTTAAATTTGGCTGCAGTTTGGAGAAGACAGGAGTGTACAAAGATAGCAGCGGGGTAATGGTGGTGTTGACAGATTCAGCTGCTTATCCCGATCCCGATCACTACAAACTAATACTTAAACTCAACAAATCAGCCATCTGTTGGAAATTAGTAGGTGTTTGGACAGAAGTGTGTGTTCTGTCAAACTGGTCATGTTCAGGGGGTTGTATTTGCCAACAGTCTATCCGTTTGGAATGCAGAACTTTACGCATTGCTGCCACTTAGTGGCAGAGTGATGGACTTCATAACAAGCACAAAACCAGCGCAGGCCCACAGCAGATGTTTAAAGACCATGGCTTGGTCCCAGCTCACTGCAGCAGAGTTTGTCTGTCTGGAATGGAACAATTGCAGTCGATGACAGTCCATCAATTTGAAAGTCAGCAGCTAAATCTTGCTGTGAGCTGAAAGCATCGTCATACTGCAATTGACTTTTTTCAGATTTAAAAAAAAATCTTTTAACTATGCTTATAATCATTTTTATAATCCCTGCTCACGTTCTTTTTGTCTCTACACATGTGAAACATCTGATTTAAATAGTAGTACGCGTGCTTTGTTTGTAGTTAAACCTGCTAATGCCTGTTGGTCAGATGATCTGCATACGATGGTAGCACTTACACTTTGGCACGCCACATTATTTTGTCTGGAACTGGAAGGGGCCCAGGTCACCTTGTCAGGGTAGATGGCTCAGGGATCTTATGTTTCAGTTATTGTTGGGCAAGGTGCAAAATGTCCTAATAATAAAAAATCTAGGTTAATAGTGTCATTAATGACTTACCTTGATATTTGGAGTCCATTTATGTATCTAGTTTTTGTTTTTCCGCACCTTCAACCTTTCGATAAACCATGTTCTGAGGAACAGGCTATAATGTGAACACTATCTATGCCTGTCTCCCATCCCTGTCCCATAGGAAGTGGAGCAGCTGCGCCTAGAGCGTCTCCAGATTGACGAGCAGCTCCGTCAGATCGGCGTCGGGTACCGCGCACCTCCTAGTCGAACCAGCGGCCCCGGAACCGAACGGGAGAAAGGCTACTTGACCGATGACAGCAGCAACTCACTCCACACCTCTCGCACCTATGGGGGCCGCGGCAGAGGGCGCAGGGCCTCCAACAGCCAGTATTCTGGATATGGTGAGAACGAAGGAGCTGAACGTTCTAAGGAGTAATATTAATTCTGTTTGTTTCTCCTGTTTTCTTTACATTATTTGTCTCTGCTTCATCCAGGCACGAACTCTGAACTGTCCAATGCTTCTGAGTCGGAGGAGATTAACGATCGAGACCAGCGGCCCCGTGGCATAGGCGGCGACGAGAGAGGCTCCCGACGGGGCGGCAGGGGCCGAGGCTCTAACTCAGGACGAGGCCGTGGAGGTCCGGGGTCCAAGCCTTCCAACTCCATCAGCTCAGGTAGTTAATGCCCATTTTCAGGAATTTCTTTGAAATTTGCATATTGGTAATAATTGAATAGCTTTTATATTTGGAGTTATTCTTAAAACGGGAAGAAAGGTGAGCTTACCTGAAAGTCTGTGTGAGAGAATGTGCACTGTCAGTGTCTTTGTGTTAAAACTCCAACATTTCCTGTGGCATATCCCAGTGCTGAGGGATCCAGACAGTAACCCGTACTCACTGCTGGAGGGTGAGGGAGAGTTGGCCGACGCAGACCTCAGCGAAGGCATGGGAGGAGACCGCCGCAGGCGCTCCAGACGCCGCCGCAACGACCAGGAGCCCAGCGTGATGGACGCTGCTGCAGAGTCAGACGGCCAGGCTGGCCCCAGCGAGAACGGACTGGGTGAGTATCGTATTCTCGTCACCATTGCGTAAATCTAAATTGTTGCCGCAGCTCACAATTTAACACATTATAAGTTTCCAAACAAACTGTGACATTATCAGTAAGTTGACTTGTATTTTGACTGTTAGATGAGGAAGCCCGGCCTCAGCGCCGCAACCGAAGCCGCCGCCGCCGCAATCGTGGCAACCGCCCAGAGGGAGGTTCAACCAGCCGTGACAGACAGCCAGGTGATAATGGTGAGTCCCCACGTTTTACTAGTTCAGCTCAGTTACTAGTCTCTTTGGAACAAACGGGGTTTTGTGAACCAATGTATACTTTGATTGCTTTAAACTGCTTTCCTCTGTGCAGCCTGATTGGTTACAGGGCTTCCTTAAAGCAACACTGTATGTAGTCCCCAACAATTGTTCCAGCTAACAGATTTCAATGTTTCCAGTGACTGTTGCTGACTACATATCTCGCGCTGAGTCCCAGAGCAGACAGAACCTGCCTCAGAAGGAAAACCATGCTGGCCCGGAGCCCAAGGTACAAGCCTAAAAACACACACACACACACACACACACACACACACACACACACACACACACACACACACACACACACTCTGACCTCTGTTTTAGTCCCATAAAGCTCGTTGGACCACTCTCACCTTTTCCCACCGTTTTGTACCCACAGGAGAACGGGACCAGCGCCCAGATGCCTGAGCGAACGCCCTCAAAGCGTTCCCCCAGCAAAGGCATGACCTCGCCCAGCGAGACCCTGACCTTGGTTAACGGGGTCTCGTAAAGAGACGGCCCTGCCCCTCGCGAAACCCAAGTCTAGAGCAAGACTCCATGGCAAACTCTGTCCCTGCTTGCATTAACTTAAACCTTAAACAGATGAGTGAAAAGTACCTGACAAAATACCTGAATTCATACTATGAGAGTGAAAAAGTACAAAAAAACGACAAACGCATCTACTTAAAAACACACGTTAACGGTGTATGCTATCCTATCTATCAGTACTTAGTGCTTATTTAAAAAAACAACTAGCTTGCCAAAAAAGAGCTGGTGGATATGACTTGATTTTTAAAAATACTGAAATACGAGAAACAGGACGAGACTTTTTTTTTTGTTTTTGAAAACGGTTGTCTTTATTTGTGTCTTTTTTTTTTTCTTTTCTTTTTTTTTTCTTTTTTTTTTTTTTTTGTTATGTTAAATTTGTTCATTGTTTATCACTGGTTTGGACTTGGCGGTCGCTCTCTCAACCAAAACAGACGCTTCTCTTAACAGTGTTAAAAGTACAGACAAAGAGAGATGTAAGCTGTAGGGAGTGGCGTACGAGCAGACAGTCCAATAGCTTATGTGACGCGATGTTCGCACACTGTACCTTGGAGTGGAGACAGACAGATTGGGATATTGATAGACATTGTGCCTTGAATTTGAAAAAAAAGAAAAATAAAAAAAAAACTTGAGTTTTTCCATTAAGTTTGTTTTTGTTTCCCGAGAGGAAGAAAAGAGGGAGAGGTTTTCTTCCAGATTCTTTTTTTTTTTCGTTTTTTCTTGTTGTTGTTTTGGTTCCAAGAAGAGAACAGACCTGTGAGGGAGTGATGAGAAAAATGAGTGAAAGAAAAAGGAGGGAGTGGCTGGCCAACGTGAGGAAAAAAGTCTGGTGCCAAACACGAAATTCAAGGCGCTTGTCCTCATTCCGAGTAGAATGGACGGCGTCGGGGTCAGTGCGTGCGTGTACGCGCGTATGTGTGTGTTTGTGTGTGCGCAGCTGAGATATTTGGCAACCACAAAACTAAAACTAGGAGTGGGTGAGGTAACAAAAACACAACACAGCCCTCGGCGGGGTCGCACGGTGAGGCATCTCTATTTATCAACAGGCCTGAGAGGCAGGGGGAGGTCAGAGGATGTGTCGCTTCCTCCTCTCACCTGTTTTAGGTCTTTTGAGGGTCCAGGGTGGCACCCACACAGCCACAGGACAGGCTGAGACCAGACAGACGGCAGACTTGAACTATAGATTTAGACTATAAGAGAACTATACCGTGCCTCTTTCTCTTATGTCGGAGGGGGGGCGGCGGTGCTAGCTTCCAGCCACACTAGTGTCTTGATAAACCACTGCAGCGCGCAGCTCCGGATGCACACGAGGGCGACCACCTTTCTGGGACAGGTGCTGCTAGTGGAGGGGGGGAAGGGGTTAGGGCCTGGAGACTGCGGGCTGTGGGATTTGGGACAGCTTCAAATGACGTGAGAGCTACATGACACACAGGCCCACGCTTACAGGTACACACACATACACACACACAAAACAAAAAGGCATACACACCAGGCGCGTGTAAGTCGACGTGGTTGCCCGCGTGGCGCAAAAGTGGAGGACCGCAACAGAAAAACTGTAAACAAAGTGTCTGTCTTGTACCTGGCAGTTTGGGTTAGCAAATGGAGTAAGAGAGGGACTCGAAACCTCAGTGGCTCTCTGCTCATGTTGTTACTGTTGTCTTGGTTACCGCTCTCAAGTTTTTTTTGTTGCTATTTCCACATCTTAGAAAATATGAAATAAAAAATTGAAGTGAAATCAACCTCTTCTCTGGAGATGAACTTTGATTTCTCTGTCTTGTGAGTTTGCAGTCTATTTTTCTAACTTGCATGGCATTTAGTTAACGAGTAGTAGGTGGTGCCTGTCCTGTGCATGAGGAAAAGGGTGTTATTAATCTGACTTACAAAGCCATTGTTTCATTCACTAGAATTGCTGCTAATGTACACATTGAATGTCCAACTAACGTAGAAACTCTACCTTGACGAGAGAGAAACTATTTGTGACTTAAAAGAAAGGAAAGAAAAAAAAAAACAAACATTTCCCACCCCACCCCAGCTCATCTGCCCAGAACGTCCCAGTTTCTGTCGGTGGATGCGAGTCAGGAAGGGACCCATTCCTTCGCTCACAAGTTTCAGAGTCTCACAAAGTATTAAATTACAAAAAAAGGGGGGCAACATTGTGCATGACAAGCAAGCGTCCACATGACCAAAGGTTTTGAGAGACAGATGAATGGGAGTTGTGTGGTTGAATCGAGATGACCCAGATGCTGCTCTTATACATTTCTGCTCACCTGTATGTTGTGTTTTTAAAAAGAATGAACGAGCACTCGAGTATTTGTACCTTGGTTCAGTTGCATGTGTGTGAGTGGAGGACGAAGCCCTATCTGGTATGTTTGTGTTTACCTTTATACCTCATTGTGTGAGTACTGTATTTCCTTATGTATCTGTATCCCTTACGTCCTGTTGAAAGACTGCTGGCTGCTCTGTGTGTGTGTGTGTGTGTGTGTGCGCGTGCGTGTGTGTGTGTGTGTGCGCGCGTCTGTGTGGATGCTGGTTGTACAGTCGACTCCACTCTGTCAGATTTTGTCTCTGGTTTTCTCACTCATGTTCTGATGGCAATAAAGGACTTTTCATTGTTTGGTATACATTTTTTCTGAACAGTCTGTTCTTTTTTTTTAAATCATAATAATAATAATACGCCCAAACTTTCAAGAGAAGCTTTGGCTGGGTTAACATGATTGAGGCACTCTGTAATGTGTATTTATACTGAGGTGATTTCAGCTATTCAAAATGACTTGGTTCCAAAAACAAATGGAAGATCTAACTGCGTCACTAGTGTTAAATTTGTCTCAAGCTATTTTAAGCGATCCTAATTTGAGTTTATAGACGCATCAGTGAAGTTCAGCTGCTATTGTCATTTTTAGCATTTATTGGTGCTTTGATTCATCCACATTCCCCTCATGTAGCTGTGAACAGGCCTCTCCTAAAATATGTTTTTTTTTTTTCATCTTGTGTGGTGTTGAACACAGACATGTTTCCTTTTACACTTCCAGTCTTGTGCCGTCAGCCACTGAGCTGCTCTAAAGTTGCTGTTAAGACACCACCGGTGTTGTTTTTGTGAAGTCATTCTACTTTTGGTATAAAATCAGGCACTTTTTTCACTGTGGAGTGACTCAGCAGGTTGCTGTCTTGGCAGTTTCTGCATCCACGGACACTGGATAGCTCTCCCTCCTTAGTGGATGTGTCATCCTATAAATGAGGCACATGGACCACCCGTCGAGAGTATCTGCTCCCCCCTGGACTTAATGTTTGATTTTATAATTTTATTTATGTTGCTACATTTTTGACAGAAGTTCCAGGCAAAAACTTAAAGGGACATTCTAAATAAATCTATGAAAAGGTTCATGAAATATATCAATCAAGTATGATAATAAAATATAATAGAAGGACAGACCAACAAATGCCTACATGGCCTTTAGCTCAGTTAAAAAAGTCATATAACATCTGGTGTTAGTATGACAGCATTTAGAAGATACTGAAACAAAGTGGAACAATGTTCTACTGTCTGAAGAGAACAAACATGCTTGGAGCCATCATAAAAAAGTGCTGTGTTTACTTTGTTGTAAACTTAATGCGGCACATCATCAGGAAAAACACCATCCTCGCCATGAAGCATGGTGGGCGCAGCATCATGCTGACAATGCTTCTTTGTAGCAGGCCTTGAAAAGCCTGTGAAAACAAGAGGGTACCTGAATGCAGCAAAAATACTGCAAACATCTTGGAAGCAAACTTTAATTGAAGGTTTATTTTACAGAAAGACAAGTCATCAAATATAAAGCCAGAGTTCAAAACAATGATGTTAATGGTCTGGAATCTCCAAGTCAATCTATTTTTTTTTTTTTTTTTGGCAGAACATTGGTCCCAATGAGACATGACAGTTTGCACAGAAGAATGGTGGGAAGATTCCAGCGTCCAACCTGAATTTGATGCCAAATATTCCTCTTACTAAATATTTAAAGAAATAGTTAATTTGTGTTTCTCTTCATTTAGAATAGTTTACTTCCATCAAACCATAAAAAGTCTAAAGTGAGAGTGTAGTCAATTTATGAAGTACTGTGAACCAACATATACTTTGATTTACCTATGGTTCTTTTCACTTGTCTTGCCGGTTCTGTGTTTCATTCCATCATGCACTAAAACAGTTTTACAGCTTGGTGAAGCTCCTATATTGTGGTTGTGTGCTATTCACTGAATAACCGTACAAAGCAGGTGATTCTGTTCTGAACACTTTTCGTCCTTGCTTCCTTCCTGGAAAGTTGCTGGGAAACTGGAGATCTTGAAAATCTTAACTGTGCTAATTTGTAAATAATTTAGGAGGATGCTGCAGGAAAGGAAACTCCATTATCCTCGGCTCTGTGACTTCACTTCTGCCAGCGTGTGTCTCCCTCTACTGGACATTTACAGTTAGTCAGCTCTGCAAGACTTGCTGGATGGACTGCCGGGAAATATTTCTTATAAAAATTGTTTTAATTTTGCTTTTGGGATTCATAATAGGAAGACAAAACCCCTGAGGCCTTGTTTCTCCTAAGCCTCCAGACAGCAAACAGTGTTTGAGCAGAGATCCAATTAGTAGTCTGACTGTTTATACATAATTCATGTCTATGTAAGTCTGGTTTGCTGAATTCTGTCTCATGTCCAAGCCAGAAGGGAATTTGGACATTAATAACAAGCAGGCATGATGAGTTAAAGTGTTATTAATGTACTTTATTTTTATTATTATTATTTACTATATGCAGTTTTATATTCTATTTTACTATATATATAGCCATGTATTCACATTTATTGGACAGACAGTATTGCTAACTCATTGTGTTATTTAACACCTTACTGCACTGATGAACAACATCATCATGTTTTGGTACAGCTGACATGTTGCTATGGCAGTTCACTTCCGTCCTCATGAGAGCTACTCCTTCACAAACACGGCTTTACCCGTACAAACAGCCCACACACTTCCACTGTGATCCTCTGTAGACGTTTAGGAAGGGATATTTAATTATGTACTGCAACCTCTGATAATTCATCTGTCTCAGAAGGGCAAGAACTGACTGGAAGGTGTTGTTTACTTCAGATCGAACATGATTGTACAGCTTAGTACTGAACAAGTTCTCAGAGAACAGAAGATAATCAATAAGAGCAGCAGTAAATAGCACATAATCAAGGTACTTTACTTTCCATTTGTATGCAACTTAAGACTTCTAAGTTGTCTAAATTTGCCTGGCAGTGTTAGTTACTAGTTACTTATTCATATTACATTTTTTTCATACCTTTCCTGTCCAGTGAAAACCATCTCCATCTCTGTATTGAATTTGATTTTTTTACTGATAAACTGACAAAGCAAAGGATGATGTGCTCCTTCGTAAGTTCAGAGAATTCTCTGACATCTTAAGCTAAATAAACTATTTAAAAACCCTCTTGTATTAGCTCGAAAATGCATTGTCACAAAGTTGATATGTGGTTCTCAGAGGACAGCAATGCTACAAATGATGATCATTTTGAATATGACGCATCGTGGTAGAATAAACGACTAAAGTTGCTCAAATGAGGCCAATCTTAAAGATCTACAGCAGTAAAATGTAACATGCACATTAATGCAGCCGGAAATTTTATCCAGAAACTACTTTTACTTTTGATGCTTGATCATTATATATTGCTGATAATACATCAATACTTATGTTTAGGAAAAGTTTTGAATGCATGTTTAAAGAACTTTGAAGTTAGAACAGCAATGAGAAACCACGAGTCTATGCAGAGATATAAGTGATGAATGTGTCCATAAGAGGAGGGGTTACAAATTCATGACATGTAGTGAATAAATGATGCATCATCACAATGATCCTGAGAAATCTACCACATTTTCCAGAAGTTAAAACAGTGCTGTTCAGAAAAGGTATTATGTCACATATCAGGCTGTGCATATGTAATGTTAAAGTAGTCATCTGTAGTGACAAACCCTTAGAGAATTATCACCAACTGTGTATTTCTCCTCAGCTTTACAGAGCCTTTTTTTGCGTCTTTTAGCTCATTGTTTTTACGGCCCACAAATTTACTCATAGGATTCATTCTCACAGCTCTCACTGAGCCTTAAGAAAATGGCATTTCTGCATACAAACGGTTAGATTTTCCACAGGTGTAAACAAACTTTTCATACCTGGCCATACCATAATACTAACGCTAAGAGAGCCTTTTCCGGATAAAACGTCCCCTCGTAGCTTCACCCAATCACATTACGCACTTTTTGAGCGACACGTCTATCCACCAATCAGATTCCTACTTGTGCGCATATCGCCTGCCGGCATCCACTGTGTCTTATCTGTGAGTTTCGCCGTCGCTGTGGCGCTGAACACGATCTGTGAGTGTTGTCGTCTTTACGTTTGTCTTTATTCGTACCTGTTGCTTTTATCAGCGCGGTAACTTTAGACGTGACCGCACAGAATGCCAGCTGTTCAACTGAGTTTTATTTGCTTCAATCACGAGGCAAAATGGCTAACACCTGGCGGCTAATGTTAGCCTGCTAATGGCAATCTTTGAGATGAAGGAGCCAGGAAGTGACTTCTTTCGCTGTGTTTGTCAGCTGTGTTTGAAGTCGTGTAGTTTTTAGACTGCCTACAAAATGTGAAGGTTATTAAGAACAAAGGTAAACGTCACACTTGGTGACAGGTTTAATTGTCGTTTCGCTGTGGCAGCCTTCTGTCGCCTCTATTACAAGCTTTCTATTTCCTGATGATGACGTTATACGTTCACCATTTGCTCTCTCTCTGCTTACTCTCTGTGCATGGTGGCATGTGTCGTCTCATTCTGTCTCTCCCCTGTTAGAGAAGTACACTGGAGCAACAATGGTGAAGATCTTCATTGGGAATCTGTCCCAGCACGCTGGGAAGGATGAAGTGGAAGCGCTGTTTACCCAGTATGGCACTGTGACTGAATGTGCCAAGTACAAAAACTATGCTTTCGTCCACATGGAGGACCGCAAGTCAGCAACCAAAGCCATCCGTGAGCTCCATCTCTACAAGCTGAATGGCAGGCCCATCAATGTGGAGCCCAGCAGAGGGAAGAACCAGGGTCCCGTGAAGCTCCACATAGCCAACGTAGAAAGGGGCTTCGATAAAGAGCTCCGCGAGCTGTTTGAAGAGTACGGCACGGTCACAGAGTGCTCCATTGTCAAGAACTTTGCCTTTGTGCACATGATCAATTCAGATGAGGCCATGGATGCCATAAAGGGCCTGGATAACACAGAGTTTCAAGGTAAGTACATAGTTGTTGGCGTTTCCATACTGTTCGTATTCAGCTTTTTAGGTTTGAGGGACAATGTTTTTCTCTCTCTCAGGAAAGCGCATACATGTTCAGATATCAAAAAGCAGACCCAGAGGGGAACAAGAGGAGGAGGAATATCCACCTCCGCCTGGCAGAGGAGGTTATTTTCCTCCTCATTACCCAATGGAGAGGCCCGAGCCTCCCTACAGAGGCCGCATGCCCGCTTACCCTCCTCCTCCGCCTCTTCCCCCGAGACGAGCACCTTACCCCGACCGTGGTTACGGCGATCGAGACGGCTATGGGGTGGTCGATTACTATGAGAAATTCCGAGCCCGTCCTTACGGCATGACGGGCTACGATGACAGGCGTTCCAGTGCCATCCCCCCGCCTCCTCCCCCTCCCTCGGGAGTGGTTAGAGAACGTCTCGGAATGGGGAGCCTTGACCCATACGAGCGCCGTGCGCTCCCCCCTCCTCCTCCTCCTCCTCCGTCCTACATGATGAGGGACCGAAGCCCCATCAGACGAGCCCCCCCTCAGCCTGCTCCATCAGCTGGTAACGGGTACTCCTACGAGCGGTCCCGGCTCTCTCCACTGTCCAAGCCGCCGATGTACGCACCTCCCCGTCCCAGGGACTCCTTCTCAGACAGAGTGCCACTGCCACCACCACCACCTCGGTATCCAGGCTATTAGGCACATGAGAGCGTAACGGAAGGTGAGAACAGAGCGTGGAAATTTCATACCATCATAAATCACATTGATAAAAAGTAACTATGAATGAGACAATATTAAAGAAAAAATAATTTGAGAGCTTTAATCATAAGTTGAGGTAAAATCACACTTTAAACCATCACCATCAGCCAGAGCTCTTAATTCCTACAGATCTAGTCCAGCCAAAAGATCAATACAATCAACTTTGCTGATACAATCCTAAAATGTTGCTGCTTTAACATCAAAAATCAGTCTTGCGCGAATCCTGATTAAAACCCGCTCCTTGACATGTGTGGTGTGCTCTCTTTCCAGGTTTAGAATATGACAAGATCGTCGTTGTCTGCTGATGCACGTGGCGCTATACATCCCCCCCCTCGTCTATGGCGGATTGCGTTGCGTTCACCTGAGACTTACTGGAAGATACTGTATTGCGGACAGCCCCGTATTTAAAAACATACGATACCATGTCTACAGTTCACGTATTCTTCTGGGCTGTCTCTGCCTTTTCTGTTCCTATGCTTGTTTTTTTACTGTTCAAATCCTCAAAATGTTTTGCAGAGTGGGATGCTGGCTTAGGAGAATAGTCAATTTCAGTGTGACGCAGTACTGTTAAAGGCCACATGCGCTCTGCTCCTCAAGTCTTTCCAAATGAATATGGCCTCTGAGAGAACTAATAATTTCATATCAAGGGAAGTCCTTTAAATGGAACATTTGTAGTCTTTGTAAACAAAATGATTGTGTTCAGACTAAAGTTATTGCCTGATGACAAAATGCTCATCAAAGTCAATTCAGTGTCGAGGTGCTTTAATATAATACTTGGTGTGGCAGGTTGTACAGTAATCTTTAAAAATTTGCGACATTTAAGCATGACAAATCAAAAGTTCCAGTGTGGTTTTGTTCTTTTTACACTTTGTGTTCTTTCTTGCGGAAATAGAATCTATAGCACCGTTATGTATGATTTTATTTACTTTACAAGTTGCTTTTCATTTGAAGGCTTTTTAATAAACAAATCAAACCAAAAACGACGTTTTAACTGTGACATTATTCCTCGTTTGGTAGGCCTGTTAGTCCAATGACATTATTCACCAGACCAGATATATATACAGTACTTCCAAGCGTTAAACTCTTCACACGGTTTCAGTTGCATTCTTCACACCCTTCAGAGTTATCAGCTTGACACATGGTAGGTGATGCTTTCTAACCCCGTTCCGGAAAACGTGCAGGAATTAACCTTTGTTTGCGAGTCAATGCCCAGTCTGCTTTCTTTTAAAGTCTTGTGTTGCTGCATGTGCACCTGAGCAACCAGGCTTGTGAGCTGTTCCCTGATATTGACGACTTTGTGAAGGTTAAATTGATTTGTTCTTCCTTGAGTCATTGCCATTGTAAAACGTATGTGTGCAAACTTAAACATGAACAAAAAGTTAGATTTTAAGTCTGACTTCCCTTCGAAGACGGTCAGAATTGATACAGCTAATGAAATGATGTCAAATGATGTCCATCGGTTGCTCCATGTTGTCCCTGGCACGCTCGGAGCTGCATCATTCGTCGTCCATTGCCTACCTTGTGTCGAGCCAGTTTTCCCAGAACTACAACAATAGCTACTGGAGCTTTGCGGCGCCCCATGTTTCTGTCGTCATGCGACGATTGCTCTATAGTCCTAATTTTCATTCTTCATTTTTCTCATTAAGTTCAAACTATATATTAGACTCTTTCCACTATTGTCTTAACCCTCAACATGTGTACTATTCTGTATTATTTGTACCATAACTTGCATGCAGTCTTGGTATTCTTAGTATTTGTGCTCTTTGTAGGTTGTTAGACTGATTATGCAGGAGGTGCCAGCTCATGGTAAGTCGTCCTGGGAAGATGTGCGGCCTCCTGTAGAGAAGAGGTAGGTATTTAAAGTTCACTACAAACCTTCTTACTAATGCAATTAATGTCTTATGGCTCCCTCTTGTGTTGTTGCAGTCATATTACAGAGCAGCTTTTTTATTGGGACAGCAAATACTTCAAGTTGATGCAATTTAGTCTCATTGAATTTAAAATTAAAAAATTTATAAAAGGTTTGATTTCTTTTACTAAATTGTAGTTGTGTACGTCTTCAGTGTTGTTGGAGTTTAGTTTTAAATGGTGCAACTAAATTTTGGTAATGCAATCTAGTCATGAGATAACAGGCAATTGATGAAAAGGTTTGATGAGTGACCCTGTCGCTGACCCTGTCTCTTTGTCTGCAGGCCTGTCTCGGCTCTGACAGCTGTAACCGGTCTCGGTCTCTGGAAGAGTTTGTCGTCTCGGAACATTACAAGCTGGGAAAAGATGGGATCAGACGGGCTTGTAACCAAAGGTAGAGCTTTATGAGTTTACCGCTTAAAAAAATGTATCAATCATAATATCTAGCGTCAGTCTCATAGTGAAGTGTCTGTTGTTTTTACAGGACGTGGATGTGGTCCTTCAGTGAAGGTTTGGTCCACTGGTTGGTGAGCTGCAGTGAATGTCCAGTCCTCAGGAAACCTGCATGGTTACGGCTGATGACACCAAAATAATGGAGGATGTTTGAAGTTATTCAGATCAATCTGACAGGTCACACTTTGGATTAATTCCTGATTGGCATAAAACATACAGTGTTCCAGTTGTGACTGGATTATACAGCTCATATGGGCTGAAATGTGTAATCTGTTGCTTTTTTTATCATCTTTGATATTCATATCTATTAACTATTGCTGAACCTAAAACAATTTCATACAAATACACTGAATGTTGCTGTTTATTGGCAGTTCAGTTGCATACAAATATTTGTTAATAAAATGTATTTTATAAAGTGTATTTTTTTACATCATCTTTCAAGTACATCAAGTTTACAGATGATAAACTTTAATAAATCAAGATGTTTTTCCTCAAAGTCTGAAATCTTTATTCTTAAATAGCCCTATTGGTTTCCACAAAGAGGTTATTCTTCACCTGAGGTCCACACAAACAGTAAAAACAGACAATTTCCAATTGGACAGGGTCAATAAAACAAACCAAAAAAACCCCTAAACAAGCTAAATAACTAAAACAAGTGGGGCGGCCAATAACCTGAAGGTTGTTCGATTCCCGCTCTCACTGCTCAAAGATTGATTGCCACGGCCGAGGTGCCCTTGAGCAAGGCATCGTACCCCCCCAACATCTGCTCCCCGGGCGCTTAATTGTAGCCCACCGCTCCAGTGAATACGGCATCTGTCTCTGAGTGTGTGACCCTATGCATGTGCATGTGTGTGTTTCAACAGGTGCCAAACTGGATGGGTTAAATGCGGAGGAGTAATTACACGTGTTCAATAAAGTTTCAACTTAACTTAAATATAAAGCTCAAAGTACATGAAATGTTTCTATGTGAAACACTGAAACAAATAAAATGGGCTAAAAGATTGTAAAACGACTATAACAAAACATCTATGGAAGTCTCAACATCATAGTGACCTTCAATCAGTTTGATGTTGGCGGGGAGCATATCCAGACAGAAGAAGCTCTATAAAGAGCAGTTCTCATGCAGTTTGTTTGTGGACTTGCCAGATGACTAGTCAATGTGACTAGTCATCTTGATGTGTTACACACCCTGACAAAACCCTGTATATATTAGTTACAGAGGGGGGATATGAATTGAGATGTTATACATCCCTTGCCTTTTTAAAAGAATGCAGAATAAAAGGGTTGGAAAGCCATTTGACACAAAGAGTTCCTAAATATATTCAACGTTTGACTCGTGTGGGTGTTAACTAGAGGCCCAGATAAATGAGATATGTCATGATCCAAATCCACAACGATGTACTGTCTCACCAATTTATTAGTCTCATCAATTTTATTTTTGTCTGATCATGTCATGCTGAGTAGAGACTCTGATAAACATGTCTTCACAGCATTCCCTGAAAAAAGGTGGTGGAAAGTACATTTACTCAGTTACTGCACAATTTTAAGGCCAGTAAGAAAATAAAAAAATAAATGACACATTAATGTGCCAGTGGTTACAATCCAATATCATATAGTAATATAACACATGGGGCAAATGCAGAACAGTGCCTCTGCTGTTCATGTTTTGCTGATAATTCTTTGGTTTGTAAAGGGAACTTTGAATGTAGAACTTTGACTTGTAACAGATTACGTTTCTGTTGTTGCATTGATACGTTGCTTGCTTTAAGTAAAGGAATAATTGGATACATCCTTTACAACTGGAATCAAATATTTGGATAGTTTCTAAATATTCAATATCAAAAAGAGAGGTGTGAAATGTGTTCCTGTTCTTCAGTCTACCTCAGTTTATCGCTGTAATCTAAGCTCAAGATGGGAAATGTGAAAAATTATATCTTCATCATTACTCACTTCATGTTTCTGTCATAGATGCTAAGCCACTCCTGCTTTGTGTTTGGAGAAATGTGCATATATGATTACCTTAAAACAAAGACTTTCTTTCTGACTGATGAATATCTGGCTGATATCCAGTATTTAACAACAACACCATCATTCACAAAAAGATGTTCATAAAAACACTTTAATGGTTGAAAAAGCAGAAACAAATAGCTTTAAGTCTTTATAGCATTTCCACTAAAAGTAGGAGTTATAATATAAATATCACAGCTTACAGACATAGGGTGTAAAATAATACTATTGATTTCACATGACAGGGTTCTTATCTAAGCCTACTTGGACTCTAATGCTACAACTACACAGTACTTTGTCTTGCCTTAAAATGCAGGTGAATAAGTAAATAAAGTCACAAAGTCAAAGAGCTGTGATGGTTCATCATGAATTACACATGAGAGTCTCATCAGTCTCCAGGGGTCCGAGTGCTGTGAGTTCAGGTTGGAAGCTTGGCATGGCACATAAGCCTGTGTCCAGAACAGGTGTCATACTAGGCACACACATGCACGTCTCTCTGGACGGAGGCACAGGCAACACCTCGAACTCTACCTCGAAGCTCCCCTTGGCCTCGCCTGACTCACGGATGATCAGCATCTCATACTCTCCGAACCTGATCAGGGCCTTGTCTGGGAGGTCCATCCTTTCCAGGTAGTCCAGTGCCGAGCTGTTCACCGACAGCCGTCCCCTCTGGCTCAGGTTCTGGATGGTGAACAGCATGTCCGGGCTATGGGGTGTTCGGTAGGCAAAGAGGGCCAGCTGTTTGCGGGACACCCTGGCATCGACCAGGCTGAAGGTGCAGGCCTGGGCGTCACGTCCCAGTCTGAGCGGGTCATCTGCTGAATGTCTGCTCCTGTTCCCCAGAGGAAGCAGCCCGTACAGGCCCTTACAATTCTGCTGAGGGTGGTAAAACTTGATGTGGAGACATGTCAGGAGATCCTCCTCTGTCTCCATTGTCTGGGACACATTCATCATGAAGCACAAGTGTGCTCCAAAACTCCAGATGTAATCAGTTGAGAGTGAATAGACCTGATGAATCAGTGATGAAAGACAAACAAAGTTATTAGGAATCCAGAGAGGTGAGGTGGTTTACTAGTTTTAACAAACAGAAGTCATTCATTCATTCATTCATGCATTCCTGCTGTTAGAGGTCTGTGCCCTACCTGGAAGTTGAAGTTTTAAATGTGAAGATACAGAGGCACTTTCACGCCGCTCGATCAAACGCAGTAACACTCTACAGGGGAACTAACAGTTCTGAGAGTAAAAACAGGATGAGTCTTGAGTTTCGTCACTCACATGACCCGTGCTGCTTTCAAGTGCAAATTTGGAATAGCGATGATTGTATTATTGTGACTATCAGTTTCGGTTCAGAAAGTTCATGAGGCCACCAGCTTTACATCTTTTTGACCAATGAATAACAGGTCATTGGCTGAGTTTTAATGCTGAAACAACTGATTAGTAGATTACCCAAGAATTAATCAACAACGGTTTTGAGGACTGCTTTTCTGTGTTTTACATCCTACTAAACTGAATAGATGTGTGACTGTCAGATAGCAGAAATTATATGAAGGTGCCATCTTGGTTGTAAAAAGCATATTTCACCATCAATTAATTCCTTATTAGAAAGATAATCAGAGTATTCAATATTAAAAATAATAATTGTTGCACAGCTACACATTACATGTGTCACTATCCTAATAAAACACTTCTTTAGTTGCTTCTATCTTTGTTACAATGATTTCTTTTTACTCTGCTGATGAAATATCATATGAATGAATTGCTGTTCTCTATGTACAACTTTAAGATGGGCACCTGAACGTAGCATAGCACCAGCGAAAATTCCCAGTTGACGCAACCGTAGCAAACAGAAAGCGAGTCAGTGGTTTCACATGTCATTCAACATTGTTTCCAAACATAGCGGCTAAGCTCGGCTGTAAAAACTGTTACACATTAAACCACGGTGCGTACGAGAAGTCATAATAATTGACTGTATCAATTTACTAACTCGCATTCCTGTAGTCCTACGTAACTACACGAACTAAGCCTTAAAAGTGAAGGTGTAGACCTTTTTCACAGCAGCCATTTTAACATGCAATAGTAGGCTAAACACAGGTGTTATCAATGATACTAATTAAGGTCCCGTTCCATTCAGGTCAAACAGAGTCAGGGTGCTGCTGTGGTGCATGTTGGAGCACTGGAACTGGCTCTGCTGCAATAAATGGAACGGGACCTTAATTAGTATCACTGGTAACACCTGCGATGTCTGTAACACAGCACAGTGTAGAAAATATATGAAATAATCATACAAAAAAAGTTGACATGGCAATTAATAGTTTGTTGTTATTATCATAGATATAGTAACTGTTGTTCGTCCTCCTGGACGGTGGGTGGCGGTGTGTTTGTGGCCCCTAAGACAAAGAAGAGGGGAGAAGTCCGGGCGAAAACCAAGCGGAAGTGGGCACTATACAGGAAAGCTCTGGAAAAGGATTCGAGTCGTTTGAATTCCTTGCAGAGGCCTCCCGGCAAAAAAAGGTAACCTAAAATGTAACTGCTACGTGCTGGTGTCGTGATAGTTGCAATTTAAAGCGTTTAAATTCCTGAAATATATACTAATATTTGAGCGTTTGCTCGCCAACTCGCCGTTTTGTGCTCGTATGCTACAGTGAGCAGCGGCGCTTTGTGTAATGGCGTGTTTTGACTGGCAAGCTAACTGTAGCTAACAACTAGCATATTGCCATTAAACTCAAGCAATAATTCAGACTCTCGCGTTATAGCAACACGCCGGATAGAGACGGTTTAATGACAAAATAAAGTTGATAACTTGTGTTAAAATGACTAAATTAAGGCTAGTTGACCTGTTTCATTAGTTAAACTGACGGTAGCCATTTTGCAATGAACGGGCCCATTTAATTCGCAGCTAGTATACAGTATACATTACACTTTATTTCACTGTATAGTTAAAGACTGCGACATTATATACAAGGTAAAGATGTAAATTTCTGTTACAATGTTTTGTTTTCTCTCTTCATCCCTACATATTCCGTTTTCTCTTCAATTTGCTCTGAAACAGATCTTTAACAATGGTGAAAATTTTTGTGGGAAACCTGCCCCGAGAGGCAGACCAGGATGAAATCAAGGCACTCTTCACACAGTACGGCACAGTCACAGAATGTGCAATCATCAAGAACTACGCCTTCGTCCACATGGATGACCGCAAGGCCGCCACCAAAGCCATTAAGAACCTGCACCTCTACAAGCTTCACGGCACTCCGATCAACGTAGAGGCCAGCCACGGGAAGAACCAGGGCTCAGTCAAACTGCATGTAGCAAATGTAGAAAAGGGCTCTGATGACGAGCTCCGTGCTCTCTTTGAGGAGTACGGGACAGTCACAGAGTGTGCTGTTGTTAAGAATTTTGCTTTTGTACACATGTCCAACTCTGACGAGGCCATGGATGCCATACAGGGACTAGACAACACTGAATTCCAAGGCAAGATTGAGTTCTTTTCTAAAGTGAGTTGCGACATGTCTTATTTTTAAACTGAACTATTAAACGTGTATTCTTTATCCATTTTTGTATTTAGGGAAGCGCATCCATGTCCAGATTTCTAAGAGCCGTCCCAGGCATGACGAACGGGATGACTACCCCCCTCCTCCCCCAGACAGAGGTGGCTACTGGCCCCCTCGCTATCCAGGAGAGAGGCACGAGCCTCCCCCTCCCAGCTACCTGAGAGGCCGCCTCAGCCATATACCCCCAGGTTACCCTGCCCCTCCTCTGCCACCCCCTCCCCCTAGACGAGCTGTTTATCCTGATCGTCCCTATGAGGGTGAGAGGGACAGGTATGGCGTGGTAGATTACTATGAGAAGTACAGAGCCCGTCCGTATGGCATCGCCTCCTACGAGGACCAGCGTCCCGGCGCACCTCCTCCTCCCCCTCCCCCCTCAGCCGTCGTCCGAGACCGTCTTATGACCTCGTCGCTTGACCCTTATGAGCGTCGGCCCCTCCCACCTCCTGCGTCCTCGTACTACGCCCGAGATCGCAGCCCCCTCAGGAGAGCACCTAGCGCGCCAATGCCCCCCGCCAGTAATGGCTACTCCTACGAGCGCTCCCGTCTCTCTCCGGTTTCCCGGGTCCCGGCATACGGAGTTCCACGTGCCAGGGACCCCTACGCAGAACGGCTGCCTCCGCCACCGCCTGCACGCTACGCTTATTAAGCAAGGTCCTGGCATGTGAAGGTGAGGATAGGTCTGAGGTAGACTGATGTTCACATTCCTTTTTAAAATTGCCATTCGTCCCTGTAACGGCAGAGGCAGCTTGTGACTTGTCCTGCACGCTCTGTGTGGAAAAGCATGCGTGCGTGTGTTACTCAATAAGATGTAAATTAGTTGGTAATGCACGTCTGTGCGCTAACTTGGATTCCAGCTGCTATCAGTTCTAAATGTGGCATAATCCAACGAAGACGGCCTGTTGAGTCTGGGATCTCTGTGGCGGGACTCGAGATGCAGAACTCGTCAAAGTCAACATGTAAATAACTAAGATGGGACAACGTGGTGTGTATCAACAGCTGTAGACAGTTCATTTGTGTCATTTGCTCTTTTTTCAGGATCGTCGTCCGACTGCGTCGCCGCTCGCCGCCTCCTGATGCACGTGACACTATCCTCTTCCTGTCTGTGGCTGAGCGCGTTACGTTCTCCTGCGATGCTCACAAGAAGGCGTGAATTGCCGACGCCCACGTCTGTTTTTGTTTTTATTATTTTGGGACAGTTTTTACACTCGCATTTTTCCCCCCCAGACTGTTTTATTTTGTTATTGTGCTGTAGTATTTTTAATGCTTGACGTCTAAATTAGGCGTTTTTCTTTTTTTTCTTTTTTTTTATTTGTACTTTTACGTTTGGATAATTAGTGTTCTGATGTTGTGTGTGACCGTAGAAAGCTGAATAATCAGCAACACTCTAGGCGATACCTGTAACTAGATTTAACTGAACTGAATCATGTTTAGCATTAAATCTAATCTGCACGTTGGTTCCATCATGTTAAGCTCCTCCATCGAAAACCAAACCTCTATATGGCGTTGCTGTGAAAATTTAAAGTGCTAAGACGTAGGGGTTTGACAAATGTAGGAAAGTAACTGTTAATAGGACAGTTACCGCAGAGCTGTCAAATGTACTTTCCCAGTGTCGACCTTGTTTTAAATAAACGGATTTGTGCAGTAATGTTGTTCACAGATGTGCTCAAAATCATGCCCACCGCTAAAGGACCTCATCAGTGTAACCGCTTCAATTGACGTAAATACTCTGCTAGGACCTTTCGAAAAACGAATAAACTCCTCCACTTAATGATCATACGTTTATTTATGATAAAATCACGGAAAACAGCCTTGTGAAAATCGCTCGCTGATCAAAGAAATGCCTCTTCTCTGGTCTTGTCTGAAGCGTACCCTGTTGCTTGTCCTGTTCAGTGCCAGCTGAAATTTGTTCACATTAGAGCCCCAACCATACTCAACCACTTGAGAGTTCAAAGCTGAGACTAGTTTACCTGTAATCTGGGGGGAGATGACGTCAAAGGCTGCTGGAGACCATCAGAGTCTACAGGTAAGTCAAGGGCTTTAAGGACTACTTAAGTATGGAGTAATGCAGACAGCACATGCTCACATTGAACTTTTATAGGTAAATATTAGTTATTTACTGTAGAGGTTTGTGATAACTTTGATCATGTACAGGTCCTGCAGTGTTAAGTGTTTTTGCACTCAGCCTGTACACACAAAACCATCCATTCAGCTGTAAATCTGCTCCTAACTGCATGTATCGTAGACTGTCTGCTTTCAGGCTTTCTCAGTGAATTGAAGCCTGTAGTTGGCTTCTGGGAAACTTTAAAGAAGTATTCCAGATAAGTTGGTCTGTTTAAGCTGGACATGAGTAAAGATTTTGACTGAATGGACTGAAAGAAAGCATCACTAAATTCTACACTTCGCTCTAGCAGACATTTTTTAAACCCCTGTAATACACGGACATACACAACATGCTTTACTGACTGATTCTATACACAATTTTGATGGAAGTGATACATTTATAGTACTTGACAGCATTGTATTGCCATATTGTGAGTCAGACCTGCATGAATAAAATATTTCAAACAGTAACATGGACTCTTTGTTAACAAATTTGTCATTGGAGAAGATTTAATGAAAGACCACAAACTATAAGTTTTTCCTGTTTTCCTGCAGTTATAATTAGGAATGTGTATAGATTAAAAAAGTGAAATTATTAGCATGGGTATGATACCTGAACTGAAACTATATTTGCTGAGTGATAAAGATGTTTTCTACAAAGAAGAAGTATGTCTAGTACAAAACCTTCATTAATTAAATCCAAGTCAAATGTAAATAAAACTATCTGAAATCAATGCGTTACTCTTCTGATGTGCTTGCCATATTTTCTCGACAGTTTCACATGGATCCTAAAGTCCATAAAGTGTATAAATATAATCTTGTGAGACTTCTGAGGGCTTGTTCAAAGTTCAGCTTTATAAAATTATTCAAGAAAGGAATTTGGGTCAGTACCAAAAAAAAAAAAAACAAGTACATAATGGAATATTGATGTGACTTGATTAAGTTATTATGTCTGAAGGCAAGGATTTTGCAGAAATTTAATTTTGTCTCCATTTCAAAGGCCAGCAGGGGCAACATGCTCAGACCACAAAACCTTCTGTATTGAGTGGGCTAACAAACATTAATCTGTTTCAAACAGGTTTCAAACTACACATCACAGAACAAACTGTCAATTTCTATTTAAAAAATTCAGAATTCTGAAAGTATTCTCATTTCAACCAGAAAATATACCATTTCTTATGTTCACCTATTGAGATACATGGTGTGGTTTCATGTGTTTTAAGTGCTTAGTTGTCAAATGTTAAGACAAAAGAAGACATTGCATCTGTAATTTAATTTTAGATTTTTAATGAACAAAAACAAACAAAAAAAAAACTCAAATTATTATGTATATGTCTGAGGAATGTTTTTTTTAAAATAGTAGCTGGTCTGTATTGTCTGTGGTTAGGAAGAAGAGGCCGCCCACCACAGTGGAAAATGAAAACAGGTCAAGAAAACTTCATGCATGCTAAACCAACTTCTGCATGCAAACACAGTGATTCTCAGACCGCGAAGTGCTTCCTGTCAGAATAAAGAGAATCTCACTCGTTTCTTTACTGCTATATATGTCCAGCTGAAACCCTCTGTTAATGTCCTTACTGACTCTTCATCCATCAATGACCAATCATAGACAGGGGAAAATAAGATAAAAATTCAAACTCAGCATAAGTAAAAAGATGCAAATTTGGTGTGAATATTATATCTTTATTAGAAAATTGTGATGGTAACAAGTGATGGCAGCTTCTCTGATACAGATTAATATGAGAAAACATCAGTTCACTCAGACTTCAGTTCCAGTTGCTTCCTGAGTCTATCTGGTGGCAGCATACACAACATTTGTCTCCAGCTCTCTCTCTGATGCAGGCCTGAGGTTCGGATTTGAAAGGAATCGGAGCGCTGCATAGTTCAGGTCATCTGAGTCTAGATTCTGCATTTGTGGACTGTGCTCTTGATATTGTGCTGCATATATGACAAATATTAAATGTTAGTTCAACAATTTAATATGATGAATTGCATTTTGCATGTTTGGGATTAGTCCCTCATATTGGCACAACTAAAATAAGATGAGCAAATAAAATCAAAGACAGATTCAGTACCTGTCTGAAGTTTCCTGATTTTAACAACCAGACCAATGATGACCATCAGAAGGAAAACAGTCAGACTGCCCAAGATCACACTCGTCAGCTTTGTTATTCCATCAGGATTTTCTGAGAAAGATGATTAAATGAAACATTCATATGTTTGAAAATGAATCCATTGAAATGTTTTAACATTTTACATCAACAATCTGTTCAATCAAAGAAATATTTCATATCTTACTTTCAGATTTGCCATCAATGTCATTGCCTTTAATGAAATAGGAGATTAATATATATCAATATATATTGTGTATATATTTGTTATATCATAAACATATTTTGACAATGAATAACTTTCAAATAATTATTAAACCTGTGTATAGTAGTCTGGAGTGTAAAATTTGAAAAGAACACCATATGGTCTTACCTTGAACATTTAAATGTTTTATATCAATCACCATGTCTCCATTTATGATAAATCCACATAAATACAATCCAGAGTCAGATAAATCCACTTGTTTGATTTTCAGATAAACATCGGAGCTGTTGGATGTCATTTCAAAGTTTCCACTTTGATATTCATCACAGTATCGGGGATTACTATTATAACTGTATATAGAGGCGATACATCTGATCATGGTTCTGTTAACAAATCTGGACCAGAATCTGTAAGTCGAATATTTGAAAATCCTGTTGGAGCACAGCAGTGTGACCTCTTCACCAGGCTGAACGTCCACAGTTTGAGACTCAGAAGCTGAGACAGAGATCCAGCCTGAAACAAACAGACCTAATATGAGATTAACTCGTCACACTGCAGGAGACTTTTAAGAATTCAATAACAGTACTTACAGAGGCTGCAGAGGAGTAAAGCTGATGTCGAGCTGAAGGTCCTCATTCTGCACAGAATCGTCTCACTGCTATGACACTTTCTGTCACTGAGCTCTTGTACAGGAGGTTTGTTGGAAAGAGGCGGAGTTTTTCTGAAGTTTTCGGTACAACACAAAGGTTTCTACAGCATGTGTTATTTGAAAATGAAACCTACTATTCAAACATAAAGTTACCTGTGATCGGTAAGGTATCTAATGTTTTAGCAAGAGTAAAATCTTTCTTTGCCCTGAAGTTACTTTTACAACTATTCAGGTGTTTCTTTCTGATTAAAACTACAAATATTAGTAATTTAGTTACAGGTGAACATAGTGTAGCATTTAGCAAATAATTAGTCATTTCCATCAGGAGCTTGTGGAAACTACGAAAAGAAGAGTGAATATTGACCTTACACATCTGCACTTGGCTTGTTGCTGTGTGTGGTCACCTGATGGTTTAGGTTTCCTACTTTGTGAAAGTTACACGCTGGAAAAAAAATAGCATGCAGGTTGAAGACTTCCTGTGTTAAGACTTTATTGTGTAACAGTGAAAAGTACCAATACCACACAGTGGAAATACAAGTAAAAGTTCTGCATTCCAAAAGAGTTGAAATAGATAAGGTGATAAAAGCAGCAGCCAAACAGCAGCTGGCTCATAAAGGCACATTCTCACTTATTCACCTGTTTGTTTTACAGCCAATCTAAGACACAATTCTGAGGCATCAACCAGTGGTGGAAGAAGTAATCAAATCCTTTACAGTAGTACTAATACCACACTGTGAAAGTACTCCAATTACAAGTCCTGCATTCAAAACCACACTTTACTTCAAGTATCAAAAGTAAAAGTACCCACTGTGCAGTAAAATGTTCCCTGTCAGTGTTTTAGAATCTGATCTTTTTGGATTAATAGCAACCAACAACTACACTGCTAGATACAACAAAATCCTACACACTGGTCCTTTTGAGTTCAGTGCTTGAGTGAATGTAGTTAGTTACACTCACCATTGATCAAAGGTTTCAGGACAGGAAGGTGGAGAACGCTTATGTAGCTCTCGCTGTAAGAGATTCTGGACAGTCATCAGTGTCCTCACAGACTCTTCTTACATCAAACTAAAGAACATCAGCCCTGTTCTTTAGACAATGAAGAGACAGACGTTTCATGTATAATATAGTCTTTATTTTAATAGTTTACAAAGTGATCGTAACTCCAGACACAAAACCACACCAACGCATTAAAGGCCCCCCTAGTTCTCAACAGAGGGGACACGTGGTCTCTCAAGAGGACTAAAGATCATGTTTGTCTTTATAAAATTACACATCACTGCTGTCTAGATGAGCTAAAACCTGTTTAGGTTACAAATAAGTGTTGAATCAGTTCTGTCACAGTCTACCAAGAGTGAGATAAAGCCAAAAAGTAGCAAAAAATAGCTTACAGCTGAAGGCCAGTCTTTTTGTGGTTGAGACTTTATTTTTGGGCTGACGAACAGTCTGAAGCAAAGCGGTTGTAACTCCTCTCAGCCAGCCACACAAACCACAGCAGCAGGTAGACATGACTGAGCTTCTGTTCCACTTTGAGCTGCAGTTCCAGTTGCTTCCTGAGTCTGTGAGGTGGCAGCAGAACCATAAATATGGCTCTGTTTCTCACTGTGCTGCAGAGCCCCTGACGCCATTTGGTCGGAAATTCATCGCTGCATAATTCAGGTGCATACTCTGCTCACATAGCTGAATTGAAGAGACAAGTCAAAAGCTTATAAATGAAGTGTTTATATCAGCTTCTGAAACATAAATCCAGTCTAAGAATTGAATTTACCTCACTGCACTGTGGATCCTGTTCTGCACGAGCTCAATGACAAACAACACATGGTCAGTTAATTGAAAGAAAAGAATATGAAAACAATAAAACTGAATAGAAGAAAGCTCTCATCAAGTACCTGTCTGAAATTTCTTGATCTTTACAACCAGACCAATAATGACTGTAATGAGGAAAAGAGTCACACCGCTCAGGATCACACTTGCCAGGCTTTGTATTCCCCCAGGCTCCTCTACGAGGAAAATTATTGACATATGATGAGGCTTTCTATACAGCTACCTGCACAATGACAGATGTTTTAATGAGAGAACAATCACAATCACAATCACAACAATCTTACCTTGAACCTCTAAATATGTTGCATCAATAATAACAGGGTCGCCACTGATGTAATATCCACAGAAATACAGTCCAGAGTCCGATAAATCCACTTGTTTGATTTTCAGAAAGACAGTAGAGATGTTGGATCTCATTTCAAATTTTCCATTTTGAAACCCAGGGCAGAATGTAGCAGGCTTAAGAGGCTCGTACATAAGAGAAATACAGTGGGGCTGTGTTCTGTTGACCAGTTTGAACCAGAGTATATGAGTGGGAACAGTGGAAAAGTTGGAGCACAGCAGTGTGACTTCTTGACCAGGCTGAACCTCCACAGTCTGAGACTCAGAAGCTGAGACAGAGATCCAGCCTGAAACAAACAGCAGAGAGATTAACCACTTCATAAAGCAACAAGAACATAATTAATATTCAGATTTTAATAGCATCAGCATTGCAGCTAATGCCGTGGAGTAATTCAACAAATGTACTCACTGAGGCTGCAGAGAAGTGAAGCTGTTATCACGGCGATCATCATCATAATTATGCTTGCTCGTGCCGCTGCAATGGCTCTTTATCAGGTTTTGAAAGAGGTCGACTGTGTTTGATGCCTATCATGTTGTTTATGCAGGCCACTCATGTGCCACACCACAAAGATCATCTGAAGATTCACTTGTTCTAACTTCTTCAGTGTGAAGCACGCTGCAGGTCCACACTGTCAGACACTTTGGAAGTGGATCAGGTTGGACTTTTACAAACCGGAAGGAGGAAGTGGGCGACAGAAGTCCTGTCATAAACAAAATGATTTGGCTTTATTAAAACCACTGGTTCTCAAACTGCAGTATGAGTACCACTGGTGGTACATGACCTTCCTGCAGTGGAACTTGGATGAATCGCTGAAATATTTTTTAAATGAAATAATTTAAAAACATATCAAACTAGAGTTTGACAGTGAAATTAGACAAAGATATTGCTGGAATGTTGTCATATGTGACATGTCATAGTGTTGGTCCAACCCACCTAAAAATCCACAACACGTATTTGCATGTAGCTACCCAAGATTTCTACCAATTTGGACAGTTTATATCTGAAGTTTGGTGAATATTTTTTGGTAAACAACATCAGACCAAAATCAGTCAAACAGTTTATTATAAATTGCATCATCTTTGAAGACAGCGTGAGTGGGGATCTGTGATGAGGGAGTGTCCAAGGCAGGTGGTGCTAAAAAATCCAAGAAGTGGAGTGAATGATGAGACTGGGCTGGATGTGGCAGATATGACAGGCACAAGTCCTGAAACAGAAGACAAACAAGTATGACACAAAGGAGAGGAAAATCCTCAGTCCTAACAATCAACTGTCAGAGTTGAATGTTTTCTCTTGTGAAGGTCCAGCTGCTTCATTTTTTATGTTTCCATCTTCTTGTTGTATGAAAATGTGACACTGACCTGATTATTAAATGTTGCTGTCAGGCCAGTGATAAGTTGGTTTAAACATACTAAATAAAGTATCAAGTAGTGCAGTGCAGGTGTGTTCAACATGCACAGCCTGTAGAGTGGATGGTTTCATGTGAGGCTGTGCAGCATCTTTTCACAAATTTTTGAGGTTGACGCTTCTCTTGAGATACAGATGCCTCACCTGTACCTGACTGTAGTGATACACTATGTTTTTCTAAAGCTTCTATAGAGGCTGATCTTTATGTCGCTGTGACAGATGTTGGAGAACAGTGATTGTACCCTGACAGAGCCTGGCCTAACAGGCCTCACAGCTGTTGTTTTAAAACCACACAGTGCTGTCTCTTCCTGTCAAACAAGTGATGTGTTGCTGATTTGATTTGATTTGATTTGATTTTTGATTTGATTTTGAATCTATATTTTGCATGAATCTTTGTGACGAAGGCAACATGATAGTAAGTCAATCACACCAATGCATTAATAATAAAACAGAAGTACCACTTCCAGCTGCAGCTCCAGGTGCTTCCTGAGTCTATCTGGTGGCTGAATAAACTACTACTACCAACTACTGCAAACAGATCAGTCGTGCTCAGACCACAAAGTGCTTCCTGTCAGAATAAAGACTCTGTTAATGTCCTTACTGGCTCCTTCTCAATCAAACACCAATCATAATGAGACAGCATAAGTAAAAAGGTGCAAATTTGGTGTGAATATTATATCTTTATTAGAAAATTGTGATGGTAACAAGTGATGGCAGCTTCTCTGATACAGATTAATATGAGAAAACATCAGTTCACTCAGACTTCAGTTCCAGTTGCTTCCTGAGTCTATCTGGTGGCAGCATACACAACATTTGTCTCCAGCTCTCTCTCTGATGCAGGCCTGAGGTTCGGATTTGAAAGGAATCGGAGCGCTGCATAGTTCAGGTCATCTGAGTCTAGATTCTGCATTTGTGGACTGTGCTCTTGATATTGTGCTGCATATATGACAAATATTAAATGTTAGTTCAACAATTTAATATGATGAATTGCATGTTTGGATGTTTGGGATTAGTCCCTCATATTGGCACAACTAAAATAAGATGAGCAAATAAAATCAAAGACAGATTCAGTACCTGTCTGAAGTTTCCTGATTTTAACAACCAGACCAATGATGACCATCAGAAGGAAAACAGTCAGACTGCCCAAGATCACACTCGTCAGCTTTGTTATTCCATCAGGATTTTCTGAGAAAGATGATTAAATGAAACATTCATATGTTTGAAAATGAATCCATTGAAATGTTTTAATATTTTACATCAACAATCTGTTCAATCAAAGAAATATTTCATATCTTACTTTCGGATTTGATGCCATCATAGAATTCATGATTGCCTTTGATGAAATAAGAGATTATTATTAAAAGTTTAAAGTAAAAAGTTTAAAATAATTATTAAACCTGGGCATATTATTTTAAAGTGTAAAATTTGAAGAGGACACAGATTTCTGTCTTACCTTGAACATTCAAAAGTTTTACATTGATTAAAATGTGTCCGTCTATGAAAAATCCACAGAAATACATCCCAGAGTCAGACAAATCCACTTGTTTGATTTTAAGAAAAATAGCGGAGATGTTGGATGTCATGTTGGATGAATCTGGACCAGAATCTGTAAGTTGAAAGACTGGAAATGTTGGAGCACAGCAGTGTGACCTCTTCACCAGGCTGAACGTCCACAGTTTGAGACTCAGAAGCTGAGACAGAGATCCAGCCTGAAACAAACAGACCTAATATGAGATTAACTCGTCACACTGCAGGAGTCTTTTAAGAATTCAATAACAGTACTTACAGAGGCTGCAGAGGAGTAAAGCTGATGTCGAGCTGAAGGTCCTCATTCTGCACAGAATTGTCTCACTGCTATGACACTTTCTGTCACTGAGCTCTTGTACAGGAGGTTTGTTGGAAAGAGGCAGAGTTTTTCTGAAGTTTTTGGTACAACACAAAGGTTTCTACAGCATGTGTTATTTGAAAATGAAACCTACTATTCAAACATAAAGTTACCTGTGATCGGTAAGGTATCTAATGTTTTAGCAAGAGTAAAATCTTTCTTTGCCCTGAAGTTACTTTTACAACTATTCAGGTGTTTCTTTCTGATTAAAACTACAAATATTAGTAATTTAGTTAGCATTTAGTGTAGCATTTAGCAAATAATTAGTCATTTCCATCAGGAGCTTGTGGAAACTACGAAAAGAAGAGTGAATATTGACCTTACACATCTGCACTTGGCTTGTTGCTGTGTGTGGTCACCTGATGGTTTAGGTTTCCTACTTTGTGAAAGTTACACGCTGGAAAAAAATAGCATGCAGGTTGAAGACTTCCCGTGTTAAGACTTTATTGTGTAACAGTGAAAAGTACCAATACCACACAGTGGAAATACAAGTAAAAGTTCTGCATTCCAAATGAGTTGAAATAGACAAGGTGATAAAAGCAGCAGCCAAACAGCAGCTGGCCCATAAAGGCACATTCTCACTTATTCACCTGTTTGTTTTACAGCCAATCTAAGACACAATTCTGAGGCATCAACCAGTGGTGGAAGAAGTAATCAAATCCTTTACAGTAGTACTGATACCACACTGTGAAAGTACTCCAATTACAAGTCCTGCATTCAAAACCACACTTTACTTAAAGTATCAAAAGTAAAAGTACCCACTGTGCAGTAAAATGTTCCCTGTCAGTGTTTTAGAATCTGATCTTTTTGGATTAATAGCAACCAACAACTACACTGCTAGATACAACAAAATCCTACACACTGGTCCTTTTGAGTTCAGTGCTTGAGTGAATGTAATATCAAGGTATCAGGACAGGCAGGTGGGACCACACAATCCCACCAAGACCATCTAACTCTCGCTGTAAGAGATTCTGGACAGTCATCAGTGTCCTCACAGACTCTTCTTACATCAAACTAAAGAACATCAGCCCTGTTCTTTAGACAATAAAGAGACAGACTTTTCATGCATAATATACTCTTTATTTTAATGTTTTTTCAAAGTGATGGTAACTCCAGACACAAAACCACACCAACCCATTAAAGCCCCCCCCCTAGTTCTCAACAGAGGGGACACAAGAGGACTAAAGATCATGTTTGTCTTTATAAAATTACACATCACTGCTGTCTAGATGAGTTAAAACTTGTTTAGGTTACAAATAAGTGTTGAATCAGTTCTGTCACAGTCTACCAAGAGTGAGATAAAGCCAAAAAGTTCTGGTTTTATGACAGCAACAAAAAATAGCTTGCAGCTGAAGGCCAGTCTTTTTGTGGTTGAGACTTTATTTTTAGGCTGACGAACAGTCTGAAGCAAAGCAGTTGTAACTCCTCTCAGCCAGCCACACAAACCACAGCAGCAGGTAGACATGACTGAGCTTCTGTTCCACTTTGAGCTGCAGTTCCAGTTGCTTCCTGAGTCTGTGAGGTGGCAGCAGAACCATAAATATGGCTCCGTTTCTCACTGTGCTGCAGAGCCCCTGACGCCATTTGACCTTGGTCAGAAATTCATCGCTGCATAATTCAGGTGCATACTCTGCTCACATAGCTGAATTGAAGAGACAAGTCAAAAGCTTATGAATGAAGTGTTTATATCAGCTTCTGAAACATAAATCCAGTCTAAGAATTGAATTTACCTCACTGCACTGTGGATCCTGTTCTGCACGAGCTCAATGACAAACAACACATGGTCAGTTAATTGAAAGAAAAGAATATGAAAACAATAAAACTGAATAGAAGAAAGCTCTCATCAAGTACCTGTCTGAAATTTCTTGATCTTTACAACCAGACCAATAATGACTGTAATGAGGAAAAGAGTCACACCGCTCAGGATCACACTTGCCAGGCTTTGTATTCCCCCAGGCTCCTCTACGAGGAAAATTATTGACATATGATGAGGCTTTCTATACAGCTACCTGCACAATGACAGATGTTTTAATGAGAGAACAATCACAATCACAATCACAACAATCTTACCTTGAACCTCTAAATATGTTGCATCAATAATAACAGGGCTTCCTCTCCTGGACTAGACTTTCCATGTTGTTCTGGTGGTTCCAATTCTTTCACACACAGATCGTCACTATGATGTTCTGTAGGCGAAGGTTGTGTCAACAAAAGCCATCCACCAAATCAGCAAAGCCAAGTTACAGTGATAAATATGCAAACACAAGACAAGAGACCAGAATCAGTCAACAGTTTATTAAAAATTGCACAATCTTTGAGGACAGTGTGAGTGGGGATCTGTCCAAGGGAGTGTCCAAGTCAGGTGGTGGTAAAAATCCAATAAGTGGAGTGAATGATGAGACTGGGCTGGATGTGGCAGATATGACAGGCACAAGTCCTGAAACAGAAGACAAAGAAGGTGAGTAACAAGGTGATCATAGAAGGCAGAGTTTGGCTGTAGTGTCACAAAGAAGAGGAAAATCCTCAGTCCTAACAATCAACTGTCAGAGTTGAATGTTTTCTCTTGTGAAGGTCCAGCTGCTTCATTTTTTATGTTTCCATCTTGTTGTTGTATGAAAATGTGACACTGACCCTAACCAAGAGGGGACATAGACCTGAAATGTGAGCATGAGCAGCAAACTCCCTGATTCAATGCATTATTAAATGTTGCTGGTTAAGTTGGTTTAAACATACTAAATAAAGTAGAAAGTAGCTGCAGACACAGTTGCATTGAGTACATGATTACAATGCAGGCGTGTTCGACATGCACAGCCTGTAGAGTGGATGGTTTCATGTGTGGCTGTGCAGCATCTTTTCACAAGTTTTTGAGGTTGACGCTTCTCTTGAGATACAGATATCTTACTTGTACTATTATTGTAGTGATGCACTATATGTTTGAACAGTGGTTTACTGTCATTTCTTTTTTTCTTTACTGATTGTACCCTGACAGAGCCTGGCCTAACAGGCCTCACAACTGTTGTTTTAAAACCACACTGTGCTGTCTCTTCCTGTCAAACAATTGATGTATTGCTGACGATATTTCTTATGGCTGAAATGAAGGCTTAACTTGAATGTGCACTGCTGCAGACCTCCATCTAACTGTCACTGTAAGAGAATATCTTCCATCAAACACCAATCATATTCCTCTGCTCTCAGACTGAAATGTAAGGCAGTCAGAAGGAAGAAATAAAAATGCTGACAAGAATCAAAAGCATGAGCAAGAATTTTAAAAATTTGCATGCATCTCTGTGATGAAGGCAACGTGATAGTACATGATAGTAACTAATACACATCAATGCATTAATAATAAAACAGAAGTACCACTTCCAGCTGCAGCTCCAGGTGCTTCCTGAGTCTATCTGGTGGCTGAATAAATAGCAACTGACTCCACTTGTCCGTCTGATGCAGGTCTGTAGTTTCTCTTTGTGTTTTGACGAAAAGTCACTGTTGCATAGTTCAGATCATCCGCGGTCGGACTCTGTTAATGAAAGTATTTTCAGTCACTCAGCAAAATCATGAAGTCACAAATGAAAATTGTGCTGAAACAAACATTTAAAACTTCACCTCTGTCTGTTGTGGATTCTGGTCTTCAGTGACAGAATGACAGAAACAAAATGTCTGATCAGTTGAGTGACACTGCTAAAAAATAATGGCTCTTGGTGTATTTGGTCAAACAGGAAGTTGTTGATTTGTCTATCATAGGTGCAACTTTGAAATAAACTGAAGATACATGATGATAAGTCACATTACCATTCTGCAGCTTTTTGATTTTAACAGCCAGACAAATGACGACCATAACGAGGAAAACAGTCAGAGCAGCCAGCGTCACACTCATCAGGTTTATAATTCCATTAAACTCTTCAACGAGAAAGATCGTTAGATTAGACACTCGACATTTTATCTCCACTTACTTGAGATCTGATTAAGTTTAAATAGATAAAAATGTGAAGGAAATTTTAACGTGAGGCAGCAAGAATTTAAAATTGAAATGAACTGATGAGGTTCATCAAAATGAAATGTTTAGTCGACAAACACCACAGAATCCACATCACTCTAAAGACAGACCAATCTTACCTTGAACCTCTAAATATGTTGCATCAACAATAACAGGGTTTTTGCTGATGTAATATCCACAGAAATACAGTCCAGAGTCCGATAAATCCACTTGTTTGATTTTCAGAAAGACAGTAGAGATGTTGGATCTCATTTCAAATTTTCCATTTTGAAACCCAGGGCAGAATGTAGCAGGCAGAAGAGGCTTGAACATATGAGAAATACAGCGTGGATGTCTTCTCTTGACCAGTGTGAACCAGAATATCTGAGTAGGAACACTGGAAAAGTTGGAGCACAGCAGTGTGACTTCTTGATCAGGCTGAACCTCCACAGTCTGAGACTCAGAAGCTGAGACAGAGATCCAGCCTGAAACAAACAGCAGAGAGATTCATCACTTTACTGACAGAGCAACATGAATGTGATCGATGCCTTTAAAAGATTTGATTAATAATAAGCAGTGCAGTAATTCAATATCAGTACTTACTGAGGCTGCAGAGAAGTAAAGCTGTTATCAGGGTGAAGTTCCTCATTGTGCATAAGATCGTGTCACTGTAACGATGCTTTATAACACTGAGGTCCTGACAGGCAGTTTGAAGAGGCGGGGCGTGTCTTTACAGATACTGTTTTTTTGTTACTGACCATGATCACAGCTGCACTTGTGACAAATCATCACAAAAACATCATATAAAAGACTTGAGGTGTGACTCACAAAGAAGTGAAGAATGATGAAGTCATATTCTTTAATTCAGATATTCTGATCAAGATCTGTGCAATGAAAGTATTTTAGAAGTGCTGGTTGGCCTACTCTCAGCTCCAGGACTGTGGGGGCGTGTCCGCTGAACCACTCTGGGCGTGTTGAATGAATCTCTGTCTCTCTGTGTCTTTCTCTCTCAAAACGTACATAAGTCATGGGGTCACCGGCAGCACAGCGCACCCGGCAGGTGGTCACACCCAGGCAAGTGTCTCTCGTACGTGTGCGCCAGGGGGCGGGGGTATGCTCACCTCAATGCGTCATGCAGTCTCGTTTTAGGGCCGCCCAAAAAGTCCTGGACTGGTTCAGAGTCTTTTCACATGTTTTCAGCAACTATTTTCCAACATATTTATTGTGTTTTGAAAGAAAACATGGAATTGCCTTTACACAGACTTTAACTGTTTTCTATACATTATTAAATTGAAATATTGCTTCACAATACTGTTAAAATAACTTAATTTGGGTGATAAAAGGTTAAACATTTTGGCCAAAACTGGTGTGAAGTCAGGTGTCAACAAAGCTTTTCATTTTAAATGCAAACACACAGCTGCATTGAGACTGACCGCATAACACAGTGGAGATGTACGTGCTGCAGACCTGCTGTCGTCTGTCTCAAACATGTCCAGCCTGTAGAGTGAATGCTTTCATGCGAGGCTGTACAAGTGTCTCTCTGCATCTTCTTGTTCTTTTTAGATAGATGAGGAAGTTTACTTTAGATTTCAAATGGCATGCTGAAGCATTAATGCTGTTGTGGAAATTGAGGTTTCCCCTTGATGCAGAGAGATGAAGTCCTCGCATACAGATACCTCAGTGAGACAGACCTGTTTGTCACCACAATGCAAAGTGCAACAATGGTCAGGTGACTGTTGAAAGTCAGATGTTGACTTATTCTTCACACAGATGAACGTCAGAAGTCCTGGTTGGCCACCACTGTCTCCCCCACCGACACTGTACATCCCCTTTGTGCTATCAATAAACTGTTTAAATGAGATTCAGTCTCTGGTTGTTGTTCGCTACGGTTATCTGTAAAATAAACAGCCACATGATACAGATGTAGATTAAATACAATGAGAAATTAGATTTTCCAGACAGGGCCATTGAGAAAATAACATTTTTCTCTTGCTTTACTGTGGTCTGGCATGTCTTTATTGTGCATTCTGAAGCAGAGGAAATGGCATCGTAGAGGCCTGGGTCACACATCTTTTCATAAGTGTGAAAGATGCAACATGTGGAGTCAACTGTGTCTGTAAGTCTGAAGTGTAAACTGTGACATGTGACGAGGGCCGCGGCGACGCAGTTTAAGAGGTGACTGATTTGCCTACATGCAGACGGTCACGACTTCCTGTAGTTCAGACCTCAGTCATGGTACAGATACCTCACTGACACAGAAAGTGCTGTTTGTCACCACATTTCAGCAATGGGCAGGTGGAGCTCATATGGATTTGTCCAAAATTCCTGACTGACAGCAGGCAGCACATGAGGCTGGGTAACATCACATTCAGCACCTGAACAATCAGTCCTGGTGTCCTCCAGGGATGTGTGCTCTCCACACTGTTCATCTCCCATTACACCAATGACTGTACCTCGAGAGACCCATCTGCTAAACTCACAAAGTTTGCAGTCATCTGCCTCATTCAGGACAATGATGAGTCGGCATATACAGACGGGAGGTTGCACAGCGGGTACTGGTGTGGTCACAACAACCTCAATGGTTGTTTGTCTCTATGTGTCAGCCTTGTGAGGAACTGGCGACTATTGCCCAATGCCAGCTGGGGATTGGCTCCAGCACCCTAAGTCCTTGATAAGGATAAGTTATGGATGGAAGCTGCACACGCTGTAGGCCTGCTGTGGTCTGTCTCAAACACGGCCAGCCTGTAGAATGAATAGTTTCATGTGAAGCTGTACAAGTATCACTCTGCATCTTCCCACAATTTTAGAAGAGATACATTAATAGAGAAGAGGAAGTTTGCTGTATATTTCAAATGTCATGATAAAGCATTTTTGCTCTTATGGAAAATGAGGTTCCTCTTATTACAAAGAGACACAGAGGGTCATGGCACAGATGAAGACCTCACATACAGATACCTCAGTGATATACACCTGTCTGTCACTACAGTGCAAAATGCACCAATTGACAGGTGGGGGTCATATTGATTTGTATTCTTTATTGCAAATATGCAAATAAACCATGTGACTGATTGAGTTTTTAATTCAAAAAAGAGAAGTTGTTTGTCTGGTCTGTGGTCTGTGGTATAGTGTGATACAGCTGAAAGCCGATGGTTAAGACTTCTCCTTAAAGGCTGACACAGACAGCACCGAAAACCTTATATCATAAGTTAAAACTAGTTTTTAACATATGATATATTATTATGAACTACATCAATTATGAATAAGTCTCAACCAGCTGCACTATTCAAATGTTAATGCATCAGTACTTATCATAATTAACACTGATTGGAGGAATTCTTCTTGGCTGTACATTGTGTTGATGATAATGCAGATTAAGTTGTGTCCTGAGTCTCTCTCATGGCAGGATACTCAACATTCAGCACCAGCTTCCTAAATTATTTATTTGTAAAAATGGAGCCCATCTATCTTCTCGCTCTGTCAGTGCAATTGCTGCCCTGCATCAACATCACTCCCTGTTCTTAAGCCTCAGAACTACCCCAGCACCCACTGCGTTTTCATTGACCGTGCATGAAATGATTGTATCAGTACCTGTCCAGTGTTAGTGGATGATTTTTTCCAAGGTTTAGTATGTTGAAGTACAAATCTCAGTGGGGATAGTTTCACCTCCTGTGGTTTTGCTGTGATCTGCCTTATAAACGTGCAGCCTTTAGCAGAGTAAACGCTTTCATACGAGACTCTAGAGGAGTCAACAGTGAAACAGTGCTGCGGGAAGCAGTGACACAGTTTCAGACTGATTCACCAACGTTCACATTTCTATACATTTATTAGCTTTTTAAAGTCTTTAGGGAACATGAAGGCCTTTGTTGTGTGTGGTTATGATGCTGGATGAGCTCCCTCACCTACAAATGGAGAGCTCATTTTGTCTTCCTGACAGAAAAAAGACAGGCAGTATTCACTGCTTCATTTCAGACCTTATTCTCATATAGCTTTGATCTAACGCACCTCATGATTTTCACCACAGTTATGCTCAGACCACACTGTATTGTCTCTTCCTGTTCACATTCATGTGAATCTCACAGCTTGCTGCAGACCAATCCTGTTCTTTGCTCTCAAATTAAGACCAAAGACAAACAAAACAAGACCTTAGGCTGCAAAGTAGAATAATAATTGTAGAATCTTTATTACAAAATGTGATTTTTTTTTGACACATGTTGAAATCGATATGATAAAGCACCAGTTCCACTCTGTGCTGTTGTTCCAGATGTTTCTATGAGTCTATCTGGTGGCAGCATACACAACATGTGTCTCCAGCTGGGTCTCTGATGGCCTTCTGCTGTTTTTTGCTTTTGGACGGAAACTCACCGCTTGATAGTTCAAGGCATCGGAGTTCAGGTCCTGTAAATGAATATTTTTATAGTCACTCATCTGACATGAGTTCATTCATATAAATAAATAAAACATTTAATATAATCTAGCATGACTTACCTCACTGTGTTGTGGGATCTGTCTCTCTTTATGAGCTAAATGATATTAAAAATATTACTGTTAATACTTTTTAGAAAACAGGTAGTTGCAATTTTTAACTTTTCCAACTTAAATATGGGGTCAGTCATACTGGACAAAGTGATTGTTGAGTCTCATTCTTGGGTTGTTATATAGTGACACTCTGGTTTGGTGCCTCTACGATAGTTGATTTTTGAGCCTCATTTTCAGCATGAAAGTGGCTCGCTTTGAGCTGTTTGTTTCCTATATGTGTCATATTTGATAACCTGGGAATGAACAATCAACTATCTTACTCTGGTATGACTGACCACACTATTACATTATAATAAGCACCTGTTTGCAGTTTACTGATTTTGACAGCCAGACCAATGATGACTATAATGAGGACGATAATCAGACCACCCAGGATCACACCAAGCATCATCAGGCCTGTTATTCCATCAAACGTTTCTACAAGAGAGATGATTCAATGACACGTTTTGAGATCAGTCCTCATTTTGACAGGAAATGAAACATTTCTTTCCACTAAAAAGAGTTTACAACAATCTTACCTTGAACCTTTAAATATGTTGCACTGACAATCACTGGCCTGTTTCCTTCTGCTTTAATTCCACAGAAATACAGTCCAGAGTCAGATACATCCACTTGTTTGATCTCCAGAAAGAGGGTAGTGATGTTGGATGTCATGTTAAATTTTCCATTTTGAAATCCATCATAGAATGAAACATTGCCATCAGAGCTCATCATGGAGGAGATGCAGCTGATGTTGGGTCTGTTGTCCAGTTTGAACCAGAATACGTGAGACATTAAAGTGGTAAAGTTGGAGCACAGCAGTGTGACGTCTTCATCAGGCTGAATCTCCACAGTGTGAAACTCAGAAACCGAGACAGAGATCCAGCCTGAAACAAACAAACATGATGTTTATTCATAAACCTCAACAGGAAGCAAACAAACAAAGCTCATAAATGATGTTATTAATAAATAGTCTCAAAGATTCAGTTCAGATTACTGAAGGAAAACTAGAAACTGTTGTATTGAGAGAAAAATCGATGTACTTACTGAAGGTACAGAGTAAAGCCGTTATCAAAGTAAAGTTCATCATTGTGCGGACAGTATGACTGCACCACTGCACTGTCTCTTCTCCACTGGTTGTAAATGAACTGTGCTCCAGTAACAGTGCTCTCAACGGAAAGAGGCGGAGTGTTCTTTTTGTTTCTTGAATGTTTCTCAGACTGACATTATAAGTGCTGTCATGAAAATGGAAAACAGAACAAAGATATTATCTTATTCAACAACATTTATAATCTAGATATAATTTTAGCCAAAGCAGAAGAAGTCAATACAGTATGAGGAAGTGTCATCTTTGATCCTTGATCTTACAGTGTTCTTTCGCTATATCAAGATGTATCTTACAGTAGTGTGTTATTACAGATATTTTAACTACAAGCATAGGTTTACTGGACTAGTGGCTGACACATTACTCCATGGAGGTTTGACACTACTGTCTGCATTATGTTATTAGTGATAATGCATGACAGAGTGTATATTAAAGGGATAGTTTGGGTTATTGAGTTACTTATCCACAGTCAGTGCATTACATACAGCAGGAGGTGCCCATTTCTGACAAGCAGACAGAAGTGCCAGCACAGAAGCTAAACAACGTACTGCTCTGGATAAAATGTATTTTATCCACCTAAAAACTATATGTATATTATTTTTTCTTCTTTTCCTTCCCTTTGCCATCAGACAGATACCCACCAAACTTCATTGACAAAAAACTACATTTTACCTCACAGAACATCGAAGTTGCTGGTCCACTGCTACCTTGATTGGTGGGTTTGTTTGTGTGGTGTTTTTTTCTTTTTTTTTTGGTGTTAACCAAGTGGCAACCTCTGTGGCTTGGAAATGAAGCCAATGCGGAAGTGCCAAAAACCGTAATTCCTCAAGCAGCTGCTTGAGGCTGGCTGGAGTCAATCTCCAAAAGCGCCCGTATTCAAATGCCCAACTTCTCAGCAGAAATAAACATGTTTACAGCCTGGTACAAAAACCTTTTTGTTCTGTATAGCTAATTTCCCCGTTCATGACAACTGTACTAACTGCACTTTTTCTTCACCCGTTCGAATTATATTAAGGCTTAAAGTTGTGCATAATTAACAGCGTGGTCACTTTGAATGACGGATAAGTGCTGTTACAGATGGCTTGGTAGAGGACCCAGCGGTCATTCGGCCCACCACAGGCCTGCCGATGATCCACGTCTTTGTTGATATTTAGGTTACAGTACATCCAACATGGCAGCGGCCAGTGCTATATATTTTCAGCTTCAAAATGGCGCTTCGAAAACCTATGGGTGTCGTCACCCATTCTTTATACTGTCATTGGTTGTCAAGTTCTCTTTAGGTTTTGCCTTAGCTCCTGCCCAAACTTGAAAATGGCCTGGATCAACTTTAAAGGACGCAGGGGACAACTCAATCTTCTTTATTTTTTTATTTTCAGTCTTCTTTTCCAAACATTTAATTATGCTTTAGATCTCTGGTAGATATAATTTGATAGCTAGCTAGCTAGCTAGCTAGCAGCTAGATAGCTAGATAGATAGATAGATAGATAGGTTGATAACTTTAACATGTTAGCCAAGATCTGAAATAATGTTATTGCTCATTAAAGGCCCTGATAAGGGTAAGTGGCCATGGAAAATGAATGAATGTCAGAAGACTGTAACAACAAAAGGGGCAATACAACAAACTTATTTCACCACGTCAAGCAGAAGCCCCCTGGTGAGTACAAGGCGAACTGGAATCTTCACTTACCACAGACAAAATCAGAAGCTGGGGTTATATTGGCTTAAACCTTTGAGAGTTTTTGCAGTCCATTTAACCCACTGTTAGCTAAGTTTCAGGTGTTAGCGCAAGGTAGTATGACGCACACTATTGTGACCTACAGTTTTATATCCCTCAATTAAGACATGTGACTAAACCAGAGGGAACTACGTGTTGAAGACCCGCATTCAGAAATCAGTATTTTTTGTGGTTATGTAATGAATGCTACGAATCTTAAAAATGGTATGTCACTGTGAATATGTTAGAGTGTACCAATACATATCTGCATTTTGTTTGGTATTTTATAAACTGTTCGAAATGACCTAAATCAGGACAAATGTGTGAAGTGATGCTACAATACCTGATAAACCTGCAAGAAGAAACTGCACATTAGCCTGATCTTTACTTGACTATAGTCTATACCCAATAGAAGTGACTGAAATGATTTTATCAATAATAGCAGCTGAAATCTTACCTGGCCAATGACAGTTAATGGATGAATGGTTCCAGGGTTTAGTAAGTTAAAATACATACACAGTGGAAATTGATGTGATTTTCACCTGCTGTGGCTTTGCTGTGTTCTGTCTCATAGACGTGCAGCCTTTAGCCGAGCAAACCCTTTCATGAGACTGTGCAAGTGTTGCCTTGCAACAGACACAAAGTGTGAGACTTCATAGGTGTGAAATTGTGCAAGTGTTGAGGCTGTTAAGCATGACATGATGAGAGGAGGTGTGACACAATTTGAGATCAATTTACTAATGATCACATTTCTACAAATAGCTCCACTTTATGAAGTCTTTTTATTGTTTGGGAACATAAAGACCATGTTGCATGCGGTTATGATGCAGAGAGCTGAAGCCAGATCTTACTTACAATATTTATTTACCATATCATTATACACACTTACTTTGATGTCACAGTTAAAATATCCAGTTGCTATACTAAAGACTTTTCTACAAATGTACAGAAGCTGACCATTTTGTCTTTCTGAGAGAAGAAAGTCAGACAGTATTCACTGCTTCATTTCAGCTTCTCACAGAGCTTTGATCTCACAGGCCTCGTGATTGACACCTCAGTCATTCCCAGACCACACTATACTGTCTCTTCCTGTCACACAAGTGATGTGAACCTCAATCAGTGCTGCACTGCTGCAGACATGGGCGCTGCAGACAATCCTGCTCCATCAAACACCAATATGCTTTAGACAAAGTGAAAGAGACAGACTTTGGCTGGGAAAGATCGAGGGATAGGGGGCAACAAAGAGCAATAGCAATATGAATGCATGTCACTTATGTATATAGAATCCATGACAAATCAAAATGATGCTAACTCCAGCTCCAGCATGAGCTGCAGTCTATCTCCTGGCAGCATAAATAACATGAGTCTCCTCTTCTCTCTCTGATTCAGGCCTCCTCCTTCTTCTTATTGTTGTTGGATACAAATCCTTCAGGACATCAGAGTCCAGATTCTGTAAATAAAAATGTATAGAGTCACACATGTTACAAAGCTGAATGTTCCAGCACCTTTCAAACCACAAAACATAAAATAATAAGATTTGATTTTAGAATTTTTCTAAGTTCTAATTTAAAATACGAATCACCTGACTCCACTGTGGATTCTGTTCTTCAGCTAAAAGAGAGAGACAATGCATCACTTTTCAAAAACATTTCTGAAAATGCATTTTGTCAAAGAGGACGCTTAGACGTCTAAGTATAAGAAAGTATTAGAGGTATAAGTATATAACAGTTTTTATCAAGTACCTGTCTGATGTTGGCTGGTTTTGACAGCCAGACCAATGATGACTATAATGAGGATGATAATCAGACCACCCAGGATCACACCAAGCATCATCAGGCCTGTTATTCCATCAAACGCTTCTACAAGAGAGATGATTCAATGACATGTTTTGAGATCAGTCCTCATTTTGACAGAAACTGAAAAATTTCTTTTCACTAAAAAGAGTTTACAACAATCTTACCTTGAACCTTTAAATATGTTGCACTGACAATCACTGGCCTGTTTCCTTCTGCTTTAATTCCACAGAAATACAGTCCAGAGTCAGATACATCCACTTGTTTGATCTCCAGAAAGAGGGTAGTGATGTTGGATGTCATGTTAAATTTTCCTTTTTGAAATCCATCACAGAATGAAACATTGCCATCAGGCCTCATCATGGAGGAGATGCAGCTTACATTGGATCTGTTATCCAGTTTGAACCAGAATATGTAAGAGGTTAAAGTGGTAAAGTTGGAGCACAGCAGTGTGACGTCTTCATCAGGCTGAATCTCCACAGTGTGAAACTCAGAAACTGAGACAGAGATCCAGCCTGAAACAAACAAACATGATGTTTATTCATAAACCTCAACAGGAAGCAAACAAACAAAGCTCATAAATGATGTTATTAATAAATAGCCTCAAAGATTCAGTTCAGATTACAGAAGGAAAACTAGAAACTGTTGTATTGAGAGAAAAATCGATGTACTTACTGAAGGTACAGAGTAAAGCCGTTATCAAAGTAAAGTTCATCATTGTGCGGACAGTATGACTGCACCACTGCACTGTCTCTTCTCCACTGGTTGTAAATGAACTGTGCTCCAGTAACAGTGGTCTCAACGGAAAGAGGCGGAGTGTTCTTTTTGTTTCTTGAATGTTTCTCAGACAAAGATATTATCTTATTCAACCACACTTTAGATAATCTAGAAATCTTAGTCTGTACAGTATGAGGAAGTGTAATTCTGACTTCACGTTTATTGCAAACGTGTAATTCAACAGGAAGCAAACAACAAGGAATTTGTAAGTTTTAGTGCTGCTGAGTCGCTGCACTGCAGAGATAATGACAGTTGCTGTATTAACAAAAGTTGGTTGACATACTTACAGGGCAAAGGTGTTATCGAGATGAGCTTCATTGTGAAGTTATCAGCTCTGAACTGTGGAGCACCAAGGTTCACAGTTGTCTCAACCTAAAATGGTGGGTATTCTTTTTTTTGCCACTCCAGTTGCTTAAAGCAACAACAGAAAGGCATCACAAACCCAAATAGACTGAGACAAAGTTAACACTCTCAAGAATGCAGAAAGATAGAAGAGGTTAAAAAAACATTAAAAAAATAAAATACAATATTCCAATAAGTGATCAATATAAAAATCTAACCTTCTTGGATAGTCCTAGCTTTAATTATGATTTATTTACTACGTCAACATACCTCAGACATTATTACTCATATAGATATAACATAAACACTCCAACTAAATAACTGAAATATGTTATATTCATCAGACTGCTGCTGACACATTGCTACATACTGCTGTTAGCAACAGGTCAGGTCAAACAAAAATTTTCACACCTCACTGCCTCTTCCTGTTACGTGTACCTCACTCACCCACAGTTCTCAACCTGAGAACAAAGGTGAAAACAGGCAAACAAAATATGTGGTATTCTGTGGACCAGCAACATTCTGATGACATTCATGTGCACAATAATGCACTTGTGATGTGTGTACACTGCTGATGACTGCAGAGGGTGACAACGACCGTGTGCAGTGAATGCAAGTCACACGACGTCCTTTGGTTTCACACAGTTGATAAAAAAACATAACACCCACAGGAGGTAGAAAAAGAACATGCATGTAAATAGTTTAGGGCCTTAGTTTTGGGACCTTTCTGTATGGAGTTTGCATGTTCTTCCTGTTTTTACGTGGGTTCTCTCTGGGTACTCTGGTGTCCTCCCACAGTCCAAAAACATGCACTCAATAGGTTAATTGATTACTCTAAATTGTCTGTAGGTGTGAATGTGAGTGTGAATGGTTGTTTTTTTATACGTGTCGTGCAATAAACTGGTGACTTGTCCAGGATGTACCCCGCCCTTTGCCCAATGCTAGCTGGGATGGGTTCAACCCCCACTGCGACCCTAGTGAGGAAAAGTGGTTACAGATAATGTATGAATGCGTGCACATTCCAAATGCTTCATGAGAACGGACACCCTCTCCTTCACTCTAGGAAGGAGTGTGTGAGGCCTGACAAGAGTAAGTGAGACTCAAGACCTCAAAAACACTCACAAAAAGACAACAACATTCACTGCCAGCGGGTGGCAGAGTTTCCTTCGACTTGCAGCATTACCACACATGCGCTGATGGTGGTTTTAGAGGTGGTGTCTTCTCAGAAGTTAAACTCTTTTCATCTGTTTCTACCTCAATCAATGTGAGAACAGTGACACTACAGCTCTATTTCTAATAAAATACTTGTTTTGACCTTACCTACCTGTCAAGTGTCTGCATTCACATGACATAGGTATAACATGCAAGTGACCAGCATGCTGGCCTTCATCCTGCAACCCGGCCTATCAGTCCTCAGCAATGTTAACCATCAGCTTGCACACTTGAGACTTTCCTGTACTGAGCTAGCCAGCAGCCTGCCTGTCTAGATCCTGCAGTCCCTTTCTAGTGGACCACAAAGAAGTGGGGCTTCAGATGATGTTGTGTAGGGTTGACACAGGCCTGGACTGGCTATCATGAGCACATTGTTCAGTCAGAACACAGCTGAGCAGTACGGACAATAAATGGACAGTGCAGGTTATACAGGGAACCAAAGAAAGACATTATATGTTTTAAAAAACAGTATACACCTTCAGAACTGCTTCTCGGATGGTCAATACAGCTTCAAACTCCCCTCGCCTGACACCTCTTAGATGTCACTTGGTGATGATCTGTGCGTGTGTCCATTTCTGCAACTTCCCTAAACCAAAGATCTGTTATTTACACCCTCTTCGCACCCGAGGTGCGAAAAGAACCAGGGTTTGTACTGTACTTCTCTCTCTAGTTCTATTTTCCGTCCTTGACGAAGACATTTTTGTCACTTGTTTGTGTAAACAACCGAGTGCAACAATATGAATGTCTTCAAGGAGAAACTGCTTGAAAATGTGCTCCTTTATTACCATATTGAGACTTTATGGCATCTCCCCACTCTCTCTATGACAGTTGCAGCCACTGTGCAGCCAGAGCAACTGTACAGTTCTGTCCTGAGTCTCTCTCATGGCAGGATACTCAACATTCAGCACCAGCTTCCTAAATTATTTATTTGTAAAAATGGAGCCCATCTATCCTCTCGCTCTGTCAGTGCAATTGCTGCCCTGCATCAACATCACCCACTGTTCTTAAGCCTCAGAACTACCCCAGCACCCACTGATTTTTCATTGACCGTGCATGAAATGATTGTATCAGTACCTGTCCAGTGTTAGTGGATGATTTTTTCCAAGGTTTAGTATGTTGAAGTACATATCTCGGGATAGTTTCACCTGCTGTGGTTTTGCTGTGATCTGCCTTATAAACGTGCAACCTTTAGTAGAGTAAACGCTTTCATACGAGACTCTAGAGGAGTCAACAGTGAAACAGTGCTGCGGGAAGCAGTGACACAGTTTCAGACTAATTCACCAACGTTCACATTTCTATACATTTATTAGCTTTTTAAAGTCTTTAGGGAACATGAAGGCCTTTGTTGTGTGTGGTTATGATGCTGGATGAGCTCCCTCACCTACAAATGGAGACCTCATTTTGTCTGCCTGACAGAAAAAAGACAGGCAGTATCCACTGCTTCATTTCAGACCTTATTCTCACATAGCTTTGATCTAACGCACCTCATGATTTTCACCACAGTTATGCTCAGACCACACTGTATTGTCTCTTCCTGTTCACATTCATGTGAATCTCACAGCTTGCTGCAGACCAATCCTGTTCTTTGCTCTCAAATTAAGACCAAAGACAAACAAAACAAGACCTTAGGCTGCAAAGTAGAATAATAATTGTAGAATCTTTATTACAAAATGTGATTTTTTTTTGACACATGTTGAAATCGATATGATAAAGCACCAGTTCCACTCTGAGCTGTTGTTCCAGATGTTTCTATGAGTCTATCTGGTGGCAGCATACACAACATGTGTCTCCAGCTGGGTCTCTGATGGCCTTCTGCTGTTTTTTGCTTTTGGACGGAAACTCACCGCTTGATAGTTCAAGGCATCGGAGTTCAGGTCCTGTAAATGAATATCTTTATAGTCACTCATCTGACATGAGTTCATTCATATAAATAAATAAAACATTTAATATAATCTAGCATGACTTACCTCACTGCGTTGTGGGATCTGTCTCTCTTTATGAGCTAAATGATATTAAAAATATTACTGTTAATACTTTTTAGAAAACAGGTAGTTGCAATTTTTAACTTTTCCAACTTAAATATGGGGTCAGTCATACTGGACAAAGTGATTGTTGAGTCTCATTCTGGGGTTGTTATATAGTGACACTCTGGTTTGGTGCCTCTATGATAGTTGATTTTTGAGCCTCATTTTCAGCATGAAAGTGGCTCGCTTTGAGCTGTTTGTTTCCTATATGTGTCATATTTGATAACCTGGGAATGAGGCAGTCAACTATCTTACTCTGGTATGACTGACCACACTATTACATTATAATAAGCACCTGTTTGCAGTTTACTGATTTTGACAGCCAGACCAATGATGACTATAATGAGGACGATAATCAGACCACCCAGGATCACACCGAGCATCATCAGGCCTGTTATTCTATCAAACGCTTCTACAAGAGAGAGGTTCAATGACACGTTTTGAGATCAGTCCTCATTTTGACAGAAACTGAAACATTTCTTTCCAATAAAAAGAGTTTACAACAATCTTACCTTGAACCTTTAAATGTGTTGCACTGACAATCACTGAGTTGTTTTCATATTTAAATCCACAGAAATACAGTCCAGAGTCAGATACATCCACTTGTTTGATCTCCAGAAAGAGGGTAGTGATGTTGGATTTCATGTTAAATTTCCCTTTTTGAAATCCATCACAGAATGAAACATTGCCATCAGAGCTCATCATGGAGGAGATGCAGCTGATGTTGGGTCTGTTGTCCAGTTTGAACCAGAATACGTGAGACAGTAAAGTGGTAAAGTTGGAGCACAGCAGTGTGACGTCTTCACCAGGCTGAACCTTCACAGTGTGAAACTCAGAAACTGAGACAGAGATCCAGCCGGAAAAGAACAAACATGATGTTTATTCATAAACCTCAACAGGAGGCAAACAAACAAAGCTCATAAATGATGTTATTAATAAATAGTCTCAAAGATTCAGTTCAGATTACAGAAGGAAAACTAGAAACTGTTGTATTGAGAGAAAAATCGATGTACTTACTGAAGGTACAGAGTAAAGCTGTTATCAAAGTAAAGTTCATCATTGTGCGGACAGTATGACTGCACCACTGCACTGTCTCTTCTCCACTGGTTGTAAATGAACTGTGCTCCAGTAACAGTGGTCTCAACGGAAAGAGGCAGAGTGTTCTTTTTGTTTCTTGAATGTTTCTCAGACTGACATTATAAGTGCTGTCATGAAAATGGAAAACAGAACAAAGATATTATCTTATTCAACAACATTTATAATCTAGATATAATTTTAGCCAAAGCAGAAGAAGTCAATACAGTATGAGGAAGTGTCATCTTTGATCCTTGATCTTACAGTGTTCTTTCGCTATATCAAGATGTATCTTACAGTAGTGTGTTATTACAGATATTTTAACTACAAGCATAGGTTTACTGGACTAGTGGCTGACACATTACTCCATGGAGGTTTGACACTACTGTCTGCATTATGTTATTAGTGATAATGCATGACAGAGTGTATATTAAAGGGATAGTTTGGGTTATTGAGTTACTTATCCACAGTCAGTGCATTACATACAGCAGGAGGTGCCCATTTCTGACAAGCAGACAGAAGTGCCAGCACAGAAGCTAAGCAACGTACTGCTCTGGACAGGGGAAGCAATAAAATGTATTTTATCAACCTAAAAACTATATGTATATTATTTTTTCTTCTTTTCCTTCCCTTTGCCATCAGACAGATACCCACCAAACTTCATTGACAAAAAACTACATTTTACCTCACAGAACATCGAAGTTGCTGGTCCACTGCTACCTTGATTGGTTGGTTTGTTTGTGTGGCGTTTTTTTCTTTTTTTTTTGGTGTTAACCAAGTGGCAACCTCTGTGGCTTGGAAATGAAGCCAATGCGGAAGTGCCAAAAACCGTAATTCCTCAAGCAGCTGCTTGAGGCTGGCTGGAGTCAATCTCCAAAAGCGCCCGTATTGAAATGCCCAACTTCTCAGCAGAAATAAACATGTTTACAGCCTGGTACAAAAACCTTTTTGTTCTGTATAGCTAATTTCCTCGTTCATGACAACTGTACTAAATGTACTTTTTCTTCACCCGTTCGAATTATATTAAGGCTTAAAGTTGTGCATAATTAACAACGTGGTCACTTTGAATGACGGATAAGTGCTGTTACAGATGGCCTGGTAGAGGACCCAGCGGTCATTCGGCCCACCACAGGCCTGCCGATGATCCACGTCTTTGTTGATATTTAGGTTACAGTACATCCAACATGGCAGCGGCCAGTGCTATATATTTTCAGCTTCAAAATGGCGCTTCGAAAACCTATGGGTGTCGTCACCCATTCTTTATACTGTCATTGGTTGTCAAGTTCTCTTTAGGTTTTGCCTTAGCTCCTGCCCAAACTTGAAAATGGCCTGGATCAACTTTAAAGGACACAGGGGACAACTCAATCTTCTTTATTTTTTTATTTTCAGTCTTCTTTTCCAAACATTTAATTATGCTTTAGATCTCTGGTAGATATAATTTGATAGCTAGCTAGCTAGCTAGCTAGCTAGCAGCTAGATAGCTAGATAGATAGATAGATAGATAGGTTGATAACTTTAACATGTTAGCCAAGATCTGAAATAATGTTATTGCTCATTAAAGGCCCTGATAAGGGTAAGTGGCCATGGAAAATGAATGAATGTCAGAAGACTGTAACAACAAAAGGGGCAATACAACAAACTTATTTCACCACGTCAAGCAGAAGCCCCCTGGTGAGTACAAGGCGAACTGGAATCTTCACTTACCACAGACAAAATCAGAAGCTGGGGTTATATTGGCTTAAACCTTTGAGAGTTTTTGCAGTCCATTTAACCCATTGTTAGCTATGCTTCAGGTGTTAGTGCAAGGTAGTATGATGCACACTATTGTGACCTACAGTTTTATATCCCTCAATTAAGACATGTGACTAAACCAGAAGGAACTACGTGTTGAAGACCCGCATTCAGAAATCAGTATTTTTTGTGGTTATGTAATGAATGCTACGAATCTCAAAAATGGTATGTCACTGTGAATATGTTAGAGTGTACCAATACATATCTGCATTTTGTTTGGTATTTTATAAACTGTTCGAAATGATCTAAATCAGGACAAATGTGTGAAGTGATGCTACAATACCTGATAAACCTGCAAGAAGAAACTGCACATTAGCCTGATCTTTACTTGACTATAGTCTATACCCAATAGAAGTGACTGAAATGATTTTATCAATAATAGCAGCTGAAATCTTACCTGGCCAATAAGAGTTAATGGATGAATGGTTCCAGGGTTTAGTAAGTTAAAATACATACACAGTGGAAATTGATGTGATTTTCACCTGCTGTGGCTTTGCTGTGTTCTGTCTCATAGACGTGCAGCCTTTAGCCGAGCAAACCCTTTCATGAGACTGTGCAAGTGTTGCCTTGCAACAGACACAAAGTGTGAGACTTCATAGGTGTGAAATTGTGCAAGTGTTGATATAGAGTCACACATGTTACAAAGCTGAAGGTTCCAGCACCTTTCAAACCACAAAACATAAAATAATAAGATTTGATTTTAGAATTTTTCTAAATTCTAATTTAAAATACGAATCACCTGACTCCACTGTGGATTCTGTTCTTCAGCTAAAAGAGAGAGACAATGCATCACTTTTCAAAAACATTTCTGAAAATGCATTTTGTCAAAGAGGACGCTTAGACGTCTAAGTATAAGAAAGTATTAGAGGTATAAGTATATAACAGTTTTTATCACGTACCTGTCTGATGTTGGCTGGTTTTGACAGCCAGACCAATGATGACTATAATGAGGATGATAATCAGACGACCCAGGATCACACCAAGCATCATCAGGCCTGTTATTCCATCAAACGCTTCTACAAGAGAGATGATTCAATGACACGTTTTGAGATCAGTCCTCATTTTGACAGAAACTGAAACATTTCTTTCCAATAAAAAGAGTTTACAACAATCTTACCTTGAACCTTTAAATATGTTGCACTGACAATCACTGGCCCGTTTCCTTCTGCTTTAATTCCACAGAAATACAGTCCAGAGTCAGATACATCCACTTGTTTGATCTCCAGAAAGAGTGTAGTGATGTTGGATTTCATGTTAAATTTCCCTTTTTGAAATCCATCACAGAATGAAACATTTTCATCAGAGCTCTTCATATGGGAGATGCAGCTGATGTTGGGTCTGTTATCCAGTTTGAACCAGAATACGTGAGCCAAGAAACTGCTAAAGTTGGAGCACAGCAGTGTGACGTCTTCATCAGGCTAAACCTCCACGGTGTGAAACTCAGAAACCGAGACAGAGATCCAGCCTGAAACAAACAAACATGATGTTTATTCATAAACCTCAACAGGAAGCAAACAAACAAAGCTCATAAATGATGTTATTAATAAATAGTCTCAAAGATTCAGTTCAGATTACTGAAGGAACACTAGAAACTGTTGTATTGAGAGAAAAATCGATGTACTTACTGAAGGTACAGAGTAAAGCCGTTATCAAAGTAAAGTTCATCATTGTGCGGACAGTATGACTGCACCACTGCACTGTCTCTTCTCCACTGGTTGTAAATGAACTGTGCTCCAGTAACAGTGGTCTCAACGGAAAGAGGCGGAGTGTTTTTTTTGTTTCTTGAATGTTTCTCAGACAAAGATATTATCTTATTCAACAACACTTTAGATAATCTAGAAAGCTTAGAAGTCTGTACAGTATGAGGAAGTGTAATCACGTTTATTCCTAAACGTGTAATTCAACAGGAAGTTATTAACTGTTATTAACAAGGAATTTGTAAGTTTCAGTGCTGCTGAGTCGCTGCACTGCAGAGATAATGACAGTTGCTGTATTAACAAAAGTTGGTTGACATACTTACAGGGCAAAGGTGTTATCGAGATGAGCTTCATTGTGATGTTATCAGCTCTGAACTGTGAGTGGTCTCAACCTACTGTAAAATGGCGGGTGTTCTTTTTTTTGCCACTCCAGTTGCTTAAAGCAACAACAGAAAGGCATCACAAACCCAAGTAGACTGAGACAAAGTTAACACTCTCAAGAATGCATATACATATTCCAACAAGTGATCAATACAAAAATCTAACCTTCTTGGATCGCCCTAGCTTTAATTATGATTTATTTACTATGTCAACATACCTCACACATTATTACTCATATAGATATAACATAAACATTCCAACTAAATAACTGAAATATGCTATATTCATCAGACTGCTGTTGACACATTGCTACATACTGCTGTTAGCAACAGATCAGGTCAAACAAAAATTTTCACACCTCACTGCCTCTTCCTGTTACGTGTACCTCACTCACCCACTCCTCCACTGCTGCAGAACTCACTATAATGTCAGAAACCTTTGTTCTCAACCTGAGAACAAAATATGTGGTATTCTGTGGAGTAAGTAAGTACTCTGGTGTCCTCCCACAGTCCAAAAACATGCACTCAATAGGTTAATTGATTACTCTAAATTGTCTGTAGGTGTGAATGTGAGTGTGAATGGTTGTTTTTTTATACGTGTCGGTTACAGATAATGTATGAATGCGTGCACATTCCAAATGCTTCATGAGAACGGACACCCTCTCCTTCACTCTAGGAAGGAGTGTGTGAGGCCTGACAAGAGTAAGTGAGACTCAAGACCTCAAAAACACTCACAAAAAGACAACAACATTCACTGCCAGCGGGTGGCAGAGTTTCCTTCGACTTGCAGCATTACCACACATGCGCTGATGGTGGTTTTAGAGGTGGTATCTTCTCAGAAGTTAAACTCTTTTCATCTGTTTCTACCTCACTCACTGTGAGAACAGTGACACTACAGCTCTATTTCTAATAAAATACTTGTTTTGACCTTACCTACCTGTCAAGTGTCTGCATTCACATGACATAGGTATAACATGCAAGTGACCAGCATGCTGGCCTTCATCCTGCAACCCGGCCTATCAGTCCTCAGCAATGTTCCAAACCATCAGCCTGCACTCAGGTTGAGACTTTCCTGTACTGAGCCGGCTAGCCAGCTGCCTGCCTGTCCAGATCCTGCAGTCCCTTTCTAGTGGACCACAAAGAAGTGGGGCTTCAGATGATGTTGTGTAGGGTTGACACAGGCCTGGACTGGCTATCATGAGCACATTGTTCAGTCAGAACACAGCTGAGCAGTACGGACAATAAATGGACAGTGCAGGTTATACAGGGAACCAAAGAAAGACATTATATGTTTTAAAAAACAGTATACACCTTCAGAACTGCTTCTCGGATGGTCAATACAGCTTCAAACTCCCCTCGCCTGACACCTCTTAGATGTCACTTGGTGATGATCTGTGCGTGTGTCCATTTCTGCAACTTCCCTAAACCAAAGATCTGTTATTTACACCCTCTTCGCACCCGAGGTGCGAAAAGAACCAGGGTTTGTACTGTACTTCTCTCTCTAGTTCTATTTTCCGTCCTTGACGAAGACATTTTTGTCACTTGTTTGTGTAAACAACCGAGTGCAGCAATATGAATGTCTTCAAGGAGAAACTGCTTGAAAATGTGCTCCTTTATTACCATATTGAGACTTTATGGCATCTCCCCACTCTCTCTATGACAGTTGCAGCCACTGTGCAGCCAGAGCAACTGTACAGTTGGAAAGAACTTATAAACTTGGGCTGAGTCACAGATATTAATGTAACTAACAAACTAAACTTCTTTCTATTGTTCCATAGTTACTACAGTAATATAGATATTGTTTTAATTAAGTAAAAAGATGTTTTTTAATTAAGAATTGCATTAAGAAGACTTCATTGACAGACACAGGGACACAGCTGTTAGCTTATCTTTTCACAAAGATTTTTTGAGCGTGAGTGTGTCCGAAGTGTAAAGATACTGATACAGATAAAATATTCAAAAGTTTCTCACAGCACACAGATTCTCGCTTCCTGTTTTTTCTTTATTTTTGTTCATTTCTACTGACAAATCTATGAAACACATGGAATTATGTTGTAACCAAAAAAAAAAAAAAAAAAGTGTAAAGAAAATGTGTTTTTTAACTTTTGAAGGAGTTCCCAGAGGTGAGAGGTGCTGAACACTTGTTGGCTGCTTTGCCTCCACTCTGCTGTCCAACTCACCTCAAACCATCTCAATTTGGGTTTAGGTAAGGTGAGTGTGGAGGCCCGGTCATCTAATGCAGCACTACATCACTCTCCTTGGTCAAATAGTCCTTGCATAGTCTGGAGGTATGTTTGGGGTCATTGACACAGGGATTGAAAATTTCGGATCTGACTCAAAGTATAGACCATAGTATATATTTCCACTGGTCTAATGTCCATCTGTTGTGTTTCTTGGCCCAAACAACTCTCTTCTTCGTGTTGTTCTTCCTCAGTAGTGGCTTCTTGTGTTGATGACAATGCAGATTAAGTTGTGTCCTGAGTCTCTCTCATGGCAGGATACTCAACATTCAGCACCAGCTTCCTAAATTATTTATTTGTAAAAATGGAGCCCATCTATCCTCTCGCTCTGTCAGTGCAATTGCTGCCCTGCATCAACATCACCCACTGTTCTTAAGCCTCAGAACTACCCCAGCACCCACTGAGTTTTCATTGACCGTGCATGAAATGATTGTATCAGTACCTGTCCAGTGTTAGTGGATGATTTTTTCCAAGGCTAGTTTCACCTGCTGTGGTTTTGCTGTGATCTGCCTTATAAACGTGCAACCTTTAGCAGAGTAAACGCTTTCATACAAGACTCTAGAGGAGTCAACAGTGAAACAGTGCTGCGGGAAGCAGTGACAGTTTCAGACTAATTCACCAACGTTCACATTTCTATACATTTATTAGCTTTTTAAAGTCTTTAGGGAACATGAAGGCCTTTGTTGTGTGTGGTTATGATGCTGGATGAGCTCCCTCACCTACAAATGGAGACCTCATTTTGTCTTCCTGACAGAAAAAAGACAGGCAGTATCCACTGCTTCATTTCAGACCTTATTCTCACATAGCTTTGATCTAATGCACCTCATGATTTTCACCACAGTTATGCTCAGACCACACTGTATTGTCTCTTCCTGTTCACATTCATGTGAATCTCACAGCTTGCTGCAGACCAATCCTGTTCTTTGCTCTCAAATTAAGACCAAAGACAAACAAAACAAGACCTTAGGCTGCAAAGTAGAATAATAATTGTAGAATCTTTATTACAAAATGTGATTTTTTTTTTACAAATGTTGAAATCGATATGATAAAGCACCAGTTCCACTCTGTGCTGTTGTTCAAGATGTTTCTATGAGTCTATCTGGTGGCAGCATACACAACATGTGGCTCCAGCTGGGTCTCTGATGGCCTTCTGCTGTTTTTTGCTTTTGGACGGAAACTCACCGCTTGATAGTTCAAGGCATCGGAGTTCAGGTCCTGTAAATGAATATTTTTATAGTCACTCATCTGACATGAGTTCATTCATATAAATAAATAAAACATTTAATATAATCTAGCATGACTTACCTCACTGTGTTGTGGGATCTGTCTCTCTTTATGAGCTAAATGATATTAAAAATATTACTGTTAATACTTTTTAGAAAACAGGTAGTTGCAATTTTTAACTTTTCCAACTTAAATATGGGGTCAGTCATACTGGACAAAGTGATTGTTGAGTCTCATTCTTGGGTTGTTATATAGTGACACTCTGGTTTGGTGCCTCTACGATAGTTGATTTTTGAGCCTCATTTTCAGCATGAAAGTGGCTCGCTTTGAGCTGTTTGTTTCCTATATGTGTCATATTTGATAACCTGGGAATGAGGCAATCAACTATCTTACTCTGGTATGACTGACCACACTATTACATTATACTACATGAGCACCTGTTTGCAGTTTACTGATTTTGACAGTCAGACCAATGACTATAATGAGGACGATAATCAGACCACCCAGGATCACACCGAGCATCATCAGGCCTATTATTCCATCAAACGCTTCTACAAGAGAGATGATTCAATGACATGTTTTGAGATCAGTCCTCATTTTGACAGAAACTGAAACATTTCTTTCCAATAAAAAGAGTTTAAAACAATCTTACCTTGAACCTTTAAATATGTTGCACTGACAATCACTGAGTTGTTTTCATATTTAAATCCACAGAAATACAGTCCAGAGTCAGATACATCCACTTGTTTGATCTCCAGAAAGAGGGTAGTGATGTTAGATTTCATGTTAAATTTCCCTTTTTGAAATCCGTCACAGAATGAAACATTTTCATCAGAGCTCATCATGGAGGAGATGCAGCTGATGTTGGGTCTGTTGTCCAGTTTGAACCAGAATACGTGAGACATTAAAGCGGTAAAGTTGGAGCACAGCAGTGTGATGTCTTCACCAGGCTGAATCTCCACAGTGTGAAACTCAGAAACTGAGAGAGAGATCCAGCCTGAAACAAACAAACATGATGTTTATTCATAAACCTCAACAGGAAGCAAACAAACAAAGCTCATAAATGATGTTATTAATAAATAGTCTCAAAGATTCAGTTCCAATTACTGAAGGAACACTAGAAACTGTTGTATTGAGAGAAAAATCGATGTACTTACTGAAGGTACAGAGTAAAGCCGTTATCAAAGTAAAGTTCATCATTGTGCGGACAGTATGACTGCACCACTGCACTGTCTCTTCTCCACTGGTTGTAAATGAACTGTGCTCCAGTAACAGTGGTCTCAACGGAAAGAGGCGGAGTGTTTTTTTTGTTTCTTGAATGTTGCTCAGACTGACATTATAAGTGCTGTCAAAAAAATGGAAAACAGAACAAAGATATTATCTTATTCAACCACACTTTAGATAATCTAGAAATCTTAGTCTGTACAGTATGAGGAAGTGTAATTCTGACTTCACGTTTATTGCAAACGTGTAATTCAGCAGGAAGCAAACAACTGCTATTAACAAGGAATTTGTAAGTTTTAGTGTTGCTGAGTCGCTGCACTGCAGAGATAATGACAGTTGCTGTATTAACAAAAGTTGGTTGACATACTTACAGGGCAAAGGTGTTATCGAGATGAGCTTCATTGTGATGTTATCAGCTCCGAACTGTGCTCCACTAAGAGTGGTCTCAACCTACTCTAAAATGGCGGGTGTTCTTTTTTTTGCCACTCCAGTTGCTTAAAGCAACAACAGAAAGGCATCACAAACCCAAGTAGACTGAGACAAAGTTAACACTCTCAAGAATGCATATACATATTCCAACAAGTGATCAATACAAAAATCTAACCTTCTTGGATCGCCCTAGCTTTAATTATGATTTATTTACTATGTCAACATACCTCACACATTATTACTCATATAGATATAACATAAACACTCCAACTAAATAACTGAAATATGCTATATTCATCAGACTGCTGTTGACACATTGCTACATACTGCTGTGAGCAACAGGTCAGGTCAAACAAAAATTTTCACACCTCACTGCCTCTTCCTGTTACGTGTACCTCACTCATCCACTCCTCCACTGCTGCAGAACTCACTATAATGTCAGAAACCTTTGTTCTCAACCTGAGAACAAAATATGTGGTATTCTGTGGAGTAAGTAAGTACTCTGGTGTCCTCCCACAGTCTAAAACATGCACTCAATAGGTTAATTGATTACTCTAAATTGTCTGTAGGTGTGAATGTGAGTGTGAATGGTTGTTTTTTTATACGTGTCGTGCAATAAACTGGTGACTTATCCAGGATGTACCCCGCCCTTTGCCCAATGCTAGCTGGGATGGGTTCCACCCCCACTGCGACCCTAGTGAGGATAAGCGGTTACAGATAATGTATGAATGCGTGCACATTCCAAGCGCTTCATGAGAACGGACACCCTCTCCTTCACTCTAGGAAGGAGTGTGTGAGGCCTGACAAGAGTAAGTGAGACTCAAGACCTCAAAAACACTCACAAAAAGACAACAACATTCACTACCAGCGGGTGGCAGAGTTTCCTTTGACTTGCAGCATTACCGCACATGCACTTATGGTGGTTTTAGAGGTGGTGTCTTCTCAGAAGTTAAACTCTTTTCATCTGTTTCTACCTCACTCACTGTGAGAACAGTGACACTACAGCTCTATTTCTAATAAAATACTTGTTTTGACCTTACCTACCTGTCAAGTGTCTGCATTCACATGACATAGGTATAACATGCAAGTGACCAGCATGCTGGCCTTCATCCTGCAACCCGGCCTATCAGTCCTCAGCAATGTTCCAAACCATCAGCCTGCACTCAGGTTGAGACTTTCCTGTACTGAGCCGGCTAGCCAGCTGCCTGCCTGTCCAGATCCTGCAGTCCCTTTCTGGTGGACCACAAAGAAGTGGGGCTTCAGATGATGTTGTGTAGGGTTGACACAGGCCTGGACTGGCTATCATAAGCACATTGTTCAGTCAGTACACAGCTGAGCAGTACGGACAATAAATGGACAGTGCAGGTTATACAGGGAACCAAAGAAAGACATTATATGTTTTAAAAAACAGTATACACCTTCAGAACTGCTTCTCGGATGGTCAATACAGCTTCAAACTCCCCTCGCCTGACACCTCTTAGATGTCACTTGGTGATGATCTGTGCGTGTGTCCATTTCTGCAACTTCCCTAAACCAAAGATCTGTTATTTACACCCTCTTCGCACCTGAGATGTGAAAAGAACCAGGGTTTGTACTGTACTTCTCTCTCTAGTTCTATTATCCGTCCTTGACGAAGACAATTTTGTCACTTGTTTGTGTAAACAACCGAGTGCAGCAATATGAATGTCTTCAATCAGTGCATTTACATGCAGCAAGAAATTCGAATTTCTGATTGTATCAGACATCGGTCGGACTTTTAAAATGCATGTAAGCACCTTAATCCGACCTGCTTCGGATCTATTTCGGACCATATCGGACATCTCAAAATCGGATAAGAACACCTAGATAATTCGTTCATAGTCGGCTTTTTAACGCCATGTATACTTAGCAATCGGATCGGAATCGGACATTGGATTTTGCGCATGCTCGAGAATTTCCGCCGGGGCTTTCACCCGGAAGTGAAAGGAGACGTCGTACGTACACTTAAATCACTGCAGCCAAAAGATCCGTTGTTCTTTTTATGTGCATTATTAGGACGAAAATAATGCACGAAATGTACGCTACTGTAGCATCGTCCATCTCCTCGTACGCAATCTTTGTTTGAATGCCATCAGAAAGTTTGTTGTTGCTGATAAGTAGAGGTCAACCGGACGTGGCTCTTTATTGAGAGGGCTACAGCGCCACCTAGCGTAACGGAGTCAGCCATGCTCCGGCCGTCTATCCGATTCTCTGAACCGCAGGTATACTCAGACAAGTGATCCGGTCCTATGCATGTCATTATCCGATACGATCAGAAATTCGAATTTCTTGCTGCATGTAAACGTACTGAAGGAGAAACTGCCTGAAAATGTGCTCCTTTATTACCATATTGAGACTTTATGGCATCTCCCCACTCTCTCTATGACAGTTGCAGCCACTGTGCAGCCAAAGCAACTGTGAATGGCAACTGTACAGTTGGAAAGAACTTATAAACTTGGGCTGAGTCACAGATATTAATGTAACTAACAAACTAAACTTCTTTCTATTGTTCCATAGTTACTACAGTAATATAAATATTATTTCAATTAAGTAAAAAGATGTTTTTTAATTAAGAATTGCATTAAGAAGACTGCATTGACAGACACAGTGACACAGCTGTTCGCTTATCTTTTCACAAAGATTTTGGGTGTGAGTGTGTCCGAAGTGTAAAGATACTGATACAGATAAAATATTCAAAAGTTTCTCACAGCACACAGCTTCTCGCTTCCTGTTTTTTCTTTATTTTTGTTCATTTCTACTGACAAATCTATGAAACACATGGAATTATGTTGTAACCAAAAAAAAAAAAAGTGTAAAGAAAATGTGTTTTTTAACTTTTGAAGGAGTTCCCAGAGGTGAGAGGTGCTGAACACTTGTTGGCTGCTTTGCCTCCACTCTGCTGTCCAACTCACCTCAAACCATCTCAATTTGGGTTTAGGTAAGGTGAGTGTGGAGGCCCGGTCATCTAATGCAGCACTACATCACTCTCCTTGGTCAAATAGTCCTTGCATAGTCTGGAGGTATGGTTGGGGTCATTGACACAGGGATTGAAAATTTCGGATCTGACTCAAAGTATAGACCATAGTATATATTTCCACTGGTCTAATGTCCATTTGTTGTGTTTCTTGGCCCAAACAACTCTCTTCTTCGTGTTGTTCTTCCTCAGTAGTGGCTTCTTGTGTTGATGACAATGCAGATTAAGTTGTGTCCTGAGTCTCTCTCATGGCAGGATACTCAACATTCAGCACCAGCTTCCTAAATTATTTATTTGTAAAAATGGAGCCCATCTATCCTCTCGCTCTGTCAGTGCAATTGCTGCCCTGCATCAACATCACCCACTGTTCTTAAGCCTCAGAACTACCCCAGCACCCACTGAGTTTTCATTGACCGTGCATGAAATGATTGTATCAGTACCTGTTCAGTGTTAGTGGATGATTTTTTCCAAGGCTAGTTTCACCTGCTGTGGTTTTGCTGTGATCTGCCTTATAAACGTGCAACCTTTAGCAGAGTAAACGCTTTCATATGAGACTCTAGAGGAGTCAACAGTGAAACAGTGCTGCGGGAAGCAGTGACACAGTTTCAGACTGATTCACCAACGTTCACATTTCTATACATTTATTAGCTTTTTAAAGTCTTTAGGGAACATGAAGGCCTTTGTTGTGTGTGGTTATGATGCTGGATGAGCTCCCTCACCTACAAATGGAGACCTCATTTTGTCTTCCTGACAGAAAAAAGACAGGCAGTATTCACTGCTTCATTTCAGACCTTATTCTCACATAGCTTTGATCTAACGCACCTCATGATTTTCACCACAGTTATGCTCAGACCACACTGTATTGTCTCTTCCTGTTCACATTCATGTGAATCTCACAGCTTGCTGCAGACCAATCCTGTTCTTTGTTCTCAAATTAAGACCAAAGACAAACAAAACAAGACCTTAGGCTGCAAAGTAGAATAATAATTGTACAATCTTTATTACAAAATGTGATTTTTTTTGACACTTGTTGAAATCGATATGATAAAGCACCAGTTCCACTCTGAGCTGTTGTTCAAGATGTTTCTATGAGTCTATCTGGTGGCAGCATACACAACATGTGTCTCCAGCTGGGTCTCTGATGGCCTTCTGCTGTTTTTTGCTTTTGGACGGAAACTCACCGCTTGATAGTTCAAGGCATCGGAGTTCAGGTCCTGTAAATGAATATTTTTATAGTCACTCATCTGACATGAGTTCATTCATATAAATAAATAAAACATTTAATATAATCTAGCATGACTTACCTCACTGCGTTGTGGGATCTGTCACTCTTTATGAGCTAAATGATATTAAAAATATTACTGTTAATACTTTTTAGAAAACAGGTAGCTGCAATTTTTAACTTTTCCAACTTAAATATGGGGTCAGTCATACTGGACAAAGTGATTGTTGAGTCTCATTCTGGGGTTGTTATATAGTGACACTCTGGTTTGGTGCCTCTACGATAGTTGATTTTTGAGCCTCATTTTCAGCATGAAAATATATGTGTCATATTTGATAACCTGGGAATGAGGCAATCAACTATCTTACTCTGGTATGACTGACCACACTATTACATTATACTACATGAGCACCTGTTTGCAGTTTACTGATTTTGACAGCCAGACCAATGACTATAATGAGGACGATAATCAGACCACCCAGGATCACACCGAGCATCATCAGGCCTATTATTCCATCAAACGCTTCTACAAGAGAGATGATTCAATGACATGTTTTGAGATCAGTCCTCATTTTGACAGGAAATGAAACATTTCTTTCCAATAAAAAGAGTTTACAACAATCTTACCTTGAACCTTTAAATGTGTTGCACTGACAATCACTGAGTTGTTTTCATATTTAAATCCACAGAAATACAGTCCAGAGTCAGATACATCCACTTGTTTGATCTCCAGAAAGAGGGTAGTGATGTTGGATGTCATGTTAAATTTTCCTTTTTGAAATCCATCACAGAATGAAACATTGCCATCAGAGCTCATCATGGAGGAGATGCAGCTGATGTTGGGTCTGTTGTCCAGTTTGAACCAGAATACGTGAGACAGTAAAGTGGTAAAGTTGGAGCACAGCAGTGTGACGTCTTCACCAGGCTGAATCTCCACAGTGTGAAACTCAGAAACTGAGACAGAGATCCAGCCTGAAACAAACAAACATGATGTTTATTCATAAACCTCAACAGGAAGCAAACAAACAAAGCTCATAAATGATGTTATTAATAAATAGTCTCAAAGATTCAGTTCCGATTACTGAAGGAACACTAGAAACTGTTGTATTGAGAGAAAAATCGATGTACTTACTGAAGGTACAGAGTAAAGCCGTTATCAAAGTAAAGTTCATCATTGTGCGGACAGTATGACTGCACCACTGCACTGTCTCTTCTCCACTGGTTGTAAATGAACTGTGCTCCAGTAACAGTGGTCTCAACGGAAAGAGGCGGAGTGTTCTTTTTGTTTCTTGAATGTTTCTCAGACAAAGATATTATCTTATTCAACAACACTTTAGATAATCTAGAAATCTTAGAAGTCTGTACAGTATGAGGAAGTGTAATCACGTTTATTCCTAAACGTGTAATTCAACAGGAAGTTATTAACTGTTATTAACAAGGAATTTGTAAGTTTTAGTGCTGCTGAGTCGCTGCACTGCAGAGATAATGACAGTTGCTGTATTAACAAAAGTTGGTTGACATACTTACAGGGCAAAGGTGTTATCGAGATGAGCTTCATTGTGATGTTATCAGCTCCGAACTGTGGAGCACCAAGGTTCACAGTTGTCTCAACCTAAAATGGTGGGTATTCTTTTTTTTGCCACTCCAGTTGCTTAAAGCAACAACAGAAAGGCATCACAAACCCAAATAGACTGAGACAAAGTTAACACTCTCAAGAATGCAGAAAGATAGAGGAGGTTAAAAAAACATTAAAAAAATAAAATACAATATTCCAACAAGTGATCAACACAAAAGTCTAACCATCTTGGATAGTCCTAGCTTTAATTATGATTTATTTACTATGTCAACATACCTCAAACATTATTACTCATATAGATATAACATAAACACTCCAACTAAATAACTGAAATATGTGTAACAGGTCCCAGGCAGAGTACCTGTACACAGATAAGGTTCCTGTAAAACAGGAGAAAGAATGAGACAGGCGACCGTTTGCTTCTGTTCAGTGCAGCTTCGCTCAGTAGAATGAGGAAGTAAACAAGAGTCCGTTCACGAGGAGAGTCCAAGCGGAGAAGCAACTCGCCACACTGCCTCCTACTGGTGACACTGAATAACTCTCTTTGCTTTTGCTCTTACCAAGAGGTAATAATTGACCATTTTGGCACATATTAACACATTTTTTTCCACAGAAATAATATTTTCAAAATAAAACAAACAAAATTACATAAAACGTGACCTTACATTTCATGAGCGTCACACGCTCCCTGACAAAATAAAAATGGCTCCAGACATTTACATACTCTTAAACCTCAAACCTTTTCAACATTCAACAATATTCAACATTTCTCTTACAGTTTCAATACCCAAAGGTGAGTTCAAGATAAGTCTGTTTAATGATGTACGTGCACAACTGTCAATACACAAATAGTGGTGCAGTGAACTGTGTGGTTGATGTGTATGGTAAGATTTGGTATGGTGTGAGGTATGGCGGCGTCTGAAAAGGTGTGTGGTAGGTCATGGGATATGGTCGCACTTCCCAGGTTGGTATTGCTGGCAATCCATAGGCCCCCACTGTGTTGCAAATGGTTCAGGGTTGGTATGAGGGTCGGCCTAATGTTTGGTATGTGAGCATCTGGGTGGGCTTTCTCTCACGAGTGGACCTCCGAGTTTGAGGCTGAGTAGTCTGATCATCATTGGGCTGCTCACTTACTATCGGAGGGATTACCAGCCTATTAGCTTCCTGCTCAGGTTCTGCCGGTATTGGATCAACAGGTAAGTGCTCCTCCTCTGCCCATTCCTCCTCGTGTGTCCTCTGTCCCGTTTCCCTGCTCTCTACATCAGGCAAGCTCTCCCCTCTTTCACTGATATGTACACTTCGTCTCGTTTCTCTTTCAGGTACAAGTGGTCGAGTTTGGTCAGACCTCTCAGTGGTTGTCACATGATTGTAATGTTGATTAGAGTGTCTCTGAGGCTCACATACAGGCTGTACTTGTGTGTTCTCAAGTCCTCTCTTTACAGGTATTCTCAGCCAGTATCGGGGTTCCTCGTCATCAGAAGAGTCACTGCTTGGGTTCCATTCACTCGTACACAGCTTGTATCTGGCTGTCTGACCCTTGCTCTTTGTTGGAGTGGTCCTGCTGATGGAGCAGGTAAGTGTTTTGGTGAGTCTCCCTTCTGTTCCGCTAGTGATTTCTGTGCTGGCTGAGGTGAGTCTACTGGTAAGTCATTGACTAAGTGAAGTATGTTGCGGTGTAGTGTGCGTACTCTATTTCCACCGATTTCTGGCGTCACTTTGTAGACCGGCCCATCAGCAACCCTCTCCTTCACAACATGGACCAAGTCCTCCCAGTACGCTCTTAGCTTACCCGCACCACCTCTCTCACTCAGGTTACGCACCAAGACACGGTCACCTGGTTCAAGGACAACACCCTTCATATGGCGGTCATAGTATCTCTTTCCCCTAGAACTTGACTGCTGACTATTCTCAGAGGCGAGTCTGTAAGCTTCCTTCATTCTAGAGGCCCACTTCTCTGCATAGCCTCTTGGGGAGGTAGCTTCTTCATCCGTACCCAAGCCAAATATCATGTCCACAGGCAGACGTGGGTGACGGCCGTACATCAAATAGAAAGGTGAAAACCCAGTCGCCTCATGCCTGGTACAGTTATAAGCATGGATGACTTTTGACAGATGTTCTCTCCACCTTTCCTTTTCCTTCTCCTTCAGGGTCCTGAGCATCTGAAGCAAGGTGCGGTTAAATCTCTCCGCCGGGTTCCCCTGAGGATGGTAGGGGGTGGTCCTTGAGTGACCCACACCACTCAGCTGCTGCAGGGTTTTAAACAGTTCGTTTTCAAATTCTCTCCCTTGGTCATGATCTAATTTCCATGGGTAGCCGAACCGTGGGATAAAATCATCAAAGAGTTTCTCTGCAGCTGTTTTTCCAGACTTATTTCTGGTTGCATAGGCTTGTGCAAATCTGGTAAAATGGTCTACCACCACCAGGATGTACTCAAAGCCTCCTCTACTAGGCTCCAGGTGAAGGTAGTCAATTGACACAAGCTCTAGAGGTGAGCTGGTGGTAATGCTTCCCATGGGCGCTCTGATGTGTGAGACAGGTTTCTTCTGCTTGATGCACGGGCACTTTCTAGTCACATAAGCCTCCACATCCTGTTTCATGTATGACCAGTAAAATCCATCTCTAGCTAGGCCCAAGACCCTTTCGGTCCCCATATGACCCATGTCATCTTGGAGGTGTTTCAGGACCAAAGCTCGGTACTGGTTGGGCAGGACAAGTTGACTCCTTTGACTGGTTTCCCTGTATAGCAGTCCATCTTTGAGATGGAGTTTTTCCCACTCATGCAGAAGTTTCCTGGTCAGACCACTAACTCCCCTTCTCACGTCACTGGTCAGAGTGTTGTTAGTTTCTTTCAGTCTGATGACTTGCCTGATGACAGGATCACCTCGCTGAGATTTCATGAGCTCATCGTGGCTTATGGTTGGGAGCAGCTCGGGTGACTGCATGGTTGAACCATGCTGCGACAAGTTGAGGACAGCTACATAGGCGACATCTCGTTGCTTAGCAACTCTGCTGCCTTCCCATGTTGCCAGAATGGTGTCTCTGGGCAGCTCCTGTGTGCATGAGTCCACATAACTGTCAATGTCTAAGGGCAACCTAGACAGAGTGTCAGCGTCAATGTTTGCTTTTCCTGGTCGATATTTCACCTCAAACCGGAAGTCAGCGAGCTCACCCACCCATCGGTGGCCAACAGCATTTAACTTAGCGGTGCTCATCACATAGGTTAACGGATTGTTATCTGTGTAGACGATGAAGTGGGGCGCATAGAACAAATAATCTCGAAATTTCTTACTTATGGCCCACTTCAAGGCCAGAAATTCGAGCTTGCCTGAGTGGAGGTTGTAGTTTCGTTCTGCAGGCATCAATGTTCTGGACCCGTAGGCGATCACCCTGAGCTTTCCTCCCTGGCGTTGGTACAGGACAGCGCCCAGCCCCTGTTCTGACGCATCTGTATGAAGCACAAAAGGGAGGTCAAAATCAGGATAACCAAGTACTGGCGGGTTGGACAGGATGTGTATGAGCTGGTCTAGGGCCCTTTGGTGCTCTTCAGTCCATTTCACTGGAGTCCTGGATGACAGCTGTGCCCCTTTCCCTTTCCCTTTCCTTTGCTTGGGCTGAGGCATCACCGTGGCAGTGGTTTTGGTTTGTAAGAGCTCATACATCGGTTTAGCAACTCTAGAGAAGTCTTGAACGTACGTCCGGTAATAGCTGAGGAATCCAAGAAGCTTACGGACTTCTCCAACAGTGCTGGGGGTTTTACTCCTCAGAGCCTGGATGGCTTCCAGGTCCTTGGGGTCGACCCTAACTCCCTCGGCTGAGACCAGCTTTCCTACATAACGAACCTCTTTTTTTAAGAGCTCGCACTTGGTTGGCCTGAGTTTCACACCGTGGCATTGGAGGGCCCTCAGGACGCGTCTCAGAACCTCAACATGATCTTCAAATGTCTTGGCATAACAGAGGACGTCGTCCAAGTAGGGGATACAGCACTCATCCTGCAAAGAGTTGAGCATTAAAATGCTGCTGGTGCATTCGAAAGTCCAAAGGGGATACGCACCCACTCATACAAGCCCCATGGAGTGATGAACGCCGTCAGGTGCCGTGATCCCTCAGCAATGAACCCTTGATGATAGGCTTTTCCCTGATCCAAAATTGAAAACCAGCTGTACTCACCGAGCGTGTCAATCAAATCTTGGATACGGGGCAGGGGGTGTCTATCTGGGACTGTCTTTTGGTTCAGGAGCCTGTAATCAATGCAGAGCCTCAAGCTCCCGTCCTTCTTGCGAACACAAACTACTGGGGCGGAGTATGGGGACTTTGATTTTACTATCCACTTCTTTGCCAATAAGTCCTGAATATACTCCTTAACTTCTTGGTAGAGGGGCTTGGGGACTGCTGCATAGGATCGCTGTACTGGAATGTCATCCTTCAGTGTTATACTCATCTGGAGGCTTGGAACACATCCGATGTCATTATCATCCCGAGCAAATGCATTTGACTCCTCATAGAGCATTGTTTTCACCAGTTCTTACTGTTCCTTATTTAAATGGCTTAGATCGATGGGGGGTTGCCACAGACGGGGCGGCTGCTCTGTTTCACTTTTGTCTCCCCCGCAGCCAGGAACAGGTGAGTCGACTTCGTTGACCTCAATGCTGTCTGCTTGGTCTGTTTCCACTATCTTGTCGATGGGCTGGATACTACCCAACACTGTGAAGTGGTCCAGCGTGATATTATGTTGGGTATGGTTGCCCACCGGGATTTCCACATAAGGCCACCTGGTGTGGTGAACCTCGACCAGGCCATCACCGAGGTCTAGCTGTTCCAGTTTTATGTCCGGATGGCTGACCTCGAACAGCGCCACAGGTGAGGTGAAATCAGACGGCACCTTACATTTGATGCGGGCAACCTGGCCAGGATGGACAACAACTTCATGCTGACCAACTCTCACCAGTGCATGGCCATGAGTAGGCTCCTGGGTCTGTATAAAGTTCACAATTGCCTCAGCTTTGTCGCTTTCAACCTGCATGGCACCTTCCAGCAGTCTGGCAATAACACTGACAACACCCATTCCACTCTCCTGCCCTAGGATGAGCTCTTTAATCACATTGAAGCCCACTATGGGCCTCGCAAGACTCACCTGACTGACCAGGAACGGCACTCTGATGGCGAGGTTTGGATCATCATTGCCAGGTAGGTTAAAGGTGAGTTCAACCCATCCATCATATGGTATCGGCTCTCCATTGGCTGCAGTGAGATCGAGTTCTCTGTCTCCCAAGAGCTCACTGTGAGAACGCACTTCCTGTTGAGGTAGGTATTTTTGTTTCCATAAGCGGTCTATAATGCTGACCTGAGCACCAGAGTCTTGAAGAGCAGTCACATTATACCCATTCAGATTACATTTCAATAAGCATTTCTCTCCAATTAGTTTAGCTACTCGCTGTGATGTTGATTTACTATCAGCTGGTGGGTGAGGAGGGGTGACGGCTGGTTTTCTGTTGTTTGGGTGGGACTTAACACGACTGTCGGTCACAGCTTGTCCCCCTGCCATGACCGGGGTGCATTTCCCGACAGCTTAGATCTCTTTAAGCATCCTACAGCACGTTGCCCCTCTTCACCGCAAGCAAAGCAGTGATTGCAGTCAGTCCGACTGCTGGCAATGCAGTTAGGGCAGACATGTGGTTTCCCTTTTCTTAGCAGTCTGCTCTGTATATGAGGACACTGGCAGGTACACTGGGGCCGAAGATCAGATGTTGATTGCTTCGCTGTTGCTGGAGCATTTGACTGTACGGAGCTTACAGCCTGAGTCAGGGCCTGCACTTGAGCGCTCAACTGATGAAGTAGCTCATCTTTAGCATTGGTGTCAGCGTTACTCTTTTCTTTGCCCACCTCACCAGTGTTACTCTCACTACTCTGTACGTGAGCTGTTTTTGGGCGGGTGCTACGCCCCAAGCGTCTTTTCCTCTCACTCTCCTCATTTGTTGTTTTGGTCACTTGTCTTAGAAGCATCTCGTCAGTAACTGTAGGGTCTGAGAGGAGGGGCCTCAACTCACGCCGAATGTCATCATGTTTCTCATTCAAGCCCTGATAGACTGTGCGAAGGAATACGTTTTGTGCTGTTCGTGCCTCGTACTTAATATCTGAATCCGTCTCTCTGGATGTAAACATCACCTTTTGTTTGAGCCCCATCATTCTGTAGAGAAACTGCTGCGGTGTTTCATGCTCATGCTGTTTGGCGTTCATCAATTCCTCAAACAGTTCAGTGCTGCTTTTCTCTCCTAAGTGTGATTGGAGGAAGCTCTTTAACACTGCTATTGTCATCTCATCCTTGCTGGAGAGCATATCCTTGAAGTTGCCGGGCTTTATGATACGAAACACTGCTCTGGTTATCCCACCCTCAGTGTGCTTTTCTTTCGGTCCTAGGTCAATTTGTTTACTGATATTGCTGTAACTTATATCAGATGCATTATCACCGATTTGTCCACCATGGATTTTGAATTCTTTCCTCTGTAGGAGGGGAAGGTCTTTGAGAGCAATCATGCTTTCAGTGGTGTTGATGGAATGCTGGTCAGCGTTTGAGCAAGGCAAAAGCATGGCCTGTGGGCTGTGGGACTGGTTACAGCCATTGTCAGTAAGTTGAGTGTCCGTCATATGTGGAGTGAGTGAGGCATTGCCTTGTTTAAGCTCTTGGCAGCGCATATGACTAGAGATCAACTTATTCTGTTGTGATTCAGGGGAACTAGCTTGAGAAACTACGCCCGCTGTTCTAGCTTCAGGGTGTGTACCTGTAGTATGAGTGCTAATGTGAGCAACAGTAGATGGTGGAGGTGGCGAAACATTAGCATCAGACACTATAACATCTGTTCCACCCTCTGGAGAGAGTTCACCCTGTTCACGGTCACGCATTATGTCAGCAATTATATCTTTTATAAAGAGTAACTGCGAAATGCCCTCGTCCTCTAACTCCAGCAAACTTGAACTGTTCATGTATGCACATACATAGTCGATACAGCCTTCTTCGTCATGTTTGTTCAACTTAGCTGAGTCTTGGCCAGGTGTCTGTGGAATGGTGGTTGCAAGCTGGAACAAGTCATCGGCAGAAAGACGAAACAGTCTCTTCTTTACAGTCCAAACCAGCTTCTTCCTCTCATCGTCCGCCATTGTGAACACACGTCAGATGCCCACGGCCCTCGAATTCCCTCGCTCTGGCAGCAGTCAGACGCCTTGGATTCTGGCAGCCCCTGGCTCTGATGATGGGTCCCACACTTGTCCACGAGTTCAGGGATCACTGGATCAACGACGTTCTCCCACCACAGGTGTCGCCAATCCCAGATGAGCTCCCACGAATCTGTAACAGGTCCCAGGCAGAGTACCTGTACACAGATAAGGTTCCTGTAAAACAGGAGAAAGTTCAGTGCAGCTTCGCTCAGTAGAATGAGGAAGTAAACAAGAGTCCGTTCACGAGGAGAGTCCAAGCGGAGAAGCAACTCGCCACACTGCCTCCTACTGGTGACACTGAATAACTCTCTTTGCTTTTGCTCTTACCAAGCGGTAATAATTGACCATTTTGGCACTTATTAACACAGTTTTTTCCACAGAAATAATATTTTCAAAATAAAACAAACAAAATTACATAAAATGTGACCTTACATTTCATGAGCGTCACATATGCTATATTCATCAGACTGCTGCTGACACATTGCTACATACTGCTGTTAGCAACAGGTCAGGTCAAACAAAAATTTTCACACCTCACTGCCTCTTCCTGTTACGTGTACCTCACTCACCCACAGTTCTCAACCTGAGAACAAAGGTGAAAACAGGCAAACAAAATATGTGGTATTCTGTGGACCAGCAACATTTTGATGACATTCATGTGCACAATAATACACTTGTGATGTGTGTACACTGCTGATGACTGCAGAGGGTGACAACGACCGTGTGCAGTGAATGCAAGTCACACGACGTCCTTTGGTTTCACACAGTTGATAAAAAAAACATAACACCCACAGGAGGTAGAAAAAGAACATGCATGTAAATAGTTTAGGGCCTTAGTTTTGGGACCTTTCTGTATGGAGTTTGCATGTTCTTCCTGTTTTTACGTGGGTTCTCTCTGGGTACTCTGGTGTCCTCCCACAGTCCAAAAACATGCACTCAATAGGTTAATTGATTACTCTAAATTGTCTGTAGGTGTGAATGTGAGTGTGAATGGTTGTTTTTTTATACGTGTCGTGCAATAAACTGGTGACTTGTCCAGGATGTACCCCGCCCTTTGCCCAATGCTAGCTGGGATGGGTTCCACCCCCACTGCGACCCTAGTGAGGATAAGTGGTTACAGATAATGTATGAATGCGTGCACATTCCAAATGCTTCATGAGAACGGACACCCTCTCCTTCTCCTTCTCCTTCACTCTAGGAAGGAGTGTGTGAGGCCTGACAAGAGTAAGTGAGACTCAAGACCTCAAAAACACTCACAAAAAGACAACAACATTCACTGCCAGCGGGTTTCCTTCGACTTGCAGCATTACCACACATGCGCTGATGGTGGTTTTAGAGGTGGTGTCTTCTCAGAAGTTAAACTCTTTTCATCTGTTTCTACCTCACTCAATGTGAGAACAGTGACACTACAGCTCTATTTCTAATAAAATACTTGTTTTGACCTTACCTACCTGTCAAGTGTCTGCATTCACATGACATAGGTATAACATGCAAGTGACCAGCATGCTGGCCTTCATCCTGAAACCTGGCCTATCAGTCCTCAGCAATGTTCCAAACCATCAGCCTGCACTCAGGTTGAGTCTTTCCTGTACTGAGCCGGCTAGCCAGCTGCCTGCCTGTCCAGATCCTGCAGTCCCTTTCTGGTGGACCACAAAGAAGTGGGGCTTCAGATGATGTTGTGTAGGGTTGACACAGGCCTGGACTGGCTATCATAAGCACATTGTTCAGTCAGTACACAGCTGAGCAGTACGGACAATAAATGGACGGTGCAGGTTATACAGGGAACCAAAGAAAGACATTATATGTTTTAAAAAACAGTATACACCTTCAGAACTGCTTCTCGGATGGTCAATACAGCTTCAAACTCCCCTCGCCCGACACCTCTTAGATGTCACTTGGTGATGATCTGTGCGTGTGTCCATTTCTGCAACTTCCCTAAACCAAAGATCTGTTATTTACACCCTCTTCGCACCCGAGGTGCGAAAAGAACCAGGGTTTGTACTGTACTTCCCTCTCTAGTTCTATTTTCCGTCCTTGACGAAGACATTTTTGTCACTTGTTTGTGTAAACAACCGAGTGCAGCAATATGAATGTCTTTAAGGAGAAACTGCTTGAAAATGTGCTCCTTTATTACCATATTGAGACTTTATGGCATCTCCCCACTCTCTCTATGACAGTTGCAGCCACCGTGCAGCCAGAGCAACTGTACAGTTGGAAAGAACTTATAAACTTGGGCTGAGTCACAGATATTAATGTAACTAACAAACTAAACTTCTTTCTATTGTTCCATAGTTACTACAGTAATATAAATATTGTTTTAATTAAGTAAAAAGATGTTTTTTAATTAAGAATTGCATTAAGAAGACTGCATTGACAGACACAGTGACACAGCTGTTCGCTTATCTTTTCACAAAGATTTTGGGCGTGAGTGTGTCCGAAGTGTAAAGATACTGATACAGATAAAATATTCAAAAGTTTCTCACAGCACACAGCTTCTCGCTTCCTGTTTTTTCTTTATTTTTGTTCATTTCTACTGACAAATCTATGAAACACATGGAATTATGTTGTAACCAAAAAAAAAAAAGTGTAAAGAAAATGTGTTTTTTAACTTTTGAAGGAGTTCCCAGAGGTGAGAGGTGCTGAACACTTGTTGGCTGCTTTGCCTCCACTCTGCTGTCCAACTCACCTCAAACCATCTCAATTTGGGTTTAGGTAAGGTGAGTGTGGAGGCCCGGTCATCTAATGCAGCGCTACATCACTCTCCTTGGTCAAATAGTCCTTGCATAGTCTGCAGCAATTCAACCATGAAGGTCTGATTCACACAGTCTCCTCTGAACAGTTGATGTAGAGATGTGTCTGCTTAGTCCACAGTGAAATAGTCTTGCGAACTTCTTACTCCTTTAATGTTAGTGACTTAATATGTTCACAGAAAATGAACGTTTTCATGACGTCCCTCTTTAAGTCGACATTTTACCGATGCAGGAAAACTTTCATCAAGCTATTCATACTAAATCAGTTGTCCCTGTCTCTGCCTGGCAACAGATGCAGCTTCAGCCCAGCCCTACTGTGGCTAGGGCTGTTGTTAATTGGTGATTATGATAATGGTGGTTTGACTGTTTTTGTCATAATAAATAAAAAAATAAAATGGTAACTCCTCCCATCCACCCACAAGGGAACAACACAGCAGATTAAAGAATCAGTTACAGCGAGTCTGTCTGCTGGCAACATAAATAACACGAGTCTCCACTTCTCTCTCTGATTCAGGCCTCCTCCTTCTTCTTATTGTCTCTGCATACAAACTCAGGTCTGCATCCTTCAGGTCACCAGAGACCAGATTCTGTAAACAGTCACAGTTACACATTTTTGTGAGAAAAACTAAATCATGACTGGGATTCATCATATCACCTTTAATATATGAAACAGTAAAAAAATAAAACTTGACACCTCATCCTGCTGTGGTTCCTGTTCGTCACTGGCAGCTGAATGACAGAGACAATATATATAATCTGTTAACTGACATTTTCATCATCATTGTCTTTAAACATTACTATTATTGCATTTTGACTAAAAGTAATGGTAACACTTTCTATGACGATCACGTCTATAGTGTGTTATGAGGGCATTCATAATGATTTTAATGCAACCATAATGCTTTATGACTAAATTCGTAGCATGCATAATGCTCTACATAATGCATCATAAAGTCATAAAGCATTATGGATGTAACCATAACTTCAATCTAAATTTATAACTTAAAACCTTGAGGGCTTATAACACACAATGACCTGTACTCACTTATACACACACCTCAACAATCAACTGCAGTAAAACCCTTATACTGTGCTATAATAGTCTATGCAGTGTCATAAGTTACACAGTGAAAATAAAGATAATGTTATGATGAAGCATGCATTTTTATGGATAACATCAATATGTACTGCACTTCACGTAGCACACAATGATAACTTATGACACATGATTGTTGAGGTGTGTGTATAGGTGAGTATCAATGACAGTATAAAGAATGGACAGAGCCTGAGGGATGTCACCTGTAGGTTTCCAAAGCACTGTTTTCAAGCCAAAAGTATGAAGTATTGGACGCCACCATGTTGGATGTACTGCGTCTTCCACCTCCCAGCTACTCTAAATATCGGCAAAGACGTGGATCATCGGCTGACCTAAGGTGGGCTGAATGATGCCCTGGCGCTCCAATAAGCCATCTGTAATGGCACCTACTTGTCAATCAAGAAGCTATGCTGTTACTTATGTGCAACTTTAAGCCTTAATATAATTTGATTTGATTATAGAGACCACAATGGTTGTCTGTAGCAGGCTGTTAAATTCTGCTATGAATTTGGGCATTTTAATACAGTCGCTTTAGGAGATTGCCTCATTTCTGCAGCCTGTCTCAAGTGGCCGCACATGGAATTACAGTTTCTAGCACTTCCACATTGGCTTCATTTCCCAGCGCCAGAGGTTGCCGCTTGGTGAGTATAGGTAGTCTTAATGTATTGTAACCCCTATCAGTCATCCTGTAGTGTAGACACATAAGACACTTGAACTTATAGTTCATAAGTCACATCTACTTATGACTGTTGATATAGTGCATCAAAAAGCACTAATGATTATGAGTACAGTCATTAAGCATTATAAATGCATTATAATTCACTATGAATTCTGTTTAACAGACTATAGACTTTGGTCTTCATAGAAAGTAATTTTGCAGTTTTTCATACTAACAACAAGCAAGTATAAAACAAAAAAATAAAAAAAAAGTACCTGTCTGAAGTTCCCTGTCTTTAACAACCAGAACAATGATGACAATCAGAAGGAAAACAGTCAGACCGCCCAGAGTTACACCCATCAGATTTGTCGTTCTCTCACACTCTTCTACAAAAAGATCATGAAATTAGACTCAACACAAAAAAACTGAATCCAGCTAAGCAACTGACAACTTGTACAATGAAAGAAATCTTACTTATACTCTTGCTGTCCATGCCATCATGTGGCTCATTGCTGCCTTTGAAAGAAATGAGGAAATGAATCTTGATTTTGTTTTGACAGAATGGCATCATAGTCACATTTGTTGATATTAAAGAAATGAGCAAATAATGGGTATCAAAAGTTTAGGATGACCTTACCTTTAACATTTAGATGTATTACATTGAAACTTGGACGTCCCTTTATGAAAAATCCACAGAAATACAGTCCAGAGTCCGATAAATCCACTTTTTGGATGTTGAGAAAGACAGTGGAGATGTTGGATTCCATTTCAAATCTTCCACTTTGAAATGTTTTGCAGTATTCAACTTTGTCAAGGTTAATCATAACAGAGATACAGTTGGCCTTGGTTCTGTTGACCAGTCTGAACCAGAATGTCACAGCTTCATATTTGGAGTTGTTTTTACTCAGCAGTGTCACATTTTCACCAAGCTGAACCTCGACAGTCTGAGACTCAGAATACGAGATGAATATCTGGCCTGAAACAAACAAGATTTCCTTTCAAACAAAAAGAACACAAACAATACATTTTAAATAAGTGAATAGTTTCAGTTTTGGTGAGTTACAAGAGTTATAAATGGAGTTGAGAGTAATTCAGTGTCAGTACTCACCGAAGCTGCAGAGACTTAAAGCTGTCATCAAGATGAAGTTTTTCATGGTGCTTGTGGCTGTTGCTCTGCAATGTCCTCAACTGAGCTGTGCTCTAGAAAGTTTGCAATGTAAAGAGGCGTTTTTTTTTTTTTTTTTTTTTAGGTGCTCATCCTGTTGCATAATAACAAAGAAGGTTTCAGGGGAAAAAAAGCATTGATGCAGACTGTCACCTATAATGTTATTCTACAGATGTGATTTGGAAGTACCTTTGCTACAGAGATGCTATTATGTGCAAATGGCACAACACTTTGATGCAAAATTGTCAATTCTATTACCCTAATCCAAAATAAAAAATACATAAAAATGACCTGGTCTGACCTCTGCTGAACAGTTGCTTTATTTGCATACTGTTTCTTTAGATCACTATGTGAAACTCTGGTTATAGGTTCCTGTAATCATGAGCTTTTTATTCACTAATTAAGTAATTTTACAAGAAAAAAAATGATTATCAAGTTCAAAGAATGCACACCCCCCCCCGGGCCTTTCTTCCTGAACTGAGACACACCTGAGAGAGCAGCTGAAGCAAGCCTTTGTTTAGAGCTTGATTTGGGTGGCTTCATTTTTACAGTGTTTAGAAGCATGATTTTAAGATTAAAACTATAGGACAATGTAACTGTTTAACTGTTTGTTACATAAAATGTTTTCCTTGTTTGACTCTTCATGTTTGCTGAGGGACTAAAGCTTGGAGTGACTGTAAGCTCTTACATAATATTAACATGGTTATTACTGAACACAGACTCCAGTCACCTGCAGGTCTCCAACTGGGAAAAAGGATTGTGATCCAGTTTAGAAAGGTACATCATTTACTTTTAGATTGCACACGTCTCATTGTTTTTCTTCTTCGGTATATTAATGTGCTTCTGTTTCATTTAGATACTTTTCGAGAAGCCAAACACTGTTTTCCCCCTGATTTTAGTTTGGCTTTAACTTATGACTTGAATGGCCCATTTTCTGTTTTTGATGAGTTTCTGCCTTATTAAAGAAGGGTGTAGAGTAGAGCCATACTATTCAGTAACCCTCCACCTACTTCCATGTCATGGATCCACCCATTCCCACCTGATTTCACTCACTCCTAATCAATGGTCTACTCTATATATCCCGCCCATTTCCTTTGTTCTGGCTGGCGATAACACGGAGCAGCATGTGAGGGCCCTCTGTCCCTGTGATTCAGATACAAACCTATGGTTGTGCGTGATAAAGTGAGTTTACTGCTTTCTTCATATGTTGCTGTACTTTAATGGTTATTTGTAGATTGGATGTGATTAAATGTTTGACCAGTATAGATTGGTAAATGCTATAATCGTCATCTTGTCTGTTTGCCTTGAGACTACAGATATAATATTGTGTGTAAGTGCGCAGTGCACATGATTTGTTAATTGTAGTTCTTAAGGAAATGCAAGAATCCTTATAACCTAATTTGGAATGTTGAATTTGTTATGTAATTGTCAAATGGATGTTTTTTTGTTATGTAGTACTCTATAATTTTAGTAGTGGTAGGCCTACCCCTCACCCCCTTGGTTAGAGTACTAATATTGATTGTTTATTAGGTACCTAATTGTTAAGTGTGATGTTAACTGTATTGTAATTCTTGTGTGTTTTTCTGTTTATCATTTATAGAAAACCATAACCGTCAAGCCTCATCATCTCTTATTACTCTAAATGTGTGCAGTGACAATAAATGGCTTAAACGGAAACATCAGTTGTCCCTCCTACATTCTTATCGATGTACCATGGTGATGCTCGATCTCCTGTGAACCAATCCTAGAGATAGATTCTACAAAGGGACTGAGAGGTAGTGCAGCCATTTTGCACATGTACTTTAGTGTGAGGTTTGAGTCACCTTGGCTTGCTGTGAGTAGGTAAACTGAGTGTTGTACAACAGTTTTGATCTGATTCCAACTGGTTTGTGTGTGTCATGGTACTTTAGTTATAACTGCCTACCTGTTTTGTGATGGTGCCTCTTTCTGTGCAGGTCTCCACACTGGGCCCCCCTGGTGTGTGGTCCCATGTTGTATATTCTCAATTATTTCATCGTTGATTTGATTTATGTATTATATAATGTACTCCCTCTGGAGACAAGTATCTCATTGAAATGAAATATTTTGTACAGCAGTCTCCGGTTCCAGTTTATTCTGGGTGTGGTGCGTTAGGTACCACCTGGTCACATTTGGATTGATGTAGATTAATGAAGTGACAATGTGAAAAACACTGAAACCCCATGTTTAATTGAAAATAGCACAAAGACAACATATCAAGTGCTGAAATTGAGAAATGTTATGATTTTTGATTAGGAGCAACAGACGTTGCCAAGTAGACATCTTATTCAGGGAAAGCCTTGCTTATTCAGTAAGATGATGCCAAAGAGCTAATGAACAGAGTGGTACACATGACCCTGTCTTAACTTTTTGAAACACGTTGCTGTCGTCAAATTCAAAATGGTCATAACTTTCAGAAAACATTTCTCTTTTCAGCATTTGATTGGTGGTCTGTGTGCTATTTTGTATTAAATACAGGTTCATTGTTTTTCACATTATTGCACTCTGTTTGACATTTTACACAACTTGTTGGAAACAAAGGTTGTACACCACAGGAAGTTTTTGTTTTTGTCCGTTTCAGGGGAAAGGTAGCCAGTGTTTCCTTTCACATTTAGAAAGCTTTGATCTCACAGACATATTTGTCACCTCAGTTGTGCTCAGACCACACTGTGTTGTCTCTTCCTGTCAGACAAGTGACGTGTACCTCTCTCACTCCACCACTGTGGTAGACGTCCATCTAACTCTCATAAGAGACTGTGGACCGTCATCATTGACCTTACTGACTCCTCCATCAAGTACCATTCATATGTTATTTAGCTAAATAAATTTGAACTGAGAGAAAATGCTGAAAACTAAAGCTCTGCAGTGGGAAATTTTTTATAAATGAATGAACATCAGATCTTTATTGCAAAATTAAATGTTTGACAATGCATACAAAAACTCAAAAGCATTAATATGTTAAAGCAGTCAAACAGTTGAGTCTTCTGGCTCTATCTGGTGGAAGCATAAATAACATTTGGCTCCGGCTCTCTTCTTCTTGCTTTGGGTCGAAATTTCACTGCTGCATAGTTCAGGTCATCAGAGCCTATGTTCTGTAAAGAGTATTTTCAGTCTTAATGTGGTGACTTGACATGCATTTAATTCCCACAATATAGACTGCCTATAAGATTACCTTAAAGTTGTTATTTAAAAGAACAATTGCCAAGAACTTGCTCATGGTGGGAATTATTTGGTCTCTGAAGTTAATATGATACTGTACAGTCTAGACCTGCTCTATACGGAAAGCGTCATGCGATAACTTCTGTTATGATTTCAGAAAATTTTACGTAAATGTGAACTAGATTAAATTGAAATGATTGTGACAGAGATTTTCTCCACAAAACATTTTACAGTTGAAAAACTATAAAGACGTGCTGTATGTAAATGACTGACTATTCTAATTTCTTGTTACATATCGGCCCGTATTTATCCAGCACAAATACTTTCATGCAAATGCAGATGTTAACTGATACAATATAGTCCAGGTGTTTTTCGCTCATACTCTATCTTTACAATAAATAAAAGTAAGTATTAAAATTGGACTCACCTCTCTTTGCTCTGGACTCTGTTCTTCTTTATGAGCTAAGTGACAGAAACAAAACATCTGGTCAGTTCATTGATCATTGTCTTTGGTAAACCAGGAGTTTAGCATTTTTCCAGCATATTGACACAACTTTAAGAACATTTCCACTCACAACATAAGCAACGGTAAGACAGACACAGTGTCTGACAAAGTACCTGTCTGAAGTTTCCTGATTTTAACAACCAGACCAATGATGACCATCAGAAGGACAACAGTCAGACTCCCCAGGATCACACTGGTCAGCTTTGCTGTTCCTTCAGACTCGTCTACAAGACAGATCATTAAGTTAGACTGTGTTTTCTCTTTAGAGACTCAAATTAAAATGGACCAAACTGAATTTAGCCAAACTGCTTCATGTTTAAACGTCTGATAATCTGCACAATGAAAGTAATCTATGGAGAATCTTACTTTTGCACTTGCCGTCCACGTCATCATGTTGCTCAGCGTTTGTCTTCGTGACCGTATCTTTAACATTTAGATGTATTGCACTGACAGTTGGACATCCATTATCGTAAAATTCACAGAAATACAGTCCAGAATCTGATACATCCACTTGTTTGATGTTGAGAAAGACAGTGGAGATGTTGGATTCCATTTTAAATTTTCCGCCTTGATATCCCTGGCAGTATTCAACGTCAGATTTGATCAGTCTAGAGATGTAGCTGAACTTGGTTCTGTTGACCAGTCTGACCCAGGTTGTCACAGAGGGATACTTGGTCATTTTGTTAGTCAGAAGTGTCACATTTTTACCAGGCTGAACCTCCACAGTGTGAGAGTCAGAACATGAGAGAAAGATCCAGCCTGAAACAAAGATTTACTTTGAATTAAACAAAAAGAACACAAACAATACATTTTAAATCGGTGAATAGTTTCAGCTCTAGTGTGTTACAAAAGTTGAGAGTAAGTCACTGCCAGTACTCACTGAAGATGCAGAGACTTAAAACTGTCCTCAGGTTCATGGTGCATGTGGCTGTTGCTCTGCAATGTCCGCCGCTGAACTGTGCTCTAGAAAGTTTGCAATGTAAAGAGGCGGGATTGTTTAGTTGCTTATTGTTGCTGTTACTGATGACATCATGCTTTCAGGAAAAAAAAAAACACAGTTGATACAGAAGAAAAGCTTTTAAGTTATTATTCAGACCGTAATATTTGACAATACAATTACAACAGAAGTCATATGCATAATTACAAAAAACATTTCCCTCATAAAAAAGATAAAAATGATAAAAAATAGGCTAGGTTATCAGACATCTCTGAGATTGTTGTCAAGTGTAATGCTTGAAATATTTTCTGGACTGCTGAAAAACAACTCTCTGAGGAACTGAAAGGGCGGCTGTGGCTCAGAAGGTATAGCAGGTCGTACACTAATCAGATGATCAGTGGTTCGATCCCCAGCTCCTCCAGTCTGCATGTTGAAGTGTCCTTGGGCAAGATACTGAACCCCGAACTGCTCCCTGTAACTCCCTTTGGATAAAAGCGTCAGCTAAATGTAAATGTAATGTAACGAAACTTGTCCTCATGATGATTTATTAAGATTTATTCTCATGTGGTAATAATAATGTCATCTGTCACACAGTGGAACCAATTGATTTTATTTTTCCTTATATTTATGTTTTTATGTTGCCGTGCCTATTTTACATTGCATGTTGTTACATAATTATTGCATGATTTTACATTGTTTTAATGATTTCATGTTTATACTTTTAAGATCCTAATGGTTTGAGTTTTTATGTTTTTTTTCCTGCCTGAGATCTAACTTATCATTTCTAATAAATACGTGGTTGAGCTCTGACCCTTTGGATGGACAAAGTGTCTAACCAACCGGACGCAAAAGCAGCGCTGCAAAGGAATAACAAATAGCTGAGGGGAGATAGTCATTGTCTGTTACACGTTTAAAAACAAATCATAGTGAATTATATAAGAAAATATAAGAAAAGGAAGTCAAATGTTTCAAAGGATAGCTAAAATGCTCAGAGTGTTATTTTACATTGTTGACTTTATTCTTTATCATTAAAACAAACAGTGATAATATTAATCTGTGATCTGCAGAGTGGTCTGTGTCTGATACTCTGAGATCGATTGCTTCTGTCTCTCCTGACGCACCTGTGGAAATTGTTCATTAGAGTTCCCGCTCAAGAAATGACGCTGCGTCACTCTTGTGATTGTTCCTCCCCATTTTCAGGTATATTAAACTATGTGGTGTATAATAACTTGCTAACATATCGAGAGTCTATAAATAATGTTTCCGTGACATATTAATATTTCTGTGTGTGTGTGCATGCGCGTCACCCGCTGAGTAACAGGACAACCTGTTATAGCCACCATTTTGTATCAACTGTGAATTAGCATGTATGTGTTATAATATATTTAGCTCTGTTAGCTATAAATGTTTCATGCACTTTAGTGAGTTTTGCTGAAATTTTGTCAGTTTATTAAGCTTAAACTACTCGAGTTGTGTAAGTTTACTGAGTTTAAACTGCTTTTATGATGGAAAGTAGAACGAGAAAATGAGTTATTCCAGGGAAATGCTGTGAATATTATTCTATTACTCTACTCTGCTGTAGATTTTCATGTGACAGTAGTGACAATGACAGTAGTAGGGCTGGTTGTAGGCTTAGTTTTCTTAATGAAAAAACTTTCAATGTTTCTACCTCTCTGCATTTTCCCTCGTTTTGTCGCTTTTAGTTTCTGGACAGAGAGCGGATCGTTCTGGAAGGAAGTCAGACAGAAATTGCAGAGCGAATCCGGTCGTTTTTCAAAATAAAACACCATGAGCAGGCTCTGGGTCATATTTCATTCACGTAGCTTATAACTGTACTTTAAACAGTCAGTACACAGACACCAAGCTTTCATTCACGTAGCTTATAACTGTAATTTAAGCAGTAAATAGAAGTACACAGGCTATAGAATAAAAGGTACGAAACAACAATAAACACACAGTTAAGTTAAATCACACAAAAAACACAAAAGACTTTTAACTACGAAGCCTACTTACCCATGGTAGAAGAGCAAATATCGATGAAAACGATCAAATCAGCAAGTAAACACTGTCGGACAGAGGTAAACACTGTGACGCTGGCAAGACGCGCCGCTTTTTAAACGCTCCCGGTGGGTGTTGACGCCGTGTGGAGGACGGACCAAATACGCGACGCTCACGCAACGCACCGCGGACAGGCCCGGTGGATTTTGGCGCACAGGTCGCTCGCAATTTTTAAACACAACTTAGAGCAGTGAACAGGACCACAGCCAGTCAGAGGCAAAGACCCCCTCGAGCCCTGTCTCTTATTGGTTTAGACCAGTGTTCTTCAACCCTGCTCCTCGGGGACCCCTGCCCTGCATGTTTTAGATGTTTCCTCCTCCACCACACCTGATTCAAATGATCAGCTCGTCATCAAGCTCTGCAGTGGCCTGATAAGGAGCCGCTCATTTGAATCAGGCGTGTTTGAGCAGGAAACATCTAAAACATGCAGGGCAGGGGTCCCCGAGGAGCAGGGTTGAAGAACACTGGTTTAGACCATGATATGATCCTACCATGAGTATGAGTTTGGTCACAGGAGAACACAGAGAGATGATGCGCTTGCGAAATAAATTTATGTTTTCACCCGGGCAGTGTCAGGTGCACCAGTGCGACCTAGAAAAATGATTAGTCGCACTCTTAAAAATTTTAGTCGCATGTGTGACCAAATTGGTCTGGAGCCCTGGTGCTGTTTTGCCCATTCTGTCTCTGTCCCTGGTTTCAGCAACATTTGGATGGTTAGGATGGTTTTCAGGTACCAGAGTAGGCCCTCTTCCCTGGAATGCCATATCGGGTGGTGGTTAGGAGTGCTGGTGGGGAGCAGTATCATGTCTTGACTTCCCAGAAAATCTGCCTTCTAAAAACAGAGAAAGAAAAGAGACAGGAAAAGAAAAGACAGAAAAGAATGTATGTATGAATGTATGTCACAAAACTTTCATGAATGAAGGTGGTGTAGTCTGTGAGACGTGGAAAAATAACTGGTTATTTTAGTCCATAGTGAAAAAGACCTTTTAGTTGACATTTTACCAATGCAGGAAAACTTTCATCAAGCTATTCATACTAAATCAGTTGTCCCTGTCTCTGCCTGGTTTCAGGCCCAACAGATGCAGCTTCAGGCTCAGCAGTCCTGTTTCCACATCCCCATCCCCCTACCAATGAACCAGCCCTACTGCTACATGAAGAAGAAGGTGAGCTGCATTGTGTTGAATGACATGTTGTTTGGAAATCATTTCAGGTGGGCGGTGAGAATTTTTATTTTGAAAAAAAGAGAAATGATTCAATGATTTTTAATGATAATAATTCAAACACTTATCATTTTTGCACCTCATGATCTTCATATGAAAGCTTGTGATGCTGACCAGTTTGAACTGTGTGTGTGTGTAAAATTGTGTTTTTAATTCACACTTGTAGCATATCTTTTCACACAATCAAACCTCCACCTCTACACTACACGTCTATACAACTCTAGAGGCTTTGAATTTTCTCAGTCAGTATTTGCTGCTTCCTTTGAGATCTTATTTTTAGAAAGCTTTGAAGACTTCACGTCAGTTGTGCTCAGACCACACTGTTTTTTTTCCACCCTTCACACAAGTGATGTGTACCTCTCTCGCTCGTCCACTGCTGTAGGCATCCATCTAACTCTCACTACGAGACACTCTGGACAGTCATCATTGTCCCTATTGACTCCTCAATCATTAATCATATGTCTTTTAGCTAAATAGACTTTGACCTAAAGAAAATGTTAAATTAAAGCTCTGCAGTAGGACATTACTTGCCAACTTACATGATTTTATCAAGAGGGGAAAAATATTGAAGCAATTTTTTAACCCCAGAAAAACTGAACTGAGTTTCGTGAGTGGCCATCAAGGAATGTGGTTTACTATGTGGTACGATGGTCCTGGATCAGGTCTATGTTTTAATGTTGCACTCTGAGTCTTTGTAGTTGCAGCATTTCTTGTTTTTTTGTGTAAAATCAATGCTGCGTCCTTAGAGTCCGGGGTTGTGTCTATTTGTACTGAACGTACCTGCTGTGAAACAATCAGGAAATAACTTTTCATTCTGTTGATGAACCAGCTTTATTGAGGCCGCTTATGTCTATGTGTCTTGACCACTCCCCCTCTCGCTCTCAGAAGCTGAGATCCACCCTGAAACAAACAAACAAACAAACTCAGCTGATAATGCAATAAACAGATAAGAATGCCCCTAAACAATTGTTGTACCAATTTTAAACTAAACACAAGTTAGCCATTGAGTAAACTTTGAGAGTAATCCAATGTGAGTACTGACTGAGAAGTAAAGCTGTTATCTCCAGGAAGGAGGTTAAAAGAGGAAGGTGGGTTTTTCATGTTTACCATGACAATCATTGACCACAAACATAGGAGGAGAGACGCTAACTGATACAAGTTGGGTTCACATGATAGTTCACCGTTCAAGTCGAGGTGTACAGCAGGTATTTTGGTTGAAAATTGGAGATTGAAGTAGATTTTAGAAAAGGTGACCACAAAATGTCCTCCAGTTAAAGACTCTGTCATCTGGCTGTGCACGTGTGAGGATGCACATGGCATATTTTCCTCATGCAGGGTGCAGATGCATGAATGTGAAAGAGTGAAAATAGTTTAACAGCAAAGAGCTGAAGGCCAGTCTTCCTGTGGCTTTGTTCTGTTTTCACCACAGTGTTAAATGACAGGGGGTTGGGGGCTACAAGACCTGTTGCATGTCTGCACGTTCATGCAAACACAGCCGGGGCAGAAAGCTAACCCTCTGTCTGTTTCATATACATATTCACTATGTCAGCATACAATAAAGAGAAGTATAACATGAAAAAATGAACAGCACAGTGTCTTGAAAACATTTTCTACATTTGTGTGTTTTGTCATTTGACAGTCATCATTGTCTTCACAGGCTCCTCCATCAAATCTCAAATGTTTTTTCTTTGAGATAACAATGAAGGACAGTAGATGAGAGTTTAACCTGAAACTATAGCTGAGTATGTTCATGTGGATGTGGACTCTGATGACAACAGATGTTGATGTAGCTTGTGAAGGTGAAGTAGTTCAATAAGTCTGTGTAAAGTACAGACTGATATAGAATTTATAATAGTAAGCATTACTCTTGATCGTCTTTGAAAACAGCAGCTGGTTTGATGTTTGTGTCCATGGCTGAAGTCTTCCTGTGGTGCAGACTTTGTTTTTTCATTGTTTTTTATTTTCTTTATTATTATCTGTATTATCTATTTTTGTACAAATACAGAGGCTGATATTATTTAGTCAAAAGCAGGTACAGTAGGTCAGTTTTCTCTGTTTCTTTTTATACTTTGACTTTAGAGGCCTCGTGACTTTCACACCAGTTGCTCTCAGAGCACACTGTGCTGTCTCTTCCTGTGAAGTGATGTGTATCTCACTCCTCCCTCCCCCTGACAGACCATTAGACTCTCTATGAGCACACTTAGCATTCATCACTGTGCTTTGTGTCTTATCACACACCAAATATGTCCTTGTTCCTCTCAGAGGAAGATGGAAGGTAGACAAAGTGAGAGAGACGGAAAGAAACACAAGAAAATGGTAGAATGGATGCAGGAACTTTATTAAAATAAAAAAATGCTGCCCATTCCACATATCTTTTAATGTTTACATGTTGACATGTGGGTGGTGCCTGGCAACAGATTAATATTATGAAGCATCATTTCTAGTTGGAGCTGCAGTCCCAGTTGTTTTCTGAGTCTATTTGGTGGCAGCATAAATCACACAAGTCTCCTCTTGTCTCTCTGAAGCAGGTCTTCTCTTTCTAACTGTCTTTGGAAGAACCTTCAGCGCTGCAGAGTTCAGGTTATCAGAGCCCAGATTCTGTAAATCAGAGTATTTAGGGTCAGACACAGTATCTCACACACTTTAACTATGTTTTTCAGGAACTCGTACATAATCTGTGCTGGCCCAGGCTCCCTGGAGGCAAAACAGTTTTTTAGACTTTGAAGTAAGAAAGATGAATCATGAAGTTGTTTCAGTCACATACTGTACACAAACACTGGTTTGCAAGGTTAAGGTTCATCATTAGTTAAGTTAAGGGTTAACAAATGTTCTTCCCACGTCTTCCTTAAATTTGTCCTTTCAAAGATTGTGACAAAGATATTTACTCTGTGGGACATTTTAAAAAATAAACTTGTTAGTGCTCTCTAATGGACAAACTAAAAAGGAGACACTGTTTGTAAAGCACCTCTAAAATAATCTGATAATTAATGATAAGTGATAATTATTCAACTGCAGTTTCTTGTTACTCATTGGCTGGTATATTTTGATTCAGTCGAGTTCTATCAAACAACAAATAAAAGTAAGTATTAAAATTGGACTCACCTCTCTTTGCTCTGGACTCTGTTCTTCTTTATGAGCTAAGTGACAGAAACAAAACATCTGGTCAGTTCATTGATCATTGTCTTTGGTAAACCAGGAGTTTAGCATTTTTCAGGCATATTGACACAACTTTAAGAACATTTCCACTCACAACAAAAGCAAATGTACGACAGACACAGTGTCTGACAAAGTACCTGTCTGAAGTTTCCTGATTTTAACAACCAGACCAATGATGACCATCAGAAGGAAAACAGTCAGACTCCCCAGGATCACACTGGTCAGCTTTGCTGTTCCTTCAGACTCGTCTACAAGACAGATCATTAAGTTAGACTGTGTTTTCTCTTTAGAGACTCAAATTAAAATGGACCAAACTGAATTTAGCCAAACTGCTTCATGTTTAAACGTCTGATAATCTGCACAATGAAAGTAATCTATGGAGAATCTTACTTTTGCACTTGCCGTCCACGTCATCATGTTGCTCAGCGTTTGTCTTCGTGACCGTATCTTTAACATTTAGATGTATTGCACTGACAGTTGGACATCCATTATCGTAAAATTCACAGAAATACAGTCCAGAATCTGATACATCCACTTGTTTGATGTTGAGAAAGACAGTGGAGATGTTGGATTCCATTTTAAATTTTCCGCCTTGATATTCCTGGCAGTATTCAACGTCAGATTTGATCAGTCTAGAGATGTAGCTGAACTTGGTTCTGTTGACCAGTCTGACCCAGGTTGTCACAGAGGGATACTTGGTCATTTTGTTAGTCAGAAGTGTCACATTTTCACCAGGCTGAACCTCCACAGTGTGAGAGTCAGAACATGAGAGAAAGATCCAGCCTGAAACAAAGATTTACTTTGAATTAAACAAAAAGAACACAAACAATACATTTTAAATCGGTGAATAGTTTCAGCTCTAGTGTGTTACAAAAGTTGAGAGTAAGTCACTGCCAGTACTCACTGAAGATGCAGAGACTTAAAACTGTCCTCAGGTTCATGGTGCATGTGGCTGTTGCTCTACAATGTCCGCCGCTGAACTGTGCTCTAGAAAGTTTGCAATGTAAAGAGGCGGGATTGTTTAGTTGCTTATTGTTGCTGTTACTGATGACATCATGCTTTCAGGAAAAAAAAAACACAGTTGATACAGAAGAAAAGCTTTTAAGTTATTCTTCAGACCGTAATATTTGACAATACAATTACAACAGAAGTCATATGCATAATTACAAAAAACATTTCCCTCATAAAAAAGATAAAAATGATAAAAAATAGGCTAGGTTATCAGACATCTCTGAGATTGTTGTCAAGTGTAATGCTTGAAATATTTTCTGGACTGCTGAAAAACAACTCTCTGAGGAACTGAAAGGGCGGCTGTGGCTCAGAAGGTATAGCAGGTCGTACACTAATCAGATGATCAGTGGTTCGATCCCCAGCTCCTCCAGTCTGCATGTTGAAGTGTCCTTGGGCAAGATACTGAACCCCGAACTGCTCCCTGTAACTCCCTTTGGATAAAAGCGTCAGCTAAATGTAAATGTAATGTAACGAAACTTGTCCTCATGATGATTTATTAAGATTTATTCTCATGTGGTAATAATAATGTCATCTGTCACACAGTGGAACCAATTGATTTTATTTTTCCTTATATTTATGTTTTTACATTGCATGTTGTTACATAATTATTGCATGATTTTACATTGTTTTAATGATTTCATGTTTATACTTTTAAGATCCTAATGGTTTGAGTTTTTATGTTTTTTTTCCTGCCTGAGATCTAACTTATCATTTCTAATAAATACGTGGTTGAGCTCTGACCCTTTGGATGGACAAAGTGTCTAACCAACCGGACGCAAAAGCAGCGCTGCAAAGGAATAACAAATAGCTGAGGGGAGATAGTCATTGTCTGTTACACGTTTAAAAACAAATCATAGTGAATTATATAAGAAAATATAAGAAAAGGAAGTCAAATGTTTCAAAGGATAGCTAAAATGCTCAGAGTGTTATTTTACATTGTTGACTTTATTCTTTATCATTAAAACAAACAGTGATAATATTAATCTGTGATCTGCAGAGTGGTCTGTGTCTGATACTCTGAGATCGATTGCTTCTGTCTCTCCTGACGCACCTGTGGAAATTGTTCATTAGAGTTCCCGTTCAAGAAATGACGCTGCGTCACTCTTGTGATTGTTCCTCCCCATTTTCAGGTATATTAAACTATGTGGTGTATAATAACTTGCTAACATATCGAGAGTCTATAAATAATGTTTCCGTGACATATTAATATTTCTGTGTGTGTGTGCATGCGCGTCACCCGCTGAGTAACAGGACAACCTGTTATAGCCACCATTTTGTATCAACTGTGAATTAGCATGTATGTGTTATAATATATTTAGCTCTGTTAGCTATAAATGTTTCATGCACTTTAGTGAGTTTTGCTGAAATTTTGACAGTTTATTAAGCTTAAACTACTCGAGTTGTGTAAGTTTACTGAGTTTAAACTGCTTTTATGATGGAAAGTAGAACGAGAAAATGAGTTATTCCAGGGAAATGCTGTGAATATTATTCTATTACTCTACTCTGCTGTAGATTTTCATGTGACAGTAGTGACAATGACAGTAGTAGGGCTGGTTGTAGGCTAAGTTTTCTTAATGAAAAACTTTCAATGTTTCTACCTCTCTGCATTTTCCCTCGTTTTGTCGCTTTTAGTTTCTGGACAGAGAGCGGATCGTTCTGGAAGGAAGTCAGACAGAAATTGCAGAGCGAATCCGGTCGTTTTTCAAAATAAAACACCATGAGCAGGCTCTGGGTCATATTTCATTCACGTAGCTTATAACTGTAATTTAAGCAGTAAATAGAAGTACACAGGCTATAGAATAAAAGGTACGAAACAACAATAAACACACAGTTAAGTTAAATCACACAAAAAACACAAAAGACTTTTAACTACGAAGCCTACTTACCCATGGTAGAAGAGCAAATATCGATGAAAACGATCAAATCAGCAAGTAAACACTGTCGGACAGAGGTAAACACTGTGACGCTGGCAAGACGCGCCGCTTTTTAAACGCTCCCGGTGGGTGTTGACGCCGTGTGGAGGACGGACCAAATACGCGACGCTCACGCAACGCACCGCGGACAGGCCCGGTGGATTTTGGCGCACAGGTCGCTCGCAATTTTTAAACACAACTTAGAGCAGTGAACAGGACCACAGCCAGTCAGAGGCAAAGACCCCCTCGAGCCCTGTCTCTTATTGGTTTAGACCAGTGTTCTTCAACCCTGCTCCTCGGGGACCCCTGCCCTGCATGTTTTAGATGTTTCCTCCTCCACCACACCCGATTCTAATGATCAGCTCGTCATCAAGCTCTGCATTGGCCTGATAAGGAGCCGCTCATTTGAATCAGGCGTGTTTGAGCAGGAAACATCTAAAACATGCAGGGCAGGGGTCCCCGAGGAGCAGGGTTGAAGAACACTGGTTTAGACCATGATATGATCCTACCATGAGTATGAGTTTGGTCACAGGAGAACACAGAGAGATGATGCGCTTGCGAAATAAATTTATGTTTTCACCCGGGCAGTGTCAGGTGCACCAGTGCAACCTAGAAAAATGATTAGTCGCACTCTTAAAAATTTTAGTCGCATGTGCGACCAAATTGGTCTGGAGCCCTGGTGCTGTTTTGCCCATTCTGTCTCTGTCCCTGGTTTCAGCAACATTTGGATGGTTAGGATGGTTTTCAGGTACCAGAGTAGGCCCTCTTCCCTGGAATGCCATATCGGGTGGTGGTTAGGAGTGCTGGTGGGGAGCAGTATCATGTCTTGACTTCCCAGAAAATCTGCCTTCTAAAAACAGAGAAAGAAAAGAGACAGGAAAAGAAAAGACAGAAAAGAATGTATGTATGAATGTATGTCACAAAACTTTCATGAATGAAGGTGGTGTAGTCTGTGAGACGTGGAAAAATAACTGGTTATTTTAGTCCATAGTGAAAAAGACCTTTTAGTCGACATTTTACCAATGCAGGAAAACTTTCATCAGGCTATTCATGCTAAATCAGTTGTCCCTGTCTCTGCCTGGTTTCAGGCCCAACAGATGCAGCTTCAGGCTCAGCAGTCCTGTTTCCACATCCCCATCCCCCTACCAATGAACCAGCCCTACTGCCACATGAAGAAGAAGGTGAGCTGCATTGTGTTGAATGACATGTTGTTTGGAAATCATTTCAGGTGGGCGGTGAGAATTTTTATTTTGAAAAAAAGAGAAATGATTCAATGATTTTTAATGATAATAATTCAAACACTTATCATTTTTGCACCTCATGATCTTCATATGAAAGCTTGTGATGCTGACCAGTTTGAACTGTGTGTGTGTGTAAAATTGTGTTTTTAATTCACACTTGTAGCATATCTTTTCACACAATCAAACCTCCACCTCTACACTACACGTCTATACAACTCTAGAGGCTTTGAATTTTCTCAGTCAGTATTTGCTGCTTCCTTTGAGATCTTATTTTTAGAAAGCTTTGAAGACTTCACGTCAGTTGTGCTCAGACCACACTGTTTTTTTTCCACCCTTCACACAAGTGATGTGTACCTCTCTCGCTCGTCCACTGCTGTAGGCATCCATCTAACTCTCACTACGAGACACTCTGGACAGTCATCATTGTCCCTATTGACTCCTCAATCATTAATCATATGTCTTTTAGCTAAATAGACTTTGACCTAAAGAAAATGTTAAATTAAAGCTCTGCAGTAGGACATTACTTGCCAACTTATATGATTTTATCAAGAGGGGAAAAATATTGAAGCAATTTTTTAACCCCAGAAAAACTGAACTGAGTTTCGTGAGTGGCCATCAAGGAATGTGGTTCACTATGTGGTACGATGGTCCTGGATCAGGTCTATGTTTTAATGTTGCACTCTGAGTCTTTGTAGTTGCAGCATTTCTTATTTTTTTGTGTAAAATCAATGCTGCGTCCTTAGAGTCCGGGGTTGTGTCTATTTGTACTGAACGTACCTGCTGTGAAACAATCAGGAAATAACTTTTCATTCTGTTGATGAACCAGTTTTATTGAGGCTGCTTATGTCTATGTGTCTTGACCACTCCCCCTCTCGCTCTCAGAAGCTGAGATCCACCCTGAAACAAACAAACAAACTCAGCTGATAATGCAATAAACAGATAAGAATGCCCCTAAACAATTGTTGTACCAATTTTAAACTAAACACAAGTTAGCCATTGAGTAAACTTTGAGAGTAATCCAATGTGAGTACTGACTGAGAAGTAAAGCTGTTATCTCCAGGAAGGAGGTTAAAAGAGGAAGGTGAGTTTTTCATGTTTACCATGACAATCATTGACCACAAACATAGGAGGAGAGACGCTAACTGATACAAGCTGGGTTCACATGATAGTTCACCGTTCAAGTCGAGGTGTACAGCAGGTATTTTGGTTGAAAATTGGAGATTGAAGTAGATTTTAGAAAAGGTGACCACAAAATGTCCTCCAGTTAAAGACTCTGTCATCTGGCTGTGCACGTGTGAGGATGCACATGGCATATTTTCCTCATGCAGGGTGCAGATGCATGAATGTGAAAGAGTGAAAATAGTTTAACAGCAAAGAGCTGAAGGCCAGTCTTCCTGTGGCTTTGTTCTGTTTTCACCACAGTGTTAAATGACAGGGGGATGGGGGCTACAAGACTTGTTGCATGTCTGCACGTTCATGCAAACACAGCCGGGGCAGAAAGCCAACCCTCTGTCTATTTCATATACATATTCACTATGGCAGCATACAATAAAGACAAGTATAACATGAAAAAATGAACAGCACAGTGTCGTGAAAACATTTTCAACATTTGTGTGTTTTGTCATTTGACAGTCGTCATTGTCTTCACAGGCTCCTCCATCAAATCTCAAATGTTTTTTCTTTGAGATAACAATGAAGGACAGTAGATGAGAGTTTAACCTGAAACTATAGCTGAGTATGTTCATGTGGATGTGGACTCTGATGACAACAGATGTTGATGTAGCTTGTGAAGGTGAAGTAGTTCAATAAGTTTGTGTAAAGTACAGACTGATATAGAATTTATAATAGTAAGCATTACTCTTGGTCGTCTTTGAAAACAGCAGCTGGTTTGATGTTTGTGGTCATGGCCGAAGTCTTCCTGTGGTGCAGACTTTGTGTTTTTCATTGTTGTTTATTTTCTTTATTATTATCTGTATTATCTATTTTTGTACAAATACAGAGGCTGATATTATTTAGTCAAAAGCAGGTACAGTAGGTCAGTTTTCTCTGTTTCTTTTTATACTTTGACTTTAGAGGCCTCGTGACTTTCACACCAGTTGCTCTCAGAGCACACTGTGCTGTCTCTTCCTGTGAAGTGATGTGTATCTCACTCCTCCCTCCCCCTGACAGACCATTAGACTCTCTATGAGCACGCTTGGCATTCATCAGTGTGTTTTTTATCACACATCAAATATGTCCTCTGCAGACAAAGTGAGACACAGAAAGCAACACAAGAAAACAACGGACCATGAATACAGGAACTTTATTGAAATTTAAAATTGCCGCCCATTCCCCACGTGTTTACATGTGGGTGGTGCGTGGCAACAGATTAATATGATAAAGTAAGACTAAATATGTTCACAGGAAATGAGCGATTACATGTCATCCCTCTTTAAGTTGAAAAAAAGAGAAATGGTTAAACGTATTTCAGTGATAATCAATCAATCAATGATTATTATATGAAACAAAAATAGCCTATAGTCTGTATGTGAAGCAGATCAGTTTGAATCACTGAGTGACTCAATCTCTATTCAAGTTACAACATCAGAACTTTATTGCAAAAGTTAATGTTTGACAAGGCATACAAAAGTCCAAAAGTATATTTATATGATACAGCATCAGTTGAGTCTCCTGGCTCTATCTGGTGGAAGCATAAATAACATTTGGCTCCGGCTCTCTTCTTCTTGCTTTGGGTTGAAATTTCACTGCTGCATAGTTCAGGTCATCAGATCTCACGTTCTGTATAAAGAGTATTTTCAGTCTTAATGTGGTGACTTGACATGAGTTTAATTTCCACAGTATAATCTGACAGATAGTGGATTTTATGGACAATCCCAATACTGATTTGACCAAATCAGTTTCTTCACTTCTGATAATCTGATTAAAAAATAATGACAATAAAATGCGTAATTTCAAATATTGTGACAAACATATTTACTCTTTGGGACATTATACATTTGAAAAATAAGCTTATGAGTGCTCTCAAATGGATAAACTATCAAAAGGAGACACTGTTTGTTAAACACCTTAAAAACAATCAGATAATTCATAATAATTTATAAGAAGATACAATATAGTCCAGGTGTTTTTCGGTCGAGTTCTATCAAACAACAAATAAAAGTAAGTATTAAAATTGGACTCACCTCTCTTTGCTCTGGACTCTGTTCTTCTTTATGAGCTAAGTGACAGAAACAAAACATCTGGTCAGTTCATTGATCATTGTCTTTGGTAAACCAGGAGTTTAGCATTTTTGCAGCATATTGACACAACTTTAAGAACATTTCCACTCACAACAAAAGCAAATGTACGACAGACACAGTGTCTGACAAAGTACCTGTCTGAAGTTTCCTGATTTTAACAACCAGACCAATGATGACCATCAGAAGGAAAACAGTCAGACTCCCCAGGATCACACTGGTCAGCTTTGCTATTACTTCAGACTCGTCTACAAGACAGATCATTAAGTTAGACTGTGTTTTCTCTTTAGAGACTCAAATTAAAATGGACCAAGCTGAATTTAGCTGAACTGTTTCATGTTCAAACATTTGATAATCTGCACAATGAAAGAAATTTTATTTTACACTTGCTGTCCACGTCGTCATGTGGTTCATCATGTGGTTCATCATGTGGTTCATCATGTGGCTCATCATGTGGTTCTTCTCTGCCTTGAATGGAATTCAGATCAGATAATTCTTGATTTTGTTTTTATAGATTTATGTCAAAATGAATAAAAAACAATCACTTTGTTGCTGTAAAATGTTGTTTTCAGACAATTCAAAACCCATTTTGCAGTATGAGCAGAAACAACTTTATGTTAGACTTTAGAATGACCTTACCTTTAATGATTAAACGTGTTTCAGTGAAGGCTAGACTTCCTTTTGAGTAAAATCCACAGAAATACAATCCAGAGTCAGATACATTGACCTTGTTGATGTTGAGAGAGACAGTGGAGGTGTTGGATGTCATTTTAAATCTTTCACCTTTATTTCCATAACAGTAATTAGCGTCACTGTTTTGAGAACTGAGTAAAACAGAGATGCAGTTGAATTTGGTTTTGTCGACCAGTCTGAACCAGAATCTTATACTTTTGTTGTCAATGTTGTCACTCAGCAGTTTAACATCTTCACCAAGCTGAGCCTCCACAGTCTGAGACCCAGAAACTGAGATCCAGCCTGAAACAAACAGACGACATGAGATTAACTTGTTGTAAAGTAACATGAAGGTAAACATCTCTTAATAAAAGTTTACTAATAAATATATGAGTTCCCATTACAGCACGTTAAAAATAAACTAATGAACTTAACAATGTAGCTGAGAATACTTTGATGTCTGTACTTACTGAGGCTGCAGAGAATGAAAGCTGTTATCAAAGTGAAGTTCATCATTGTGCGTATGACTGAAGCTCTGCGATGTCCAGATGTAGAGTGAGCCCCAGGAAGGCTGTGCTCAGTGTAAAGAGAGCTGTTTTTTGTTGCTTATCTTGTTCCTCAAACTGACACGCTGTCAGGAGAGTGAAGAGTGTTGACGCAAACGTTTAGACTTAACGAGTACGAGACAAACTTATTTTTCAGAAAATGATATTTGATGATTATGTTGACAACAAAGTACATTCCATACAATTAACTTGGATATATTGAAAAAGAAAAGGATGACACATAGCACGTAGTTAAGTCAAGATGACTTAACAAGTACAAGACAAATAGACAATAGACAAACAGAATAACTTACCCGGGTTTCTGCTTATGCCTGTGAAATTGTTTGGGTCAAATTAGTTCCAGTTTTCTCTCTCTCTCTCTCGCTCTGTTGCTCTCTCTCTCTTTGTCAAACCATCGGACACAAACCAAATCAAATTAAACTTCTTTGTGTCACTATTTTGCAGCGTAAGTGGTGAGCCAATCACAGATTTCGAAGCTGGTTTTATGAAATAAACAAATCCAGATCACAGCAGGTAGAGTATCAGAGTGTTCTCCATGAATCCACCTGGACAGCCTCAGCTTCAATGACATTCCAGGCTGACTGTGGAGGAGTTTGACCGATCTAAGCATCTGATCTGACTGCGTTTTTTCCAAAACTTGGATCCAGCTCAACTTCTCTGCCGCAGGCCGCTGAGTTTTTTGCCGATCACCCCTGCGGCCGACCTCCACTCAAATGAATGGAAAAACCTGTGTTTATGTCACGTGAGGCTCTTTTTGGTATTGTGCTTCCATTCAGCCTTTCACAGTTATATTATCATGACCGCTCTGTTTGACTTGTCTCTTGCTGTATCAGCTAATTGAAGACTCAGCTGTGTGTGTCCAGAAACACTCAGCTGTGTGGGAATCACCACATGGAAGAGAAGAAGCCTGAGCATGGTGTCCACACACTGATGGGAGGCTCTCATACAGTTATTTGAGAGCCTTGATGTTGTAAGTTGTTTTGAATGAACTTTGTATTTTCTAAAAGTTGAGACCTACCACAAAATGTCCTCCAGTTAAAGACTCTGTCATCTGGCTGTGCACGTGTGAGGATGCACATGGCATTTTTTCTGCATGCAGGGTGCAGATACATGAAAGTGAAAGAGTGAAAAGATTTTTAGGACATTTATTAGTGTGGTCTGTAAAGAAGGTGACAGTTACAATTTCATCAACAGTGATATAGTATGTAAGTGCATTTGTACGTGTACAACAAAACTATCTTCATGTTTTAAGAGAAAACTGAAGCTTTTGTGTGAACGTAGTACAACTTGTGCTGCATGTGGTTTAATAGCAAAGAGCTGAAGGCCAGTCTTCCTGTGGCTTTGTTCTGTTTTCACCACAGTGTTAAATGACAGGGGGGTGGGGGTACAAGACTTGTTGCATGTCTGCACGTTTATGCACAAAAAAGAGAAGTATAACATGAAAAAATGAACAGCACAGTGTCGTGAAAACATTTTCTACATTTGTGTGTTTTGTCATTTGACAGTCATCGTTGTCTTCACAGGCTCCTCCATCAAATCTCAAAGGTTTTTTCTTTGAGATAACTGTTGTGACTATCAGTCTATCTTAAAATAATGCCAGGTCCACGCAGTTGTCCGGGAGTTTCTTATTTGTACTCTCGTTTTCTTATTTGTACTTTTTATTTACTTTTGAGTTAGTGGCAAATACAATACTGTCCCTGACCATTTCCTCGCTGTTTGCATAGCCACAGTCTTTAACGTGCAATTTGAGCTCTGTTACAAAATGTTCAAATGACTCACCACTCCCCTGCGTCTTCTCATGGAACGTATATCTGGCAAATATGGGGTTAGCTTTCGGCGTGAGGTATGCTGAAAATCCATCATAGTACGTCTTTAGTAGCTTAGCATCATCCTCCGTTAATATCCAAATGTTGCTTATGTCCCGTCCTTTGTCCCCTATCCACAGCAGGAGAAAACTGCATTTTTCTTCCTCTGATTACTTTTTGAGCGGGCCTGTGAACATGAGCTCGGCGTGTTGTTTGAATCGCCGCCATGCATCAGGTAAGTTGGATGATTCCCAGTCCATCCGCGGGGTCGGGACACCGAAAGCCTCCATTTCTTCTTATTTCTTGTTTAACGAGTGGGTTCGTAGTCTAACTTTCACTCTGACACCATGTTGTGACTATCAGTCTATCTTAAAATAATGCCAGGTCCACGCAGTTGTCAGGGAGTTTCTTATTCGTACTTTTTATTTTTCCTTATCGCTCCCTTATCTCACAGGTTACATTCAGCGCTTTACTATTCCTTTCCGGTTCTGTGTAACTTCAAAATAAAAGTCTGTGTCTGTGACAGCGGTTCTAAACATTACAATAACAATGAAGGTGAAGTAGTTCAATAAGTTTGTGTAAAGTACAGACTGATATAGAATTTATAATAGTAAGCATCACTCTTGGTCGTCTTTGAAAACAGCAGCTGGTTTGATGTTTGTGGTCATGGCTGAAGTCTTCCTGTGGTGCAGACTTTGTGTTTTTCATTGTTGTTTATGTTCTTTATTATTTCTGCATTATCTATTTTTGTACAAATACAGAGGCTGATATTATTTAGTCAAAAGCAGGTACAGTAGGTCAGTTTTCTCTGTTTCTTTTTATACTTTGACTTTAGAGGCTTTGTGACTTTCACACCAGTTGCTCTCAGAGCACACTGTGCTGTCTCTTCCTGTGAAGTGATGTGTATCTCACTCCTCCCTCCCCCTGACAGACCATTAGACTCTCTATGAGCACGCTTGGCATTCATCAGTGTGTTTTTTATCACACATCAAATATGTCCTCTGCAGACAAAGTGAGACACAGAAAGCAACACAAGAAAACAACGGACCATGAATACAGGAACTTTATTGAAATTTAAAATTGCCGCCCATTCCCCACGTGTTTACATGTGGGTGGTGCGTGGCAACAGATTAATATGATAAAGTAAGACTAAGTATGTTCACAGGAAATGAGCGATTACATGTCATCCCTCTTTAAGTTGAAAAAAAGAGAAATGGTTAAATGTATTTAACTGATAATAAATTAATCAACGATTATTATATGAAACAAAAATAGCCTATAGTCTGTATGTGAAGCAGATCAATTTGAATCACTGAGTGACTCAATCTGTATTCAAGTTACAACATCAGAACTCTATTGCAAAAGTTAATGTTTGACAAGGCATACAAAAGTCCAAAAGTATATTAATATGACTTGCATCAGTTGAGTCTCCTGGCTCTATCTGGTGGAAGCATAAATAACATTTGGCTCCGGCTCTCTTCTTCTTGCTTTGGGTTGAAATTTCACTGCTGCATAGTTCAGGTCATCAGATCTCACGTTCTGTATAAAGAGTATTTTCAGTCTTAATGTGGTGACTTGACATGAGTTTAATTTCCACAATATAATCTGACAGATAGTGGATTTTATGGACAATCCCAATACTGATATTTGGTCAGTGTCCACTTCTGAAAATCTGATTAAAAAATAATGACAATAAAATGCGTAATTTCAAATATTGTGACAAACATATTTACTCTTTGGGACATTATACATTTGAAAAATAAACTTGTTAATGCTCTCAAATGGATAAACTATCAAAAGGAGACACTGTTTGTTAAACACCTTAAAAACAATCAGATAATTCATAATAATTTATAAGAAGATACAATATAGTCCAGGTGTTTTTCGGTCGAGTTCTATCAAACAACAAATAAAAGTAAGTATTAAAATTGGACTCACCTCTCTTTGCTCTGGACTCTGTTCTTCTTTATGAGCTAAGTGACAGAAACAAAACATCTGGTCAGTTCATTGATCATTGTCTTTGGTAAACCAGGAGTTTAGCATTTTTGCAGCATATTGACACAACTTTAAGAACATTTCCACTCACAACAAAAGCAAATGTACGACAGACACAGTGTCTGACAAAGTACCTGTCTGAAGTTTCCTGATTTTAACAACCAGACCAATGATGACCATCAGAAGGAAAACAGTCAGACTCCCCAGGATCACACTGGTCAGCTTTGCTGTTCCTTCAGACACCACAGCTTTGACAGATCATTAAGTTAGACTGTGTTTTCTCTTTAGAGACTCAAATTAAAATGGACCAAACTGAATTTAGCTGAACTGTTTCATGTTCAAACATTTGATAAAAGCAATTCACGTCATTAAGATAAAATCACTTTTGATTTTGTTTTGGCAGATTTACATCAGAATTATTAAAAAACAACCACAACAAATATATATTGCAGTATAATCAGAACCAACTTTACGTTATTAGAATGACCTTACCTTCAACAATTAAACGTGTTTCAGTGAAGGCTAGAATTCCGTTTGAGTAAAATCCACAGAAATACAATCCAGAGTCAGATACATCGACTTTTTTGATATCAAGAAAGACAGTGGAGGTGTTCCATGTCATGTTAAATCTTCCACCTTTATATCCATCATAGAATGTAACTTGACTGGTGAAACTGGACCTAAGAGAGATGCAGCTGATCTTGGTTCTGTTGACCAGTCTAAACCAGAATGTCATAATGTCTTTGGCAATGTTGTCACTCAGCAGTTTAACATCTTCACCAAGCTGAGCCTCCACAGTCTGAGACCCAGAAACTGAGATCCAGCCTGAAACAAACAGACCACATGAGATTAACTTGTTGTAAAGTAACATGAAGGTAAACATCTCTTAATAAAAGTTAACTAATAAATAAATTAGTTCAGATTACAGCATGTTAAAAATAAAATATTATAATAGAATACTTTGATGTCTGTACTTACTGAGGCTGCAGAGAATGAAAGCTGTTATCAAAGTGAAGTTCATCATTGTGCGTATGACTGAAGCTCTGCGATGTCCAGATGTAGAGTGAGCCCCAGGAAGGCTGTGCTCAGTGTAAAGAGAGCTGTTTTTTGTTGCTTATCTTGTTCCTCAAACTGACACGCTGTCAGGAGAGTGAAGAGTGTTGACGCAAACATTTAGACTTAACGAGTATGAGACACAGTACAGAAAATGATATTTCATGAATATGTTGACAACAAAGTACATTCAATACAACATATATATATATATATATATATATATATATATATATATATATATATATATATATATATATATACACACACACACATATGTATATATGTATATAATATGGACATTCTGCTCCCTCAGAGCCTCCTCCTGCTGAAGCAAGTTACCAACATTAGCATCATGTCTTAAAAAACTTATAAATGTCATCAAAAACACGTTGTGTTGTTTAATCCATCTTCCAGTTCTTGGTCCATCAACATTTTTCCAATTAAGGGAAATGATACGTTTAGCTTGTAATATACACATATCTACAAATCTGTGAATCTGATCTGTAAGTGTGGGATATTTGGATATATGCCCAGAAGGAAAAGCTTGGGGTCCAGTGGTAACTTCTTAGCTAATATTTGATCAATCATATTAATAATATCTTGCCAGAAGGATTTCACTTTCACACATTCCCATATGCAGTGGTACATCATTCCTCTTGCTGCATTGCACTTAATACATGTATGAGGGATGTTATTATTAACCTTGTGCAATTTGACTGGGGTTATGTATGTACGCATCAGCCATTTATACTGAACAAGTTTCAGATTGCTGTTAATTGTTTGTTTCTGAGCTTTCATGCATGCCTCTTTCCAGTCTTGTAGTGATATTTCATCACCTATATCTTCCATCCACAGTCTCAACTTATGTTTTGAAGATTCATCAGACCCGGATATGAATAAATCATACAGGGATGAAATTAAACCTTTATCATAACTATGTCCTATAATTGCTGTCTCTAATGAGGAAGTAATAGGTATGTCCAGTGAATAGTTTTGAGATGACGATATAAAATTCCTAATTTGAAGATATTTAAAGAAATGCGTTTTTGGGATGTTATATTTGGTTGATATTTCTGAAAAGGACATAAATACATCATCTTTTCTGTACATATCTTGCACTTTCCTTAATCCCTTTTCAGCCCATGTTCGAAATCCTGGATCGCTACTCCCTGGTTTGAAATTGGCATTACCCCAAATAGGACTAAAACGTGTCCAAGACGGTTGATGTTCAAATATTTACAAGTATCAAACCAAATGTCAGTCATATTTAATACAATAGGGTTGTCTGTATTTTTCCTCAGACTTTTACGATCCGCTGAATACAAAAACAAGTGAAGTGGTAAGCTAGGCCTCACCGAGCAGGATTCCAAGTCCATCCAAGCAGGGGTGTTTTCAGAAGGGAAGTAAAACATGATGGACCGCAGTTGAGCTGCCCAGTAGTACCATTGGATGTTTGGGCACTGAAGGCCTCCTCGATCATATGGTAGATATATAAAAGATAAACGTAATCCGGGACGTTTATTTTGCCAAATAAAGTTGGTAAACAACTTTCTAGTTCTAGTGAACAAGGAAGAGGGAGGGGGCAGGGGGATATTTTGGAATAAATAAAGGAATTTAGGAAGAATGATCATTTTTAGGATATTTATCCTGCCAGTCATCGAAATTGGTAATGATGTCCAGCGTTCTAGAGACAAGATTATAGTTTCCTGCAGTGAGTCATAGTAGTGGAGTCAAAAAAAGAGAGACATGGACATTGCCATTTAAACTATCTGATTCATTAAGTAACATTATAGAAGATTTTGAGTAATTAATTTTGTATCCAGATATTTTTCCAAAGGTTTCAATAAGATTCCATTCCAGCACTATTCAAATTTTTAAGGAACAAATTTACGTCGTCAGCAAAAAGCGCTATCTTATGTTCCACCTGACACTCCAAGCATTGTAGCATCTCTGAAGGTTGTAATTATCAGGTATAGTGTGTACAACATCTTTGAAGGTTCCAATAGGTTATGCTAGCCAAAGAAATTAACAGACCCTTGGGGCTTGCTGTTCAAGCCATTTAAAGATATCCTAGCAACTATACCAAGAGCCCAGATCAATGAGAGGAGAGCTGCCGTGAACGTACGTGGCTAGTGTAATATTTGGCCCTAGAGGCTATTTGGTCGGGTGCTATACTAGAGTAAGCAGGGTAGACGTGTGGACGAAGGCAGTTAGAAGCTAGGCGTGTCTCCTCGTCACCAGCTTAAATAATCCTCTAACTAGACCCGATAAGGTAATACCCACGGGATTGAGGATCGGACCCTTTAAACGGAGAGCTGGTCCAGTACCACCTGTACAGGGGTAACTCGGGATCTAACAATTGGCACTCTTTCATTTTGGAAACAAGCAGTGCTGAAACTTGGAAAAAATCTATTCGTGAATGGGTTTTATAAGTGCTAGAATAGCAGGAGTATTCCACTGCATATCTCCATATATCCAATAAATTTAACCCTTTCATAAAATGATGTAGTGTCTTCCTCGACCTGGTATGAGTGTTATCAAAGCCTGATGATCTATCCCTTGACGGCTCTAGCGTGCAGTTGAAGTCACCAGCTACTACATAGTGTCCAGAGAGATTTGAAATTGTCAGGATTAAACTGTTATAGAATTTGGGGTCATCTTCATTCGGCCCATAAACATTTATCAGATTTATATTTTCAGATAATAAAGTACCTTGGACCATGATATATTTGCCAGCAGGATCCCCTATAACATTATGGATGTCACACCGCGGTGAGGTTTCGTCTTGTCCTGGGTTTTTGTCTCGTGACTTCCTGTTTTATTTTGAAAATTAACTCTCCTCTTGTTTCAGGTCGCTTGCCTTTCCTCATGTGTCACTGGTCTGATTGGTTGCGGTCGAATAGTCAAATTTGCTCAGGAACCTTCCTAACTCAGTGAAATGACCCGGAAGTATTAACTTAGCCGCCATGATAAGAGCTGTTCGAATTCTCAAACCGTTAAGGAAAGGCGCTTCAATGCTTCCTTTAGTATCTCCTTTAGCATAGGATACACCGGACCATCCTTTATGAAAGAAAAGGAAGTAATGCCGTCCCACAATTCCTTCCGGCAGCGACAAAAAAAACGGCGCACCGTTCAGTCATTCACAACCAGAAAACATTAATGTATTTAAACAGTGTGATGCAGACTGCAGCAGAGAGAGCGTGTGAATATGAACATACGTGTTGACGTGATGTAAAAACTTTGATCATGAAGTGTGTTCTGTTGTTGACTGTGGAGCTGCGTTCACACACAGAGTAAAAACTGTTTGTAACTGTGACATCCAGCGTCCTGCAGATCATCATGAAGTTACCGTTGCTGATTAATCATATATCTTTATCTTTCTATGTTTCTATATGAGTGGACAGGAGGGTGAGCGACCATATCAGCGTAACAAACACTTCATTCGACTTCTGTGACAGGTGGACAATAGTCATTTATTATTTGAATTCTGACGTTGATAATGAAGTCACATTTTTCACCGGGTTGTCCACATTTATATTTCCTGCATTAAAAACACAGTAAGAACATACGGGGAGTATCTAGTAAGTATCTCAGATGCGCGTTTTGTAGTCCATCTTCTGGACTTTGTAGTTTTACCACAGAACACGTCAATAACATTCGCCGTCGCATGATGATGTAGTCTAAGTGTAAGTGCAGTCGGATTCTCTGAACACTGCGGTCGTCTTCTCCTAACTCCTTATGAACTCTCCTTCACATCTTTCCTTGACCTCATGACGTTTTCTATCGAGGTCAAGGAAAAGTGGTTAGGAAAGGACTTAGAAGCTAATTTTTTTGACTATTCGACCATACCCATTGTCTTCCCTGATTCCTGATTGTGTCCACCTGTTCCCCATTACCCTCACATGTTTTCTACTCCGCGTCTCCCCTTGTCTTGTGCCAGAGTGTCTCGTTCATGCCGTGCACCCCAGCCCGTTGTCATCGTCCACGTTTTGTCCTTGCCTTGCCTTTTTCTCAACGTAAGCCTGTATTCTTTGCCTCATTGAGAGTGATCTTTTTATACATTTCATAGTTTAATATTGTAGTTCAGTTAATTTTCATAGCCCTTGTTAGCCTCCATTGGAGTGATTTTTTTTGTTTGGTTCTAGTTTAAGTTTCATAGAGTTTAGCTGAGCCTCCGGTTTTAGGAGTGCGTGTTATTTTAAGTCTTTCAAGACCAGAGTTTAGTTTTTCCTCCCTTGAGAGCGCTTTGAGTTTATATTTTTCTCCTCCTAGCGGAGAGATTTTCAGTTGATTTATTTCCTCTTTGATTAGTGATTTCTTCCCTCCCTTTTCGGGGTGGTTATTTGTTTATTAATAGTTTTATCTTCCGTTTTGTTTTTTAGACAAATTTTCATAGCCTGTTTGTTTGTCACTCTGTCTGAGAGGTTGGAGTAATTAAATAAAGTCTGCCAGAACTATTACTACTCTGCATCTGAGTCCTCTTTTGAGTCCCGGTCTGACAATGGATTTGGAAGGGGACTGACTTATGGATCAATATCATGACCAGAGCTGTCAAAAGTATTCACATTCATTACCCAAGTAGAAGTGTAGATACTAGGGTTTAAAAAGACTTCTGTAGACGTTGAAGTATCAACTCAAGCTTTTTACTCAAGTAGAAGTGTAAAAGTACTGGCTTCAAAACTACTTCAAGTATAAAAGTAAAAGTAATGTAAAGGGGAAAAAAGCCATCTAATGTTATAGGCCCCATGCCACAGGGGATTATAGTGCACTACACAACCTCCCCCCCAAAAATATCATTTTTCTAAAGGCCATAATGACTATAATGTTATATTAAAATGTTAATGTTCTGGGATGCACCAGGCTACCTGTTTCAGCCTCATATATGCCCAATGAAAATGAATCCATTTTAGTATAATGCAAATACATTAAAGAATCATATATGTATGCTACTGAGCATTAACGTGTTTCATGGAGCGGAAGATAAGATATGATTGTAATGGTGCAAAAAGTCAAACTTAAGAGGCATGTTTTCAATAACCTTTATTGGAATGTAAATGTACATCCAAGCTTAGCTGCAGGAATCTGTGAGGACAACGGATGTAAGATGGCAAAACTGGACAAGCACATTGGAGTACCCAGGCTTACTAACAATTACCCTTGTATGGTTGTCTATACAGTATAGTGCTGTCAAAATGAATGATTAATCCAAGTGATTAATCAAAAAAATAATTCTGATTAAAAAAAAACTGACTGATATGCATCCACTTTCCTGGCATGTACGCTCATTTCTATAGCTAATCGCAAGGATCACAATTTAACTAAAAGATGTAACAAACACTTTGGACTCCAACAACAGGGTAAACAGTAAACATGCAGCAAAGTTATTACTAGTGATTCTGATAACATAATTAACAAGTGGTAAACATCCATCCCACTTTGAGTGAGTGTGTGTGTGTGTGTGTGTGTGTGAGGATGTACATCAGTAAAGCACAGTACCTGCAACAAAGAGTTACCAATAGGCTTTGTTCAGCTGTAAAAGCAGCTGGTTCTCAAAGTTCTTTGAGTCAGTGCATGCTCTTCTCGGCCTGAAGATCAGCCCTGCAACACTAAACAGTCTTTCACAGGCTGCTGAGGCAGGGAGTGCCGTATTAAGCTTAAGTGATAGCTGGCACACAGCGGGGAAGGACTTGAGTACCTCTACTGTGTCTCCTGGGGCACCCCAGGTATGCGTCCAAATGCTGGGTCGTTTCAAGAGGGCCGGTCCTCTTCAAGAAGGAAGAGAACTTCTCTTCCTCAGATGATTGGAAGCGCTCACTGACGTGATTCTCAGCCGCAAGGGCTCCTTCGACATTTCGCTCGAGTTCTCTTGAGTCTCTGCCACGGACATTTTCGCACTAGGCTACATAAAGTCAGTCGACAGTCAGTCAGCACCTTGCTTGCGTGTGACGTGATTTGTAATGTGCAGGGGCGATGGATCGTGTACAAACCAATAGTGTGTCGGAATGGTATATGTTTATACTTCTCATCCAATCGCAATCAAATTCACTCTATTTTTTGAACAATGAAAAAAAACCCAGGCCGAAATGAAATACGAGTAACGAGGCTGTTTTGAAAATTTGAGGACTAGAAAGTACAGATAATTGTGTGAAAATGTAAGGAGTAGAAGTACAAAGTCCCTGAAAAATAATTACTCCAGTAAAGTATAGATATCCAAAAATTCTACTTAAGTAATGTAATGAAGTATTTGTACTTCGTTACTTGACACCTCTGATCATGACTCCTCTAGCATAAGTAGTATAAGGAGCAGAGAACACCTGACCTTGCCACCTTCTTCTTATCTTAGAGGTATCCCTGCTTAGCAGATGAGTTTCTTGTAAGAAAATTATTTTTGATTGTAAAAAAAATTATCCTGCTCATCTTTTGCTTTATCTTTGCAATTTTATTCGGACCTCTACAGTTCCATGAGGTGAATTTTGGCTTAATACTATCCGTCATGAGTTATTTGGTTCGTATTAATAGTGCATTGAAGAAAACATCCCCAAAGGAAGCACAAGTAACTAAATTTCTCAAGTAACTAAATACTTAGCTGTTGCAGGATTTCTTTTGTAGTCTTTTCTTACATTCAGTTTTAAATCCAGTCTTTCACGATAGGGATAAACAAATAAATCGGCCATAAAAAGTGAAATAAACAGAGATCCCATCCTCAGGTCCATTCTAATCCCTCAGAGACTGGAGAAAGTTGTCCGCTTCAGCCGGAGTTTGGAAAAGGTGAGATCTGTCATCATGCGTCACCAGGAGCCGCGCTGGGAAGATGATCCTGTGTTTATTGATCCCTGCAGCTTCTTTCGCACCTCATCATAGCTGCGCTGCATTTTGTGCACTCCAGGATTTTCCCTTTAATTCGTGCTGCCTTCAGCACTCGCTCCTTGTCTCTGAAATTCAAGAATTTCATTATGAGAGTCCTTGGACGTCCCGTGCTTGAGTTAGGGGGAAGAGTGCCGATTCTATGCACCCGTTCGATTACCGGAGCCTCCCGCGGCTCCAGCCCCAGGGCTCCCGACAACCACCTCTCCAGAAATGCTGCGGCATCTTGGCCCTCTGCTTTCTCCGGTAAGCCCACCAATCTCACGTTGTCATCAACTTTATCGGTCAGAGTTTTAACGGTGTTTTCCAGTGTGCTGACTTTGGTTAATAGCTCATTAACGTTATCTTCTGCAACTGAAATCCGTTGCTCAGCATGTGCAATGCGCTCTGTGCATTCCTGCACCTGCTTTTTCACATCAGTAATTGTTAGTTGCACAGCATCGATTTTCTTGGCTTTCATGATATCTTCGTTAGTTTTCTCGCCTAAATTGGATGTTTCGCCAGCATCATCTTCCTCGACGTCCTCCTCCACGAGTGACATGGCGTCTCTCATTTCTTCTCCCTCGGAGTGTTTGTCTTCTTGTCGTGGTTTTTGTTTGTCTTTTTTGTTGCCCTTTGGTGGCATTTTTACGTCCAAGTACTCTGATATTTGCGTCGCTGAAGTTTAAATCATGTTCTGGTCAGTTTTGTAGGATTTATCACAAGCTAGCAGCAGAGCTCAAAAAGTTGTGACTACCTAGCACCTTGCCATAACTGGAAGTCCGGAAAGCTTTTAAGTTATTATTCAGACCGTCATATCTGACAATACAATTACAACAGAAATCATGCATAACCATTACCAAAAACATTCCCCTCATAAAAAAGATAAAAATGACAAAACATAGGCAGTTATTAGACATCTCAAAGATTGTTTTCAAATTTAATGCTTAAAATATTTTCTGGACTGCTGAAAAACAACTCTCTCTTATTATGTGAGGGACTAGGGGGGTGGCTGTGGCTCAGAAGGTATAGCAGGTCGTCCACTAATCAGATGATCAGTGGTTCGATCCTCAGCTCCTCCAGTCTGCATGTTGAGGTGTCCTTGGGCAAGATACTGAACCCCAAACTGCTCCATGTAAGTTTCTTTGGATAAAAGCGTCAGCTAAATGTAAATGTAATGTAATGTAATGAAAGTTGTCCTCATGATGCCTACAGTTTCAGAGGCAATAATTATTTATTGTCATGTGGTAATAATAATGTCATCTATCACACAGTGGAAGCAATTGATTTTATCTTATAATTATTTACATTTAGCTGCTGCTTTTATCAAAGTGACTTACAAGGAGCAACGTGGGGTTCAGTATCTTGCCCAAGGACACTTCGACATGCAGGCTGGAGGAGCTGGGGATCGAACGACCTGCTCTACCTCCTGAGCCACAGCCGCCGTTGTCTTTATGTTGGCGTGCCTATTTTACATTGCATGTTGTTACATAATTATTGCATGATTTTACATTGTCTTGATGATTTCATGTTTATGCTTTTAAGATCCAAATGGTTTTAGTTTTTATGTTTTTTTCCTGCCGGAGATCTAACTAATCATTTCTAATAAATACGTGGTTGAGCTCTGACCCTTTTGATGGACAGTTTCTAAGTTTATAAGAAAAGGAAGTCAAATGTTTTTAAAGAATAGCTAAAATGTTCTGAGAGTGTTTATTTTACATTGTTGACTTTATTCTTTATCATTAAAACAAACAGTGATAATATTAATCTGTGATCTGCATAGTGGTATATTAAACTGTTTGTATAATAACTTGCTAACATATCGAGAGTATATAAATAATGTTTATGTGACATATTAATATTTCTATGTGTGTGCGAAGGGTGTCACCCACTAAGTAACATGACAACCTGTCATAGTCGCCATTTTGTATCAACTGTGAATTAGCATGTACGTGTTATAATATATCTGTATACCTGTTTATTAAGCTTAAACTACTTGGGTTGTGTAAGTTTACTGAGTTTAAACTGCTTTTATGATGGAAAGTAGAACGAGAAAATGAGTTGTTCCAGGGAAATGCTGTGAATATTATTCTATTACTCTACTCTGCTGTAGATTTTTATGTGACTTGTACAGCGTTGTATTTTTGTTAAGTCATTAGAGTATAGTTCTCGTCGAGGAAACAACACTCTTATGATTACTTCTCCCCTTTTTCAGGAGGACAACATGTATATCTGAAGCATACCTATGGGTGTGGCAGACTCCTTGGAGAAAGAGGGAAGCAAAGTACTCAGCAGTGGCAACACACCATGAAGACAGGAACTGGAGACCACCAGTGCCCATCCACAGCTCACACACCAGCTTGAAGGGATGAGCGGAGCAGCAGTTGAGAGGAAGGAAGAACCAGGAGATTGGACCTACGGCACTGGGAGGAACAGAACATTAGGCCAACGAGACAACAGGAAATCGCCAAACCAGCCAGCAGAAGAGACGTCCAGAGTGGTATGATGCGACACCGAGGCAGTCAGTGAGTGAGGAGCTCTTCCTCCCAGGTTAGGTTTCAATCCCAGGTTAAATTAGGTTTTGATTTGAAATTTTAGTGATGTTTCCACTAACACGGTGTGGCATGCTTCAGTGACTGTAAAGAGTCGAAAGATCTGTTTTCAACATACATACCATATTGACAGCAGGTTGTAATTGTTTAGGTTCTGCTTTATTTTATTGCTGCAGTTTTAGAAACTGCCTCATCCTGTCAGTGTGAGTTATTTCAGCTGTATAGACTGAAATGGAGGACTTCTCTGCAACTTAACTTGCCATTACTATGCTAGGATTTGAATAAGAGGGGCGAGCCTGATGCTTTTGAAGGCCTGGTGCTTATGTGCAATATTTGGGACTGGCCAGGATAAGGCTGCAAACATATAATTCATCCTTATGAACCACATCACTGATCTGTGGTTGGGTGGGATATTGGGTTGTCCTCTTCCTTTTCCTCTGACCTAAAAGAGAAATTTGAGGGATTGGGAGGAATACATAGAGCATGCTGTCGAATGCTGTTTTGCCCATTCTGTCTCTGTCCCTGGTTTCAGCAACATTTGGATGGTTAGGATGGTTTTCAGGTACCAGAGTAGGCCCTCTTCCCTGGAATGCCATATCGGGTGGTGGTTAGGAGTGCTGGTGGGGAGCAGTATCATGTCTTGACTTCCCAAAAAATCTGCCTTCTCAAAACAGAGAAAGAAAAGAGACAGGAAAAGAAAAGACAGAAAAGAATGTATGTATGAATGTATGTCACAAAACTTTCATGAATGAAGGTGGTGTAGTCTGTGAGACGTGGAAAAATAACTGGTTATTTTAGTCCATAGTGAAAAAGACCTTTTAGTTGACATTTTACCAATGCAGGAAAACTTTCATCAGGCTATTCATGCTAAATCAGTTGTCCCTGTCTCTGCCTGGTTTCAGGCCCAACAGATGCAGCTTCAGGCTCAGCAGTCCTGTCTCCACATCCCCATCCCCCTACCAATGAACCAGCCCTACTGCCACATGAAGAAGAAGGTGAGCTGCATTGTGTTGAATGACATGTTGTTTGGAAATCATTTCAGGTGGGCGGTGAGAATTTTTATTTTGAAAAAAAGAGAAATGATTCAATGATTTTTAATGATAATAATTCAAACACTTATCATTTTTGCACCTCATGATCTTCATATGAAAGCTTGTGATGCTGACCAGTTTGAACTGTGTGTGTGTGTAAAATTGTGTTTTTAATTCACACTTGTAGCATATCTTTTCACACAATCAAACCTCCACCTCTACACTACACGTCTATACAACTCTAGAGGCTTTGAATTTTCTCAGTCAGTATTTGCTGCTTCCTTTGAGATCTTATTTTTAGAAAGCTTTGAAGACTTCACGTCAGTTGTGCTCAGACCACACTGTTTTTTCTCCACCCCCCACACAAGTGATGTGTACCTCACTCGCTCGTCCACTGCTGTAGGCATCCATCTAACTCTCACTACGAGACACTCTGGACAGTCATCATTGTCCCTATTGACTCCTCAATCATTAATCATATGTCTTTTAGCTAAATAGACTTTGACCTAAAGAAAATGTTAAATTAAAGCTCTGCAGTAGGACATTACTTGCCAACTTACATGATTTTATCAAGAGGGGAAAAATATTGAAGCAATTTTTTAACCCCAGAAAAACTGAACTGAGTTTTGTGAGTGGCCATCAAGGAATGTGGTTCACTATGTGGTACGATGGTCCTGGATCAGGTCTATGTTTTAATGTTGCACTCTGAGTCTTTGTAGTTGCAGCATTTCTTGTTTTTTTGTGTAAAATCAATGCTGCGTCCTTAGAGTCCGGGGTTGTGTCTATTTGTACTGAACATACCTGCTGTGAAACAATCAGGAAATAACTTTTCATTCTGTTGATGAACCAGCTTTATTGAGGCTGCTTATGTCTATGTGTCTTGACCACTCCCCCTCTTGCTCTCAGAAGCTGAGATCCACCCTGAAACAAACAAACAAACTCAGCTGATAATGCAATAAACAGATAAGAATGCCCCTAAACAATTGTTGTACCAATTTTAAACTAAACACAAGTTTGCCATTGAGTAAACTTTGAGAGTAATCCAATGTGAGTACTGACTGAGAAGTAAAGCTGTTATCTCCAGGAAGGAGGTTAAAAGAGGAAGGTGGGTTTTTCATGTTTACCATGACAATCATTGACCACAAACGTAGGAGGAGAGACGCTAACTGATACAAGTTGGGTTCACATGATAGTTCACCGTTCAAGTCGAGGTGTACAGCAGGTATTTTGGTTGAAAATTGGAGATTGAAGTAGATTTTAGAAAAGGTGACCACAAAATGTCCTCCAGTTAAAGACTCTGTCATCTGGCTGTGCACGTGTGAGGATGCACATGGCATATTTTCTGCATGCAGGGTGCAGATGCATGAATGTGAAAGAGTGAAAATAGTTTAACAGCAAAGAGCTGAAGGCCAGTCTTCCTGTGGCTTTGTTCTGTTTTCACCACAGTGTTAAATGACAGGGGGTTGGGGGCTACAAGACCTGTTGCATGTCTGCACGTTCATGCAAACACAGCCGGGGCAGAAAGCTAACCCTCTGTCTGTTTCATATACATATTCACTATGTCAGCATACAATAAAGACAAGTATAACATGAAAAAATGAACAGCACAGTGTCGTGAAAACATTTTCTACATTTGTGTGTTTTGTCATTTGACAGTCATCATTGTCTTCACAGGCTCCTCCATCAAATCTCAAATGTTTTTTCTTTGAGGTAACAATGAAGGACAGTAGATGAGAGTTTAACCTGAAACTATAGCTGAGTATGTTCATGTGGATGTGGACTCTGATGACAACAGATGTTGATGTAGCTTGTGAAGGTGAAGTAGTTCAATAAGTTTGTGTAAAGTACAGACTGATATAGAATTTATAATAGTAAGCATTACTCTTGATCGTCTTTGAAAACAGCAGCTGGTTTGATGTTTGTGGTCATGGCTGAAGTCTTCCTGTGGTGCAGACTTTGTGTTTTTCATTGTTGTTTATTTTCTTTATTATTATCTGTATTATCTATTTTTGTACAAATACAGAGGCTGATATTATTTAGTCAAAGCAGGTACAGTAGGTCAGTTTTCTGTTTCTTTTTATACTTTGACTTTAGAGGCCTCGTGACTTTCACACCAGTTGCTCTCAGAGCACACTGTGCTGTCTCTTCCTGTGAAGTGATGTGTATCTCACTCCTCCCTCCCCCTGACAGACCATTAGACTCTCTATGAGCACGCTTGGCATTCATCAGTGTGTTTTTTATCAGACACCAAATATGTCCTCTGCAGACAAAGTGAGACACAGAAAGCAACACAAGAAAACAACGGACCATGAATACAGGAACTTTATTGAAATTTAAAATTGCCGCCCATTCCCCACGTGTTTACATGTGGATGGTGCGTGGCAACAGATTAATATGATAAAGTAAGACTAAATATGTTCACAGGAAATGAGCGATTACATGTCATCCCTCTTTAAGTTGAAAAAAAGAGAAATGGTTAAATGTATTTAAGTGATAATAAATCAATCAACGATTATTATATGAAACAAAAATAGCCTATAGTCTGTATGTGAAGCAGATCAGTTTGAATCACTGAGTGACTCAATCTCTATTCAAGTTACAACATCAGAACTTTATTGCAAAAGTTAATGTTTGACAAGGCATACAAAAGTCCAAAAGTATATTCATATGATACAGCATCAGTTGAGTCTCCTGGCTCTATCTGGTGGAAGCATAAATAACATTTGGCTCCGGCTCTCTTCTTCTTGCTTTGGGTTGAATTTTCACTGCTGCATAGTTCAGGTCATCAGATCTCACGTTCTGTATAAAGAGTATTTTCAGTCTTAATGTGGTGACTTGACATGAGTTTAATTTCCACAGTATAATCTGACAGATACTAGATTTTATGGACAATCCCAATACTGATATTTGGTCAGTGTCCACTTCTGAAAATCTGATTAAAAAATAATGACAATAAAATGCGTAATTTCAAATATTGTGACAAACATATTTACTCTTTGGGACATTATACATTTGAAAAATAAACTTGTTAATGCTCTCAAATGGATAAACTATCAAAAGGAGACACTGTTTGTTAAACACCTTAAAAACAATCAGATAATTCATAATAATTTATAAGAAGATACAATATAGTCCAGGTGTTTTTCGGTCGAGTTCTATCAAACAACAAATAAAAGTAAGTATTAAAATTGGACTCACCTCTCTTTGCTCTGGACTCTGTTCTTCTTTATGAGCTAAGTGACAGAAACAAAACATCTGGTCAGTTCATTGATCATTGTCTTTGGTAAACCAGGAGTTTAGCATTTTTCCAGCATATTGACACAACTTTAAGAACATTTCCACTCACAACAAAAGCAAATGTACGACAGACACAGTGTCTGACAAAGTACCTGTCTGAAGTTTCCTGATTTTAACAACCAGACCAATGATGACCATCAGAAGGACAACAGTCAGACTCCCCAGGATCACACTGGTCAGCTTTGCTATTACTTCAGACTCGTCTACAAGACAGATCATTAAGTTAGACTGTGTTTTCTCTTTAGAGACTCAAATTAAAATGGACCAAACTGAATTTAGCTGAACTGTTTCATGTTCAAACATTTGATAATCTGCACAATGAAAGAAATCTTATTTTACACTTGCTGTCCATGTCGTTATGTGGTTCATCATATGGTTCATCATGTGGTTCATCATGTGGCTCATCATGTGGTTCATCACTGCCTTTGAATGCAATGCAGATCAGATAATTCTTGATTTTGTTTTTATAGATTTATGTCAAAATGAATAAAAAACAATCACTTTGTTGCTGTAAAATGTTGTTTTCAGACAATTCAAAACCCATTTTGCAGTATGAGCAGAAACAACTTTATGTTAGACTTTAGAATGACCTTACCTTTAATGATTAAACGTGTTTCAGTGAAGGTTAGATTTCCGTTTGAGTAAAATCCACAGAAATACAATCCAGAGTCAGATACATTGACCTTGTTGATGTTGAGAGAGACAGTGGAGGTGTTGGATGTCATGTTAAATCTTCCACCTTTATATCCATCACAGTAATTAGCGTCACTGTTTTGAGAACTGAGTAAAACAGAGATGCAGTTGAATTTGGTTTTGTCGACCAGTCTGAACCAGAATCTTATACTTTTGTTGTCAATGTTGTCACTCAGCAGTTTAACATCTTCACCAAGCTGAGCCTCCACAGTCTGAGACCCAGAAACTGAGATCCAGCCTGAAACAAACAGACGACATGAGATTAACTTGTTGTAAAGTAACATGAAGGTAAACATCTCTTAATAAAAGTTTACAAATAAATATATGAGTTCCCATTACAGCACGTTAAAAATAAAATGATAAACTAAACAATGTAGCTGAGAATATTTTGATGTCTGTACTTACTGAGGCTGCAGAGAATGAAAGCTGTTATCAAAGTGAAGTTCATCATTGTGCGTATGACTGAAGCTCTGCGATGTCCAGATGTAGAGTGAGCCCCAGGAAGGCTGTGCTCAGTGTAAAGAGAGCTGTTTTTTGTTGCTTATCTTGTTCCTCAAACTGACACGCTGTCAGGAGAGTGAAGAGTGTTGACACAAACGTTTAGACTTAACGAGTACGAGACAAACTTATTTTTCAGAAAATGATATTTCATGATTATGTTGACAACAAAGTACATTCCATACAATTAACTTGGATATATTGAAAAAGAAAAGGATGACACATAGCACGTAGTTAAGTCAAGATGACTTAACGAGTACAAAACAAATAGACAATAGACAAACAGAATAACTTCCCCGGGTTTCTGCTTATGCCTGTGAAATTGTTTGGGTCAAATTAGTTCCAGTTTTCTCTCTCTCTCTCTCTCTCTCTCGCTCTGTTGCTCTCTCTCTCTTTGTCAAACCATCGGACACAAACCAAATCAAATTAAACTTCTTTGTGTCACTATTTTGCAGCGTAAGTGGTGAGCCAATCACAGATTTTGAAGCTGGTTTTATGAAATAAACAAATCCAGATCACAGCAGGTAGAGTATCAGAGTGTTCTCCATGAATCCACCTGGACAGCCTCAGCTTCAATGACATTTCAGGCTGACCGTGGAGGAGTTTGACCGATCTAAGCATCTGATCTGACTGCGTTTTTTCCAAAACTTGGATCCAGGTCAACTTCTCTGTCGCAGGCTGCTGAGTGTTTTGCCGATCACCCCTGCGGCCGACCTCCACTCAAATGAATGGAAAAACCTGTGTTTATGTGACGTGATGTTCTTTTTGGTATTGTGCTTCCATTCAGCCTTTCACAGTTATATTATCATGACCGCTCTGTTTGACTTGTCTCTTGCTGTATCAGCTTGTTGAAGACTCAGCTGTGTGTGTCCAGAAACACTCAGCTGTGTGGGAATCACCACATGGAAGAGAAGAAGCCTGAGCATGGTGTCCACACACTGATGGTAGGCTCTCATACAGTTATTTGAGAGCCTTGATGTTGTAAGTTGTTTTGAATGAACTTTGTATTTTCTAAAAGTTGAGACCTACCACAAAATGTCCTCCAGTTAAAGACTCTGTCATCTGGCTGTGCACGTGTGAGGATGCACATGGCATTTTTTCTGCATGCAGGGTGCAGATGCATGAAAGTGAAAGAGTGAAAAGATTTTTAGGACATTTATTAGTGTGGTCTGTAAAGAAGGTGACAGTTACAATTTCATCAACAGTGATATAGTATGTAAGTGCATTTGTACGTGTACAACAAAACTATCTTCATGTTTTAAGAGAAAACTGAAGCTTTTGTGTGAACGTAGTACAACTTGTGCTGCATGTGGTTTAATAGCAAAGAGCTGAAGGCCAGTCTTCCTGTGGCTTTGTTCTGTTTTCACCACAGTGTTAAATGACAGGGGGATGGGGGTACAAGACTTGTTGCATGTCTGCACGTTCATGCACAAAAAAGAGAAGTATAACATGAAAAAATGAACAGCACAGTGTCGTGAAAACATTTTCTACATTTGTGTGTTTTGTCATTTGACAGTCATTGTTGTCTTCACAGGCTCCTCCATCAAATCTCAAAGGTTTTTTCTTTGAGATAACTGTTGTGACTATCAGTCTATCTTAAAATAATGCCAGGTCTACGCAGTTGTCCGGGAGTTTCTTATTTGTACTCTCGTTTTCTTATTTGTACTTTTTATTTACTTTTGAGTTAGTGGCAAATACAATACTGTCCCTGACCATTTCCTCGCTGTTTGCATAGCCACAGTCTTTAACGTGCAATTTGAGCTCTGTTACAAAATGTTCAAATGACTCACCACTCCCCTGCGTCTTCTCATGGAACGTATATCTGGCAAATATGGGGTTAGCTTTCGGCGTGAGGTATGCTGAAAATCCATCATAGTACGTCTTTAGTAGCTTAGCATCATCCTCCGTTAATATCCAAGTGTTGCTTATGTCCCGTCCTTTGTCCCCGATCCACAGCAGGAGAAAACTGCATTTTTCTTCCTCTGATTACTTTTTGAGCGGGCCTGTGAACATGAGCTCGGCGTGTTGTTTGAATTGCCGCCATGCATCAGGTAAGTTGGATGATTCCCAGTCCATCCGCGGGGTCGGGACACCGAAAGCCTCCATTTCTTCTTATTTCTTGTTTAACGAGTGGGTTCGTAGTCTAACTTTCACTCTGACACCATGTTGTGACTATCAGTCTATCTTAAAATAATGCCAGGTCCACGCAGTTGTCCGGGAGTTTCTTATTCGTACTTTTTATTTTTCCTTATCGCTCCCTTATCTCACAGGTTACATTCAGCGCCTTACTATTCCTTTCCGGTTCTGTGTAACTTCAAAATAAAAGTCTGTGTCTGTGACAGCGGTTCTAAACATTACAATAACAATGAAGGTGAAGTAGTTCAATAAGTTTGTGTAAAGTACAGACTGATATAGAATTTATAATAGTAAGCATTACTCTTGGTCGTCTTTGAAAACAGCAGCTGGTTTGATGTTTGTGGTCATGGCTGAAGTCTTCCTGTGGTGCAGACTTTGTTTTTTCATTGTTGTTTATTTTCTTTATTATTATCTGTATTATCTATTTTTGTACAAATACAGAGGCTGATATTATTTAGTCAAAGCAGGTACAGTAGGTCAGTTTTCTCTGTTTCTTTTTATACTTTGACTTTAGAGGCCTCGTGACTTTCACACCAGTTGCTCTCAGAGCACACTGTGCTGTCTCTTCCTGTGAAGTGATGTGTATCTCACTCCTCCCTCCCCCTGACAGACCATTAGACTCTCTATGAGCACGCTTGGCATTCATCAGTGTGTTTTTTATCACACATCAAATATGTCCTCTGCAGACAAAGTGAGACACAGAAAGCAACACAAGAAAACAACGGACCATGAATACAGGAACTTTATTGAAATTTAAAATTGCTGCCCATTCCCCACGTGTTTACATGTGGGTGGTGCGTGGCAACAGATTAATATGATAAAGTAAGACTAAGTATGTTCACAGGAAATGAGCGATTACATGTCATCCCTCTTTAAGTTGAAAAAAAGAGAAATGGTTAAACGTATTTCAGTGATAATAAATCAATCAATGATTATTATATGAAACAAAAATAGCCTATAGTCTGTATGTGAAGCAGATCAATTTGAATCACTGAGTGACTCAATCTCTATTCAAGTTACAACATCAGAACTTTATTGCAAAATTTAATGTTTGACAAGCCGTCCAAAAGTATATTAATATGATACTGCATCAGTTGAGTCTCCTGGCTCTATCTGGTGGAAGCATAAATAACATTTGGCTCCGGCTCTCTTCTTCTTGCTTTGGGTTGAAATTTCACTGCTGCATAGTTCAGGTCATCAGATCTCACGTTCTGTATAAAGAGTATTTTCAGTCTCAATGTGATGACTTGACATGAGTTTAATTTCCACAATATAATCTGACAGATAGTGGATTTTATGGACAATCCCAATACTGATATTTGGTCAGTGTCCACTTCTGAATGTGTACAATGAACAAATATTTTTGTTAATACTTCCTTAATTTTATTGTTTCAAAGATTGTGACAGATATATTTATCTGTGAGACATTTTACAGTTGGAAAAAAACCTGTTAGTGCTTTCTAATGGATAAACTATAAAAAACACATTGTTTGTAAAACACCTCAAAAATAATCTGATAAATTTATAATAATTGATCAGAAAAAGACCATGATTTCTTCTTACACATCGACGCATAGATAAATATGTTCTTACCAATGCAGCCATTTTTCAGGCTAAAGCTAATGTTAGCTGATACAATATAGTCCAGGTGTTTTTCGGTTCAAAACATGAGTTCTATCAAACAACAAATAAAAGTAAGTATTAAAATTGGACTCACCTCTCTTTGCTCTGGACTCTGTTCTTCTTTATGAGCCAAGTGACAGAAACAAAACATCTGGTCAGTTCATTGATCATTGTCTTTGGTAAACCAGGAGTTTAGCATTTTTGCAGCATATTGACACAACTTTAAGAACATTTCCACTCACAACAAAAGCAAATGTACGACAGACACAGTGTCTGACAAAGTACCTGTCTGAAGTTTCCTGATTTTAACAACCAGACCAATGATGACCATCAGAAGGACAACAGTCAGACTCCCCAGGATCACACTGGTCAGCTTTGCTATTACTTCAGACTCGTCTACAAGACAGATCATTAAGTTAGACTGTGTTTTCTCTTTAGAGACTCAAATTAAAATGGACCAAACTGAATTTAGCTGAACTGTTTCATGTTCAAACATTTGATAATCTGCACAATGAAAGAAATCGTATTTTACACTTGCTGTCCACGTCGTCAACAACCACTTTGACATTTAAAAAAAATCTATATTGCAGTATGATCAGAAACAACTTTACTTTATTAGAATGACCTTACCTTTAACAATTAAACGTGTTTCAGTGAAGGTTAGAATTCCTTTTGAGTAAGTTCCACAGAAATACAATCCAGAGTCAGATACATCGACTTTTTTGATGTTGAGAGAGACAGTGGAGTTGTTGGATGTCATGTTAAATCTTCCACCTTGAGATCTATCACAGTTTTTAGCGTCACTGTTAGAATCGACTAAAACAGAGATGCAGCTGATCTTAGTTCTGTTGACAAGTCTGAACCAGAATCTTATACTTTTGTTGTCAATGTTGTCACTCAGCAGTTTAACATCTTCACCAAGCTCAGCCTCCACAGTCTGAGACCCAGAAACTGAGATCCAGCCTGAAACAAACAGACGACATGAGATTAACTTGTTGTAAAGTAACATGAAGGTAAACATCTCTTAATAAAAGTTTACTAATAAATATATGAGTTCCCATTACAGCACGTTAAAAATAAAATGATAAACTTAACAATGTAGCTGAGAATACTTTGATGTCTGTACTTACTGAGGCTGCAGAGAATGAAAGCTGTTATCAAAGTGAAGTTCATCATTGTGCGTATGACTGAAGCTCTGCGATGTCCAGATGTAGAGTGAGCCCCAGGAAGGCTGTGCTCAGTGTAAAGAGAGCTGTTTTTTGTTGCTTATCTTGTTCCTCAAACTGACACGCTGTCAGGAGAGTGAAGAGTGTTGACGCAAACGTTTAGACTTAACGAGTACGAGACAAACTTATTTTTCAGAAAATGCTATTTCATGATTATGTTCACAACAAAGTACATTCCATACAATTAACTTGGATATATTGAAAAAGAAAAGGATGACACATGGCACGTAACTTGACCTCATCAGAAGGCTGAGAGGTGTCAGAAAATCTAATGCTATAGAGTGACTGAACAACAGCAAGGTAGTCAAGCTGAGAAAAATGTTAACAGCACTGACTGGCAGTATTTTGCATTGGATGATATTATTTCCTACTGATGAGAAAACAGTACATACTGTAGTTAAGTCAAGATTAAATTAAATTAAAAACAATCTATCTGAAACTATCTGCCACACACTGTGGCCGTGACTTAACAAGGTCACACACTGTTGCCACCTTTTCCAAACAAAACCGATGTTATCACGGGCTATACCAACCACCTTTCTCTAGAGCTCCTTACTCTCACTGAGACTAGGATCAAACTGGAGAACACAGCCACCCCAACTGCACTCTCTACTAATTATACACTCTCCCACACCCCCCGTCCATCTGGTTGAGGAGGAGGGACTGGCCTGCTAAGCGCGGATTCACACAGGATCAGGCGCTGCGGCAAAAACTGAGCTTCTTCATTCATTTCAGTGGGGGTCGTGCGTTTCCTGCGTTTGAAGGCACATCACCTCCAGCTGAACCTGTCAAAAACTGAACTGCTGGTCCTCCCAGCTAAACCTACAATACACCACAACATCAACATCAGAATTGACTCCCTGTGTCTTGCCCTGCCAGGGTCAGGGTCCAATCATGTCGCCTCAGTTGCCCAGTCATGCCGCTTTGCACTTTACAACATCAGAAAAATCAGCCCTTACTTAACTCAACATGCCACTCAACGCCTGACACAAGCTGTGGTCATCTCAAGACTAGATTACTGTAATGCCCTCCTGACGGGCCTTCCAGCCTGCACAGTGAAACCCCTTCAGATGATCCAGAACGCGGCAGCGTGCCTTGTCTACAACCAACCCAAAAGGTCACATGGCACCCTGCTGCTCATCGAGCTCCACTGGCTACTTGTTGCAGCCCGTATTAAATTCAAATCTCTAATGCTCGCCTACAAAGTTGTCTCCGGTACTGCACCTACATACTTGAATGCCCTTATACAGGCATTTGTTACCTCACGACCGCTGCGCTCCTCCAATGAACGACGCCTGGCTCTCCCACCTGTTCGTTCAAGGCAATCCAGACTTTTCTCGTCTGTTGTTCCCCGTTGGTGGAACGCACTACCAGTTCCTACCAGAGCAGGGGCGTCCCTCTCTACCTTTAAAAAACTCCTGAAGACCCAGCTCTTCAGTAAGTACCTTCTCTCCTAGACCTACCAACTATACATGATAAATCTAACCCTTTAAGAATTGTCACAGCACTTATTGCTGCACTAACGCTTTCACACTATACCTTGATTGTTCCCTTCTCTGTAAGTCACTTTGGATAAAAGCGTCAGCTAAATGACTAAATGTAAATGTAAGGTACAGGTTTGTACATCCCCTTCAACATGACAATAGAGACAAAATAGCATCAACAATGCAGCAGTTTTGTTTAATAGAGAATGGTGTTATACGTCCAGCTTGCAATGTTTATTATCAGAAGGCCCTGTTGTGCATTATTTCTCATCACAATAGAGGCATTGAAATATGAAGTTACTGTATTACACTCACTGAAAACTGGGCTTAACTGAGATGTTAAGTTATCCTTGAACTATTATTGATGACTTTGTGGCTCCACACAGGTCAACCAATGTTGTTGTCTACAATTATGATATGTTTAATTTGTCTTCACAAACTCTTCTTCAATATGCTATTTGTGTTTTTTGCTGCAGTGAACTGAATTCTCTGAGCAGCAGAAACCTGTTAGATGAGAGTTTAACCTGAAACTATAGCTGAGTATGTTCATGTGGATGTGGACTCTGATGACAACAGATGTTGATGTAGCTTGTGAAGGTGAAGTAGTTCAATAAGTTTGTGTAAAGTACAGATTGATATAGAATTTATAATAGTAAGCATTACTCTTGGTCGTCTTTGAAAACAGCAGCTGGTTTGATGTTTGTGGTCATGGCTGAAGTCTTCCTGTGGTGCAGACTTTGTTTTTTCATTGTTGTTTATTTTCTTTATTATTATCTGTATTATCTATTTTTGTACAAATACAGAGGCTGATATTATTTAGTCAAAAGCAGGTACAGTAGGTCAGTCTTCTCTGTTTCTTTTTATACTTTGACTTTAGAGGCCTCGTGACTTTCACACCAGTTGTTCTCAGAGCACACTGTGCTGTCTCTTCCTGTGAAGTGATGTGTATCTCACTCCTCCCTCCCCCTGACAGACCATTAGACTCTCTATGAGCACACTTAGCATTCATCACTGTGCTTTGTGTCTTATCACACACCAAATATGTCCTTGTTCCTCTCAGAGGAAGATGGAAGGTAGACAAAGTGAGAGAGACGGAAAGAAACACAAGAAAATAATAGAATGAATACAGGAACTTTATTAAAATAAGAAAATGCTGCCCATTCCACATATCTTTAAATGTTTACATGTTGACATGTGGGTGGTGCCATGCAACAGATTAATATTATGAAGCATCATTTCTAGTTGGAGCTGCAGTTCCAGTTGTTTTCTGAGTCTATTTGGTGGCAGCATAAATCACACAAGTCTCCTCTTGTCTCTCTGAAGCAGGTCTTCTGTTTCTAACTGTCTTTGGAAGAAACTTCAGCGCTGCAGAGTTCAGGTTATCAGAGCCCAGATTCTGTAAATCAAAGTATTTAGGGTCATACACAGTATCTCACACACTTTAACTACATTTTTCAGGAACTCGTACATAATCTGTGCTGGCCCAGGCTCCCTGGAGGCAAAACAGTTTTTTAGACTTTGAAGTAAGAAAGATGAATCATGAAGTTGTTTCAGTCACATACTGTACACAAACACTGGTTTGCAAGGTTAAGGTTCATCATTAGTTAAGTTAAGGGTTAACAAATGTTCTTCCCATGTCTTCCTTAAATTTGTCCTTTCAAAGATTGTGACAAAGATATTTACTCTGTGGGACATTTTAAAAAATAAACTTGTTAGTGCTCTCTAATGGACAAACTAAAAAGGAGACACTGTTTGTAAAGCACCTCTAAAATAATCTGATAATTAATGATAAGTGATAATTATTCAACTGCAGTTTCTTGTTACTCATTGGCTGGTATATTTTGATTCAGTCGAGTTCTATCAAAGAACAAATAAAAGTAAGTATTAAAATTGGACTCACCTCTTTTTGCTCTGGACTCTGTTCTTCTTTATGAGCTAAGTGACAGAAACAAAACATCTGGTCAGTTCATTGATCATTGTCTTTGGTAAACCAGGAGTTTAGCATTTTTGCAGCATATTGACACAACTTTAAGAACATTTCCACTCACAACAAAAGCAAATGTACGACAGACACAGTGTCTGACAAAGTACCTGTCTGAAGTTTCCTGATTTTAACAACCAGACCAATGATGACCATCAGAAGGAAAACAGTCAGACTCCCCAGGATCACACTGGTCAGCTTTGCTCTTCCTTCAGACACCACAGCTTTGTAGACACAAGACAGATCATTAAGTTAGACTGTGTTTTCTCTTTAGAGACTCAAATTAAAATGGACCAAACTGAATTTAGCTGAACTGTTTCATGTTCAAACATTTGATAATCTGCACAATGAAAGAAATCGTATTTTACACTTGCTGTCCACGTCGTCAACAACCACTTTGACATTTAAAAAAAATCTATATTGCAGTATGATCAGAAACAACTTTACTTTATTAGAATGACCTTACCTTTAACAATTAAACGTGTTTCAGTGAAGGTTAGAATTCCTTTTGAGTAAGTTCCACAGAAATACAATCCAGAGTCAGATACATCGACTTTTTTGATGTTGAGAGAGACAGTGGAGGTGTTGGATGTCATGTTAAATCTTCCACCTTGAGATCTATCACAGTTTTTAGCGTCACTGTTAGAATCGACTAAAACAGAGATGCAGCTGATCTTAGTTCTGTCGACCAGTCTGAACCAGAATCTTATACTTTTGTTGTCAATGTTGTCACTCAGCAGTTTAACATCTTCACCAAGCTCAGCCTCCACAGTCTGAGACCCAGAAACTGAGATCCAGCCTGAAACAAACAGACGACATGAGATTAACTTGTTGTAAAGTAACATGAAGGTAAACATCTCTTAATAAAAGTTTACAAATAAATATATGAGTTCCCATTACAGCACGTTAAAAATAAACTAATGAACTTAACAATGTAGCTGAGAATACTTTGATGTCTGTACTTACTGAGGCTGCAGAGAATGAAAGCTGTTATCAAAGTGAAGTTCATCATTGTGCGTATGACTGAAGCTCTGCGATGTCCAGATGTAGAGTGAGCCCCAGGAAGGCTGTGCTCAGTGTAAAGAGAGCTGTTTTTTGTTGCTTATCTTGTTCCTCAAACTGACACGCTGTCAGGAGAGTGAAGAGTGTTGACACAAACGTTTAGACTTAACGAGTACGAGACAAACTTATTTTTCAGAAAATGCTATTTCATGATTATGTTGACAACAAAGTACATTCCATACAATTAACTTGGATATATTGAAAAAGAAAAGGATGACACATGGCACGTAACTTGACCTCATCAGAAGGCTGAGAGGTGTCAGAAAATCTAATGCTATAGAGTGACTGAACAACAGCAAGGTAGTCAAGCTGAGAGAAATGTTAACAGCACTGACTGGCAGAATTTTGCATTGGATGATATTATTTCCTACTGATGAGAAAACAGTACATACTGTAGTTAAATCAAGATTAAATTAAATTAAAAACAATCTATCTGAAACTATCTGCCACACACTGTGGCCGTGACTTAACAAGGTCACACACTGTTGCCACCTTTTCCAAACAAAACCGATGTTATCGGGCTATACCAACCACCTTTCTCTAGAGCTCCTTACTCTCACTGAGACTAGGATCAAACTGGAGAACACAGCCACCCCAACTGCACTCTCTACTAATTATACACTCTCCCACACCCCCCGTCCATCTGGTCGAGGAGGAGGGACTGGCCTGCTAAGCGCGGATTCACACAGGATCAGGCGCTGCGGCAAAAACTGAGCTTCTTCATTCATTTCAGTGGGGGTCGTGCGTTTCCTGCGTTTGAAGGCACATCACCTCCAGCTGAACCTGTCAAAAACTGAACTGCTGGTCCTCCCAGCTAAACCTACAATACACCACAACATCAACATCAGAATTGACTCCCTGTGTCTTGCCCTGCCAGGGTCAGGGTCCAATCATGTCGCCTCAGTTGCCCAGTCATGCCGCTTTGCACTTTACAACATCAGAAAAATCAGCCCTTACTTAACTCAACATGCCACTCAACGCCTGACACAAGCTGTGGTCATCTCAAGACTAGATTACTGTAATGCCCTCCTGACGGGCCTTCCAGCCTGCACAGTGAAACCTCTTCAGATGATCCAGAACGCGGCAGCGTGCCTTGTCTACAACCAACCCAAAAGGTCACATGGCACCCTGCTGCTCATCGAGCTCCACTGGCTACTTGTTGCAGCCCGTATTAAATTCAAATCTCTAATGCTCGCCTACAAAGTTGTCTCCGGTACTGCACCTACATACTTGAATGCCCTTATACAGGCATTTGTTACCTCACGACCGCTGCGCTCCTCCAATGAACGACGCCTGGCTCTCCCACCTGTTCGTTCAAGGCAATCCAGACTTTTCTCGTCTGTTGTTCCCCGTTGGTGGAACGCACTACCAGTTCCTACCAGAGCAGGGGCGTCCCTCTCTACCTTTAAAAAACTCCTGAAGACCCAGCTCTTCAGTAAGTACCTTCTCTCCTAGACCTACCAACTATACATGATAAATCTAACCCTTTAAGAATTGTCACAGCACTTATTGCTGCACTAACGCTTTCACACTATACCTTGATTGTTCCCTTCTCTGTAAGTCACTTTGGATAAAAGCGTCAGCTAAATGACTAAATGTAAATGTAAGGTACAGGTTTGTACATCCCCTTCAACATGACAATAGAGACAAAATAGCATCAACAATGCAGCAGTTTTGTTTAATAGAGAATGGTGTTATACGTCCAGCTTGCAATGTTTATTATCAGAAGGCCCTGTTGTGCATTATTTCTCATCACAATAGAGGCATTGAAATATGAAGTTACTGTATTACACTCACTGAAAACTGGGCTTAACTGAGATGTTAAGTTATCCTTGAACTATTATTGATGACTTTGTGGCTCCACACAGGTCAACCAATGTTGTTGTCTACAATTATGATATGTTTAATTTGTCTTCACAAACTCTTCTTCAATATGCTATTTGTGTTTTTTGCTGCAGTGAACTGAATTCTCTGAGCAGCAGAAACCTGTTAGATGAGAGTTTAACCTGAAACTATAGCTGAGTATGTTCATGTGGATGTGGACTCTGATGACAACAGATGTTGATGTAGCTTGTGAAGGTGAAGTAGTTCAATAAGTTTGTGTAAAGTACAGATTGATATAGAATTTATAATAGTAAGCATTACTCTTGGTCGTCTTTGAAAACAGCAGCTGGTTTGATGTTTGTGGTCATGGCTGAAGTCTTCCTGTGGTGCAGACTTTGTTTTTTCATTGTTTTTTATTTTCTTTATTATTATCTGTATTATCTATTTTTGTACAAATACAGAGGCTGATATTATTTAGTCAAAAGCAGGTACAGTAGGTCAGTCTTCTCTGTTTCTTTTTATACTTTGACTTTAGAGGCCTTGTGACTTTCACACCAGTTGTTCTCAGAGCACACTGTGCTGTCTCTTCCTGTGAAGTGATGTGTATCTCACTCCTCCCTCCTCCTGACAGACCATTAGACTCTCTATGAGCACACTTAGCATTCATCACTGTGCTTTGTGTCTTATCACACACCAAATATGTCCTTGTTCCTCTCAGAGGAAGATGGAAGGTAGACAAAGTGAGAGAGACGGAAAGAAACACAAGAAAATAATAGAATGAATACAGGAACTTTATTAAAATAAGAAAATGCTGCCCATTCCACATATCTTTAAATGTTTACATGTTGACATGTGGGTGGTGCCATGCAACAGATTAATATTATGAAGCATCATTTCTAGTTGGAGCTGCAGTTCCAGTTGTTTTCTGAGTCTATTTGGTGGCAGCATAAATCACACAAGTCTCCTCTTGTCTCTCTGAAGCAGGTCTTCTGTTTCTAACTGTCTTTGGAAGAAACTTCAGCGCTGCAGAGTTCAGGTTATCAGAGCCCAGATTCTGTAAATCAGAGTATTTAGGGTCATACACAGTATCTCACACACTTTAACTACATTTTTCAGGAACTCGTACATAATCTGTGCTGGCCCAGGCTCCCTGGAGGCAAAACAGTTTTTTAGACTTTGAAGTAAGAAAGATGAATCATGAAGTTGTTTCAGTCACATACTGTACACAAACACTGGTTTGCAAGGTTAAGGTTCATCATTAGTTAAGTTAAGGGTTAACAAATGTTCTTCCCATGTCTTCCTTAAATTTGTCCTTTCAAAGATTGTGACAAAGATATTTACTCTGTGGGACATTTTAAAAAATAAACTTGTTAGTGCTCTCTAATGGACAAACTAAAAAGGAGACACTGTTTGTAAAGCACCTCTAAAATAATCTGATAATTAATGATAAGTGATAATTATTCAACTGCAGTTTCTTGTTACTCATTGGCTGGTATATTTTGATTCAGTCGAGTTCTATCAAAGAACAAATAAAAGTAAGTATTAAAATTGGACTCACCTCTCTTTGCTCTGGACTCTGTTCTTCTTTATGAGCTAAGTGACAGAAACAAAACATCTGGTCAGTTCATTGATCATTGTCCTTGGTAAACCAGGAGTTTAGCATTTTTCAGGCATATTGACACAACTTTTTTTTTTTTTTTTTTAATTAGATATTTTTTGGCCTTTTCATGCTTTTTATTTGATAGAGACAGCTGAAGAGTGACAGAAATGTTGGGAGAGAGAGATGGAGAACGACATGCAGCAAAGGGTTGCGGGTCGGACCCGAACCATGGGCCGCTGCGGCAAGGCTTCGCACATGGGGTGGATGCTCAACCAACTGAGCTAATCGACACCCCATATTGACACAACTTTAAGAACATTTCCACTCACAACAAAAGCAAATGTACGACAGACACAGTGTCTGACAAAGTACCTGTCTGAAGTTTCCTGATTTTAACAACCAGACCAATGATGACCATCAGAAGGACAACAGTCAGACTCCCCAGGATCACACTGGTCAGCTTTGCTATTACTTCAGACTCGTCTACAAGACAGATCATTAAGTTAGACTGTGTTTTCTCTTTAGAGACTCAAATTAAAATGGACCAAACTGAATTTAGCTGAACTGTTTCATGTTCAAACATTTGATAATCTGCACAATGAAAGAAATTTTATTTTACACTTGCTGTCCACGTCGTCATGTGGTTCATCATGTGGTTCATCATGTGGTTCATCATGTGGTTCATCACTGCCTTTGAATGCAATGCAGATCAGATAATTCTTGATTTTGTTTTTATAGATTTATGTCAGAATGAATAAAAAACAATCACTTTGTTGCTGTAAAATGTTGTTTTCAGACAATTCAAAACCCATTTTGCAGTATGAGCAGAAACAACTTTATGTTAGACTTTAGAATGACCTTACCTTTAATGATTAAACGTGTTTCAGTGAAGGCTAGACTTTCTTTTGTGTAAGATCCACAGAAATACAATCCAGAGTCAGATACATTGACTTTTTTGATGTCAAGAGAGACAGTGGAGGTGTTGGATGTCATTTTAAATCTTCCACCTTTATATCCATCACAGTATTTAGCTTCACTGACAGAAGTGACCAAAGCAGAGATGCAGCTGACCTTGGTTCTGTTGACCAGTCTATACCAGAATGTCATATGGTTGTTGGCAATGTTGTCACTCAGCAGTTTAACATCTTCACCAAGCTGAGCCTCCACAGTCTGAGACCCAGAAACTGAGATCCAGCCTGAAACAAACAGACGACATGAGATTAACTTGTTGTAAAGTAACATGAAGGTAAACATCTCTTAATAAAAGTTTACAAATAAATATATGAGTTCCCATTACAGCACGTTAAAAATAAAATGATAAACTTAACAATGTAGCTGAGAATACTTTGATGTCTGTACTTACTGAGGCTGCAGAGAATGAAAGCTGTTATCAAAGTGAAGTTCATCATTGTGCGTATGACTGAAGCTCTGCGATGTCCAGATGTAGAGTGAGCCCCAGGAAGGCTGTGCTCAGTGTAAAGAGAGCTGTTTTTTGTTGCTTATCTTGTTCCTCAAACTGACACGCTGTCAGGAGAGTGAAGAGTGTTGACACAAACGTTTAGACTTAACGAGTACGAGACAAACTTATTTTTCAGAAAATGATAATTCATGATTATGTTGACAACAAAGTACATTCCATACAATAAACTTGGATATATTGAAAAAGATGATGTTTGTGGTCATGGCTGAAGTCTTCCTGTGGTGCAGACTTTGTGTTTTTCATTGTTGTTTATTTTCTTTATTATTATCTGTATTATCTATTTTTGTACAAATACAGAGGCTGATATTATTTAGTCAAAAGCAGGTACAGTAGGTCAGTTTTCTCTGTTTCTTTTATACTTTGACTTTAGAGGCCTCGTGACTTTCACACCAGTTGCTCTCAGAGCACACTGTGCTGTCTCTTCCTGTGAAGTGATGTCTATCTCACTCCTCCCTCCCCCTGACAGACCATTAGACTCTCTATGAGCACACTTAGCATTCATCACTGTGCTTTTTATCATACACCAAATATGTCCTCTGCAGACAAAGTGAGAGATATAGAAAAACACAAGAAAATAATAACTGCTAATAAATACAGGAACTTTATTAAAATAAAAAATTGCCACCCACTCCCCACATGTTTACATGTTTATATATTGACCTGTGGGTAGTGCCTGTCAACAGATTAATATTATGAAGTACAGTTTCAGTTAGAGCTGTAAGTCCACTTGCTTCCTGGGTCTATTTGGTGGCAGCATAAATAAGGAACTTCAGGAAGTTCAAGTTATCTCCCATCCCATTATCAGACTGTGTATTAAATGTTAATTATTATTTAGTATTCAGGGTCATATCATGTATCACAAGTTTTTCAGGAACGTTCACCTAATCAGTGCTGGCCCATGCTCCTTTGAAGCAAAACTGGTAGAAAGAAATTACTAAAATTACAACTAGTGGTGGGAGGCCTACAATTACTTTATGTGGTGGCGGTGGTGTAGGGCCCAGGTCCTGTCATCAGGGGTATGAGTCCTTGTTCTCTTTGTATGCTGTGGAGGCTGATGTGCTGGTGTGCAATCCCCCAAGGAGGGTTCATCCTGGGATTCATTTATTTTTAGTTTGTCCATTTCCTTTGATCACAGTTTAGATATTGTGGGTTGTGGATCTGGAGAACACCTGCATACTTTTGTCACACAGTGCAGAGGCCCTCACCAGTAGCCAAACCCAGGGCTCATGCAGACAAGCGCCACCACACACTGGGGACAAAGGGGTGGACAGGGGGGTTGTGGGATGAATTGGAAATGAATGCATGTGAAATAATGCATGTATGTGTGTATTCATGTATAGTATAGTTTCTGGCGTGTTGGAGTTACCAAAGGTTTAAATGGAGTTGAGAGTGATTTAGTGACAGACTCAAAGCTCTCATCAGGTTCATGGTGCACGTGGCTGTTGTTCTGCAATGTTCTGAAAGTTTTATGCTTGCTTCAACCAGTCACCTGAAATGACACCCTCCTGTCAATCAGTATCTGAACAGAATCTGAATAGTTGAGTTTTATAGAAAACCAGCTTCAGCACAGTTGTCTATATACATACATGTATTCATTCATTAAGTTGTCTTTCTATTTTTTCTTCATTTTAATTATTATTTTCCACATTTTAGAATCATACAAACAAACCAGAATATGTGTTATAGTTTAGTTTCTAAAATATAAACCACTATTTGCTTTGTTGACAGCTTTGCACACTCTTGTCATTCTCTCAGTCAGCTTCATGAGATGCTGAGCACTTGTTGGCTGCTTTGTCTTCCCTCTGCGGTCCGTCTCATCCCAAACCATGTCAACTGGGTTTAGGTCAGGTGTCCATTTGTTGTGTTTCTTGGCCAGAGCAATCCCCTTCTTGTTGTTCTTCCTCAGTAGTGGCTTCTTTGCAGCAATTCAGCCATGAAGGTCTGATTCACGCAGTCTCCTCTGAACAGTTGATGTAGAGACGTGCCTGCTTAGTCCACAGTGAAATAGGCTTAATAGCTTTTTGCTCCCTGAATGTTAGTGACTTAATATGTTCACAGAAAATGAGTGTTTACATGTCGTCCCTCTTTAAGTCGACATTTTACCGATGCAGGAAAACTTTCATCAAGCTATTCATACTAAATCAGTTGTCCCTGTCTCTGCCTGGTGTCAGGCCCAACAGGGGTTGGTACACCTTTCACACAAGTGATGTGTGCCTCTCTCACTCCTCCGCTGCTGCAGATGTCCATCTACCTCTCATTAAAAGAGCCTCTGGACAGTCATCATTGACCTTACTGAGTCCTCCATCAAACACCAATCATGTTTTTTAGCTAAATAGATTGGCTGAGAGAAAATGCTGAGAATTAAAGCTCTGCAGTCGGACGTTACTTGCAAATGAATGAACATCAGAACTTTATTGCAAAATCTAATGTTTGACAAGGCATACAAAAGTCCAATAGTATATTAATATGATACAGCATCAGTTGAGTGTCCTGGCTCTATCTGGTGGAAGCATAAATAACATTTGGCTCCGGCTCTCTTCTTCTTGCTTTGGGTTGAAATTTCACTGCTGCATAGTTCAGGTCATCAGATCTCACGTTCTGTATAAAGAGTATTTTCAGCCTTAATGTGATGACTTGACATGTGTTTAATTTCCACAGTATAATCTGACAGATACTGGATTTTATGGACAATCCCAATACTGACATTTGGTCAGTGTCCACTTCTGAAAATCTGATTAAAAAAATAATGCCAATAAAAATGTGTATTTAAAGTACTGGAAAGAACTTCACGAAGTTCAAGTTATCAGAAGTCAGATTGTTTTTTTAGTATTCATTTTAATTTAGTATTTAGGGTCATATACTGTATCTCACACTAGGTGAATATTGGTCACATACTGTACACAAACAAGTGCGCTTGTTTCTGATAGAGCAGGGGTCCCAGTTCGCTGACCACCTCATTGATCCTAACTGGCTAACAAGGCTAGCGTATTTGTCTTGTATATTTGAAAAACTGAATGGACTTAATGTGTCCTTGCGAGGTGAAAACACAAGCATCATGTCGCTGAGTGATAAAATCCACACATTCACGAGAAAGCTTGAGCCCTGGAATGAGCGAGTTGGAAACACCATTCACTGTAACGAGGGCAAATCATCTGACATCCGACCTGGAGGACGTTTTTTTTTTTAACTGTGACCGAACATTAAAAACAGAGTTTAATTCCAAGACGTTCGCTGAGTTTTGGATTTCAGTCGAGAGGGAATACCCACAGCTATCCAAGGAAGCTATGAATGCACTGATGCTGTTTGGCACTATGTGCGAAAAGACTTTCTCAGCACTCACCTACCTTAAAAATAAATGCAAATCGCAACTCAGTGTGGAGGATGATCTCCGAGTGGTGGTCTCCAAGAATGGACTTGTGCTGCAAGCACAGTGCCCACCCATCTCATTAGGTGAGGTTAACGTTGAAATAATAGTGTTGAAAAAATAATATTATGGTTGTTAGGCTGTTATGTTCTTTTGTGGTGTTATGCTTGTACTTTGGTATGCCTATTAGTGCGTGTGCTTCTACCACTTCGGTGATACAGAGGGTCGCGACTCACGGGTACCGTTATTTTGGGTGTCACGGGCTGAAAAGTTTGGGAACCCCTGTATTAGTGGATGCTGCTCTCTATGAACACTGTTTTTTCAGGGAAATGTGTCCTGTGGGAAAGGTGGGAAAAGTGACCTGAATGTTGTGGATGATTCTTTCTCTATAACAGTGACCATGAGGAAGCCAAGAAGTAGTCTGCTTGTTAGGTGTACATGATGGATGATAAACCTGGACTGCTATGATGTGTATATGACTTAAACCGACGCAAGAGTTATCCTGTAAAGACACCTGCTGTTATGACCTAAACAAGCGAATGAGACTGTACTACACATTTTACATTGGTATTTATTGTTGTTTTGTGTAGAAGTGTGAAAGCAGATATTGACTTATCTAACTGAGGCTTGCATGAAGTGATGGGTGGAGTAGTCAAACAGTCAATTGTGTGGCGGTGTGTGGGAGTGAGGGGGTCTAAGGTGGGCTGCTGGGGGTGTGTGTATATTTGAACGTAACCGCTGTGAAACAATCAGGAAATAACTTTTTATTTCACTGATTAACCGGCTTTATTGAGGCCGGCACTGGCTCACTGTCATTGACTGTCTATGTCTCTTGGCCAAAAGTCTGTCTGTCTGTCTCCCTCTCTCAGTGAAAGTTTTTCTTATTAGTGTGGTCTGTAAAGAAGGTGACAGAATACTATATCAGTACTGATAGAATTATAGCTAAGTGCATTTGTACGTGTACAACAAAACTATCTTCATGTTTTAAGTGAAAACAGTGAAGCTTTTGTGTGAACGTAGTACAGCTTGTGCTGCATGTGGTTTAACAGCAAAGAGCTGAAGGCCAATCTTCCTGTGGCTTTGTTCTGTTTTCACCACAGTGTTAAATGACAGGGGGGTGGGGGTACAAGACTTGTTGCATGTCTGCACGTTCATGCAAACACAGCCGGGGCAGAAAGCTAACCGTCTGTCTGTTTCATATACATATTCACTATGTCAGCATACAATATAGACAAGTATAACATGAAAAAATGAACAGCACAGTGTCGTGAAAACATTTTCAACATTTGTGTGTTTTGTCATTTGACAGTCATCATTGTCTTCACAGGCTCCTCCATCAAATCTCAAATGTTTTTTCTTCTCAAGATTACAATGAAGGTGAAGTAGCTTAATAAGTTTGTGTAAAGTACAGACTGATATAGAATTTATAATAGTAAGCATTACTCTTGTTGTCTTCCTGTGGTGCAGACTTTGTGTTTTCATTGTTGTTTATTTTCTTTATTATTATCTGTATTATCTATTTTTGTACAAATCCAGAGGCTGATATTATTTAGTCAAAAGCAGGTACAGTAGGTCAGTTTTCTCTGTTTCTTTTTATACTTTGACTTTAGAGGCTTCGTGACTTTCACACCAGTTGCTCTCAGAGCACACTGTGCTGTCTCTTCCTGTGAAGTGATGTGTATCTCACTCCTCCCTCCCCCTGACAGACCATTAGACTCTCTATGAGCACACTTAGCATTCATCACTGTGCTTTGTGTCTTATCACACACCAAATATGTCCTTGTTCCTCTCAGAGGAAGATGGAAGGTAGACAAAGTGAGAGAGACGGAAAGAAACACAAGAAAATGGTAGAATGGATGCAGGAACTTTATTAAAATAAAAAATGCTGCCCATTCCACATATCTTTTAATGTTTACATGTTGACATGTGGGTGGTGCCTGGCAACAGATTAATATTATGAAGCATCATTTCTAGTTGGAGCTGCAGTTCCAGTTGTTTTCTGAGCCTATTTGGTGGCAGCATAAATCACACAAGTCTCCTCTTGTCTCTCTGAAGCAGGTCTTCTCTTTCTGACTGTCTTTGGAAGAAACTTCAGCGCTGCAGAGTTCAGGTTATCAGAGCCCAGATTCTGTAAATCAGAGTATTTGGGGTCAGACACAGTATCTCACACACTTTAACTATGTTTTTCAGGAACTCGTACATAATCTGTGCTGGCCCAGGCTCCCTGGAGGCAAAACAGTTTTTTAGACTTTGAAGTAAGAAAGATGAATCATGAAGTTGTTTCAGTCACATACTGTACACAAACACTGGTTTGCAAGGTTAAGGTTCATCATTAGTTAAGTTAAGGGTTAACAAATGTTCTTCCCACGTCTTCCTTAAATATGTCCTTTCAAAGATTGTGACAAAGATATTTACTCTGTGGGACATTTTAAAAAATAAACTTGTTAGTGCTCTCTAATGGACAAACTAAAAAGGAGACACTGTTTGTAAAGCACCTCTAAAATAATCGGATAATTTATAATAATTGATAATTATTCAACTGCAGTTTCTTGTTACTCATTGGCTGGTATATTTTGATTCAGTCGAGTTCTATCAAACAACAAATAAAAGTAAGTATTAAAATTGGACTCACCTCTCTGTGCTCTGGACTCTGTTCTTCTTTATGAGCTAAGTGACAGAAACAAAACATCTGGTCAGTTCATTGATCATTGTCTTTGGTAAACCAGGAGTTTAGCATTTTCCAGCATATTGACACAACTTTAAGAACATTTCCACTCACAACAAAAGCAAATGTACGACAGACACAGTGTCTGACAAAGTACCTGTCTGAAGTTTCCTGATTTTAACAACCAGACCAATGATGACCATCAGAAGGACAACAGTCAGACTCCCCAGGATCACACTGGTCAGCTTTGCTATTACTTCAGACTCGTCTACAAGACAGATCATTAAGTTAGACTGTGTTTTCTCTTTAGAGACTCAAATTAAAATGGACCAAACTGAATTTAGCTGAACTGTTTCATGTTCAAACATTTGATAAAAGCAGTTCACGTCATTAAGATAAAATCACTTTTGATTTTGTTTTGGCAGATTTACATCAGAATTATTAAAAAACAACCACTTTGACATTTTAAAAAAATCTATATTGCAGTATGATCAGAAACAACTTTACGTTATTAGAATGACCTTACCTTTAACAATTAAACGTGTTTCAGTGAAGGTTAGAATTCCGTCTTGTGTGTAAAATCCACAGAAATACAATCCAGAGTCAGATACATCGACTTTTTTGATGTTGAGAGAGACAGTGGAGGTGTTGGATCTCATGTTAAATCTTCCACCTTGAGATCTATCACAGTTTTTAGCGTCACTGTTAGAACTGACTAAAACAGAGATGCAGCTGATCTTAGTTCTGTTGACAAGTCTGAACCAGAATGTTACAACGTTGTTGGCAATGTTGTCACTCTGCAATTTAACATCTTCACCAAGCTGAGCCTCCACAGTCTGAGACCCAGAAACTGAGATCCAGCCTGAAACAAACAGACGACATGAGATTAACGTGTTGTAAAGTAACATGAAGGTAAACATCTCTTAACAAATAAATAAATGAGTTCCCATTACAGCACGTTAAAAATAAACTAATGAACTTAACAATGTAGCTGAGAATACTTTGATGTCTGTACTTACTGAGGCTGCAGAGAATGAAAGCTGTTATCAAAGTGAAGTTCATCATTGTGCATATGACTGAAGCTCTGCGATGTCCAGATGTAGAGTGAGCCCCAGGAAGGCTGTGCTCAGTGTAAAGAGAGCTGTTTTTTGTTGCTTATCTTGTTCCTCAAACTGACACGCTGTCAGGAGAGTGAAGAGTGTTGACACAAACGTTTAGACTTAACGAGTACGAGACAAACTTATTTTTCAGAAAATGATATTTCATGATTATGTTCACAACAAAGTACATTCCATACAATTAACTTGGATATATTGAAAAAGAAAAGGATGACACATAGCACGTAACTTGACCTCATCAGAAGGCTGAGCGGTGTCCAAAAATCTAATGCTATAGAGTGACTGAACAACAGCAAGGTAGTCAAGCTGAGAGAAATGTTAACAGCACTGACTGGCAGAATTTTGCACTGGATGATATTATTTCCTACTGATGGGAATACGATGACATCAGATCCAGTGTTTTATCTCAACAGATTTTAGCTGTCACCACACCTGGATCATTGCTTTTACCTGAGGAAACACTGGAGAGTTTTGCCCTGGTTGATGCGAGGACACTTGGTCGAGTTTTCTCCCAGACAAACCCTACAACCTGCCTTTTAGACCCAATTCCCACACCATTTTTTAAAACATTTTATGGATTCTTTGAGGAACAGCTTTTAAACATTGTGAATTGCTCTCTCCAGACGGGTGTCTTCCCCACCTCCTTTAAAACAGCGGTGGTGAAGCCCCTTCTGAAGAAGAGCAATTTAGACCCAGATATTCTTAGCAATTACTGGCCTGTATCCAACTTACCATTTTTAAGTAAAATTTTAGAAAAACTGGTTTTTGACCAAGTAAATGATTTTTTAAACACAAACAACATCTTAGAGAAGCATCAGTCTGGTTTTAGGATGAACCACAGTACCGAGACAGCCCTTTCAAAGATTTTAAATGATGCCAGGTGCAACTTAGATAACCATAAACTCACAGTCCTGGTACTACTGGATCTTACCGCCGCCTTCGATACAGTAGACCATCACATTTTATTAAACAGACTGAGGAACCTGGTCGGCCTCTCTGGTACTGTTCTTAACTGGTTTGTTTCCTACCTCACAGATCGACACTTCTTTGTAAATATGGATACATGTTCCTCAGGAACCCATGAGATCAAGTGTGGGGTTCCCCAGGGGTCAATTTTAGGTCCAATTCTTTTTAATCTTTACATGATTCCCCTTGGGGATGTCATCAGGAGACACGGCATCAGCTTTCATAGTTATGCTGACGATACGCAACTGTACATCGCCGTGTCTTCTGATGACACAGGGCCACTTGATGCCCTTTTAAACTGCATTTTAGATATCAAGTCATGGATGGCAGCGAATTTCCTACAGCTTAACCAGGACAAAACTGAGGTTTTAGTCATTGGTCCTGAAGGCCAGAGAGAGAAACTTTCAACAAAATTACAAGATCTTAAACCATCCAAAACTGTAAAAAATCTGGGCGTGATTTTTGACTCTGAGCTTAGTTTCATTCCTCATATCAAAAACATAACAAAGATAGGTTTTTACTATCTTAAGAATATAGCCAGAGTCCGCCCGTTTCTCTCTCAGGCCAGCACGGAGGTGCTGATGAATGCTTTTATCTCTTGTCGTTTAGATTATTGTAATGCACTGCTCTCTGGTCTTCCAAAAAAAAGTATCTCTAATCTCCAATTACTGCAGAATTCAGCTGCATGAGTGTTGACGAGGACCAGAGGGCGGGAGCACATTACACCAGTTTTAAAATCGGTGCACTGGCTCCCCGTACGCTTCAGGATCAATTTTAAGGTTCTCTTACTCGTTTTTAGATGTCTTAACGGTCTTGGGCCTCCTTATTTATCAGACTTACTTTTACCATATCAACCCTCATGGACCCTGAGGTCTTCCGGCACGGGCCTTTGAACCATACCACAAGTTAGATCGAAAACACACGGGGAGGCGGCTTTTAGTTATTATGGCCCTCGATTGTGGAACAGCCTGCCGGAGAACCTCAGGGCCACAGACACTGTTGATGTTTTTAAAAAGAGGCTGAAGACTCACCTTTTTACTCAGGCTTTTATTTGATTTTATTTATTTCCTTTATTCCTTTTTATCAAACTTCCTATCATAATCAGTTTTTATTCTATACTATTATATAATAGTATATATAATATTATATAATATATTCTATACTAATTATATAGTTATATGTCTTAACTACATGTTTTAGTTATATGTTTTTACTACATGTTTTAGTTATGTTTTAACTACATGTTTTAGTTATGTGTTTTAGCTACATGTCTTAGTTATGTATTTTAACTACATGTTTTAGCTAGATTTTATCTATTTTGTTCATTTTATACCATTGTATCTTCTTTACTGTTTTAGTCTCTCTTAGTTTTTTTAGCTCCAGTCTGTGTGTCTATGTGTCTCTCTGGGTATCTATGGGGGTGGGAGGGTTGGGTTTTTTTTGTCATTGTTGTTTTTAGCCTCTGTGAGGCACTTTGTGTTGCTTTTAAGTATGAAAAGTGCCATACAAGTAAAGTTTGGTTTGATTTTATTTGATTTGATACAATACATGCTGTAGTTAAGTCAAGATGACTTAACGAGTACAAAACAAATAGACAATAGACAAACAGAATAACTTCCCCGGGTTTCTGCTTATGCCTGTGAAATTGTTTGGGTCAAATTAGTTCCAGTTTTCTCTCTCTCTCTCTCTCTCTCTCTCTCTCTCTCTCTCTCTTTGTCAAACCATCAGACACAAACCAAATCAAATTAAACTTCTTTGTGTCACTATTTTGCAGCGTAAGTGGTGAGCCAATCACAGATTTTGAAGCTGGTTTTATGAAATAAACAAATCCAGATCACAGCAGGTAGAGTATCAGAGTGTTCTCCATGAATCCACCTGGACAGCCTCAGCTTCAATGACATTTCAGGCTGACCGTGGAGGAGTTTGACCGATCTAAGCATCTGATCTGACTGCGTTTTTTCCAAAACTTGGATCCAGCTGAACTTCTCTGTCGCAGGCCGCTGAGTTTTTTGCCGATCACCCCTGCGGCCGACCTCCACTCAAATGAATGGAAAAACCTGTGTTTATGTCACGTGAGGCTCTTTTTGGTATTGTGCTTCCATTCAGCCTTTCACAGTTATATTATCAAGACCGCTCTGTTTGACTTGTCTCTTGCTGTATCAGCTTGTTGAAGACTCAGCTGTGTGTGTCCAGAAACACTCAGCTGTGTGGGAATCACCACATGGAAGAGAAGAAGCCTGAGCATGGTGTCCACACACTGATGGGAGGCTCTCATACAATTATTTGAGAGCCTTGATGTTGTAAGTTGTTTTGAATGAACTTTGTATTTTCTAAAAGTTGAGACCTACCACAAAATGTCCTCCAGTTAAAGACTCTGTCATCTGGCTGTGCACGTGTGAGGATGCTCTTGGCATGTTTCCTGCATGCAGGGTGCAGATACATAAATTTGAAACAGTGAAACAGGTTTTTTATTAGTGTGGTCTGTAAAGAAGGTGACAGAATACTATATCAGTACTGATAGAATTATAGCTAAGTGCATTTGTACGTGTACAACAAAACTATCTTCATGTTTTAAGAGAAAACAGTGAAGCTTTTGTGTGAACGTAGTACAACTTGTGCTGCATGCGGTTTAATAGCAAAGAGCTGAAGGCCAGTCTTCCTGTGGCTTTGTTCTGTTTTCACCACAGTGTTAAATGACAGGGGGTGGGGGTACAAGACTTGTTGCATGTCTGCACGTTCATGCACAAAAAAGAGAAGTATAACATGAAAAAATGAACAGCACAGTGTCGTGAAAACATTTTCTACATTTGTGTGTTTTGTCATTTGACAGTCATCATTGTCTTCACAGGCTCCTCCATCAAATCTCAAATGTTTTTACTTTGAGGTAACAATGAAGGACAGTAGATGAGAGTTTAACCTGAAACTATAGCTGAGTATGTTCATGTGGATGTGGACTCTGATGACAACAGATGTTGATGTAGCTTGTGAAGGTGAAGTAGTTCAATAAGTTTGTGTAAAGTACAGACTGATATAGAATTTATAATAGTAAGCATCACTCTTGGTCGTCTTTGAAAACAGCAGCTGGTCTGATGTTTGTGGTCATGGCTGAAGTCTTCCTGTGGTGCAGACTTTGTGTTTTTCATTGTTTTTTATTTTCTTTATTATTATCTGTATTATCTATTTTTGTACAAATACAGAGGCTGATATTATTTAGTCAAAAGCAGGTACAGTAGGTTAGTTTTCTCTGTTTCTTTTTATAATTTGACTTTAGAGGCCTCGTGACTTTCACACCAGTTGCTCTCAGAGCACACTGTGCTGTCTCTTCCTGTGAAGTGATGTGTATCTCACTCCTCCCTCCCCCTGACAGACCATTAGACCATTAGAGTACGCTTGGCATTCATCACTGTGTTCTTTATTACATCAAATATGTCCTTGTTCCTCTCAGAGGAAGATTGAAGGCAGATTAAGTGAGTGAGGCTGAAAGAAACACAAGAAAATGATAGAATGGATGCAGGAACTTTATTAAAATAATATAAAAAAATGCTGCCCATTCCACACATGTTTAAATGTTTACATGTTGACATGTGGGTAGTGCCTGGTAACAGATATATAACAGTATCATTTCCAGTTAAAATCAATTTTGTCAATATCTTTACGAAGAAAGTGATTTTCATTTTTGCTGTTTTATATCTCTACAATGTCCATTATTTTGTATATCAGGAAAACCAGTGGTGCATTATTGCTCATATTCAAACTCTCAGAATTCTGAACACTGGTTACTAAAGTTAAAAAAAAACATCGGACCTGTTGACCAATGAGTAAACTGCAATATTTCATTCAGAGATTTCTTTGGCATTATATTAATTAAACCATCTGAATGCTCTGATGGGACACGACTGTACAGTTAATGCACCCAACTGTTGATGTCTGTTTTTGTTTGGGTAATTTTGTCATGAGGAGCTAGTTTTGACTGCTTCCCTTCATACTGTCCACACAGCTCTGACATGACTTACACCTCAGTTATGCTCAAATGACACTCTGACGCTGACACCGCTTTTCATATAAAGGTTGGTACCTCCCTCACTCCTCCCTCCACAGACCATTTCAGTCTTCCTGAAGTTTGACAGTTACCAGTTTCCTTTCTGACTCGTCCTCATCACACAATAAGCATGCTCTTTCTCATTTCACACAGTACAGGAAAGACAGACACTGCCAATGAAAAATATAAATACAGAATCATTATTGAAAACAGATTTTTTTTTAATCTTTCCACCTGCTCACAAAAACACATCAGCAGATCAAAATTATAAAGTATCATTTCTAGTTGGAGCTGCAGTCCCAGTTGTTTTTCTGAGTCTATTTGGTGGCAGCATAAATCACACAAGTCTCCTCTTGTCTCTCTGAAGCAGGTCTTCTGTTTCTAACTGTCTTTGGAAGAAACTTCAGCGCTGCAGAGTTCAGGTTATCAGAGCCCAGATTCTGTAAATCAAAGTATTTAGGGTCATACACAGTATCTCACACACTTTAACTACATTTTTCAGGAACTCGTACATAATCTGTGCTGGCCCAGGCTCCCTGGAGGCAAAACAGTTTTTTAGACTTTGAAGTAAGAAAGATGAATCATGAAGTTGTTTCAGTCACATACTGTACACAAACACTGGTTTGCAAGGTTAAGGTTCATCATTAGTTAAGTTAAGGGTTAACAAATGTTCTTCCCACGTCTTCCTTAAATTTGTCCTTTCAAAGATTGTGACAAAGATATTTACTCTGTGGGACATTTTAAAAAATAAACTTGTTAGTGCTCTCTAATGGACAAACTAAAAAGGAGACACTGTTTGTAAAGCACCTCAAAAATAATCTGATAATTTATAATAATTGATAATTATTCAACTGCAGTTTCTTGTTACTTATTGGCTGGTATATTTTGATTCAGTCGAGTTCTATCAAACAACAAATAAAAGTAAGTATTAAAATTGGACTCACCTCTCTTTGCTCTGGACTCTGTTCTTCTTTATGAGCTAAGTAACAGAAACAAAACATCTGGTCAGTTCATTGATCATTGTTTTTGGTAAACCAGGAGTTTAGCATTTTTGCAGCATATTGACACAACTTTAAGAACATTTCCACTCACAACAAAAGCAAATGTACGACAGACACAGTGTCTGACAAAGTACCTGTCTGAAGTTTCCTGATTTTAACAACCAGACCAATGATGACCATCAGAAGGAAAACAGTCAGACTCCCCAGGATCACACTGGTCAGCTTTGCTATTACTTCAGACTCGTCTACAAGACAGATCATTAAGTTAGACTGTGTTTTCTCTTTAGAGACTCAAATTAAAATGGACCAAGCTGAATTTAGCTGAACTGTTTCATGTTCAAACATTTGATAATCTACACAATGAAAGAAATCTTATTTTACACTTGCTGTCCATGTCGTTATGTGGTTCATCATATGGTTCATCATGTGGTTCATCACTGCCTTTGAATGCAATGCAGATCAGATAATTCTTGATTTTGTTTTTATAGATTTATGTCAAAATGAATAAAAAAACAATCACTTTGTTGCTGTAAAATGTTGTTTTCAGACAATTCAAAACCCATTTTGCAGTATGAGCAGAAACAACTTTATGTTAGACTTTAGAATGACCTTACCTTTAATGATTAAACGTGTTTCAGTGAAGGCTAGATTTCCGTTTGAGTAAAATCCACAGAAATACAATCCAGAGTCAGATACATCGACTTTTTTGATGTCAAGAGAGACAGTGGAGGTGTTGGATGTCATGTTAAATCTTTCACCTTTATTTCCATAACAGTATTTAGCGTCACTGTTTTGAAAATCGAGTAAAACAGAGATGCAGTTGAATTTGGTTTTGTCGACCAGTCTGAACCAGAATCTTATACTTTTGTTGTCAATGTTGTCACTCAGCAGTTTAACATCTTCACCAAGCTGAGCCTCCACAGTCTGAGACCCAGAAACTGAGATCCAGCCTGAAACAAACAGACGACATGAGATTAACTTGTTGTAAAGTAACATGAAGGTAAACATCTCTTAATAAAAGTTTACTAATAAATATATGAGTTCCCATTACAGCACGTTAAAAATAAAATGATAAACTAAACAATGTAGCTGAGAATACTTTGATGCCTGTACTTACTGAGGCTGCAGAGAATGACAGCTGTTATCAAAGTGAAGTTCATCATTGTGCGTATGACTGAAGCTCTGCGATGTCCAGATGTAGAGTGAGCCCCAGGAAGGCTGTGCTCAGTGTAAAGAGAGCTGTTTTTTGTTGTTTACCTTGTTCCTCAAACTGACACGCTGTCAGGAGAGTGAAGAGTGTTGACGCAAACATTTAGGCTTAAGGAGTACGAGACAAACTTATTTTTCAGAAAATGCTATTTCATGTTTATGTTGACAACAAAGTACATTCCATACAATTAACTTGGATATATTGAAAAAGGAAAGGATGACACATAGCACATAACTTGACCTCATCAGAAGGCTGAGAGGTGTCAGAAAATCTAATGCTATAGAGTGACTGAACAACAGCAAGGTAGTCAAGCTGAGAGAAATGTTAACAGCACTGACTGGCAGTATTTTGCATTGGATGATATTATTTCCTACTGATGAGAAAACAGTACATGCTGTAGTTAAGTCAAGATGACTTAACGAGTACAAAACAAATAGACAATAGACAAACAGAATAACTTCCCCGGGTTTCTGCTTATGCCTGTGAAATTGTTTGGGTCAAATTAGTTCCAGTTTTCTCTCTCTCTCTCTCTCCTCTCTCTCTCTCTCTCTCTCTCTCGCTCTCTTTGTCAAACCATCGGACACAAACCAAATCAAATTAAACTTCTTTGTGTCACTATTTTGCAGCGTAAGTGGTGAGCCAATCACAGATTTTGAAGCTGGTTTTATAAAATAAACAAATCCAGATCACAGCAGGTAGAGTTTTAGAGTGTTCTCCATGAATCCACCTGGACAGCCTCAGCTTCAATGACATTTCAGGCTGACTGTGGAGGAGTTTGACCGATCTAAGCATCTGATCTGACTGCGTTTTTTCCAAAACTTGGATCCAGCTGAACTTCTCTGTCGCAGGCCGCTGAGTTTTTTGCCGATCACCCCTGCGGCCGACCTCCACTCAAATGAATGGAAAAACCTGTGTTTATGTCACGTGAGGCTCTTTTTGGTATTGTGCTTCCATTCAGCCTTTCACAGTTATATTATCATGACCGCTCTGTTTGACTTGTCTCTTGCTGTATCAGCTAACTGAAGACTCAGCTGTGTGTGTCCAGAAACACTCAGCTGTGTGGGAATCACCACATGGCTGTGCACATGTGAGATTGCTCATGTCATTTCTCCTGCATGCAGGGTACAGATACATAAATTTGAAACAGTGAAACAGGTTTTTTATTAGTGTGGTCTGTAAAGAAGGTGACAGAATACTATATCAGTACTGATAGAATTATAGCTAAGTGCATTTGTACGTGTACAACAAAACTATCTTCATGTTTTAAGAGAAAACAGTGAAGCTTTTGTGTGAATGTAGTACAACTTGTGCTGCATGTGGTTTAATAGCAAAGAGCTGAAGGCCAGTCTTCCTGTGGCTTTGTTCTGTTTTCACCACAGTGTTAAATGACAGGGGGGTGGGGGTACAAGACTTGTTGCATGTGTGCACGTTCATGCACAAAAAAGAGAAGTATAACATGAAAAAATGAACAGCACAGTGTCGTGAAAACATTTTCTACATTTGTGTGTTTTGTCATTTGACAGTCATCGTTGTCTTCACAGGCTCCTCCATCAAATCTCAAATGTTTTTACTTTGAGGTAACAATGAAGGACAGTAGATGAGAGTTTAACCTGAAACTATAGCTGAGTATGTTCATGTGGATGTGAACTCTGATGACAACAGATGTTGATGTAGCTTGTGATGTAGCTTTGTGTTTTTCATTGTTGTTTATTTTCTTTATTATTATCTGCATTATCTATTTTTGTACAAATACAGAGGCTGATATTATTTAGTCAAAAGCAGGTACAGTAGGTCAGTTTTCTCTGTTTCTTTTTATACTTTGACTTTAGAGGCCTCGTGACTTTCACACCAGTTGCTCTCAGAGCACACTGTGCTGTCTCTTCCTGTGAAGTGATGTGTATCTCACTCCTCCCTCCCCCTGACAGACCATTAGACTCTCTATGAGCACGCTTAGCATTCATCAGTGTGTTTTTTATCACACATCAAATATGTCCTCTGCAGACAAAGTGAGACAAAGAAAGCAACACAAGAAAACAACGGACCATGAATACAGGAACTTTATTGAAATTTAAAATTGCTGCCCATTCCCCACGTGTTTACATGTGGGTGGTGCGTGGCAACAGATTAATATGATAAAGTAAGACTAAGTATGTTCACAGGAAATGAGCGATTACATGTCATCCCTCTTTAAGTTGAAAAAAAGAGAAATGGTTAAACGTATTTCAGTGATAATAAATCAATCAATGATTATTATATGAAACAAAAATAGCCTATAGTCTGTATGTGAAGCAGATCAATTTGAATCACTGAGTGACTCAATCTCTATTCAAGTTACAACATCAGAACTTTATTGCAAAATTTAATGTTTGACAAGCCGTCCAAAAGTATATTAATATGATACAGCATCAGTTGAGTCTCCTGGCTCTATCTGGTGGAAGCATAAATAACATTTGGCTCCGGCTCTCTTCTTCTTGCTTTGGGTCGAATTGTCACTGCTGCATAGTTCAGGTCATCAGATCTCACGTTCTGTATAAAGAGTATTTTCAGTCTCAATGTGATGACTTGACATGAGTTTAATTTCCACAATATAATCTGACAGATACTGGATTTTATGGACAATCCCAACACTGATTTGGTCAGTGTCCACTTCTGAATGTGTACAATGAACAAATATTTTTGTTAATACTTCCTTAATTTTATTGTTTCAAAGATTGTGACAGATATATTTATCTGTGAGACATTTTACAGTTGGAAAAAAACCTGTTAGTGCTTTCTAATGGATAAACTATAAAAAACACATTGTTTGTAAAACACCTCAAAAATAATCTGATAAATTTATAATAATTGATCAGAAAAAGACCATGATTTCTTCTTACACATCAACACATAGATATTCAGCATAAATATGTTCTTACCAACGCTGCCATTTTTGAGGCTAAAGCTAATGTTAGCTGATACAATATAGTCCAGGTGTCGAGTTCTATCAAACAATAAATAAAAGTAAGTATTAAAATTGGACTCACCTCTCTTTGCTCTGGACTCTGTTCTTCTTTATGAGCTAAGTGACAGAAACAAAACATCTGGTCAGTTCATTGATCATTGTCTTTGGTAAACCAGGAGTTTAGCATTTTTCCAGCATATTGACACAACTTTAAGAACATTTCCACTCACAACAAAAGCAAATGTACGACAGACACAGTGTCTGACAAAGTACCTGTCTGAAGTTTCCTGATTTTAACAACCAGACCAATGATGACCATCAGAAGGAAAACAGTCAGACTCCCCAGGATCACACTGGTCAGCTTTGCTATTACTTCAGACTCGTCTACAAGACAGATCATTAAGTTAGACTGTGTTTTCTCTTTAGAGACTCAAATTAAAATGGACCAAGCTGAATTTAGCTGAACTGTTTCATGTTCAAACATTTGATAAAAGCAGTTCACGTCATTAAGATAAAATCACTTTTGATTTTGTTTTGGCAGATTTACATCAGAATTATTAAAAAACAACCACTTTGACATTTAAAAAAAATCTATATTGCAGTATGATCAGAAACAACTTTATGTTATTAGAATGACCTTACCTTTAACAATTAAACGTGTTTCAGTGAAGGTTAGAATTCCGTCTTGTGTGTAAAATCCACAGAAATACAATCCAGAGTCAGATACATCGACTTTTTTGATGTTGAGAGAGACAGTGGAGGTGTTGGATCTCATGTTAAATCTTCCACCTTGAGATCTATCACAGTTTTTAGCGTCACTGTTAGAACTGACTAAAACAGAGATGCAGCTGATCTTAGTTCTGTTGACAAGTCTGAACCAGAATGTTACAACGTTGTTGGCAATGTTGTCACTCTGCAATTTAACATCTTCACCAAGCTGAGCCTCCACAGTCTGAGACCCAGAAACTGAGATCCAGCCTGAAACAAACAGACGACATGAGATTAACTTGTTGTAAAGTAACATGAAGGTAAACATCTCTTAATAAAAGTTAACTAATAAATATATGAGTTCCTATTACAGCACGTTAAAAATAAACTAATGAACTTAACAATGTAGCTGAGAATACTTTGATGTCTGTACTTACTGAGGCTGCAGAGAATGAAAGCTGTTATCAAAGTGAAGTTCATCATTGTGCGTATGACTGAAGCTCTGCGATGTCCAGATGTAGAGTGAGCCCCAGGAAGGCTGTGCTCAGTGTAAAGAGAGCTGTTTTTTGTTGTTTACCTTGTTCCTCAAACTGACACGCTGTCAGGAGAGTGAAGAGTGTTGACGCAAACGTTTCGACTTAACGAGTACGAGACAAACTTATTTTTCAGAAAATGATATTTCATGATTATGTTGACAACAAAGTACATTCCATACAATAAACTTGGATATATTGAAAAAGAAAAGTATGACACATAGCACGTAACTTGACCTCATCAGAAGGCTGAGCGGTGTCCAAAAATCTAATGCTATAGAGTGACTGAACAACAGCAAGGTAGTCAAGCTGAGAGAAATGTTAACAGCACTGACTGGCAGAATTTTGCACTGGATGATATTATTTCCTACTGATGGGAATACGATGACATCAGATCCAGTGTTTTATCTCAACAGATTTTAGCTGTCACCACACCTAGATCATTGCTTTTACCTGAGGAAACACTGGAGAGTTTTGCCCTGGTTGATGCGAGGACACTTGGTCGAGTTTTCTCCCAGACAAACCCTACAACCTGCCTTTTAGACCCAATTCCCACACCATTTTTTAAAACATTTTATGGATTCTTTGAGGAACAGCTTTTAAACATTGTGAATTGCTCTCTCCAGACGGGTGTCTTCCCCACCTCCTTTAAAACAGCGGTGGTGAAGCCCCTTCTGAAGAAGAGCAATTTAGACCCAGATATTCTTAGCAATTACTGGCCTGTATCCAACTTACCATTTTTAAGTAAAATTTTAGAAAAACTGGTTTTTGAACCAAGTAAATGATTTTTTAAACACAAACAACATCTTAGAGAAGCATCAGTCTGGTTTTAGGATGAACCACAGTACCGAGACAGCCCTTTCAAAGATTTTAAATGATGCCAGGTGCAACTTAGATAACCATAAACTCACAGTCCTGGTACTACTGGATCTTACCGCCGCCTTCGATACAGTAGACCATCACATTTTATTAAACAGACTGAGGAACCTGGTCGGCCTCTCTGGTACTGTTCTTAACTGGTTTGTTTCCTACCTCACAGATCGACACTTCTTTGTAAGTATGGATACATGTTCCTCAGGAACCCATGAGATCAAGTGTGGGGTTCCCCAGGGGTCAATTTTAGGTCCAATTCTTTTTAATCTTTACATGATTCCCCTTGGGGATGTCATCAGGAGACACGGCATCAGCTTTCATAGTTATGCTGACGATACGCAACTGTACATCGCCGTGTCTTCTGATGACACAGGGCCACTTGATGCCCTTTTAAACTGCATTTTAGATATCAAGTCATGGATGGCAGCGAATTTCCTACAGCTTAACCAGGACAAAACTGAGGTTTTAGTCATTGGTCCTGAAGGCCAGAGAGAGAAACTTTCAACAAAATTACAAGATCTTAAACCATCCAAAACTGTAAAAAATCTGGGCGTGATTTTTGACTCTGAGCTTAGTTTCATTCCTCATATCAAAAACATAACAAAGATAGGTTTTTACTATCTTAAGAATATAGCCAGAGTCCGCCCGTTTCTCTCTCAGGCCAGCACGGAGGTGCTGATGAATGCTTTTATCTCTTGTCGTTTAGATTATTGTAATGCACTGCTCTCTGGTCTTCCAAAAAAAAGTATCTCTAATCTCCAATTACTGCAGAATTCAGCTGCATGAGTGTTGACGAGGACCAGAGGGCGGGAGCACATTACACCAGTTTTAAAATCGCTGCACTGGCTCCCCGTACGCTTCAGGATCAATTTTAAGGTTCTCTTACTCGTTTTTAGATGTCTTAACGGTCTTGGGCCTCCTTATTTATCGGACTTACTTTTACCATATCAACCCTCATGGACCCTGAGGTCTTCCGGCACGGGCCTTTGAACCATACCACAAGTTAGATCGAAAACACACGGGGAGGCGGCTTTTAGTTATTATGGCCCTCGATTGTGGAACAGCCTGCCGGAGAACCTCAGGGCCACAGACACTGTTGATGTTTTTAAAAAGAGGCTGAAGACTCACCTTTTTACTCAGGCTTTTATTTGATTTTATTTATTTCCTTTATTCCTTTTTATCAAACTTCCCATCATAATCAGTTTTTATTCTATACTAATAGTATATATAATATTATATAATATATTCTATACTAATTATATAGTTATATGTCTTAACTACATGTTTTAGTTATATGTTTTTACTACATGTTTTAGTTATGTTTTAACTACATGTTTTAGTTATGTGTTTTAGCTACATGTCTTAGTTATGTATTTTAACTACATGTTTTAGCTAGATTTTATCTATTTTGTTCATTTTAGACCATTGTATCTTCTTTACTGTTTGAGTCTCTCTTAGTTTTTTTAGCTCCTGTGTTTTCTCATGGGGGCCGACCACACTTGGGAGCTGCTTTTGGCCTACTGATGGGGGTGCTGTCCTGTGGACTGCTCTGGCCTGGGTGGCTGGAGAGCTCTGCACCTTAGGTGTGGGGCCTCTTGTCTGCCCGGGTCGGGGCTGTCTTTGTGGCGGCGCTCCCTGTAGTCGTGGGCCGGGCCCTCTCGACATGGTCGGCCCCCCAAAGGTGGCTTTTTCCTTGCCGTAGGTCTCGGTGCCTGGCCATGTCTCTCTCTAGTGTGTGCAGCGGGTGTGTGTGTGTGTGTGTGTGTGTGTGTGTGTGTGTGTGGGGGGGGGGGGGGGGGGGGGGGGGGGGGGGGGGGGGGGTCTGTGTGTCTATGTGTCTCTCTGGGTATCTATGGGGGTGGGAGGGTTGGGTTTTTTTGTCATTGTTGTTTTTAGCCTCTGTGAGGCACTTTGTGTTGCTTTTAAGTATGAAAAGTGCCATACAAGTCAAGTTTGGTTTGATTTTATTTGATTTGATACAATACATGCTGTAGTTAAGTCAAGATGACTTAACGAGTACAAAACAAATAGACAATAGACAAACAGAATAACTTCCCCGGGTTTCTGCTTATGCCTGTGAAATTGTTTGGGTCAAATTAGTTCCAGTTTTCTCTCTCTCTCTCTCTCTCTCTCTTTGTCAAACCATCAGACACAAACCAAATCAAATTAAACTTCTTTGTGTCACTATTTTGCAGCGTAAATGGTGAGCCATTTACAGATTTTGAAGCTGGTTTTATAAAATAAACAAATCCAGATCACAGCAGGTAGAGTATCAGAGTGTTCTCCATGAATCCACCTGGACAGCCTCAGCTTCAGTGACATTTCAGGCTGACCGTGGAGGAGTTTGACCGATCTAAGCATCTGATCTGACTGCATTTTTTCCAAAACTTGGATCCAGGTCAACTTCTCTGTCGCAGGCTGCTGAGTGTTTTGCCGATCACCCCTGCGGCCGACCTCCACTCAAATGAATGGAAAAACCTGTGTTTATGTGACGTGAGGCTCTTTTTGGTATTGTGCTTCCATTCAGCCTTTCACAGTTATATTATCATGACCGCTCTGTTTGACTTGTCTCTTGCTGTATCAGCTTGTTGAAGACTCAGCTGTGTGTGTCCAGAAACACTCAGCTGTGTGGGAATCACCACATGGAAGAGAAGAAGCCTGAGCATGGTGTCCACACACTGATGGGAGGCTCTCATACAGTTATTTGAGAGCCTTGATGTTGTAAGTTGTTTTGAATGAACTTTGTATTTTCTAAAAGTTGAGACCTACCACAAAATGTCCTCCAGTTAAAGACTCTGTCATCTGGCTGTGCACGTGTGAGGATGCTCTTGGCATGTTTCCTGCATGCAGGGTGCAGATACATAAATTTGAAACAGTGAAACAGGTTTTTTATTAGTGTGGTCTGTAAAGAAGGTGACAGAATACTATATCAGTACTGATAGAATTATAGCTAAGTGCATTTGTACGTGTACAACAAAACTATCTTCATGTTTTAAGAGAAAACAGTGAAGCTTTTGTGTGAACGTAGTACAACTTGTGCTGCATGTGGTTTAATAGCAAAGAGCTGAAGGCCAGTCTTCCTGTGGCTTTGTTCTGTTTTCACCACAGTGTTAAATGACAGGGGGTGGGGGTACAAGACTTGTTGCATGTCTGCACGTTCATGCACAAAAAAGAGAAGTATAACATGAAAAAATGAACAGCACAGTGTCGTGAAAACATTTTCAACATTTGTGTGTTTTGTCATTTGACAGTCATCATTGCCTTCACAGACTCCTCCATCAAATCTCAAATGTTTTTTCTTTGAGGTAACAATGAAGGACAGTAGATGAGAGTTTAACCTGAAACTATAGCTGAGTATGTTCATGTGGATGTGGACTCTGATGACAACAGATGTTGATGTAGCTTGTGAAGGTGAAGTAGTTCAATAAGTTTGTGTAAAGTACAGACTGATATAGAATTTATAATAGTAAGCATCACTCTTGGTCGTCTTTGAAAACAGCAGCTGGTTTGATGTTTGTGGTCATGGCTAAAGTCTTCCTGTGGTGCAGACTTTGTTTTTTCATTGTTGTTTATTTTCTTTATTATTATCTGTATTATCTATTTTTGTACAAATACAGAGGCTGATATTATTTAGTCAAAAGCAGGTACAGTAGGTTAGTTTTCTCTGTTTCTTTTTATAATTTGACTTTAGAGGCCTCGTGACTTTCACACCAGTTGCTCTCAGAGCACACTGTGCTGTCTCTTCCTGTGAAGTGATGTGTATCTCACTCCTCCCTCCCCCTGACAGACCATTAGACCATTAGAGTACGCTTGGCATTCATCACTGTGTTCTTTATTACATCAAATATGTCCTTGTTCCTCTCAGAGGAAGATTGAAGGCAGATTAAGTGAGTGAGGCTGAAAGAAACACAAGAAAATGATAGAATGGATGCAGGAACTTTATTAAAATAATATAAAAAAATGCTGCCCATTCCACACATGTTTAAATGTTTACATGTTGACATGTGGGTAGTGCCTGGTAACAGATATATAACAGTATCATTTCCAGTTAAAATCAATTTTGTCAATACCTTTACGAAGAAAGTGATTTTCATTTTTGCTGTTTTATATCTACAATGTCCATTATTTTGTATATCAGGAAAACCAGTGGTGCATTATTGCTCATATTCAAACTCTCAGAATTCTGAACACTGGTTACTAAAGTTAAAAAAAAACATCGGACCTGTTGACCAATGAGTAAACTGCAATATTTCATTCAGAGATTTCTTTGGCATTATATTAATTAAACCATCTGAATGCTCTGATGGGACACGACTGTACGGTTAATGCACCCAACTGTTGATGTCTGTTTTTGTTTGGGTAATTTTGTCATAAGGAGCTAGTTTTGACTGCTTCCCTTCATACTGTCCACACAGCTCTGACATGACTTACACCTCAGTTATGCTCAAATGACACTCTGACGCTGACACCGCTTTTCATATAAAGGTTGGTACCTCCCTCACTCCTCCCTCCACAGACCATTTCAGTCTTCCTGAAGTTTGACAGTTACCAGTTTCCTTTCTGACTCGTCCTCATCACACAATAAGCATGCTCTTTCTCATTTCACACAGTACAGGAAAGACAGACACTTTGACTGCCAATGAAAAATATAAATACAGAATCATTCTTGAAAACAGATTTTTTTTTTATCTTTCCACCTGCTCACAAAAACACATCAGCAGATCAAAATTATAAAGTATCATTTCTAGTTGGAGCTGCAGTCCCAGTTGTTTTTCTGAGTCTATTTGGTGGCAGCATAAATCACACAAGTCTCCTCTTGTCTCTCTGAAGCAGGTCTTCTGTTTCTAACTGTCTTTGGAAGAAACTTCAGCGCTGCAGAGTTCAGGTTATCAGAGCCCAGATTCTGTAAATCAAAGTATTTAGGGTCAGACACAGTACCTCACACACTTTAACTACGTTTTTCAGGAACTCGTACATAATCTGTGCTGGCCCAGGCTCCCTGGAGGCAAAACAGTTTTTTAGACTTTGAAGTAAGAAAGATGAATCATGAAGTTGTTTCAGTCACATACTGTACACAAACACTGGTTTGCAAGGTTAAGGTTCATCATTAGTTAAGTTAAGCGTTAACAAATGTTCTTCCCATGTCTTCCTTAAATTTGTCCTTTCAAAGATTGTGACAAAGATATTTACTCTGTGGGACATTTTAAAAAATAAACTTGTTAGTGCTCTCTAATGGACAAACTAAAAAGGAGACACTGTTTGTAAAGCACCTCTAAAATAATCTGATAATTAATGATAAGTGATAATTATTCAACTGCAGTTTCTTGTTACTCATTGGCTGGTATATTTTGATTCAGTCGAGTTCTATCAAAGAACAAATAAAAGTAAGTATTAAAATTGGACTCACCTCTCTTTGCTCTGGACTCTGTTCTTCTTTATGAGCTAAGTGACAGAAACAAAACATCTGGTCAGTTCATTGATCATTGTCTGGTAAACCAGGAGTTCAGCATTTTTCCAGCATATTGACACAACTTTAAGAACATTTCCACTCACAACAAAAGCAAATGTACGACAGACACAGTGTCTGACAAAGTACCTGTCTGAAGTTTACTGATTTTAACAACCAGACCAATGATGACCATCAGAAGGACAACAGTCAGACTCCCCAGGATCACACTGGTCAGCTTTGCTATTCCTTCAGACACCACAGCTTTGTAGACACAAGACAGATCATTAAGTTAGACTGTGTTTTCTCTTTAGAGACTCAAATTAAAATGCACCAAACTGAATTTAGCTGAACTGTTTAATGTTCAAACATTTTATAATCTGCACAATGAAAGAAATCTTATTTTTACATTGCCATTCACATCATCATGTGGCTCATTGCTGACTATGAATGGAATGTAGATAAAATTCATTTTAATTTTGTTTTCGTAGATTTACATCAATATTAATATGTAAACACTATTGTAATTTGCAGTATGAGCAGAAACAACTTTATGTTAGACTTTAGAATGACCTTACCTTTAATGATTAAACGTGTTTCAGTGAAGGTTAGAATTCCGTTTGAGTAAAATCCACAGAAATACAATCCAGAGTCAGATACATCGACTTTTTTGATGTCGAGAGAGACAGTGGAGTTGTTGGATGTCATGTTAAATCTTCCACTTTCATATCCATCACAGTATTTAGCGTCGCTGATAGTAGTGACCAAAATAGCGATGCAGCTGAATTTTGTTCTGTTGACCAGTCTGAACCAGAATGTCATACCATTGGCAATTTTGTCACTCAGCAGTATAACATCTTCACCAAGCTGAGCCTCCACAGTCTGAGACCCAGAAACTGAGATCCAGCCTGAAACAAACAGACGACATGAGATTAACGTGTTGTAAAGTAACATGAAGGTAAACATCTCTTAATAAAAGTTTACAAATAAATATATGAGTTCCCATTACAGTACGTTAAAAATAAAATGATAAACTAAACAATGTAGCTGAGAATACTTTGATGTCTGTACTTACTGAGGCTGCAGAGAATGAAAGCTGTTATCAAAGTGAAGTTCATCATTGTGCGTATGACTGAAGCTCTGCGATGTCCAGATGTAGAGTGAGCCCCAGGAAGGCTGTGCTCAGTGTAAAGAGAGCTGTTTTTTGTTGCTTATCTTGTTCCTCAAACTGACACGCTGTCAGGAGAGTGAAGAGTGTTGACGCAAACGTTTAGACTTAACTATGAGAGGCCGTTTGAGAAATAATTCAGTCTTGTGCTCACATGTTACATCATACTCTCTCACAAACAGTACTATAGTCATGCACACATACTACTATAGTCATGCACACTTACTGTCATACTCTCTCACAAACACTACTATAGTCATTCACACATACTATCATACTCTCTCACGAACACTACTATAGTCACGCACACATACTACTATAGTCACGCACAGTGATGTGTGGTGAGGTTCATGGCTGGTGAGGCACTGACTCCATCAGAATCAGATTTACAAATATATGAACCCAACAGAGATTAATCACCATTTGACAGAAAGGGCTGGCTCAATTAGTGGCACTTCCTGCCTTCCACTCCAGTTGCCAGTGTCTGAGGTAGTTACCACTGCCCTGCCACGGCAACTGCTGCTGTTACAGGCATTTGTTTTTATTTTTTATTTTATAAAACAATAGTCAGTGTTGCATTAGACTCACTGGCAGTAGCATTTCCATTAGTTATTTCTGCATTAATTCGCAAGGTTTTCATAATTAATCTCTTAACATCTGTCTCAACCGCTGCCACTGTGTGGGGCAGCTGCCACTGACCTGCCACGGCAATTGCTGGTGCGTACCTCACGGACACACATACACATGCACAAGCAAACATGCACACACACACACGCACAGCTCTAATACAACAATGATGACTGTTTTATAAAATAAAAAATAAAAACAGATGATCAAAACAGCAGTAGTTGCAGCGGCAGACCAGAAGCGCCACTACTAGCTGCTGCCACGAATTGAGCCAGCCCTTTCTCCCATTTGATCTGCAGCAGTTAACGGGTTATGTTTCATATTTCATATCAGCATTGTTACGTCCCCCGAAAGGCTAGGGGTAGAGGGGAGTAACAAACAGCAAGACCAGCGGTTAAGAGGAGCGACGCAACACAGGAGTGGGCAGGAAACAGGGGGTTTATTTACTCGCTAATTGTAACCATGGACGCTATGATTGTTGCTAGCTCGCTGTCACTTACTCTGCAGCTGCGGAGTAGCATAAGAATTTCTGGGCTCACGAGTGCCCCCTACCTTGAGGCAAGAGAACTGCCTGCCTCACCTAGTGCCTCTTCACTGCCGTAGCAAGATCGCTGAGCTCACGAAACAGGTTACACACATATATTATATACATCAGCTAAGCTATGGAAAGTCAGGGGGGCATATATTAAAAGTGTTTGAAACATTTTATTGGCGACATACAGAGAGACAGTAACACGCTCTCATTGCATGGCAGAGCACAGTTTGTGAGGGATTGAACGGAAATGTGAAAATTCAGCGATTTTTAATAAAAAAAAACAATCCAAATTGCTTAAGTTAAATGGAAAATCAGTTTATAGTTCAAACCATTTGATAAATGTAACCATTTAATTTATTTCTTTATTATATATTTTATTTTTTCCATGATGACAGGTGAGGCTCTGCCTCCCCTGCCTCTCCTGACCGCACGTCACTGGTCACACACACTTACTATCATACTCTCTCGCATACACTATTATACTCATTACTAAAACAGGAAGTTAGTTTGTTTAAACAGGACATCGAAAATCCGCTGCGTTTCCTCATCGACCGTGCTATGTGAGGGCTGTTGATTACGGTTTGAAATTTCCGACATTGTTGGTATCACATCGGAAGAGGTTAAAATGTTATTTAAAAGTCCAATTGCCTCATTGACACGGTCCCGGTCGACCATTTTCACAATAGTACATCCAGAGGAGGCGGGACACTGTCCTTGAGATCCCGCCAGAGAGACACATCCGGTACACCCGCGATAAGCCAATTAGAAACTAAAAATTCAAGCTGACTTCCGTTTCAATCAAACTCTCTTACACATACTACTATACTCGCACACATTGCATATCATTCTCTCATACATTCACTATCATGTTGTGAAGTGTGTGTGACTATAAAGACTGAATTATTTCTCAAACGGCCTCTCATACTTAACAAGTACGAGACAAACTTATTTTTCAAAAAAAGCTATGAACGCTATCTCAGGAGAATGTAGTGACCTGAATGTTGTGGATGGCTCTTCGTCTATTACAGTGACCATGACATTGTTGAAAGTAGCCTGCTTGTTTGGGGTGCATGATGGATGATAAACCTGGCCCACGATGATGTGTAGATGACTTTATTAGACACAAAAGAAGACACCTGCTGTTATAACCTAAAGAAGTGAGTGAGACTGTGCTACACATTTTATTTCTGTATTTATTTTTGCAGAACTGTGAAACCAGAAATGTTTTTGCAGAACTGTGAAACCAGAAATGTTGTTGAGGTTTGTGTGAAGTGATGGGTGGAGCTGTCATGAAACAGTCAGTGTGTGATTATGGAAATCAGTCTTTCTCCAGTTGCTCTTTATTTCCTTTTAATTAGTTTCTACTTCATTTTTCCAATGCATGTTACAAACATGACATTATTTGTTTTCTCCTGAATTTTGCAACATCATGATTTCCACCACAGTTGTGGTCAGACACCACAGCTTTGTCTTTTGATTAAAAAGTGAGAAAGACCCAAATAAAGTGGGTGTACAGACCATGCGTACCGTCTGTTATCATGGGCAATATCATGGGCAAGATCTGTGCTTCATTTCCCTAGCATGGACAACACCATCAACAAGATACGTTTAAATGATTTGTTGACAAAATGAGAGACTGTGAGTGAAGTGTGATCTCTTGTACTTCTTTGGTTTGATGCTGCGGCGTGGGGAAGCTTTGGTAGGGAATCCACTGTAGCACCCGGTTACAATGGACTGCCAAACGCTCGGGATCTGACGGGGAGCATGGGTGAGGTTTTATAGGTTGGACGTTAGATGAGTCTGGATGAGATACAGTAAGAGACACGGTGATGGTGCTGGAAAAATCAGGACATGACCTGTGCAGAGATCATATAGGTGTGTAACGGAGTGCCATGCTAGGCATGGATGGGCGTTGAAGGACGTCAGTTAAGTAAAGGTTATAGTGCATTTCAGGTGCATTCTGAAATTTCATCCAAAACTTTTTGTGAGTGGTGTATGTTTTATTTGTCTGCATTTATTCTTCTTTTCCTGCTGTTTGCTTTAGACATTTCAACAAGACTACTAGGAGAGGGTAACACTTAGAGCTGGTACACGACACTGTCGTGAAATGAATTCACTGAGCTGCAGAGACCTGTTAGATTAGAGTTTAACCTGAAACTATAGCTGAGTATGTTCATGTGGATGTGAACTCTGATGACAACAGATGTTGATGTAGCTTTGTGTTTTTCATTGTTGTTTATTTTTAATTTTATTTTTAATTTTTGATTACAATGAAGGTGAAGTAGCTTAATAAGTTTGTGTAAAGTACAGACTGATATAGAATTTATAATAGTAAGCATTACTCTTGTTGTCTTCCTGTGGTGCAGACTTTGTGTTTTTCATTGTTGTTTATTTTCTTTATTATTATCTGTATTATCTATTTTTGTACAAATACAGAGGCTGATATTATTTAGTCAAAAGCAGGTACAGTAGGTCAGTTTTCTCTGTTTCTTTTTATACTTTGACTTTAGAGGCCTCGTGACTTTCACACCAGTTGCTCTCAGAGCACACTGTGCTGTCTCTTCCTGTGAAGTGATGTGTATCTCACTCCTCCCTCCCCCTGACAGACCATTACACTCTCTATGAGCACGCTTGGCATTCATCAGTGTGTTTTGTGCCTCGACACACATCAAATGTGTCCTTGTTCCTCTCAGAGGAAGATTAAAGAAGACAAAGAGAGACAGGGAACTAACCATGAATTCAGGAACTTTACTAAAGAAATTCCATTAACTCCTCGTGCCATCCACTACCCACATGTTTACATGTTTACATGTGGGTGATACCTTGCTAAGTATAAGTTCCAGTTAGAGCTGCAGTTCAAGCTGCTTCCTGAGTCTGTTTGGTGGCAGCATAAATAACACGTCTCCTCTTGTCTCTCTTACGCAGATCTCCTGTTTCTGAATGTCTTTAGAAAGAAGTTTAAGTGATCAGAACTCAGATTATTTATTTAGTGTTCAGTGTAATTTAGTATTTTGGGTCATATACTGTCTTATACACTGTAACTAAGTACTAATAAATAAATAATAAATAATTCTAAAACAAAATGGAGAGTATAAAGTGATGAGGAGTGGAGTGATTTAACAGTGTCAGAGAAAAGGTCTTCCTGAGGGGGAGAATTTATTTCTCACTCATACAGACAATGTTTGTCATCACAGGGCGCAGGTTTAGTCTATTAATTTATTTCTCTACTATTACTCCAAAAACTCTAAATAGAGCAGCTGGTTTAATTTTGTCATAATAAGCTAGCTTTGACTGCTTCCTTTTATGCTGTCCTCATAGCTCTGACATGTTACACCTCAGTTATGCTCAGACGACACTATTCCTGTCATTCAAGTGTTTATACCTCCCTTCACAGACCATTTCAGTCTTCCTATAAGTCAGTTTGACAGTCCCCAGTGTCTTTTCTGACTCCTAAAAAAAAAGAAAGAAACATGAGCGAGAAACTACAGAATCATTCTTCAAAGTTTATTTTTTGAAATTTTACACCCACACACATAAACACATCAACAGATTAATATTATGAAGCATCATTTCTAGTTGGAGCTGCAGTTCCAGTTGTTTTCTGGGTCTATTTGGTGGCAGCATAAATCACACAAGTCTCCTCTTGTCTCTCTGAAGCAGGTCTTCTGTTTTTAACTGTCTTTGGAAGAAACTTCAGCACTGCAGAGTTCAGGTTATCAGAGCCCAGATTCTGTAAATCAAAGTATTTAGGGTCATACACAGTATCTCACACACTTTAACTACGTTTTTCAGGAACTCAGTTTTTCAAGACTTTGAAGTAAGAAAGATGAATCATGAAGTTGTTTCAGTCAAACAGTCTGCAAGGTTAAGGGTTATCATAGTTTAGTGTTGTTTCATCAGTTTATTTTCACCTCAATCCTGGATGAGAAAAAACTGCTTACTGATTTAAACTAAAGTTGAAAATTAGTTCATATGATCATTAAATACAAGCCAGAGCAACTAATAAATCCTTCACCTTGTTTCTTTCAGGATACGCTTTTTCCTCAGCAGCTACATGACAAAAGAGAAGTCTGATTAGTGAAGAATCATCGACCAAATGCTTTGTCTGTAACAACCTGATGCAACAGGATGTGCAACAAATGACATGTCAGCATTACCTGTCTGAAGTTTCCTGTTTTTAACAGCCAGAACGATGACGGCCATCATGAAAAAAACCGTCAGACCGCCCAGAGTCACAGTCATTAGGTTGCATTTTCTCATTCCATCCTCTATAAGGAAGATTAGATCAGATTAGACTGTCTGTTTTTTATTCATACCTTTAGAAAATATTAATATTCCAAATAAAACTCAGAGAACTACATTTAACAAAATCAGTAAAGAAAAGTCTTACTCTCAGTCTTGGCTTTATCATCCAATTCAACAGCATCTTTAAAAAAGGTAAAGCAAAACAAAATTATTCATAAAGACAATGTTCGTACTCACATTAGACCACATATCTGTTGTTGTTTGTTGTAACAAGACTGACAATAATTTTGAGTTATATTATTAATATGATAAGAAAAAACTGATATGACATGACTACAATCTTACCATAAACATTTAAATGTGTTGCAGTGGCAATGACTGTGTGTCTGTTTATGTAAAATCCACAGAAATACAGTCCAGAGTCAGATAAATCCACTTGCTTGATTTTAAGAAAAACAGTGGAGACGTTGGAGCTCATTTCAAATTTTCCATTTTGAAACCCATCACAGGATTCAGCTTCACCATCAGACCCGTACATAGAGGAGATGCAGAGGGGTTTAGTTCCGTAGGCCAGTCTGAACCAGTCTGCATGCGTTGGATATTTGGAAATGTTGGAGCACAGCAGTGTTACTTCTTGACCAGGTTGAACGTCCACAGTCTGTGATTCAGATCCCGAGACCGAGATCCAGCCTGAAACAAACAGCAGAGACAACATACTGGTTTATCTCTGACAGCAATAAAGCTACAAAAACAATACATTCACTTGTAATAATCTAAACTGGTCTCATTATGTGGAGCTGAGAATAATAAAGTGCCAGTACTTACTGAGGCTGCAGAGAATTAAAGCTGTCCTGAAGGTGAATCTCCTCATTGTTTGTAGAAACGTGTTACTGCAAGAAGTGTTTGCATCACTGAGCTGCTAAGAGCTTAACAGAGGCGGGGTGTCCTGGTTTTCATCTTGCTGCTCACACTGATTTGCCAAACAAGGTCATGCCTTTACATATATTTAAGCATGAGCTAATTCCCAACAACATAAACTGAAACATGACTTTACAGGTAGGTTCAGTGCTCTGTGATTCAGAATCTTAAGATATCACATTACATCAGAGTCAGATGCAATAGAACAACTCAGTGACTCCTAGAGTTTTAAACAGGCATCATTTAAAGCATCCTCACCTAAACAGTCTGAAATGACTGCTCCATATAATAACGGCTCCATATATCCATGTTCATACACTCAGTCAGTTTAGATAAGAAAAGAAAAGAAAAGAAAAGAAAAGAAAAGAAAAGAAAAGAAAACAGCAGCCCTTGCTGAGACTCACATCCTGTCCTGTTCACGCCTGTTTGATCTTCTGTAACATTCTTCACCTCTTGTCAGTTGTTTTTCCATTTACAACAAATCAGTTGTGGACATACAGTATGAGTTTTGGTGACATGTACCTGTTTATGTAAAAACACATTAGCAAACAGAAAGGGAGGAGCATGGTGTCTAAAAAATCTGTAATATTGCATTGCGTTATAACATTAATATGCTGCAAACAAAATGCAACTCACTGTAATGGGAACAGCAACAATAAAAATGTTAGAATTACTCAATCTGCCGGCTTTAGACATGGTTGAGATTGAAATGAAAGGCTCTGCAGAGACCTGTGTACTGAAATATTCTTAAGAGATGAAAGGAGAGGCTTAGTCAGATTCTATAAGATGGGGGTGAAATAATTGGACATGTATTGGTTTCTTTTCTGTTATGTGGTCACAGCATTTAACATTTTTCTTTTCTGTGACAATACATCTGACAAATATGATAAGAAAACATAAGGCTTAACTACAATCGTACCTTAATCATTTTAATGTGTTGCAGTGGGAATGACAGTGTGTAGTCTAGTCTATTAGACGTGCACATTGAGGAGAGGTTTACCAGTCTCAACCAGTCTACTTGAGTTGGAAAGTTGACCATTATAGAGCACAGCGGTGTGACATTTTCCCTAGGCAAAAAATCCACAGTCTGAGGCTCAGAACAGAACGAGCAGAGATCCAGCCCGAAACAAACAGCAAAGACAACAAGAGGTTTACTCCTCAGCTGATAAAACAACAATAATTGTTGCTCAGAATAATTCAGTAGGACTTAGGGTAAAGATGAGGTAAAGCTGTTAATATAAAGCTCTTGTCCTAGCAAGAGCACTTGTGTCAGTGTAAAGGGGCTTTCATTGGAAAGCCAAATAACTGTTTCTAGTGCTATTTGAAAAAATGCCTTAAAGAATTTCAGATGGCGCTAAGTAACAGTTCCTCTGCCACTTTTTTCTTCAATCTCAGATTATTAACTGGGCCTACACCTGCCGCCTCATGTCATCCTGAAGTCCAGCAGAACATCTTTGTCATTAAACAACGCTTCTGGTGGCCATCCATTGCGATGATGGTTGGGGAATATGTGAGCCCTGTCGTCCCCCTCCAGGTCTCTTGCTTCCCATCGCCGGTCGTCATACGTAAGACGTAGAGAGGCCAGTCTTGTTTTCTGCCACCATCAGCCTCTCCGCCGGTTCCCATCATCACATCGAGTGGCCAGACCAAGTAGTATAATCAGGAACTGGAAAACAATTCTGCCCTGTCTCATGTCTCAAAACCTGACCTTCTGAAGCAAGCACCTCATCTGCTCTTATTCCATGTGGCTCATCTTAAACCTGGTCCCTGACGGTTCATCTGTGTATTCTGTCAAATGCCTACTGGTGGTTCATCAGCGTACATACCGTTACGTGAAGGGGGGTTGTAATGGGTATAACAGTGGCTTTAATAAAGTATAGTAATAATTCACTGTGAAAGTCCCCATAATGCACTTTAGATGTGGTTTTCACACGTTACCACTAAAACTTCTTCCACTGAGACCATGCCGGATGTTTATTGGCACGTAGCACACAGCAACCTTCTTAGCAACCAATCAAATGTAACCCCATTTTTAAGCTGTTTGCTCTTTTGCTCAAAAGTTTCAGTTCTTAGGACATCTGAGACGATGCACCTGTATATGATCCTCTGGGGAGCAGGTATGTCTCTGGATATGAAATATTTTCTGTCTGTGATTCTAATTAACTTGACTTGTGTTTCTATAACACTGTGTTTTCTAGTTCATCTGTCAGCAGTAATCCAGTCGGCAGCAGTCGAACAGGACACTGGGGTTGTATCTGCCAGCGTTGGGGACAATGTGACTTTACATTGCTTCTATGATAGCCAAGTGTCAATGCACTTCTCCTGGTACCAACAAACCTTAGGAGGTAGACCTGAGCTCCTGTCGTTTTTTTACAAGCACGATGAACCATCCAAAGTCTTCGACTGGATGGAGAAGAACCCTCGTTTTTCTGTGCAAAAGAAGGAAGGGATAAATCATTTACACATCACTGACATCCGCTTCTCAGATTCAGCTACGTACTTCTGTGGAAGCTCACACTCCAACAGAGTGGAATTTGGCAATGGGGTCTTTCTAAGTGTCAAAGGTATTGTGCTTTTATTTCTGTGAAATGAACTGAAGTGTTCATTTGTTTTCAAGTATAAGCTTAAAATGTTGTTTAAACAATACATATGCACCAGAAATGATGTAACATGAACTCAGTCAACATCCATCAGTTTGAAACGTACTGTCTGTCAGGGCTGTTGTTTTCAGTTCACACATTTTAACAGACTATACTAAATATATATTTAAAAAAGTACAAATTAAAGGCACTACACTTGAGGTCTCCAAGAATCAAGTCAAAAAATCTTATCTTAAATACAACAGTTTCTCTGCTTGTTTTCCCTTTGAATTTGTGAATTCTAGGAGCCAACCTAAAGGAAATAGTCCAGGGGCCGGTATCTGAGACCATCCAACCGGGAGGCTCTGTGAACTTCAACTGTACAGTACTAACTGGGACCTGTGATGGAGAGCACAGTGTTTATTGGTTCAGACAGGAGTCTCGCCAAGGCATTCTTCACTCCTTGGGGGATCGTTGGAAACACGTCTCTGCACCAGGGTCTCCTTCACAGAGCTGTGTCTACCATTTGCAGAAGGTGAACCTGAGCTCTTCTGATTCTGGAACCTACTACTGCGCTGTGGCCTCCTGTGGGGAGATACTGTTCGGTAACGGAAGCAAGCTGCTCGTCAAAGGTGATGTTGAAGACCAAACGGCACAGATGAGAATCTTGGTGTGGCTCTCCATCATTAGAACTGGGATTCTCTTGTTCTTTGTAACAGTTTGTCTTTTGGTTTACATCAGTAAGAGCAAGTGAATACTATAATATAATAATTATACTGTCAGAAAAAAGTTCACAAATTACACAGAATTACTACATGTAATGTTGTTTGGCTGTTTTACACTTCTTTTTTTTTTGTGAACAACTGTTTTATTGAAATTATGATTTCACATGACAAGGTCGAACTGTGAAACCATTTTTAATATATCCCTCCCTCCCTATGGCGGCATCCCCCCTGTTTCTTAATAAAAGTCACTTTGTATTTACAAGATTTTCCAGAGTCATCATTTTGTAAAGGATGAATCATTAGATGGAGATATTTATTAACAACAACAAAACAATAAAAAAGAAACTGTTAAAACAGTGAGAACATTGTGCATCTATTGTGTCACCAACCCACAGCAGCGTTACATAACCTTTGTGAATTTTGTTCACAAGCCCTGTGTGGTTAAACACAGAAAAAACAACACGGTGTTGTATAACATGAGTGAACCTTTGCTTTTAAACAGTCTGATCACAAGAATAGGCTCCTGAAAGTCACTGGGGGTGAAGTCACGCAGGTTGCAACAAAACAAGGACATCCTGCTTGAAACCACCTTCATACGAACACAGAGAGAATCTTAAATAGGTACATTACCAAACTCTAGCAATGCATAAACGTTTCTCTTTTATACTGATGACCACAAGATTGCTATAAAAAGAGAACGAGTGAAAGGTGTGGTCTGTTTCTGCGATGAAGCTGTAATGTCAGTGCAACATGAAAGAAAAACAACAGTACCCACAGACACACAAGAACTCTCGATTTGGAGGAGACACAGCTGCAGATATTGATAATATTGAAAAGTGTTCTCACTCCAGTCTGTTCATTAAAAATGTACATTATGACACACAACAAATGATAATTATCTGCTCTCTGTGTGAATGTGTCACTAAAAAAACAGTGATGCGTTATGCAATATGCTGCAACACTTGAGTGGACACACAAGTAAGTAGAAATATACTGAGTTTGTCATGAATGATTTATGTAGAAAGTGTTTCATGTGCATATACAGAAGCACATCACAGATAATCATCAACTACTCATTAAATATAGATTTTTTTTTACTATTACATTAACCTTTTAGATATGACTTACTTAAAATTATAGGGGAACCATCCAAGCCCTCTAGGGGGGCTACGATATTCTAAAAAAATCAGAAGTCAGTCAGAAGTTCTTATCAATTCATAATTTGGCAATCAACATCTAAACAAAATGTTTCTGAGGAAATGAACAATTGAAACCTGCCTATTCAGTTTGTATTGGAAAGTAAAGGGTTAAAGAAATATCGCCCTATCATAATTTTGCCTTTGCGGTTGCTGGGAGGAAAAAAAACGCTCCAGCGCTGTGATTGGTGGCCCAGCTTTAGTAACTCAGTGCGACTAATTTCAAATGACGGGCAAATTGACCAATCATATCTTTTCCTCTAAATGGGCGGGCTCCGTTATCGGTAACTTTACGTCAAGTTCTCGTCGCGCTGTGTCGGACACACACCAAGCACGAGTTGGCCTGAATGTTTAATTCAGAAAAGACTGAACAAAATAAAAACAGGCTCACGTGTGAAAAAACATTAATATAAACCACACAGCTAGCTAGCCTGTTTTTCACATGCATGGTTGTTTAAGATGGAAGTCATGGCCAGTGACGTTACCACCTGTGAGAAGGACGTGGGTGTTAATTAACTTTAAATGAGAAGTTGGAGTTCATTTGCAAAGAAAGAAGGACGCCACAGCTCGTTGTGGTGCAGAAAACCAAGTCTTTAAAGAGGAATTTCATCTCCAGCAACTCTAAACTACACACTGGATGACAACCCGGGAACATGAGCGTCACTTCTGGGACTGTTTGCTGTTTGGCGCGGGGAGTCAGTCCTGGGCTCCAAGATGGACTTTCTGACTGAAGAAGTAGGAACATTTTAGGAGGTGGAATAACTGATGAATTTAAAAGCACGATCAAGCACTTCATCCAGGACAGGATGGACTCCAAGTGAAGCGGTCATCAGATGGTAGGACAAAGTTTATTTCTAATATTAAATGGCCGCTGCTGCCACGTGTTTATTTTGGAAAACTGTGTGAACGGTGAAGCTTTATTTGTATGAAATCTGCAGCCATATTCAAACAGGCCGCTGTGCCACCATAATGTTTGATGATGTGGTTGATCCTTTTCAATGTGTGCTGTCTACTGCCATGATCCTTGCTGTCATGATTTATTATGTCTTATGATGTCTGTTTTAATGATGTGTGCTGTCATGATTTATGCTGTCATGACCCGTGCTGTCATGATTTATGCTGTCATGACCTGTGCTGTCATGATTCGTGCTGTCATGATGTCTGTTTTTAAAAATGTGTGCTGTCATGACCCGTGTTGTCATGATTTATGTTGCCATGATGTCTGTTTTAATGATGTGTGCTGTCATGATTTATGCTGTCATGACCCGTGCTGTCATGATTTATGCTGTCATGACCCGTGTTGTCATGATTTATGTTGCCATGATGTCTGTTTTAAAAATGTGTGCTGTCATGACCCGTGTTGTCATGATTTATGTTGCCATGATGTCTGTTTTAATGATGTGTGCTGTCATGATTTATGCTGTCATGACCCGTGCTGTCATGATTTATGCTGTCATGACCTGTGCTGTCATGATTCGTGCTGTCATGATGTCTATTTTAAAAATGTGTGTTGTCATGACCCGTGTTGTCATGATTTATGTTGCCATGATGTCTGTTTTAATGATGTGTGCTGTCATGATTTATGCTGTCATGACCTGTGCTGTCATGATTCGTGCTGTCATGATGTCTATTTTAAAAATGTGTGTTGTCATGACCCGTGTTGTCATGATTTATGTTGCCATGATGTCTGTTTTAATGATATGTGCTGTCAGGATCTGTGTTGTCATGTTTTATGCTGTCATGATGTCGGTTTTTGAAAATGTGTGCTGTCATGACCCGTGTTGTCATGATTTATGTTGCCATGATGTCTGTTTTAAAAATGTGTGCTGTCATGACCCGTGTTGTCATGATTTATGTTGCCATGATGTCTGTTTTAATGATGTGTGCTGTCATGATTTATGCTGTCATGACCCGTGCTGTCATGACCCGTGCTGTCATGATTCGTGCTGTCATGATGTCTGTTTTAAAAATGTGTGCTGTCATGACCCGTGTTGTCATGACCCGTGTTGTCATGATTTATGCTGTCATGACCCGTGCTGTCATGATTTATGCAGTCATGACCTGTGCTGTTATGATTCGTGCGCTGTGTGCTGTCATTTTGTGTGATGTCATGACTCATGCTCTCATGATTTATGCTGTCATGACCCGTGTTCTTATGATTTATGTTGCCATGATGTCTGTTTTAATGATATGTGCTGTCATGATTTATGCTGTCATGATTCGTGCTGTCATGATGTCGGTTTTAAAAATGTGTGCTGTCATGACCCGTGTTGTCATGTTTTATGCTATCGTGACCCGTGCTGTCATGGTGTACTGTCATTTTGTATGCTGTCATAACTCAAGCTGTCATGATGTCTCTTTTTATGATGCGCTGTCATGATTTATGCAGTCATGACCTGTGCTGTTACGATTTGTGCGCTGTGTGCTGTCATTTTGTGTGATGTCATGACTCATGCTCTCATGATCTGTGTTGTCATGATTTATGCTGTCATGATGTGTGCTGTCATGGTGTATCGGCCCACATGAGGTTTTGTTGGTTTTGTGTTGTGTGGTAGGAGGTTGCACACACAAGCTTGTGTGATGATCTATGAGGAGGATTTGCATTTTGCTTCAGAAGTTTTTCTGTTTTTTGTTTTGGCGATAACTCTTCCTCTCTGTGCTGTTTGCTTGTTGCATCGCTGCACTAGCATCTTCATTTTTGTTTCAGACACTGTTGCAATGCTATAAAAGACACAGTCAGCTTGACTGGTAGTTTTTTTTTCCTGATCAGTGAAGGGGGTTCAGAGGGCCACATGTTGCATCTTTTCTCATTTGTCACGCTGGACTACATGAGACAGTTTTACTGACAATCATCATTTATACCACCAGGCTTTTATTCTGCAGATACTTAATCATTTATTCCACATAAAACCACACGTGTTTAGTCACGCAAGGCTTGTCTTAGTCTTGTTTATTTTTGTTTATTTTTATTTATTTCAATAAAAGTACAACACTGAAAGCTGAGAAGATAATTAACTATTTATCTTAATAAATGGTCTGAATCACAAGGAGCTGTTCAGGTAAATAAGCTGAAGTCTAACAACACAAATCCATTCAAACACAAATAACACAAACCATTATTATAATAATCTCATTAATACTGATGCTCTCAGACACTCACTGTTCATATTTGTCCAAGATGAGTCATTTTATTGATGTAAGTCCTTTTGTGAATTATCTCAGGTGATGATAAAAGTACAGCGTGAAAGGATCATGCAAAAGGAGAGAAATACATTCCAAAATAAAAGCATTTCTTTATAACCACATTTTTATTCAACAAGTAATTTCTGAAAAAACAAAAGAGCTCACACCAGAATCCACCATCCACAGTGAGGGAGAATAATTAGCTTCTCTCTGTGCAGCATGCATGAAAATGATGTCCCATCGAGTAGTAATTCTTCTTCTGCACTCATTAGTCTGTCAGTCCTGTTGATGGTACCTGACATCAGAATAAACTAACATGTCTGGACTGTATTTCACTGGAGCTGGTCTGCAGGAGGAAGCTCTGGGGCCAGGACGAGGCCGTGAATACACTGATGCATAGACGACGCCATCTCCAGTCTGAAAGACACGAACATGCAAATAGTTTGTACTTAATTCTGAATGCTTGACCTTATAAAGTTAGCATGTGGGACTGGGTACTGAATGACTGTATATTACACCACATGAGAACATTTTTAAAAACTGCACAAAAACAAGCCAATAGCAAAAAAGGTAAAAGAAACAAATGGATTACTTGGTTGCCTTGAAGAGATTCATTGCTGGATCTTGTTGCTGCTGAAAACACAGATGAGTACTGTCAGTGTGAGTCACTGCACAATATGACACAACTTTATCAACAGAGAGACAGATATTTCATATAATCCATATTTTTACATACCTGTGGGATCTTTCCTTTGTTTCTTGCAAAGAGTCCATACAAGCAGAAGTGTTATCATCCCGAGAAGGATGTTTGACAGCATAAGTGCAATAAGAGCCGGACTCAGATCAGCTGATTCGGCAGAGTCTCCTTTCAACACACAAGAAATTTTGAATTTTTTGTACACACGTACTATAGACATCAACACTTATATACTTGTATGACATTAAAATGTATTAATACAGCACGATTTTCTTGTACTTTATCGGTTTCTGTCTTACTGTGAACATGAATCCTGGTCCCGTTTCCGAACAGTGTCTGTCCACATGAAAACACAACACAGTAGTAGGTTCCAGCATCATCAGGGCTCAGGTTGTTCATGAGAAGGTCGTACACACAGGTAGTTTGTCCGCTCTCACTCCTCTGACAGGTGAGGTTCTCGATTCCAGAGGAGTAAATCATTTGCGGGGCAGAATGATGAGAGTTTTTCAGCCACGTGATAGAAGTGTGTTCTGCTGCACAGTGGTCAATGCGAACAGAACAGTTGAGAGTCACAGAGCCTCCAGGCTCTGACTTAGACTCCGGCTGCTGGACGACAGAGTCACTGATCATGTTTGCACCTTGGGAAAGAAACCAAATGAACTGTGATCATTAGCATCATGTTCACATTCAGCTGAAATGATCATGAGATCAGTGAGAACGATAAACACCTTTTATCATCAGAAAGGTTCCTTGTCCGAACTGAAGTTCGTTAAAGTTAGTCACTCCACAGTAGTATGTGCCAACGTCTTCCCACGTTGTTGCAGAAATGGTCAGATGATTGCTTATTTTGTCAGACTGTACTGAGTAACGCTGTGATTGCTCTGGATATGTTGTCAAATTAAAAAAAGTATCTGTTAAAGCCAGCAGTTGGAGCCTCCTGTCAGGGTTTAGTTTGCACCATACCCTGGTTCTTCTGTCAAGATTGATGCGACATGAAATAGTAACTGTGCGTCCTCGCTCCACTGCTTGGAAAGAAGCAGGTTGAGAGATTTCATTTAACTGTGCTTCACCTGAAACAAACAGAAAAACTCACTTTGATGCCTGTAAATCCACATCAAAAGATCTCACAAGTAGATTTTTTTTTTTGTTACTTACACACAGACCAGAGCAGGCAAATATTTAACAGGCACACCATCAGCTTCTCGGCTCGTGTCTCCATCCTCCGAGTTGACTTGCTAAAGTGACAATGACACTTGAAAACATGCCAACCTGTCAGGTACCTGATTGGTTCACTGTATTCATCCAGCCTCACCTGATTGGCTGCTTAGTAAATCAAGTAAGTTTGGTCACAATAGAGTGAGAGAAAAAAACACCACAGTAGCAGTGATCACACTTCCACCAGAAGTTCCTTCATGTCACAGACATAGGAGTCTTCACTGAACTGTTGTTAGGTACTGCTGCTGTGTTAGTTTGGACCTGACAGATCACATCGAGATGACCAAATGGTTCTCTGCAGAACTGGCACTTCAAGTATAGATGGTTAAAATAATAATAATAATGATAATAATAATAATAAAAAAATAGCAGATCTGTCGACTTCCACCACATTTAACACTTGAATGCTCTGATTTATTTCAACTTATCTTTGTGTCAGAACCACAGTTTCCAAACTGTTTGTGTACCTATATAATGCGAAACAGGAAGTGGTTTCATGTAACCGCATCCTTTTCCTATACTTACATCTATAGTATGTACTACGTATCCATCATCTTTTGTGCAGTCTGCGTGAAAGGTCTGTTTCTGACAGAGGTCTTAGGGCAGTTTGACCCGATCCGAATATAGTTCACCTGAACAGATAGCAGGTAGCAGCATGACGTGCGATCAGTTCACATACAGTTGTAGTTGTTTTCTTTATCATTCTGATCCTGGAACGGACAGAATCTGGTCTGGCCTGCAGTCCACAGATGTAGAATGTAGATTTAATGTAGCAGATACTCTCTGTCATTCTCTGGCGCTGTGGCGAGACGTAGCGTAAACAAAGCCAGAACACAACAGGTAGAGTATCAGAGTTTAGTCCATGAATCCACTGTCTCAGTTTCAGAGACATTTAAGGCTGACTGTAGAAGGTTCTGATCTGAGTGTCTGATTGGCGACCGGAGCGTGATGTCAGGCTTCGTTTTTCGGCTGCATACTGCAGCGTTTTTTTTGCTGACACCCCCGCAGCGCGGACCACCAGAGCCGAAACAGACGACCCTCACTCAAATAAATGGAAAAACCTCAAAGCAAATGAATTATGGGTATAAGAGTGGAGGATACAGACAGAGATGACCATTTTGCAATTATGCATATAATATCATATTAGTCTACTCTTTATGTACTCCAGCAATTTACACATTCTAAATGACCTTTGTTGCAGGTCACACCCCGCTCTGCACTAGTGGTTGAGATATCCTGACTAAAAGCAACATTGTCTGTGGTCCTCCTTCAGTTTCTCTACAAGATGCATTAAAGCACTGTGTTGAGTTTCGGTCACCTGCGTTTTAACAGTGTTCAGAGCCACATTCACAATGACAACAGAAGAAAATGGACTTTGGGTTGCAGTTATATTTGTAATTGGCTGACATGCCTCCTGTACTAGGACATTAGTTCCTAGTACATCTTTTCATTTTACACTGTGTTTAATTAACCCCCACTGTTTCAAATCATATCTATTTCATATCTAAAGTAGTTTTTAAAGCCCTAGTTAAGAAAACCCAGATGAAACTTTCACTACATGTGTGATCTCTGCTTGGACCTGAGTAAAGGTTTTTAATACTTTCGTTGCTGCTTACTGATTTCAAAGATCTGCATAGATGTGGAAGCGATCTATAGGTCAGATGCAGAAAAGAACTGAGGCCCACTGCTGTAGAGACATCCTGCCTCAAACCACAGTGACACAGATATGACGGGGTCTGAGATCTCTTCACTTTACCATGAAGTGCAAAGAGTTTGTGGGAAGTGTCTTTTGTTTTCCGGGTTTTTGGTAACGTGTACAATAAACAACCTACAATGGAGAACATTCTGTCTTTGATTCTTTGTGATGACTTTGACCTTATGCATATTACTGTACATGAAATGTCAGTGGTGCAGGGTTTGTTAGGATTGTGGAAACTCAGAGTAGCTAACCCCACCAGAGTTGTGGGTGGAGTTCACACAGATGACATCACTTCAAAGAAAACCACTGAAACAAGAACAGTTTTTTTTTTTTTTTTTTTTTTTTTTTTTCAGTAGAAGAGCTTGGTTTATTGCAAGGCAAGACTTTACAAAGTACAAAGTAAAGTGACATGTCCAGCTCTACGGCTTTACACTGGAGTACACGCATTCACTCTGGGTGTTGTCTCTTTGTCTCTTTCTCTCTCTTTTGTTGGCCTTGTGAACCCGCAAAGCAGCGTAATGAAGGTTCTCTTCATCTTGATAGAGCTGGTAACAAAATATAAAACTGTCAATCACTACTATAAAATATAAAGCACAAGAAATGTATGGAACTCGGCAGGTGACATAGAAACAAAAACTAATTCATGGCCTCAAACTAATCGTTTGTGTACACTAATTAATAGAACATAAGATGAACCAGTACTGCTAACATTTGTCAACAAGTTGTCAGTCTAACTTATTTTTAAGGGTTGTCAAAGATAACACATAGCACTGAACTACAGAGCCTACAAAGTCTTATAAAGGTGGCACAAATGTCTGAGAATATAAATGACTTTTTTCCACTTATGATTCCTGCTCGACATGAAGTAAAATAAAGATATTGCAGTGCTGTTCTTTATTTTTCAATAAAAAAAAACACTTACCACTGTATTCGCAGTAGAAGTTGCTGAGAATGTTACAGTACTCTCTGGTTGTAACACACAGAATTAAAGTCCCATTACTCAGATACAGTATACACTGAATACTTGCTGTTAGCTTCACAGAGTAACTGTTACCTGTGCATTGGCAGTTTCTCTTCTTCATCTTGTACACTGAGAAAGTCAGCAGGCCAACCAGGACGGTGGTGAATGTCAAAGCTCCACTCAAGAAATACACCAGAGAGTCTGCTTCATCTGTAGAGATCCAGAAACAAGACGATATAACAGGGCTTCTCAGATTAATTCTTTTGCGTTAATCTTAATCTTGATTAAAGGATGGGTTTTGGTATTTTCAAGTTTATCCTAAAACAATACTAACATGCCCAGTTGTACGTTGAAGGAGTAATTGGTGATTGTAAGTAATGTTTGCTTGTACTGTCCACAAAGCAATTTCAATGTAAGCAATGGGGGACAAAATCCACACTCCTCTTGTGTAAAAACCAAATCTTGTATCTTCCAAATATAATACTTATACAGATGAAAGACTTGCAGCTCAATCGCTTACAACATGAACGCTGGGTTGGGTAAAAGATAGGGCACACAATCCTCTGTATGTCTTTCAATATTTGTCTTTCAGTACAAATTATGTCTTTGTGTAGGTGCCAATATTCCTACATGTAACTAGCAGGACAAAGAGTGTTCCTTAATCTGGTTCAGCATGCGTCAAGCTAGCTTTGGCTAAACTTTGGAATACACATTGCATGAAACAAGTGCAGACTTTCTGTCTGACAGTGACCAGTAATGGCTATTTGCATGTGAGTATTGTATTAAGAAAAAAACTCAGCTTGGAAGTTACTTACCTTCAAAGTCCAGCTTTGCCCCCTCTCCAAACAGTATGTGTCCACATGAGGCAACAGCACAGTAGTAGGTCCCAGCATGAGAAAGATTTGGGTTCTTTATTTGCAAGTTGTAGACACAGGTGCGTGTTTGTGTGCTGGGTTTTCTCTTACATGAATCATTCCTGCCTCCATGGGTGTAAATGAGTCCTGGATGAGATTCTTCAGAGTCTTTGAACCAGTAAACACTGTGTTCTCCATCACAGGTCCCAGTGTGTACTGTACAGTTCAGAGTCACAGAGCCTCCTGGCTGGATGGTCTCAGATGCCGACTGATGGATCACAGCTGGGATGTTCAGACCTGAACCCTTCACACTGATAGTTGTGCCCCTGCAAAATTCATATTTATGTAAATTGCTCCCTATGCAGTAATAAGTAGCTGAGTCTGAAATTTGCAAGTCTGAAATCTTCAAGTTTTCAGTATCCAGTGAGAAGCGTGGATCATTCTGAAATTCATCGCTAAAAGTACCGCTGTTTTTATTATGGCTGTAGAATGTAGACACCAGCTTTAGTTTCTGTCCCACATCTTGTTTGTACCAGTAAAACAACTTCGCTGCATCATCTTGACAGGAGCACGGTAAGGTCACACTTTCCTCAACATTGACTGATTCAAAGTGTAATGATGCTTGTTTTAAAGTTGTCACCTGAGCTGAGGAGAAAATGAAGAAACAATGGAAATAGTATTAGTATATAAACATAAATTATTTTAGTATAGTCACCAACAAGTAGTAACGGAACACAACTTACCCATATTCACCACAAACAGACATGTGAAAAACAAAGCGACGTTTGGAGGCGTCATTGTGCTTCAAATGCTGTGATGAATGTGTTGAATCTCTGTGCGTTCTCCACTCTTCACAGAGAAGACTGTCTTTGATTGACCAATCAGATTCAATGTCCTATTTTGGAAAGATTGATCACATGTTCAGTGCCCACGACCGAGAAAAAATGAGTTGAACATACACACATATCTTCATACAGTAAAGCCTATGATCACTTGCAATGGGGGTTAAATATAATTGTTTTTTTTTTACTTTCATGCATCATATTTTTACCACCAAAGGGGTGCCTGTGAGGTCACTATTACATTATATCCACTAGAAGGACATCCTAAGGGACAACTTATCACATCTTCTTCAGTAGAAGAATGCCCTAGAGGTCACTTTATCACACTTTCTCCGCTTGAAGGGCATTCTAGAGGTCACTTTAATATTTCCTTTACTAAAAAGGCATCCTAGAGGGCGCTTTATCACATTTTCCCCACTAGGAGACCCTATAGGTCACCATCACATTTTTTATATTAGAAGGACATCCTAGAGGTCACTTACCCTCCATTGAAAGTGGTTTGACACACCTATCTACAGTCAGAAGGAACTTATTTTTGTGACACGGTAACACAGACAGTCTACCAATTTACAAATAAAAAATAAAAACTGACTTCAAAATACACAAAATAAATAAAATAATACAAAATAAATAAAGTTGTCATGAGTAATAAACTGGCAGCTGTATGTAAAGGTGCAATGACTTCCTCCTCTGAGACTTTGCTGATTGGTTGACAGATGACAGTTAAGACTTGTATGACCTTGTATGTCCTTTCTCTGTGGGAACTGTAATGTAATGACGGAAATCTTCACTCAGAGCACTAGTTAACATAAGATGCTCAACATAAGACCCTGCTTTCACGTTACGTTGTTAACTATTCAATCCATTTCGATTGACGGCTTTGTGTACAGCACGTTATCTGCATTTGAGATGTAAAACACACATTTCGTAAAGCTGCCAGCTGACTTCTCTCTGCTTTTGGCTGCTCTCTGAGCTGCTGCACGCTGTGGCCTGGAGGCCACAGGCTGGTCTTCCTGTGTACAAGCTCGAACTGGAAAGTTTCCACCAGCGGAAACCTGTTCGCAGTAGTTCACACATTATGTACCACAGGAGTCGAAGCAAACGTCAAATGCTCAGAGATGGCTTGGTTAAAGGTTGCACGCTTATGTTTCTGGTTAGAAGAAGAAGGTATTCATAGCTCAGAGGGGGTTTTCGAAGGTGTCTGCTGTGTTGTACATTGCAGCATGTGATGCCAAAGCTTGTTGTTGATCACTTTGTGCTGCAGGTTTTGCCTTTTAAGTGTCCTCTGTGCAGCTTTCAGTAGAAGTAGGTGGATGAAAGGGTACGTCTCTGCTTTTTATACTCTCAACTTGCAACTCCAGAAAGCTTAATAATGATCTAAGTCCAAGTGCTAATAACTGACGTACTTCTCAGATCCAGAGAAGAAGAAAAACAAGCATATAAGGGCCACATATCACTTTTAGCCAGTACCAACCTACAGCTGGCACCAGTGCTTTGCAACAATGGACTCGACGTAGCTGTCAAGTTGGGACTGCTGAAGTTCTGTTCTGGCCTCATTTGTATTCAGTGATGAGACCAAAGAAAATAACATGTCAAAGAAAACTCAAAGAAAGGTCAAAGAAAGGTCAGAATAGTCGAATATGTTCTTTAAAAACAACATCATCATCATCATCTGAATCCATTCATATTTTATTACTTTTATGTTACAGCATATATCTAATAGTCTACTGACTAGCATATTCCCAAGCACAACAACAAGGTAAAAGCTACAGTATATCACATGGTACAGCATTTTAGACATGATCGTTCATATTTATCAAACATAAATAGCTCTTTGGTCATATTTGAAACTCGTTTATGTATATGAGATAAACATTTAGTGGTGGAAAGGCATTCCTGCTCCATCAGTCTTCATTCTTCCTGGTTTGTCGACCTTTTCCAAGATGAACCTTGTCAGTTCTGTCAAGATCATTTGATATCAGAATAAACCACAGAGTCTCCTCTGTATTTCACCTTAGCTCGTCTGGGGTTGAGGCCTCTGGTTGGCAAACACACAGCCGCATAGATAACTGCTTCACTAGTCTGTGACAAATGGAAATGAAAGTAATTGAGGCTTGTTCTGAAAGTTGGATATAGAAAAGACTCAAACAGAAAGGTCACGTACAACTGTGGTGCTGAGGCAAACTCTTACCTGATTGCTTTCAGAAGGTCCATCAGTTGCCCCTGAGGAAACAAAGATAAGCACAGTCAGTTCCACATACTGACCATGTGTGGATCAACAACTAATCAACACATCACGTAGTTTTAAATACCTTTCCTCCGAATCTTGCAAAGTGTCCATATAAGAATAAGCATCACAATCCCAAGTAGGATGTTTGACAGCAGCAGAGCAATAATGGTTGGACTCAGGTCAACTGGTTCAGTGTCTACATTAAAAAGATGAAAAACATTTTTTATATAAATAATTAGCAGTGCAATGTCCAACATCAGACAAACAAACATGTATTTTTTTATTTGGATAGAAAATCTGATTGGACCAATCCTGTTTAGGCCACATACAAATGAGTAACATTCAGTATCTGATATTTAAAGTGTCACAAAAAGAAACAAACAAACTTCCTGTCTTCCCACCTTCCTGGATATCTGCCACCATCCAATACAGCGGCCCACTGTTGTCAGAAGTTGAACCCTAACCATGACCCAGTTAAGTGTTCTAGTTCGCCAACCTGCTCACACATTAAATTTCCCACAATCTTTCCATAACCTTATCTACACTGTAGTTTTCACACAGAAATGTTGTCGAATGCAAAAACTTAAACAGTGGCTTTACTGCTGCAAATAATGAACATTTTTATTTGTATATAATAATCTGATGGTTATTCATTTGGTCTATAATATGTCAGGACGTAGTGACAAACTACAATCCGGTTATTCCTAGAGTCGAGGCATCAGATATTTTGGATTGTCAGATCATCAGTCCAAAAGTCCAAAGATTATGATGATAATGATAATAATAGTAATGATCATAATGATCATAATAATGATTATAATAATAACAATGTTAAAAATATATATATTTTTGCTTGAAAAAGTACTTATACAGCCTATCGATTAGTAGTTTTGACAGACTTAATGAGCAGTTTTGCAGCACAGACGTTTTTGTCTGATGATAGGGTTGCATTAAATTGCTGTCAACACAAGACAACTTAACACTTGTTAATCTTATATTTGTCCTTAATGTTCAGGAGTATTTTATTTTATAGGGACAGTTTTACAGTCTTACCGTGAACATGAATCCTGGTCCCGTTTCCGAACAGTGTCTGTCCACATGAAAACACAACACAGTAGTAGGTTCCAGCATCATCAGAGCTCAGGTTCTTCATGAGAAAGTCATACACACAGGTAGTTTGTCCACTCTCACTCCTCTGACAGGTGAGGTTCTTGATTCGAGAGGAGTAAATCATTTGCGGGGCAGAATGATGAGAGTTTTTCAGCCACGTGATAGAAGTGTGTTCTGCTGCACAGTGGTCAATGCGAACAGAACAGTTGAGAGTCACAGAGCCTCCAGGCTGGACCGACTTAGACTCCGGCTGCTGGACGACAGAGTCACTGATCATGTTTGCACCTTGGGAAAGAAACCAAATGAACTGTGATCATTAGCATCATGTTCACATTCAGCTGAAATGATTATGAGATCAGTGAGAATGAGAAACTGCAGAGTATGAACACCTTTTATCATCAGAAATGTTCCTGATCCGAATTGAATCTCATTTAAGTACAAGATTCCACAGAAGTATGTTCCAACAATGTCCTGTGTTGTTGCAGATATTCGCAGATGACTGCTGATTCTGTCAAATTTGACTGAATAATGACGATGAAATTCATCATCAAATACACTCCGATTGTAGCGAGTATTGAATGCCACCACAAGCTGTAGTCTCTTCCCTGTAGTCAGTTTGTACCACACTCTTTTATTCATTTCACTCTTTATGTGGCATTCAATAGTCGCTGAGTCTCCGAGCTTCACTGTTTGGAAAGGAACCGGCTGAAAGATTTCACCGAACTGTGCCGCACCTGAAATACACAGATGGTCTAAAATCAGCTTAGTGTGTGAAGACGCTCATGAAAAGATTCCACAAGTGGATTTTTGATACTTACAAAAATGCGAGAGCAGGAAAACATTCACAAAGTACCCCATCATCTTGTCTGCGTCTTCTCTACGTCAGTTCTGATTTACTGAAACAACAACAGACTTAACAGACCCATGCTTGTCCTATATTCAGCCACATCTATCAAGTTTGATTGGTTCACAGTGAAGAAGTGATGAAACACTTCACCATGCCCTTTTTTGAAATTGGTGTCAGCCGAGATTAAAGAAAATTTGTTATTATACACGTTTTCTCTGTCTCTAGAGACAATAAGTCACCAACCTCTTGATATTAAATGGCAACACACGGGAAAACCACAATGAGGTTGGCTAAATGGAAACAATTTAGTTACATACTTTCCACAAGATTGGAGAGACCTAGAGATGTCGTGAGTCACACATGAAAGTGTATCTAGATGAAAGATGGAAAAAAAAGTGGGTATCTGCAACAGATCCAAGAAAATATCTGTAAAAGCAGCTGTGCCATACTGAGCTGAGCTGACCTGAATGAGGTGAGCCGTGAACCAGTCTGGTGATAAAACATTTAGAAAACTTTCAACCGCAACTGACCCGGTCACTCTGTATAATCCACAGAAGGACTAGTTCCTCAGTTCCTCTTTCCCGCTCACCTGCTCCAGTTCTGGCATGACATTGGCTCCACTTCCTATCAGCGTTCTCCAGTGCCCCTTTAAAAAAAAAAATCCTCTTTCTGTTGGTGCAAACACTAACACTTCACTGGCACTCACAGTCTGGGCAGCCCGGCTTGCAAACAGAAGCGTTAGTTCACAGTAATTTACTGTTACTTTACTTTTTTTTTTTTTATTAAGGCCTTTTGGTAATAAATAAGTATTCAGTGGTCACCAAGTAAAGACTCTCTAGATCCTCATGTGTTTTTGCTGCATCATCTAACACTCATGACTGGTAAGATACCAGCAGTATGGGTGCATGAAGCTGAAAGAGCACTGACCTCCACAAAGGTGTTCTGTTTGTGATGATGACTGACGTGGCTGTGTGGCAGTGTGGTGCTATGTGCTTTTGTGCTTTATGTGTTGTTTTGTTTGCTTTTAGGTCTCTCTTGCAAAAGAGTTCTTGAGCTTAATCAGACTAGCTGATTAAATAAAGGTCACATTATGTGACGACGCCCAAGTTTTTGTACTATAAAGCAGAAGTGGCCTCCTCCTAAACCTCTCATATAGAAACCTCAGAGCCATTTTGCGTAGTTTGTGCCATCCTGTCCTGTCAGTTCACATTGTTCTCACTACACTAGCAGATAGCGTGTGGTTAGTGGGCTGATATACACATATTGAGATCCTGTAGTCAACAACAGCCTTTTGCAAAAAATACTGCTCTTGTTCCTGCCAGCATGTCGATGCATCTCTACTGAGTACTGAGGTGGCTCGTTTGACATGAGATAATCTTATCAAAGCAAATTACCATCAAGGCCAACAGCGTGATTAAGCTAACTGTGACAGTTTGATCCTAGAGAAGGTCACAAATAATGTATTCTGATCTAAAATAACACCTTTTGGTTTGTTCTATAAAGACATCCTGCTCAAAACCACAAACACACAATGACAGAAAGGGCAGGTTGTTTTATACTTCACTACAATAAGTCCGCTGCAGCCTATTGACACACATATTGACAATCATCACTGGGGATGCACCGAATTGAAAATTTTTGGCCGAAGCCGAATAAAAATCAAACGCTTGGCCGAATACCGAATGTGGTTGTTAAGTTTTTCATTATTTTTTTTTAAATATTGCATAAATAAAATACATTTTTAGACATGATTTTCAAACAAAACAAATGTTTATTTAATATTCTGACATTTGAATATTCCAGTAGTTTCACATAGCCCTAAATAAGTGAGTTCAGAAATATCTATTCTGTAGGCCTTCAAACAAGTGTGCATTCCCAAAAGAACTAAAGTGCATAAAAGTGGATAAACCCGCAACAAATGAATTATTGTCTACTTAGTCACAGTAGGCTAATAATGTAAACAGAAGGCTCAAGTAAATTGCAATAAGTGTGCTTGTAACCATACACTTATACAGGTACATAACATATCCCAGACCAGAACAGATTTGTCAATAACAGTACTTCAGCTTCAAATTAAAAAGAAGGAAACTATGACATCTGAGACAACCCTTAAATTGTTTTATACAAACAAAAACATTAAAACAAACAACTGTGCCTGTATAATGTCAAGCCCCCATTGCAAAAACCTAAAGTGCAAACAACAAATGAATTATTGTCCTTTGGCATAAGTCTACTTAGCCTACTCCTTCAGGAACAGTGGCAGGTTCTTCTTTATGAACAGTAGCTTCTCTGCTTTGTCACATGTCAGTCTGTTCCTCCTCTCATCAAGTACATGAGATGCAGCACTAAACAGCCTCTCACTGGAGCAGCCAGGTACCTTGGAATGGAAACAACATTGTAGGACCAGTTCATTGTTATCAAGCAATAAAGAATAAATAATAAAGAGAAAAAGAAAACCAACCCCTTTCCCATACTATTAGCTTATTGTTTTAAATGTTACTGTACATCACCATTTCTCTTGTGCACTTTCATTGTAGTATTCCTATATTGTTTTATATTGCATTAATTACATTAATTACTCGTTGTCTGCCTGGCATCTGGGTTGTTTTCCTGGAGGATCTCTTCGAACATGTCAGGGAGTGAGGGCACACACACTGCCTCCGTGGTGCGGATTCTTTTTGTCTCTGCACCCTCTCGCCCCTCTCTGTGCGCCACTTCACTGTCTCCAAGTGGCTTTAATCGCAAGTCCAATTCAACCTGGACCATTTCCCTAACCCTCTGTTTTTTCTCCACATCAATGTAGTGATCCTTATATTGTGGGTCAAGCACAGTCGCGATGCAGAACAGGGGTTCGGAGTCTGCCTGACTAAAAGGTTTGTTGACAGCTTCTAACAGTGCACTTTTAGTTGTTTTGACTCCGTGGTCCGTTTCTGCTTCTTTACTGAGAAGACGCTTGAGTGCTGCAAATAATGGGATAACATCTGCTGCAGATGCATCAGATGAACTTATCTCCTTTGTTACCTGCTCAAACGGGGTGAGAAGAGAGAGCGTGTTCTCGATTAACAGCCACTGATATGAGGTGAAGGTAGCGGGCAGATCATAATCTGCTACGTAGGCAGCCAGGACTCGTTTTTGTGAAAAAAGGCTCTCAAACATATAATAAGTACTGTTTCACCTAGTGCTTACATCCTGTTGGAACCGTTTTGGTGGCATTCCGAACTGTTCTTCTTGAATAGATTGAAGGCGAGAATAAGCAAGGGGGGAATGCTTAAAGTGACCTACAATTTTCCTCCCTGTCGCTATGATATCTGCAATACTGCGCTGACTTAACACACCCTCGTGGACCGCTATCTGTAAAGTGTGAGCCATGCACCGTATGCCTTTCAGGTCACTGTCGTCCATAGCTCTAGTCATATTTCGTGCATTGTCACTCACGACTGCATGCACTTTTGATGGGTCGATATGCCAAGTTTCAAACATCCTGGCGAATGCATCGGAGATGGCTACTGCCGTGTGTGATCCTCTGAACTCCTGTGAGTGAAGCACTATCTTTTGTAACTTGAAATCTGCGTCGACCCACTGTGCAGTTAAGCTCAGCGTGCTGGTGGGGCTGACATCCGAGCTCCATATGTCTGTCGTGAAGCTGAGGTCAACATCTTTATCTCTAGCCAAGAGCTCGTGGACGCGAGTTGCAACGCTGTCGTACATCTCAGGTAAGCACACGTCCGAGAAATACCTCCTTCTCGGTATTGTATAACGGGGCTCAATGTGCTCCCTAAGCCTCCGAAAGCCAATGTCCTCCACAACACTAAACGGTTGATCATCCAAAGCAATGAACTCCATTACCTTCTTCGTGATTCCGTTTGCTTTGGCACTGTCCTTTGCAAACTTTTTTGTCTTTTCGAAGACGTCGGCCACGGACGGAGTGGGGGTGCTGGGACACGGAGCTTTCCTCTTTGCTGCTGCAGACGTCTCTCTCTCATACTGAGCATGCTGCTCGGGGTGTTTGGCTTTTAAATGATTAATTAAAGCTGTAGTGCCAAAGGTCTTAGCAGAGGCCCCCCCTCTAGATATTTCGGCTGAGCACTCGCTGCAAACCGCAATTCTTTTTTCGTTCTCCGAAACTTTGAAATATCTCCACACTGCCGACATCTTTGTTTATGTTTACCGCGTCACTGCACGTTGTTTGATTGCATCAGTAAAACGCGCCGCTAATATTTAATATATATATTCGGCCTTGTTTTTCACTCATTCCACCGAATACCGAATGTGGCTTTTTTTGCAATATTCGGCCGAATATATTCGGTTACCGAATATTCGGTGCATCCCTAATCATCACACTTTTGGCATTATCTTTGGAAAAGCTTGGTTTAATGTGTTTATTGCAGGGTAAGACATTTACTCGAGGTGTCATCTCTCTGTCATTTGCCAATTTGTCAATCAACTGTATTGATCTTCCTTTGGCAGCACCATGGACATTGTCTTTAGCTTTGTAACCCTAGACATGAGAAACAGTGTGTCACAATATGGTACTGTATATGACATAAATAAGTTGTAATTTTAATCAAAATGTTCATCTCCATAGCTGATACCTCCGCACTGGTTGTGGAGGGAGCTGATAATTCTGCATGAGACTCTAAAAAAAACAAAGAAAAAAAAGCTGTCATAGTATTTAATGCTATGCTCAGTGAATACACATTATATATAGCAACAGTAGGAGTTGCCTGTACAGTGGGAGCACGCTAAGAAAGCCAGTAAAACACTCTGTATGATGATGACTGCCAAAGCTCTGCTGACATGTCTTATGAAATAAAACGCCATGTCATCTGCATATACAGACATTATTAGACTTTACATTCATTTGTTTTGTCCAAAGAAACAAAAAAAGTGCATGACTCTGTTGCCTATGTTAAGTATGCTCACCATCACAACACAGTAGTAGGTTCCAGCATCATCAGAGCTCAGGTTGTTCATGAGAAGGTCATACACTCAGGTAGTTTGTCCACTCACCCTCCTCTGACAGGTGTGGTTCTTGATTCCAGAGGAGTAAATCATTTGCGGGGCAGAATGATGAGAGTTTTTCAGCTACATGACAGAAGTGTGTTCTGCTGTCACTTTTTTTTTCTTTTTAAAAGTATTTTTTTGGCTTTTTTTTTTCAAGCTTTATTTTTGATAGAGACAGCTGAAGAGTGACAGGAATGTGGGGCGAGAGAGATGGGGGAATGACATGCGGGAAAGGGCCGCAGGTCGGATTTGAGCCCTGGGCCTCTGCGGCAAGGCTTCATACATGGGGCGGATGCTCTGCCAACTGAGCTAATTGACACCCTGTTCTGCTGTCACTTTCACAACAGACTTAACCAACTCACTACTTGACCTACATTCAGCCACATCTGTCAGGTTTGATTGATTCAAACCATGCAGAACATAATTGGCTGCTGTGATAACCCCAACAATTAACTTTCAACATAGCATTGTCTTAATTGTTGGCTTAATGGACAGAAACGGAGATTTTGTTTTTTTTTTTACCAAAAAAAAGTAAGTTTTGTAAATCTTCACTAGATTGATTGACTCTAATAGAATGTGACTTCCTGTCTTTCTGAGAACAGACTGAGGTGCCAAAAGTGTGAAGCAGAATTGATTTCATACAGCCATTTACCAAATAATATCATGCTCAAGTGCCACAGTAGCTGGACACAGCGAGAGGAAGGACCTTCTGGACCAACAGGCAAGCAATTCAAAAAACAAAATGCACGACAAGTTGATCTTTAATATCAGCGCTGAGGAGACCACAGACAATCTCATGCAGCATAGAAAGATACAGCCTTAATATGTTTGGCAAACTCCACATTTGGAAACCCTTTACATTTGTCTGGCCCTTCGTCATTGTATCTCTTATCAACATTTAGGGTCCTCTTCTGAACCTCACCCATGACCATATCTTTCTTGGGTCTCTGTCCAGAGTTCTACCAGGACTAGAAACTTTCATAACATCTTAACACATACATGCATCCTAACATACAGCAACATTGAACATGAGCTCCCTGTATTAGTTTGATCACAAAAAAATCACAAAGAAATTTATTTAGACAAAAATATTTTTTTTATGATTATATGTGACAAATAAATGGAGTTGTATTGACTTGAACAAGAAGTGAAAATGGTTATTAATGTGAACATGACCAAACCTTACAAAACCATCAACATATTTTATCTCACCACTGCTGACCCCATGAAAACCTCTGGCAGTTTGTCCATCGTCCACTGAGTTCATTTTATCACTTACATACTCTGAGTACGGTGGTTAATGGGCACCAGACACACAGACGTCAATTGCAGCATCGGCACAGACTTTGGCAATCATTGCATGGCATGTTATGTCTTCATTGAGATTACTGCAAAGTTAGACTTTACTTGAATCACACTGAGCTAAAATATTTATGAATATACAATATATATTTTATATAATACAAAAAATATACAAAACTGTTTCCTGTTTCAGGAAAAGCAAAACTGAGTTCAGCTCTACTGTTTTACACTAAAGTACACACACTCACTCCAGGTGTTGTCTCCCTCACTTCCCAATCTGTTGATCCTCCTTAAAGCAATGTAACAAAGGAGATCTCCATTTTGGGAACCCTAGACAAGACACATTTCACTTTACACTGTGGTACATGACAGGAATAAAAGCAAATATTACTGTGCTATTAAAAATGTGGTTATAATGTATCTCGTAAAAAGATAATACCTTTGCATTGCTTTTGGAGGAATCTGAAAGTCTTGCTTGAGACTCTAAAAAAACAAAGAAAACCCTTATTATCATGGACAGAGAATACATGCAGTTGATATAAACAGTACCACTGACCTGTCAAAAGGCTGCTGTTTCTCTTGTTCATCATGCAGACTAAGAAAACCAGTAAAACACTCAGGATGGTGGTAAACGCTGAAACTCCGGTCAATAAATGCAAGAAGAAAAGGCAGTCCACCTCATCTGCAGAAACACATACATTACGGAACTTTAGTTAGGGAGTATATAAGTATTAATGAGATAAGACGACCTCATATAAAAAGTTACTTACCTTCAAAGTCCAGCTTTGTCCCGTTTCCAAACAGTATGTGTCCACATGAGGCAACAGCACAGTAGTAGGTCCCAGCATGAGAAAGATTCAGGCTCTTCATCGGCAAGTTGTAGACACAGGTGCGTGTTTGTGTGTTGGGTTTCCTCTCACACTGATCATTCCTGCCTCCATGGGTGTAAATGAGTCCTGGATGAGATTCTTCAGAGTGTTTGAACCAGTAAACACTGTGTTCTCCATCACAGGTCCCAGTGTGTACTGTACAGTTCAGAGTCACAGAGCCTCCTGGCTGGATGGTCTCAGATGCTGACTGATGGACCAAAGCTGGGATGTTCAGACCTGAACCCTTTACACTGACAGTAATGCCCTCAACAAATTTGAAAATAAATGTATGGCTACTTGCGCAGTAGTAAGTAGCCGAGTCTGAAATGCATAAATCTGAAATTGTCAAGTGATAGTTACTCTTTCCAGTATCCAGTGTGAAGCGTGGATTATTCTTGAACTCATCATAAAAAGAGCCAGTTCTTTCATACTTATAGAAGGTAGAGAGGAGTCTTGGTTTCTCTCCCAGACTTTGTTTGTACCAGTAAAGTCTTGTAGCAATATCATCTCCATAGAAACATAGCAAAGTTACCTTGTCACCAACCTTAGCTGATACAAAACCTCTCTCCTGGCGAATAGATGAGGAGAATATCAGTTCACCTGTCACTGCTGAAATGAAATGACAGATAAATACAATTGGTTTCACATGGTTTAGCACACAGAAAATGAAGGAAAAATAAAATAATTTAACGAGTAAAAGGTTTTGTCCAAAAAAAAACATAATTTACCTATTTTATCTAGGAACAGGCATGCCAGAAAAAAAATTAATATTGTTGGCCTCATCTTGTTCAAAAACTCGAAAAACACTCTCCACTTCTAAGACGAGACTGTGTTTGACTGGCCAAACATCTAATGCCCGATTAAAAGAAACCTGATCACATGCTCTCAGCTCTGTGTCTTGAAAAAAAAAATAACCACAGACAGCCTCAGTTATGCAACAACTGTGGTCATATTGAGTTCACACTTTTAATCCCTGAAACACAATGCAGTGCAAAGGGTACGCCTGACTATTGTCGCTTCACTCAACACCACACCTGCTCTGACACGTCCTGTGTGACGATGTCTGAGTAATACTTTAGTAATTCTTCTTACAAATTGGGTTAGCTACATGACTTGAAGGTATCAGCAGAGACTAAAATGTGTCACAGAGCTTTGTGTGCAAAGGCTCAACCACCAAATACGTTTTCATGTAACTAAACCCACAGACCACTTTTTTTAGGTGAAAACCAGTGTAAAAAAACAACTTCTTCCTGCTCCCTCTGACAGACACACGCACCAAAGATGTACCCCTCTCGGGTTGCAATCTTAGCTAACATGACAACATATTTACCACACAGAAACAAAAGTTTTTGTGCCGTAAATGTGTTGGAATCCTAACTGAGAGAGGCAGAACTAACCAGTCTGCTGTCAAATCGTCCAGTGTTTGTTATGCACCTATAACACCAAGACAAATTCCTTGTAAATGAAAACCTACTTGGCAATAAATCTGATTCTGATACTGAAATGGCTGTTAAGGTGCTTTGAGTGACTGTCCATTATACTGGAGTAACACACTACATAGCCATGAGGCAATGCTCCTTATATAAGTAAGGAATAAATAGTCCTAGGCAGTGTCCTTGTATAGTGTCCTAGTGGTCTGAGGGTAGAAGCTCTTTCTGAGCCTCCCAGTGCTGGCCTGACGTATTTGGAACCTTACAGATTGTGGCAGGGAGAAAAGGCTGTTATTTTTGCAGCGTCTGGTATACATGTCTTTTAGTCAGGTAGAGCACCACCTAGACCATTGGCTCCCAAACGGTGTGCCGTGAGGCAAGTCCGGGTGTGCCGTGAGATTTTGTGACAACCATACATTATTATTGGAATATGTAACTACACAAAAATAAATATTTTTTAATTTACTATATCAGTACTTTGTATGCACTTATTTCATAATACAGAGGCAAACTCTATACCTAAAAACAATTCTTTAAAAAAAAATCCTCAAAGAGAACCCCATAGTTCGCGCAGTTGCTCAGGTGGGAATTATAAGACTGTGACACATCAAAGGCTGTAGGAAAACAGAGAAACACGCGAGAGGGAGAATGGAGCGCTGTCTTGTGCGGCGCAAACCACCAACCACCACCAGTGCCGACAACCCACCACCGAAAGAAAAGAGGAAAAAAACTGTCAGCAGACAGTATCATGAAAGTTACCTGTCTTATGGCTTCAGTTGGACCGGGGATGTCAACAGTCCTCAGCCCGAGTGCGTCCTCTGTCGGGAGAAGTTAGCTAATGCTAACATGGTTCCAAGCAAGCTGAAGAGGCACTTGGAAACCAAACATCCCCAGAGCTCCGTGTGGACCGCACACTGAAACTCAAATTTAGTGAGCTCCCACTGGATCAGTTTTGGTTGGCTTCTGCATTGGAGTACCCAAGCATCTCCCACCATGCGATTAAGCAACTTCTTCTTTTCCCCACTACCTACCTGTGTGAGTTGGCGTTCTCTACTCTGGTTTACATGAAGAACAAGAGGAGGTCACGGCTCTCTGTTGAACAGGACTTGCGAGTGGCCCTCTCCTCAGTGCCACCAAGGATTAACAAAAATCTGCGCGCCCCGACAGGCACATGTATCTCACTAATTTGCAAGTAGGCAAAATATTTACAATAGCACATGTTTCAAGTCTGATTTAAAGTTTTACATTTATAATTTGAAGGTCAGGACCATGGACAGTGCAGCTTCCTTGTATTGACAGTTCTCTGTACTGAATTTCCTTTGCCTCATTTTTAATTTTGTGACCTGTCTGGTTTAAATGGGTGTGCTGCTGTTTTGATGAAGCCTAATTTGATAGTTTCAAATTAATTTTTGAAATATTTCGTTAATAAATATTTCATGAGTAATATAGTTGTCTTTGTCACATTTTATTTGGCATTAGTAAATAATTACGCACATTTACAGATATTTTACATGATATGAGTGATAACACGTGTTATAAAGGCTATTTTGCACAATAGGTGTGCCTTGAGATTTTTACTTGTCCTTTGGTGTGCCTTGGGCACAAAAAGTTTGGGAACCACTGACCTAGACCATACCAGATAGTGAAGTTGGCTTTCAGGATGCTCTCGATGGTGCATTTGAGGGGGCAGAATTTCTTAAAGCGTCCGAGGTCTCTGCCTCTTATTTCTTACCACAGAGTCCGTATGCAGCGTCCAGGTCAGGCCTTCAGTGATGTGGACACCAAGGTACTTAAAGCTGTCCACCCTTTCCATCAAGGATGCGTGATATTAATTCCTTCTCTGTTCCTCCACAAAGTCCACGATCGTATCATGAGACTTGCTGGCGTTCAGGAGGTGGTTGTTGTCCTCACACCAGCGGAGCTTTGTTGTTTTCAATGATCAGGGATAGTTAGGTAGCTGGCATTAAGGGAACGTTAAGGACATTTTTGATTACATAGAGAAATAAAACTGGAGATATGAGGGAGCCAGTCTGTTTATAGCCCAGCGTTCTTCCCTCTTCCTTCTGGTGCATGTTAACCAACTGGGCTTTTATTTTGGCATTTGTTCTATAATTTTCGTAAGCTGCAAGCAAATCTGGCAAGAAAAACCACACTGATGATATATTGCAAGCATCATGCTAACGTGTTAATTCACATTGTAATTGTAGATCTGTGGAAATTGTCGGTGTAATGGCACATTGCAGAGGGTCTTGTCTGCCACTAGTGAGCATTTAAGGTACTGCTGTGCATGAATATTGATATGTTACACCCCTCATAGCGGGGCAAGCAAACATTTATACACACACACAGAGAATGCATGGAGGTGTAGGTGTGTGCATGTAAAGGCTAAAAGCAAGGAGAACCTTGTAGTCTGTGAATATAATGGGTTAAATTCAAAGAAAAACTGCTATAAATAGGTTAATGTAGGCCTTTTTATACAGATATTTTCAAATCAAATATAGAATGACATTTAAGGTGAAATAATATGTTTTGTACATTCATAAATTATAGCAATTACCAAACGAATTTGGTAATATTAATATTCCATGCAGATAATAAATGACACATTAAAATGACGGTCCTATCGTAGCTCAGTGACGAAGGGAACTCTTTTAATCCCTTAAAGTTATGGCTGCCTAATTTCTTTAAACATGTTGTCATCCCACTTCAGAATTTTTGGAGGTTAATGTGTCTGCTATGTTTTCTAACCCAGTGTAGACTTAACCCTTCCTTCTCTAAACTGAAGAAAATAGTGCCACTTCCTCCCACACCGGTCTTAAACCGATCTGAGGTTCTCTCGTACTTTGAAACCACAGCGCGGCTCAGATAAGTAGAATTATAAGTGTCTCAGTGCTATATTATCTTGGTTTCACATGATGCTGTGTTTATGTATTTATGAATAAACCATTCTGGCTTGGCAATTTACATTTCCCTTACCGCATTAATAGATGACATTAATGGTTTGTGAGTGCACACACACACACACACACACACACACACACACACACACAAATGTGCACAGTACAAAAGCTTACATAACCACTGAGAGATTTTATCGTTACACCGTGGACCACATGGAAACAAGAGTTTGGGTTTGTGGCAAGAAATCAACACAGTTACTGCCAGCTGTTGTCTCCACATCCTAAACTATGCTGTAGAATAAATGATGGTCTGTTTATTTGCTGGGTCTCTGCTGCCACACTAACAGGAGCGTCAGATGAGTTGCAGTTGCATTTTACAAATGCAAATTCAGATCAGTTGGCTGACTTGAAGTCACTGTAGAGACAAAGAAAATGTACAGACATGAGAAACGATGAGAAGCAATGACACTAAAGTGACCATACACTCTAAAAAATACAACCTACAGCCATAAAAACACAAAGCTCACCTATTTCCCCAAGAACAAACAAGTCAGGTAGAAAAGAAACTTTGGAGATGTCATCGTGTTCAAACTTCTCACTTGAGTGAAAAGACAGTTGATCTTTTCTTCACTCTTCACAGACGTGTGATTGGCCAGTCTGAAGTGACACTGTATGCCCTATTCAGGAAGGAAGATCACATGATCACTCCCTTGTTGTATTTCTGACAAAGTAGCTGCTTTACTACCAGTAACACCAGGTTTAAATGTTTAAATCAACCACGACTAAAATGTAAAGGACAGTAACAACAGAATTACGAGAAATCAGCAACTGATTTCCTTAAAAATGTACTAAAGCTAATCCAAACTAGGGCTGCAGCTAACGATTATTTTGGTTGTTGACTAATTTATCGATTATTTTTCGATTAGTCGATTAGTCGATTATTTCTACTGAAATAGATCAAAACAGAAAGATGCATAATCTCAGAAGCTGAAGTCTGTGCATCATGTTTTATCAGTCTAACTCTTTTTAATTGATTAAATATCTTACAAATTAATTATTAATATGCTCCAAATCACAGATTACCACTGACACGAAGTGGAGGTTTACTATTGAGTGTAATATCCAATTCATGACATTACTGATTTGTACTGATTTTAATATTCTACACGTGAATTAATGCTGATATCGTCGCTGTTGGGCAGAAACCTCTTATTTTTAAGAAAAATATGAGAGAATTATATGGTCTGTTGACGTGTATTATCTTTGTTTGGCACAGAGTAAGAGGAAATCATTGCACTCATGAGCTGTCTTTGTAAAAGCTTGTTTCATGGGTTTATTAGTCAGGCAAAATCATATTTACAAAAGCCATATTACACTTTAAACAGTCAGTATGGAGTAATGTTCTGTTCCACAGAGACAAAGATGAAACATTTGCACCTCTACTGCTTTACTCTGAAGTACACACATTCAGTCCAGGTGTCGTCTCTCTGTCTTCCTCTTCTGTTGACCATGTTCTTTCTTAAAAGAGCGTCACAGAGGTTATCTTCACTTTGGTAATCCTGGTAATAAAGAAGAGAAAAACACTATCTGGTCCATGACAAAAATAAACACCACAGAAATGTCAGTTCTATAAAGATGAACAGTAACACATTGGTCATCTAAACAGGAAATACCTCTGCTGTGGAGGAAGCTGAATAGCTTGCTTGAGACTCTGAAAAGCAAAATGAAAACCTTAAAGTCACGTTCAGTAAAGTCGCCATAAACTATAGATGCAAACGGGATAAATTACCTGTCCAACAGCAGCTGCTTCTCTTGTTTTTCTTGCACAAATAAGCCAATAAAACACTGATGGTGATGAATGCCAAAGTGCCACTCAGGAAATACACCAAGACAAGAGAGAAGACTAAATTTAGACAGAGGGAGACATAACAGAGCTTTCAGTTGTATCCACCTTGAGTTGAAATAAGTAGTAATATTCTTAAGAAGATATGACAATCTCTGCTAGAAAGTTACTTACGTTCAATGTCCAGCTTGGTCTCATCTCCAAACAATGCATTCTTGTTAAGTGGCTGAGCTGAAGTGACTGGAGTGACAAAACACATATACAATTAATTTAACATGGTAGTAAATACAATATACTAAAGACATGAGAAACGATGAGAAGCAATGACACCAAAGTGACCATACACTCTAAAAAATACAACCTACAGCCATAAAAACACAAAGCTCACCTATTTTCCCCAAGAACAAACAAGTCAGGTAGGAAAGAAACTTTGGAGATGTCATCGTGTTCAAACTTCTCACTTGAGTGAAAAGAAACTTTTCTTCACTCTTTTCTTCACAGACAAGATTGCGTGTGATTGGCCAGCCTGAAGTGACACTGTATGTCCAAAATAAGGAAGGAAGGTCACATGATCACTGCCACCCATAGTGTCACAATCACATCCAAACATAACACAGTTAAAATGTATTTTTAACAGAACAGGATAGAAACATAAGGGCAACAAAAATGCTCCTTACACTACACACTAGCTGCTCTCCTGCTGCATTTCTGACAAAGTAGCCGGTCAGAGAGTGCTTAGAATTCTGGGATGTGTAGTATTAAACTGCACTTGCTTTACCACCACTGACCACAGATGTCACCAGATCAGCTAGGATTTTAAGAAAAGATAAGATAAGCCTTTACTCATTCTTTTTTTATTAGTGTTTTTCAGTCATCAAGTATTTAGGTCATAGTCACCGATGACTGCAAAAAAGGCAGAAGGCCTTCTCTGGACCTGTGGCGTCTGTAGATATAAAAGGCTCATTCTAAAGTAACAAAAACATAATGTTTCTCGTTTTGAGGTGATTTTACACTAGTGAAAACAGTTATAAATATTATTAATATATAATATTTCTGCCGTATTCTGAAAATGAAGACCACTAAATCTGACACACTGGATCTTTAAAGCCACTGAAAATGTGGTTTCACATTTTACACATTTCTTTATTAAATGTAACATTTAGAAGCAAAAGTCGAAGACAAAGCTCAAACTAAATATCTGTAGGTTTTATTTATTGAGAGTTTAACATTCAGAAAGTCAGCTGGTCTGCTTCATCAGGACTGTGTTGGTGTGGTTTGAACAGATTTGACTGACATCGACAACAGCCATCAGGTTCTGATTCAATAGTTATTTCAGTGGTGACAGTCTTAAAAGTCATTTAGTTAATAAGACGACATTACTGCTCTGATTTGCCTTAAAGACCACTTTGATCAAGCTTTAAGTTCACAATAATTTGTCAACAACAGCAATAAAGATTTATGTACTTTATGTATGGCTGCCATATAATTTTTCTCAGGGTCAGCCAGTGTGCATTCATACCATTTTACCTTTCATGAACTTCTGAGAGCTGTCTTGTAAACTTCCTCAGCTATCTGATTTGCAAAGAAGTTACTTTGGTTGAGGACAAAACTTTTAAAACTTTTTCCTTCGCAAAATCAGAAAGAAATGGCTGCTTCAATTTGTAGAGAAGACAAGAAAAAAACATACTGATAGTATGACTTCATTGTCTTTTGTAAGCTTTTATTGGTCTTGTTACACAGAAACAAATATAAAACATGTACAGTTCTAATGCTTCACACTTGAGTACACACATTCAGTATTGCCGTTGTTCCTTTGCCTTCTTGGCCTGTTGCTCTTGTGTTTCCTTAAAGCTGCGTAATGGATATTTTCCTCATTTTGGTCTCCCTGATAATAAAATATAAAACAGTAAATCACAATATTGTACAACAAAGTCAGACTGAATAATTTGAATGTTAATAAACTAAAAAATACCTCTGCATTTGTTGTGGGGGGAGCTGAAAATCTCACATGAGAATCTGAAACCGAATGAAAAGTGTTCTTACTATCATACCACGGTAAGTAAGTACACACTGTTAAACTGCAAACAGCAGTTACAGTACCTGTACATTTGCACTTGTTTCTCTTCTTGATCACACACAATAAGACAGCCAGTAAAACACTCAGGATGGTGGTAAATGCCAAAGCACCACTCAAGAAATACACCAAGACCAGAGAGTCCACCTCATCTGCAGAAAGACAGACACCAGGAGACATTACAAAGCTTACGTTTTAATAGTTATTACACCTAAAATAATTAAGACAACATCTGCTAGAAAGGTACTTACCTTCAAAGTCCAGTCCATTACAGAGGTTCAGTTAGGGAGTATATAAGTATTAATCAGATAAGACGACCTCATCTAGAATATTACTTACCTTCAAAGTCCAGCTTGGTCCCGTTTCCAAACAGTATGTGTCCACATGAGGCAACAGCACAGTAGTAGGTCCCAGCATGAGAAAGATTCAGGCTCTTCATCTGCAAGTTGTAGACACAGGTGCGTGTTTGCGTGTTGGGTTTCCTCTCACACTGATCATTCCTGCCTCCATGGGTGTAAATGAGTCCTGGATGAGATTCTTCAGAGTCTTTGAACCAGTAAACACTGTGTTCTCCATCACAGGTCCCAGTGTGTACTGTACAGTTCAGAGTCACAGAGCTTCCTGGCTGGATGGTGTCAGATGCTGACTGATGGAACAAAGCTGGGATGTTCAGACCTGAACCCTTTACACTGACAGTAATGCCCTCTGCAAATTTGAAAATAAATGTATGGCTACTTGCGCAGTAGTAAGTAGCCGAGTCTGAAATGCGTAAATCTGAAATCTTTAAGTGATTTTTACCATTTCCAGTATCCAGTGTGAAGCGTGGATTGTTCTTGAACTCATTACGAAAAGTTCCATTTCTATCATACTTATAGAAGATAGAGATGAGCCTCGGTTTCTCTCCCAAAGTTTGTTTGTACCAGTAAAATCTTGCTGTGGGATCGCTTCCATAGAAACATTGCAAAGTTACTCTCTCCCCAACATTAGCTGATACAAAACCTCCGTCTTGATGATATGATGAGATTTTCAGATTAGTCGTCTGAGCTGAAGTGACTGGAGAGACAAAGCAAAATTTACTTTACGAACACGTGAAAAACAGAAAGAATAAATGTCTGATGAAAAAGGAATGTCAGAAATAATGTCATGAGAAGTGACTATTCATTTTAAAAGATCCAAACTGCTGTAACAGAAATCCAAAACTCACCTATTTTCTCCAAGAACAAACAAGTCAGGTAGAAAAGAAACTTTAGAGATGTCATCGTGTTCAAACTTCTCACTTGAGTGAAAAGAAACTTGAACTTTTGTCTCCTTTTCACTTTCAAGATTGCATCTGATTGGCCAGCCTGAAGTGACACTGTATGTCCTAACTAAGGAAGAAAGATCACATGATCACTGCCACCTATAGTGTCACTATCACATCCAAACATAACACAGTTAAAATGTCCTTCTAACAGAACAGGATAGAAATATAAGGACAACAAAAATGCTCCTTACACTACACACTAGCTGCTCTCCTGCTGTATTTCTGACAAGGTAGCTGCTCAGAGAGTGCTTAGAACTATGTGATGTGTAGTATTAAACTGCACTTGCTTTACCACCACTGACCACAGGTGTCGCCAGATCAGCTAGGATGAAAATGTGAAGGATTTTTAGAAAAGATAAGCCTTTGCTCAATCTTTTTTATTAGTGTTTACTTTCAATAAAAAAATATATATAAAAACTCAAATTTGTGATTTTATAATCAAATGTTTTTTTTAATTATGTTGATGATATTATGTTGATGCTTAACACATCAGGTATTTAGGTCATAGTCACTGGTAGGTGTTTGGGGGTGGAGGGTTCACCTCTTCTTTCCTTATGACAGTCGATGACATCACCTCATGAATTAGGTACGACTCACAGGCAGAAAGCTTTGTTCTGTCATCATCCAAAATTATTAGTACTGCACACAGTTCAGTTATTACTATACACTTAAAGGACCAGTGACACTTAGTGGCATCTAGCGGTGTAGTTGTGGATTGCGACCCCCTCACTTTAACCTCTCCTTTCTATTGTGAAGGAAAAACTATGGTGGATGCAGCCCTGTTTTAAACCAGTGTTTAGTTTGTCTGTTCTGGCTTACTGTAGAAACATGGCACTTCAACATGGAGGACTGAGGACCAATGGTGTGTGTCGATATATAAGGCACATTCTAAAGTACTTTCAGGTGATTTTACATTAGTGAAAACATAGTTATGAATATTATATTCCATTTCTGAAAATAAAGACCACTAAATCTGACACACTGGATCTTTTAAACAGTCAAATCCAAAGCTTAAAATAAAATATCTGTAGGTTTTATTTATCGAGAGTTTAATATTCAGAAAGTCAGCTGGTCTGCTTCATCAGGCCTGTGTTGGTGTAGTTTGAATAGATTTGATTGACACGGGCAAACAACCTCACAACAGCCATCAGGTTCTGCTTCACCTTTTTTTTTTTTTTTTCTAACGCCCACTCACTTTAAACTACTGAGAAGAGAACAGACAGAAACGACACGCTCATGATCACATTTTTCACCCTATTTTTCGCTAATAAGACGACATTACTGCTCTGCATATGGGATGACTGTCATATTAGTTCTTTCTCGCTTTCTCTTCCTGTGTGTTTCCTCTCTCACTTTATCAAACACAGCCTTAGTGTGTCTTAATCTCTTATTTTCTCTGTCCTCATTAAAGAAAGTCAAGAACAAATATATTAACTACAGCCAGCAACAAAGATACTTCATGCCTGTCACAGCCAGTGTGCATTCATACTATTCTCCCTTACATGCACTTATTCTGAAGCCTGTCTTGTAAACTTCCTTAGCCATCTGATTTGCAAAATACGTTACTTTGGTGGGGGACAGAACATTTAAAACTGTTTTTCTTTTTGAAAATTGTTAAAGCAGTCTAACTACAGCCACAAAACAACTGTTTGAATCAGATAAAAGTGCAGCACCGGCTGCTTCAATTTGTAGTCACAAGGAAAAAACCATACTGATAGTATGACTTCATTGTCTTTTGTAAGTTTTTATTGGTCTTGTTACACAGAAACAAATATAAAACATGTACAGTTCTAATGCTTCACACTTGAGTACACACATTCAGTATTGCCGTTGTTCCTTTGCCTTCTTGGCCTGTTGCTCTTGTGTTTCCTTAAAGCTGCGTAATGGATATTTTCCTCATTTTGGTCTCCCTGATAATAAAATATAAAACAGTAAATCACAATATTGTACAACAAAGTCAGACTGAATAATTTGAATGTTAATAAACTAAAAAATACCTCTGCATTTGTTGTGGGGGGAGCTGAAAATCTCACATGAGAATCTGAAACCGAATGAAAAGTGTTCTTACTATCATACCACGGTAAGTAAGTACACACTGTTAAACTGCAAACAGCAGTTGCAGTACCTGTACATTTGCACTTGTTTCTCTTCTTGATCACACACAATAAGACAGCCAGTAAAACACTCAGGATGGTGGTAAATGCCAAAGCACCACTCAAGAAATACACCAAGACCAGAGAGTCCACCTCATCTGCAGAAAGACAGACACCAGGAGACATTACAAAGCTTACGTTTTAATAGTATTACACCTAAAATAATTAAGACAACATCTGCTAGAAAGGTACTTACCTTCAAAGTCCAGTCCATTACAGAGTGAGCAGTTAGTGAGCATATAAGTATTAATCAGATAAGACGACCTCATCTAGAATATTACTTACCTTCAAAGTCCAGCTTGGTCCCGTTTCCAAACAGTATGTGTCCACATGAGGCAACAGCACAGTAGTAGGTCCCAGCATGAGAAAGATTCAGGCTCTTCATCGGTAAGTTGTAGACACAGGTGTGTGTTTGTGTGTTGGGTTTCCCCTCACACTGATCATTCCTGCCTCCATGGGTGTAAATGAGTCCTGGATGAGATTCTTCAGAGTCTTTGAACCAGTAAACACTGTGTTCTCCATCACAGGTCCCAGTGTGTACTGTACAGTTCAGAGTCACAGAGCTTCCTGGCTGGATGGTGTCAGATGCTGACTGATGGAACAAAGCTGGGATGTTCAGACCTGAACCCTTTACACTGACAGTAATGCCCTCTGCAAATTTGAAAATAAATGTATGGCTACTTGCGCAGTAGTAAGTAGCCGAGTCTGAAATGCGTAAATCTGAAATCTTTAAGTGATTTTTACCATTTCCAGTATCCAGTGTGAAGCGTGGATTGTTCTTGAACTCATTACGAAAAGTTCCATTTCTATCATACTTATAGAAGATAGAGATGAGCCTCGGTTTCTCTCCCAAAGTTTGTTTGTACCAGTAAAATCTTGCTGTGGGATCGCTTCCATAGAAACATTACAAAGTTACTCTCTCCCCAACATTAGCTGATACAAAACCTCCGTCTTGATGATCCGATGAGATTTTCAGATTAGTCGTCTGAGCTGAAGTGACTGGAGAGACAAAGCAAAATTTACTTTACGAACACGTGAAAAACAGAAAGAATAAATGTCTGATGAAAAAGGAATGTCAGAAATAATGTCATGAGAAGTGACTATTCATTTTAAAAGATCCAAACTGCTGTAACAGAAATCCAAAACTCACCTATTTTCTCCAAGAACAAACAAGTCAGGTAGAAAAGAAACTTTAGAGATGTCATCGTGTTCAAACTTCTCACTTGAGTGAAAAGAAACTTGAACTTTTGTCTCCTTTTCACTTTCAAGATTGCATCTGATTGGCCAGCCTGAAGTGACACTGTATGTCCTAACTAAGGAAGAAAGATCACATGATCACTGCCACCTATAGTGTCACTATCACATCCAAACATAACACAGTTAAAATGTCCTTCTAACAGAACAGGATAGAAATATAAGGACAACAAAAATGCTCCTTACACTACACACTAGCTGCTCTCCTGCTGTATTTCTGACAAGGTAGCTGCTCAGAGAGTGCTTAGAACTGTGTGATGTGTAGTATTAAACTGCACTTGCTTTACCATCACTGACCACAGGTGTCGCCAGATCAGCTAGGATGAAAATGTGAAGGATTTTTAGAAAAGATAAGCCTTTGCTCAATCTTTTTTATTAGTGTTTACTTTCAATAAAAAAATATATATAAAAACTCAAATTTGTGATTTTATAATCAAATGTTTTTTTTTAATTATGTTGATGACATTATGTTGATGCTTAACACATCAGGTATTTAGGTCATAGTCACTGGTAGGTGTTTGGGGGTGGAGGGTTCACCTCTTCTTTCCTCATCACAGTCGATGACATCACCTCATGAATTAGGTAAGACTCACAGGCAGAAAGCTTTGTTCTGTCATCATCCAAAATTATTAGTACTGCACACAATTCAGTTATTACTATACACTTAAAGGACCAGTGACACTTAGTGGCATCTAGCGGTGTAGTTGTGGATTGCGACCCCCTCACTTTAACCTCTCCTTTCTATTGTGAAGGAAAAACTATGGTGGATGCAGCCCTGTTTTAAACCAGTGTTTAGTTTGTCTGTTCTGGCTTACTGTAGAAACATGGCACTTCAACATGGAGGACTGAGGACCAATGGTGTGTGTCGATATATAAGGCACATTCTAAAGTACTTTCAGGTGATTTTACATTAGTGAAAACATAGTTATGAATATTATATTCCATTTCTGAAAATAAAGACCACTAAATCTGACACACTGGATCTTTTAAACAGTCAAATCCAAAGCTTAAAATAAAATATCTGTAGGTTTTATTTATTCGGAGTTTAATATTCAGAAAGTCAGCTGGTCTGCTTCATCAGGACTGTGTTGGTGTGGTTTGAATAGATTTGATTGACACGGGCAAACAGCCTCACAACAGCCATCAGGTTCTGCTTCACCTTTTTTTTTTTTTTTTCTAACGCCCACTCACTTTAAACTACTGAGAAGAGAACAGACAGAAACGACACGCTCATGATCACATTTTTCACCCTATTTTTCGCTAATAAGACGACATTACTGCTCTGCATATGGGATGACTGTCATATTAGTTCTTTCTCGCTTTCTCTTCCTGTGTGTTTCCTCTCTCACTTTATCAAACACAGCCTTAGTGTGTCTTAATCTCTTATTTTCTCTGTCCTCATTAAAGAAAGTCAAGAACAAATATATTAACTACAGCCAGCAACAAAGATACTTCATGCCTGTCACAGCCAGTGTGCATTCATACTATTCTCCCTTACATGCACTTATTCTGAAGCCTGTCTTGTAAACTTCCTTAGCCATCTGATTTGCAAAATACGTTACTTTGGTGGGGGACAGAACATTTAAAACTGTTTTTCTTTTTGAAAATTGTTAAAGCAGTCTAACTACAGCCACAAAACAACTGTTTGAATCAGATAAAAGTGCAGCACCGGCTGCTTCAATTTGTAGTCACAAGGAAAAAACCATACTGATAGTATGACTTCATTGTCTTTTGTAAGTTTTTATTGGTCTTGTTACACAGAAACAAATATAAAACATGTACAGTTCTAATGCTTCACACTTGAGTACACACATTCAGTATTGCCGTTGTTCCTTTGCCTTCTTGGCCTGTTGCTCTTGTGTTTCCTTAAAGCTGCGTAATGGATATTTTCCTCATTTTGGTCTCCCTGATAATAAAATATAAAACAGTAAATCACAATATTGTACAACAAAGTCAGACTGAATAATTTGAATGTTAATAAACTAAAAAATACCTCTGCATTTGTTGTGGGGGGAGCTGAAAATCTCACATGAGAATCTGAAACCGAATGAAAAGTGTTCTTACTATCATACCACGGTAAGTAAGTACACACTGTTAAACTGCAAACAGCAGTTGCAGTACCTGTACATTTGCACTTGTTTCTCTTCTTGATCACACACAATAAGACAGCCAGTAAAACACTCAGGATGGTGGTAAATGCCAAAGCACCACTCAAGAAATACACCAAGACCAGAGAGTCCACCTCATCTGCAGAAAGACAGACACCAGGAGACATTACAAAGCTTACGTTTTAATAGTTATTACACCTAAAATAATTAAGACAACATCTGCTAGAAAGGTACTTACCTTCAAAGTCCAGTCCATTACAGAGTGAGCAGTTAGTGAGCATATAAGTATTAATCAGATAAGACGACCTCATCTAGAATATTACTTACCTTCAAAGTCCAGCTTGGTCCCGTTTCCAAACAGTATGTGTCCACATGAGGCAACAGCACAGTAGTAGGTCCCAGCATGAGAAAGATTCAGGCTCTTCATCGGTAAGTTGTAGACACAGGTGTGTGTTTGTGTGTTGGGTTTCCCCTCACACTGATCATTCCTGCCTCCATGGGTGTAAATGAGTCCTGGATGAGATTCTTCAGAGTCTTTGAACCAGTAAACACTGTGTTCTCCATTACAGGTCCCAGTGTGTACTGTACAGTTCAGAGTCACAGAGCTTCCTGGCTGGATGGTGTCAGATGCTGACTGATGGAACAAAGCTGGGATGTTCAGACCTGAACCCTTTACACTGACAGTAATGCCCTCTGCAAATTTGAAAATAAATGTATGGCTACTTGCGCAGTAGTAAGTAGCCGAGTCTGAAATGCGTAAATCTGAAATCTTTAAGTGATTTTTACCATTTCCAGTATCCAGTGTGAAGCGTGGATTGTTCTTGAACTCATTACGAAAAGTTCCATTTCTATCATACTTATAGAAGATAGAGATGAGCCTCGGTTTCTCTCCCAAAGTTTGTTTGTACCAGTAAAATCTTGCTGTGGGATCGCTTCCATAGAAACATTACAAAGTTACTCTCTCCCCAACATTAGCTGATACAAAACCTCCGTCTTGATGATCCGATGAGATTTTCAGATTAGTCGTCTGAGCTGAAGTGACTGGAGAGACAAAGCAAAATTTACTTTACGAACACGTGAAAAACAGAAAGAATAAATGTCTGATGAAAAAGGAATGTCAGAAATAATGTCATGAGAAGTGACTATTCATTTTAAAAGATCCAAACTGCTGTAACAGAAATCCAAAACTCACCTATTTTCTCCAAGAACAAACAAGTCAGGTAGAAAAGAAACTTTAGAGATGTCATCGTGTTCAAACTTCTCACTTGAGTGAAAAGAAACTTGAACTTTTGTCTCCTTTTCACTTTCAAGATTGCATCTGATTGGCCAGCCTGAAGTGACACTGTATGTCCTAACTAAGGAAGAAAGATCACATGATCACTGCCACCTATAGTGTCACTATCACATCCAAACATAACACAGTTAAAATGTCCTTCTAACAGAACAGGATAGAAATATAAGGACAACAAAAATGCTCCTTACACTACACACTAGCTGCTCTCCTGCTGTATTTCTGACAAGGTAGCTGCTCAGAGAGTGCTTAGAACTATGTGATGTGTAGTATTAAACTGCACTTGCTTTACCACCACTGACCACAGGTGTCGCCAGATCAGCTAGGATGAAAATGTGAAGGATTTTTAGAAAAGATAAGCCTTTGCTCAATCTTTTTTATTAGTGTTTACTTTCAATAAAAAAATATATATAAAAACTCAAATTTGTGATTTTATAATCAAATGTTTTTTTTAATTATGTTGATGATATTATGTTGATGCTTAACACATCAGGTATTTAGGTCATAGTCACTGGTAGGTGTTTGGGGGTGGAGGGTTCACCTCTTCTTTCCTTATGACAGTCGATGACATCACCTCATGAATTAGGTACGACTCACAGGCAGAAAGCTTTGTTCTGTCATCATCCAAAATTATTAGTACTGCACACAATTCAGTTATTACTATACACTTAAAGGACCAGTGACACTTAGTGGCATCTAGCGGTGTAGTTGTGGATTGCGACCCCCTCACTTTAACCTCTCCTTTCTATTGTGAAGGAAAAACTATGGTGGATGCAGCCCTGTTTTAAACCAGTGTTTAGTTTGTCTGTTCTGGCTTACTGTAGAAACATGGCACTTCAACATGGAGGACTGAGGACCAATGGTGTATGTCGATATATAAGGCACATTCTAAAGTACTTTCAGGTGATTTTACATTAGTGAAAACATAGTTATGAATATTATATTCCATTTCTGAAAATAAAGACCACTAAATCTGACACACTGGATCTTTTAAACAGTCAAATCCAAAGCTTAAAATAAAATATCTGTAGGTTTTATTTATCGAGAGTTTAATATTAAGAAAGTCAGCTGGTCTGCTTCATCAGGACTGTGTTGGTGTAGTTTGAATAGATTTGATTGACACGGGCAAACAACCTCACAACAGCCATCAGGTTCTGCTTCACCTTTTTTTTTTTTTTTTCTAACGCCCACTCACTTTAAACTACTGAGAAGAGAACAGACAGAAACGACACGCTCATGATCACATTTTTCACCCTATTTTTCGCTAATAAGACGACATTACTGCTCCGCATATGGGATGACTGTCATATTAGTTCTTTCTCGCTTTCTCTTCCGGTGTGTTTCCTCTCTCACTTTATCAAACACAGCCTTAGTGTGTCTTAATCTCTTATTTTCTCTGTCCTCATTAAAGAAAGTCAAGAACAAATATATTAACTACAGCCAGCAACAAAGATACTTCATGCCTGTCACAGCCAGTGTGCATTCATACTATTCTCCCTTACATGCACTTATTCTGAAGCCTGTCTTGTAAACTTCCTTAGCCATCTGATTTGCAAAATACGTTACTTTGGTGGGGGCAGAACATTTAAAACTGTTTTTCTTTTTGAAAATTGTTAAAGCAGTCTAACTACAGCCACAAAACAACTGTTTGAATCAGATAAAAGTGCAGCACCGGCTGCTTCAATTTGTAGTCACAAGGAAAAAACCATACTGATAGTATGACTTCATTGTCTTTTGTAAGCTTTTATTGGTCTTGTTACACAGAAACAAATATAAAACATGTACAGTTCTAATGCTTCACACTTGAGTACACACATTCAGTATTGCCGTTGTTCCTTTGCCTTCTTGGCCTGTTGCTCTTGTGTTTCCTTAAAGCTGCGTAATGGATATTTTCCTCATTTTGGTCTCCCTGATAATAAAATATAAAACAGTAAATCACAATATCGTAAAACAAAGTCAGACTGAATAATTTGAATGTTAATAAACTAAAAAATACCTCTGCATTTGTTGTGGGGGGAGCTGAAAATCTCACATGAGAATCTGAAACCGAATGAAAAGTGTTCTTACTATCATACCACGATAAGTAAGTACACACTGTTAAACTGCAAACAGCAGTTACAGTACCTGTACATTTGCACTTGTTTCTCTTCTTGATCACACACAATAAGACAGCCAGTAAAACACTCAGGATGGTGGTAAATGCCAAAGCACCACTCAAGAAATACACCAAGACCAGAGAGTCCACCTCATCTGCAGAAAGACAGACACCAGGAGACATTACAAAGCTTAAGTTTTAATAGTATTACACCTAAAACAAGACAACCCCTGCTAGAAAGTGACTTACCTTCAAAGTCCAGCTTGGTCCCGTTTCCAAACACTATGTGTCCACATGAGGCAACAGCACAGTAGTAGGTCCCAGCATGAGAAGGATTCGGGCTCTTCATCTGCAAGTTGTAGACACAGGTGTGTGTTTGTGTGTTGGGTTTCCTCTCACACTGATCATTCCTGCCTCCATGGGTGTAAATGAGTCCTGGATGAGATTCTTCAGAGTCTTTGAACCAGTAAACACTGTGTTCTCCATCACAGGTCCCAGTGTGTACTGTACAGTTCAGAGTCACAGAGCCTCCTGGCTGGATGGTGTCAGATGCTGGCTGATGGACCAAAGGTTGGATGTTCAGACCTGAACCCTTTACACTGACAGTAATGCCCGCTGTGAATTCTAAGGTGTATGAAAAGCTACTTGCGCAGTAGTAAGTAGCTGAGTCTGAAATGTGCAGATCTGTCATGCTCAAGTGATTTTTACCTATTTCAGTATCCAGTGTGAAGCGTGGATTGTTGAATTCACCGTGAAAAGTTCCATTTTTTTCGTACTTGTAGTAAGTAGAGATGAGTCTTGGTTTCTCTCCCAGAGTTTGTTTGTACCAGTAAAACCTTGCTGCAAGATCACCTTCATAGAAACATCGCAAAGTTACGCTGTCACCAACATAAGCTGATACAAAACCACTCTCTTGATGAACAGATGAGGATAATTTCAGATTCGTCATCTGAGCTGAAGTGAGAGGAGAGACAAAGCAAAATACACTTCATGAAATGAAAAAAAAAAACATAAATAAATGTCACAAACAACATCTATCCCCTTTTAAAGATTGAAACTACAGTCACAAAACTTACCCATCTTTCCGAAGAACAAACATGTCAGATAGAAGACAAAGTGTGAAGATGTCATCGTGTTGAAAGAGTTGTGCTGAATGGAAAGAACCTCAGCCCTTTCTCAACTTTTCATAGACAAGACTAGACTAGACTGTGTTTCATTGGCTAACAAGAATGACACTGTATTTCCTATTTAGGAAACTTGATCACATGATCACTGCCACAGTGCTTAACATTGGTTTCATGGTCTGTTTAGTTGCAGTCTTAAGGAGACAAGATATTGACTGATAAATCATCGTGCGGTTTCATGTTAAAGTTAACACTAATAACATAGTGGAGTTCAGGAATGCCAAAAGTTTGCGAATGATCATTATTAGGCAGACATGACATTTTACACTAAGAAAGCAACAGATTTACTGTTAAATGAATTTAATATCAATGTTATTTTGATAGCTGATCATTTATGCTTTTGTAAAGGGTCAGAATTTAATAATAAATGCTCTGCTTTGAGAATTACCTGTTCTCTGGTTCTTTTATTTAGAATATATCCCAAATTGTTCAAACAACAGCTTAAAACTTAGCTGATTGGTCAGCTCCTACATGTCTGTACAGATTTTTTGCAACTTGCTCAGATCATCAGGGAAAAGGCAAGAAATATGTTTTATATCTTGTATTTCATACATACTGCATGGCCGGAGTCTTTCCCTCAAAGCATCACACTGCCTCTGCCGGCTTGCCCTCTTCCTATAGTGCATCCTCATGCCATGTGTTCCCCAAGTGAGTGACGTACACCATACTCAGCCATCCACGGATGCTCTGCAGTCAAGTTCTAATGCTCACATGCCACTTATTGACACTTGCGGCAGTGCACAGGGGTCAGCATGGGCACCCTGATTGGTCTGTAGCTACATAGCCCCATATTATACATGTCTGTGAATACCACCATATACTTTTTCAGCAGTTTGAGCTACAGCAGCTTGTCTGTTGGATCAGAACGCATGGCTGCGTTCAGGAGATAGAGCAGGTCGTCCACTAATGATTGGCGGTTTGATCCCTGGCTCCTCCAGTCTGCATGTCGAAGTGTCCTTGGGCAAGATGCTGAACCCCAAATTGCTCCCGAAGGCTGCGCCAGGAGGGTTAGCTCCTAAACACTGATAGCACCTTGCATGGCAGCCAGTGCCATCAGTGTATGAATGTGTGTAAATGGATGAATCATTGCTGAGCTGTGGCTACCCATAACCCTATTGCTGGCAGCTAAACCAAGACCAAGTCAAGACCAGGACCAGAGTGTATCAAGACTGAGATAAGACCAAGACTTTGAGTGGTCAAGACCAAGTCAAAACCAAAGCCAAGGCAGGGCGAGACCGAGTTGAGACCAAGACCAGACAGTATAAAGCATACTTATGTAGCTAACATGTGGCTAATATTCGCTATATCTCTTTGTCTCTCTCTTGTCTCTTTCTCTTTCAGCCTTCTCTGTAAGCGTATTGGAGGATTTACAGACAGCTCTTTGACGTTCGGGTGGTCAAATTTTGTTACAGGAGGTTTGGCTGGCAATCACTTTCTAGCAGTGCGTGTGAAGGAGGGCAGCGAAGCAAACAGCCCTTAAAAGTGACGACAAATTTTTATTTTTTGGTGTCATTTAAAGCAGGAAGTTTTACCCTTCATCTTTATTTCTTATATTTTAATGACCTCCTTCATAAAATACTGAGTTTAATTTGTTGGAAGAACTTTGCAGCTGTTGGCTCGTGGTCTTGTGGTTAAACCGTGACCTGACCATGTCCTCTTTCGTTTTCTGTGCCATGCACGTGTTTGCTTTATAACTACAGACAGTGGAACAACTTTTTAAATTGTAAAAGTATTTTGAGTTAATTATGAAACTGTGGCGGGACAAACTTAGACGTTGTAAGTGAATATTATGGAAACCCTGGTGACATTCCTACAGCTGTGGTCTTTACCGGCCTTGAAATAAAATCCAGAGTCCTCTTTGTCCGAGACAGAGACAAGGCCGAGTAAAAGTGTAGTCGATTCTGAGACGAGACTGAGACCTTCAAAAAGTGGTTTTGAGACCAGTCTCAAGACCAATCTTGAGTACTACAACACTGGTTTCCAGTTCACTGCTTTTCTTTCCTTTCTTTCCTTTCCTTTCCACTTTGGATTGGTACTGACCACTGCAGACACCCCACTGCAGTTTTGGAGCTATCACAATTTGGCCCATGTCAAAGCTGCTAAAATCCTTACAAAATGTTGTTGAACAAAATGTTCACTTGCCAATGACATGTTATTACCTTCACCTGTCAGTGGTCTGAATGTTACTGGCTGATCGGTGTATGTAAATAGTTTTTTTAACCATAAGATCTCTCTGAAGGGAGTTTGTGATCTATTGGCTAAAGATCTCTGTATTTACCTTTTTCTGTGGCTTAAAGTACTTTCTCCCTCACTGCAACAACAACCACTACCTTCTTGTTACCGGAGTTGGTGTTGGCGAAGAAATAGGAATGGTGGTGAGCGAGGTAGATTCAGTGGGAGGGTTACAATATGATGTAATATTGTAACAGAAACGTTGTGGTGTGTCAGGCAGTTCCTATATATGACACACTCAAGGAAAGGGAAAACCCCAAAAAAGCATAATAAGCAGAGTGCTACATGCTTCTACATGGTCAGATGGCACAGTCAGATGGGGGAGGGACTTGGAACATGGATATTGATTGGCATTTACAATAACTAGTGGCAAGCGTGTGCTGGTAGCAGTATGAGCTTGTGTCAGTGTCTACCTCCCAGTGAACACAGCCAGACCCGGTATGGAACACAACCTCTGAAACCACAGTACAGTAGCTTGCCACAGTAGTTTTTTTTTGCCAGGTTTGGTTCCTGGGCTGAGTCAGTTTGCTTAGTTACACAGCTGACTGAACTAACGGCAGTTAGCAGTTCACCACTTCGCAATCTTTCCATCATGAAAGTCTGTAAATCCACTTAATATGGTATGCTCTGCTGGTCTCAGTGGCTGTGCTTGAACCTGGTCTGGTTCAGCTTCTAAATGCAGTTCTGTTGTCTGCTAATGGCAGATTCAATGAGCAATAGTTAGTTAGTTTAAGCTGAACAGCTGGAGGACAACAGGAGGAGGGAGAACAGCAAATACATACCATATACTATATAATACTATACTTGTGTATACTATAAAATATGATCAAATCATTGAATAAAGTTGTGAAGTTGTGCTTTTTGTACAGTAATCAGTGAGGCCTAGTCATAGATGCATGTAGCAGCTCTCAGAACTCACTCAGGCTATAAAAACAAGAATAACTAGATAAATAAAAGTGTTTCATTGGATGCAAAACTAGAGTACACACATTCATTGTTAGTTTTGTTTCGTGGTCTTCTTGATCTTTTGGCCCAGTTTTCCCTCAAGGCAGCATAATGAACGTCGTCTTGGTAACCCTGGTGACCTAATATAAATTACAATAGTGGACATGTAAAAAAAAAATAAAATTAGTGTTGTGCAATAAATAAATATCTTTCAATTGTGATTCAACAGTTCAAACTCACCTCTTCGTCTGCTTCAGGCTCTGGCCAAAAAACACAGGGAGAGCTCTTTAATTTAAAAGTCATGCCTTCTAAATAACATCTGTAAGATAGAAACATGACTAGCGTACTTACCTGTAGATTGGCAGCATTTTTTCTTGTTCATCTTGTACACTGAGAACACCAGTAAAACAACCAGGATACTAGTGGATGCCAAAGTTCCACTCAAGAAATACACCAAGAAAAGAGAGTCCTCCTCATCTGCAGAGACAGATATTGCAGAACCTTCATCTTTTATTCATCTGTCCATCACAGTTGATCAGATAAGACAACCTCGTTTAGAAAGTTACTTCCCTTCAAAGTCCATATTGGTCCCGTTTCCAAACAGTATGTGTCCACATGAGGCAACAGCACAGTAGTAGGTCCCAGCATGAGAAAGATTCAGGCTCTTCATCGGCAAGTTGTAGACACAGGTGTGTGTTTGCGTGTTGGGTTTCCTCTCACACTGATCATTCCTGCCTCCATGGGTGTAAATGAGTCCTGGATGAGATTCTTCAGAGTGTTTGAACCAGTAAACACTGTGTTCTCCATCACAGGTCCCAGTGTGTACTGTACAGTTCAGAGTCACAGAGCCTCCTGGCTGGATGGTCTCAGATGCTGACTGATGGACCAAAGCTGGGATGTTCAGACCTGAACCCTTTACACTGACAGTAATGCCCTCTGCAAAATCTGAGTCTGAGACACGTAGATCTGAGATCTGCAAGTGATTTTTACCATTTCCAGTATCCAGTGAAAAGCGTGAATTGTTCTCGAGTTCATTACGTAAAGAGCCTTTTTTTATCATACTTATAGAAGGTAGAGATGAGACTTGGCTTCTGTCCCAGAGTTTGTTTGTACCAGTAAAGCCATGCAGTATTACCGTCATAGAAACATTGCAAAGGTACATTTTCACCAACATTAGTTAATACAAATCCACTCTCATGGCGCACAGATGAGGAGAATTTCAGATTAGTTGCCTGAGCTGGAATGAAACGAGACATGCAATATACTTTTTTTTATAAAGAACACATATAAAAATGATTTAATACAAACATATAAATGTGAATCACAAAAAAAAACTAAACTTACCCAAGAACAGACGCGTAAGATAGAATGGAAACACTGAAGTTGCCATCGTGTTCAAACTGCTGTGTTGACTGAAAAACATCTGCATGCTGCCTCCCCTTCTTAAGAGACACGGCTGCTTTCGATTGGCTAATCAGATCTAACACTTTACACCATAAAGGAAACAAACGTATTCACTTTCACCTACAGATTCAATTTGTTCCTTGAGTAGAATCACAGAACATAGAGGTTCTCTACTTGGAAGTATAACAGAAATCACTGAAAGATGACCACCAGTAACAATTTTAAACAACATTATCAGACTGGACCATGTCAAGCAGAGAACATGCAGGAATGATCATTTACAAGCTACCTGTCACAAAAACATAAAACCTGTTTTTGATTTTGAGCATTTAATTCAAATGTATTTGAACTGAGCAGCAGTATTGACGCTGTTTTGAAAAGTTTAAGTGGTATTTGTCTTGAAGAGCATCTGCGTGTGAGAGAAAACCACAGAGCACTTGATTGTGGTTTCTCCCTGCAGCGGGTACCTGAGCAGACGCTGACTGTAGTTGGAAAAATCTGAGCCCAGTGACTCTAAAACTCCACCCCTCCGACTCTCTGTCTCTCTCGCTCTATCTCTGGCAGGCTCTGTCTTCCTCTCTTCTCTGCCACATGGCTTTTGTTTTCAGTCATCATCAACATCTCACACACACTATGTCTACTATGTCCCATGAGCCATTTACACATGACCAGAGACGAAACAAGATGGCACAAACATCGTCAAAGTGCTCAAGAAATAGACTTCATTTATTTGTTCTCATTTGACACAAAATGTAATGGAAACACACAATGCACATAATTACATTCAAAACATAGAGGATAGAAGACGAATTATTACAAAAACAATGCAATATTATCAGTTGTTTTCTTAAGTACACAGTCTCATGAAAAATCATAGAACAATTAAAACTGAGTGAGCCAGTCATCGTCTGGCTGAAGGGTCACCAACACCCCTGTTTTTACTCACAATACACAATATACCTAATTTATTCGTGGATCATACCATGATCACATCTCATAATAAAAAAAAACTAGACCATTTTTTATGCCACTTGTTACTGGATCAATGTAATGGATGGTGAAATTGTGCAATAATCCAGAAATTATAGTGACCATATTTGAAATACTAAATATTAATATTTGAAACTCTCCACAGGCCATGAGAAAGATATCAAAAAATATTTACCTCAGGATCATCTACAATGCATTTTCAGTGAGATTTTAAAGATTTGCTGTCTTAACGGCTAAAACACATGGGACATGAGAGGTACACTGACTCCGTGTTTATAGCATGCTATGATAATACAGTTTGGTATGCAGAGTTTGTAAGCGTAGGTAATGTTAACTGGTACTGAATTCATTTCCTGGATCGTTTTAACTACAGGATCATGGACACACATTGATTTGATGAATTATTTGAATGTAAAATGTAAAACGAGGTCTTCTGCTACGTATTGCTGATAAGACCTGTATATTTCAATAGATGTGATGATTACAATGAACATGCTCTACTGTGACTGCAGTGAAGCAGTGCGTCCATGTCCCATGTATTTCGGCCATAACTCACATGGTATAAATGCAACATGTTCAGTTTTAGTTCTTTACACCGGAGTACACACATTCATCCCTGGTGTTGTTCCTCTGCCTTCTTGATCTGTTGGGCAGGTTGAAATTTAAAGCTGCATAATGGAGGTTGTCTTCGTCTCTGTGACCCTGGTAACAATATTTAAAAAGTCGATAACTATATGGTTCTTGTTAGAAATAAAAAAAAGAATAACCACAAAACGGGTAACTGTTGTGTAACAAAAATGTGTGAATGGTGATTAACAGTTAATCTGCACATATTAAATGTACCTCTGCATTTGCTGTGGAGTGACCTGAGAATCCTGCTTGACACTCTGGTTATGAAACACAGAAAACGTTGTTTTTTTCAAAAGCCAAATTCAATAAATGCACTTTTGAGTGTGTGTCAAAAATCCATACCTGAGTGAGTCTTTCTCTTATTCATCTTGTACATCGAGAAAGCCATTAAAACAACCAGGATGGTGGTGAATGTCAAAGCGCCGCTCAAGAAATACACCAAGAAAAGAGAGTCCATCTCTATAGAGAGCCAGACCATCAGACACTGAGCTTTCAGTATGGTTTCAATCTAGTTTTAATGAGGGATTAACAACCTGGTCTATAAAAGTTACTTACCTTCAAAGTCCAGCTTGGTCCCGTTTCCAAACAGTATGTGTCCACATGAGGCAACAGCACAGTAGTAGGTCCCAGCATGAGAAAGATTCAGGCTCTTCATTGGCAAGTTGTAGACACAGGTGTGTGTTTGTGTGTTGGGTTTCCTCTCACACTGATCATTCCTGCCTCCATGGGTGTAAATGAGTCCTGGATGAGATCCTTCAGAGTCCTTGAACCAGTAAACACTGCGTTCTCCATCACAGGTCCCAGTGTGTACTGTACAGTTCAGAGTCACAGAGCCTCCTGGCTGGATGGTCTCAGATTCCGACTCATGGATCACAGCTGGGATGTTCAAACCTGAACCCTTTACACTGACAAAAATTCCTGCTGCAAATTCAATATTTATGATACTTCTTCTTCCACAGTAGTAAGTAGCAGAGTCTGAAGTGCACAAATCTGTTATCTTCAAGTGATTTTTCCCAGTTTTAGCATCCATGGAGAAGCGTGGATTGTTCTTGAATTCATTATAAAAAGAGCCATTTTTATTGTTCATATATAGTGTAGAGATGAGTCTTGGCACCTCTCCCACACTTTGCTTGTACCAGTAAATTCTATTTGTATCATTGAAGCCATAGAAACATTTTAAAGTCAAGCTTTCACCAACGTTAGCTGATAAAAACCGACGATGAGATGAGGAGACTTTTTCATTGATCGCCTGAACTGTTAAATGAGAGACAAAGAAAATTCACAATTACTGACATAATTCTGCATAATCCATACATGAACATATTTTAAACATTTGTATATGAAGTGACAATACTCGATATAAGTTTGAATCACAAAAACCACAACTCACCCATTTTCCCCAAGAACAGACATGTGAGATAGAATGTGAAGACTGGAGATGTCATCGTGCTCAGACTGCTGTGTTGAATGAAAAACATCTTCATGCTCTCTCAACTTTTCACAGACAAGACTGTGTGTGATTGGCCAGCCTGAAGTGACACTCTGCCCCAAATAGGAAACACGATCACGTATTCACTGCCTGTAAGCTCATTCTTTGAACAGAATATTGTGGTGAGAAGTGTAGTGGGACATAACAGTTCTTCATGTTGGCCACTTTGAATCAATAAATAATCTGTATATATTTAGTATAGACACCAGTAACAGGACACAGCTGAGCAAAGATTATTTGCCCAACGTAGTCACCATTTAACACAAAATTAACCCTACTTTTATGACATCATGCGCTGACAATGTACAGTCATGGATGTTTCTTCTGTGTTGTACTCAGAAGGAAAACTAATTTAACGTCCAAACAGCTGAATACTGACTTTCAATAAATCAAGATGTGATTGATTCAGGAGTATTCAGGACACTGTTTTTCAGATTTTGTTCGATTTATTTTTTTGATCTGTCGACAAACAAAATGTTTAATTTTTCTTTTTATTTGCAAATTTTTGTAACATGTTGCAAGTATTTGTAGTCGTCGGCTCTCTAATATTTCTGTTTAAAATATATATTTTAAATATGTCCTGCCATCCCAGCACTTTTGCAGTATTTTAGTTTGAGTATTAGTTACAGAACTACTTTTGCAAGTGTCATGTGTCTCTTAAGGATCATCTTTTGTATGAGACTGCAAACACCCGTACATCCTGTACAAAAACCACAAAGCCTGCTTGCACTAAAGATATACAAAGCAAATAGTATGCAGGTGTGTGTGTGTGTGCGTGCGTGTGTGTGTGTGTGGGAGGGGTAGTGGTCAATGGGTCCCAGAGTAATTCCTGGAAGGGTTTGAAGGTGAGAATGTGATGATCTGAGACGACTTATGCCACATTTGTGTCTTTTTGAAATCACCGTGACGAGTTTCTGAGTCTTAACTGACACTCTGAAAGTTGGATTTCTGTGAAACTTGGATTTGAATATAATGTAAGGTAAAAACATATATGCTTCACACTGGACAAAGTTCATATTTAGGGTAATTCACTCCAAATGTAACGGCTATATTGACAGTGCAATCATTCAACCACCTCAAATAGTCTGATGGTCTGTATACAAGTCAGAAACACTTCTGCCATCTATCTCATATGACGTCAGTGTGACATGAGGAAGCTATACAGATCAGGACAGGAGAGCAGGAAGAAGACAGTCACACAGTTGTTATGGAATTTTCTGTCCTTAGGTTACACGAGGTCACGTGTGGGCCTTGAGGTCCTCAGCAGTATTAATTGTTTGGCTGTGATTGGGAACAGGAGGTGCCAGTCTATCTCAACACTGTGGTGGCCAGGGTCGAAGAGACCTATTGCTTCCTTCATAGACATAATAGATAGCTGGCTGTTGACGTTCCAATCTGCGTAAACAGACATCTGTGTCTCCAGACTAGAATATGTTGACAATAACACCTCCATGGGTAAAGACATTCTCTTTGGCTAATTCTGGGCGTATAGTATTTGCGGTGTTATCTTGGGGTTTAAAGTCTATCCACCAGGATGATTTGGGCAGAATGTGAGACCGACTCAGGCACTTCTGATGTACTTTGAGAGTGTCTCTAATTCTCCTTGGCCAAGCATCAATAAATATTACAGCATAGGACATCAGAGGCTCCTGAACACTTTCTTCCCTCCTGACCTCACCATTGACCTTTGACTTCAGCAATCTCTCCACAACAACAGTAAGTGAGATATGTTTGAGAGCGATTCATTTGTCTGTGGTGAAGGTTTTGGGACTGGGCAGGTTTAATTTTGAGTTCACTGATTTTTCCACACACTGTAGAATATTTTTGTTAAAGTCACGAGGTCAGGGGTGCTGTTTTACTGTGTGTTTTGGTTTGTAGAGAACAGTTTAGATAGTGAGCTTTTTCTTTGTTGTTTTTTCTTTTAAACAGCATCCGCGCGCCCTTTGCTCCCTTATTGTTTACCTCACCGCTTTTGTTTAATTAATCAAAAATTTCATCAGATAAATAACTTTGTTTACACCAAAACATCTGGTTTTATGTTACTTCGTTTTACCCCTTGAGCTGTGACGTAACACACACCGTAGTATTTTTACCTTAGTTTAGACCTGAATACTTCTTCCACTGTTGTCCACATCATCTTTTGTTTTCCTCTTAACTGAACCCAAAGACAGGCCATCCTCAGAGACTCTTAAACTGATCTTTTGAAAGTGTTTTTTGTACGTTTTCTCAGTGTTATTTCATGGTTTCATGCAAGATATCACTTATAACGAACACCCCTATGATTTTCCTGTGTTTGTTGACCCATCACATCCTGTCAGTTCACATATTCTCTCACCACACTGGCAGAAAATGTTTGTGGTTGGTGCGCACACACACACACACACACACACACACACACACACACACACACACACACACACACACACGCACACTTGTGCATTAAGTGCCGCAGTGTTTCGTCATATAACATCACTGAATTTGCATTGACTGTATGAAGTTGATAAAGACACAAATAATTTATAATACTTTTTAATGAAATGATTTGGTTACATATATGAACAAATTCTGTGTGAACCCACACACAAACGCATTTACAAAAAGTACAGATAGTCTCATTAATCTATACAAGCACAAAACCACAGAAATATATGGTCTGTTGACGTGTATTACCACCGTTTGACCACAGAGTAAAAGGGAAACCATTGCACTCTCCTGTGTTGTCTTTGTAAAAGCTTGTTTCATGGGTCTATTAGAAAGCAATGCAGTCATGATATTCAGGCAAAATCATATTTACAAAAGCCATATTACACTTTAAACAGTCAGTATGGAGTAATGTTCTGTTCCACAGAGACAAAGATGAAACATTTGCACCTCTACTGCTTTACTCTGAAGTACACACATTCAGTCCAGGTGTCGTCTCTCTGTCTTCCTCTTCTGTTGACCATGTTCTTTCTTAAAAGAGCGTCACAGAGGTTATCTTCATTTTGGTAATCCTGGTAATGAAGAAGAGAAAAACACTATCTGGTCCATGACAAAAATAAACACCACAGAAATGTCAGTTCTATAAAAATGCTTGAACAGTAACACATTGGTCATCTAAACAGAAAATACCTCTGCTGTGGAGGAAGCTGAATTTCTTGCTTGAGACTCTGAAAAGCAAAATGAAAACCTTAAAGTCACGTTCAGTAAGGTCACCATAAACTATAGATGCAAACAGGATACATTACCTGTCCAACGGCAGCTGCTTTTTTTGTTCATCATGCACATTAAGGAAGCCAGTAAAACACTCATGATGGTGGTGAATGCCAACGCTCCACTCAAGAAATACACCAAGACAAAAGAGTCTTTATCATCTGCAGAAAGACAGACAACAGGAGACATCTCATGTTTAGTTAGGGACTATACAACTGTTAATCCAGTGAGACGACCTGGTCCAAAAAGGTACTTACCTTCAAAGTCCAGCTTGGTCCCGTTTCCAAACAGTATGTGTCCACATGAGGCAACAGCACAGTAGTAGGTCCCAGCATGAGAAAGATTCAGGCTCTTCATCGGTAAGTTGTAGACACAGGTGTGTGTTTGTGTGTTGGGTTTCCTCTCACACTGATCATTCCTGCCTCCATGGGTGTAAATGAGTCCTGGATGAGATTCTTCAGAGTGTTTGAACCAGTAAACACTGTGTTCTCCATCACAGGTCCCAGTGTGTACTGTACAGTTCAGAGTCACAGAGCCTCCTGGCTGGATGGTCTCAGATGATGACTGATGGACCAAAGGTTGGATGTTCAAACCTGAACCCTTTACACTGACAAATATTCCTGCTGCAAATTCAATATTTATGACAATCCTTCTTCCACAGTAGTAAGTAGCAGAGTCTGAAGCGCACAAATCTGTTATCTTCAAGCGTTTTTTGCCAGTTTCAGCATCCATTGAGAAGCGTGGGTTATTCATGAATTCATTATAAAAAGAGCCATTTTTATTGTTCATATATAGTGTAGAGATGAGTCTTGGCTCCTCTCCCACACTTTGCTTGTACCAGTAAATTGTGTTTGTGCTATCGTAGCCATAGGAACATGTTAAAGTCAAGCTTTCACCAACGTTAGCTGATAAAAACCGACGATGAGATGAGGAGACTTTTTCATTGGTCGTCTGAACTGTTAAATGAGAGACAAAGAAAATGCACAATTACTGACATAATTCTGCATAATCCATACATGAACATATATTTCAAACATTTGTATGTGAAATGAAAATACTGGATATATGTTTGAATAACAAAAAACACAACTCACCCATTTTCCCCAAGAACAGACACGTGAGATAGAATGTGAAGACTGGAGATGTCATCGTGCTCAAACTGCTGTGTCGAATGAAAAACATCTTCATGCTCTCTCAACTTTTCACAGACAAGACTGTGTGTGATTGGCCAGCCTGAAGTGACACTCTGCCCCAAATAGGAAACATGATCACATATTCACTGCCTGTAAGCTCGTTCTTTGAACAGAATGTTGTGGTGAGAAGTGTAGTGGGACATAACAGTTCTTCATGTTGGCCACTTTGAATCAATAAATAATCTGTATATATTTAGTATAGACACCAGTAACAGGACACAGCTGAGCAAAGATTATTTGCCCAACGTAGTCACCATTTAACACAAAATTAACCCTACTTTTATGACATCATGCGCTGACAATGTACAGTCATGGACGTTTCTTCTGTGTTGTACTCAGAAGGAAAACTAATTTAACGTCCAAACAGCTGAATACTGACTTTCAATAAATCAAGATGTGATTGATTCAGGAGTATTCAAGACACTGTTTTTCAGATTTTGTTCGATTTATTTTTTTGATCTTTCGACAAACAAAATGTTTAATTTTTCTTTTTATTTGCAAATTTTTGTAACATCTTGCAAGTATTTGTAGTCGTCGGCTCTCTAATATTTCTGTTTAAAATATATATTTTAAATATGTCCTGCCATCCCAACACTTTTGCAGTATTTTAGTTTGAGTATTAGTTACAGAACTACTTTTGCAAGTGTCATGTTTCTCTTAAGGATCATCTTTTGTATGAGACTGCAAACACCCCTACATCCTGTACAAAAACCACAAAGCCTGCTTGCACTAAAGATATACAAAGCAAATAGTATGCAGGTGTATATGTGTATATGTGTATGTGGGAGGTGAAGCGGTCAACGGGTCCCAGAGCAATTCCTGGAAGGGTTTGAAGGTGAGAATGTGATGATCTGAGACGACTTATGTCACATTTGTGTCTTTTTGAAATCACCGTGACAAGTTTCTGAGTCTTAACTGACACTCTGAAACTTGGATCTCTCTGAAACCTTGACTATAATATAAAGTAAAAACGTATGTGCTTCACATCGGACAAAGTTCGAGGTAAAAAAAAGTTCGAGGTAATTTATTCCAAATGTAACGGCTATATCGATTGTGTAATCATTTTTCCACCTCGAGTAGTCTGATGGTCTGTATACTAGTCAGAAACACTTCTGCCATCTATCTCATATGACGTCACTCTGACTGGAAGAAGACAGTCACACATTGAGACACAAGTTGTATTCTCTTTTGACATTCACTACAGGCTGACAAGACATTTTATCCACCACCACTGTACTTTCAACTTTTTGACCATTGCTTGAAAGCAGCTCTTTATGACAGTCTTTGGAAAATGTGAGCTGTAAAAGCTTGGTGTAAAAACGACCTATTTAATTGGCAGCCCATGGGCCATGTCTGGGAGCAATCTCAGAGAGGTCTATCTATTTGCTGTTGTAAGAACTAAAAAAATAAGAGTGTACGGCACAATTGTCTATGTAATCTATGGCAGGAAAAATGTTAAGACGATGTTAAAGCTTTAAACAACAATGAACAGTGCGATGGCTCCACATCAAGTCCAACATCGCTTATTACGACAGCTACTCACAATCTGCTTTTGTATCTTGACATGAGGTGGCTGAGCAAATTTAAAGCGCTAAATACTTTCCCATACAGTAGCAAAAAAAGAAACTGAATGCTGACAATGACGTCATGGCCACTCTGCTTTCTGATCAACCTATACAGCACAACACATGAATGACCTTAATTTTGGTCAGTGGCAGAGACAAAACTGTCACTGACTGACTTCTCACGACTTTGAGCACTGGCAGGATACTGCATTTACCCAGTCCAAAGCTCAAAGTTCAGGAATTATTATAATTTACACTGTTGACAATGGATGTACGAGGTCAGTCACATACTTTACGGTGCTGTGAGTGACAAAGCACGATATGCCACTATCAGGGGTTGACCTCACATTCACACACCTTGTCTCAAGGTCAAAGTCTTACAGAAGTAGATTTATTTGTCATTAATCATACAAAATGTACATAGAAATACACAATGAACAGTTGGTTTGAAGACAAATTAACAAAAATTATGTTGTGGTTCTCATACGCAAAGAGGAGCACATACAGTGAGCAATTCAAATCAAATCAAAATTAGTTAATCAAAGTTATTCTATATGTAAAATTACAAAACTGTAATGTATATCCATGTTTTTTTTTTTTTTTTTTTTTTTTTTAAAAAACACCAGGACAAAAACAACAAATAATATGCAAGTTACTAAGCTTTAATATGGAAGCTACAAACAGACTCTTCATCTAAAGATCGGCATCTAAACCTACGTTACATCTCCCAAGAGAGTCTAAGAAACTTACACACCTTATTTACACAATGTAAATAAAAAATGTTCTTCTACTGCTTTACACTGGAGTACACACATTCATCCCTGGTGTTGTTCCTCTGTCTTCTTGATCTGTTGGGCACGTTGACATTCAAAGCAGCATAATGGAGGGCGTCTGCATCTTGGTAACCCTGGTTACAAAATAAATAAAGAGTCACAATTGTCCACAAGATGGTTAAGACTGTGGTATGTACACTGTGTGTAAAATTCAAACTACATTCACCTCTGCATTTGCTGTGGAGGAAGCTGAAAGTTTAACTTGAGACTCTGAAACGGAGAAAATGTTATTTTATTTAAAGGTCACGCTCAGTGAACACAATAGTTAAATATGTAAAGTACAAGTTACCTGTATATCTCTTCTTCATCTTGTACATTGAGAAAGCCAGTAAAACAACCAGGATGAAGGTGAATACCAAAGCTCCACTCAAGAAATACACCAAGACAAAATAATCCATCTCATCTGTAGAGCCTGACATCAGAAACAGAGCTTTCAGTATGTAGTATTTTTTTATGTTTGGTGAGAAAAAAATAATAACGAGAAGTCTGGACAACACACAACACCTTCTATAAGTAAAGATTCCGCAAAGAAAATCCCTTTAGCGGGTAAACTCCCATCACCTCTTTAAGACCAATCAGATGAAACAAGTACTGCTAGAAAGTGACTTACCTTCAAAGTCCAGCTTGGTCCTGTTTCCAAACAGTATGTGTCCACATGAGGCAACTGCACAGTAGTAGGTCCCAGCATGAGAAAGATTCAGGCTCTTCATCGGTAAGTTGTAGACACAGGTGTGTGTTTGTGTGTTGGGTTTCCTCTCACACTGATCATTCCTGCCTCCATGGGTGTAAATGAGTCCTGGTTGAGATTCTTCAGAGTCTTTGAACCAGTAAACACTGTGTTCTCCATCACAGGTCCCAGTGTGTACTGTACAGTTCAGAGTCACAGAGCCTCCTGGCTGGATGGTCTCAGATGCTGACTGATGGACCAAAGCTGGAATGTTCAAACCTGAGTCCTTTACACTGACAATAGTACTCACTGAAAATTCTAATGTGTATAAATAATTGACACAATAATAAGTAGCTGAGTCTGAAATACTTAGATCTGTGATTGTCAAGTCATTTTTACCATTTCCAGTATCCAGTGTGAAGCGTGGATTGTTTTTGAATTCATTATAGAAAGTGACATTTATGTCATACTTGTAGTAACTACAGATGGGCCTTGGTTTTTCTCCGAGAGTTTGTTTATACCAGTAAAGTTTTGTAGGAACATCACCTTGAAAGCATTGCAAAATCAAGCTGCCCCCAGTTTCAGCTGACACAAAACTTGTCTCTTGAAGAACAGATGAGGACAATTTCAGATTGGTCTTGTGAGCTGAATTGAAATGAGAGATAAAGCAAATGTAGAGTTAATGTATTGTGACAGACTTCAGTGTAAAAAGTGGAATAAAAACAGTCTAGTAAGAAATATTTATATGAGCATACACTAACAGATAATTGGCACAAAACTGCAACTTACCCATTTCCTCGACGAACAAACATGTGAGACAGAGAGCAAACAGTGGAGATGTCATCGTGCTCAAACTGCTGTGTCGAATGAAAGAACATTGATGGTTTGTCTACTCTTCACAGAGGAAGGAAGTCTGAATTTGATTGGCCAACCTGAAGTGACACTGTGTTCATGGAAACATGGTCACATGCTCATTTCCACCTACAGTGTTAAGTTAAAAAAAAAAAAAAAGAAAAAAAAAAAAGTGTATATGGTTAGAGACATATGAAGAACACAGCTCGTTAATGACATTAGAGTTCAGATCATTGATGAAAAACATCGTCAACATCAATATTTCCAGCAGTTCATCAATACTTGATGTTATATACTGATATACTCAAGATGTCATACAGATAAACAATAATCTGATCTAACAATAGCTGATGTTATTAATCTAGGATTGCACAATAAATCCAAATAAAATCACAATCTTGATTCATGTCTCTCTTTAATCTAATTTTATCCGGCAAAGAGTGTGCCCTGTTTGCTTTGCCTGGGACATCCAGTGCATCAAAGCTAACATTCTTGTTTTTCCATAAGGTGCACCAACAAATGACAGGTGAGGTGTGTTACACCACAAGCTTGCTAACACTGCTAACAAGCAAACTGCACAGGAATCCGAGGGGCGTGACATAAGATTTACTTCATTAACCCTCAATGGGGAAATTCTTCTTACACACAGTTTTTACATCTGTAGGCTTTACAGACAATAGCAATTGTGGAAGAGATGGTGGAGTGGAGAGGCGCCCTGGGAGTAGTTAGGGATTTGGTGCTTTGCTCAAGGGCATCTCGGCAGTGCCCAGGTGGTGAATTGACACCTCACCAGCTACCAGCATAGACTGTATAAAACATAAATGTAGTCCCTGTCACATCATTCACAGATTTCCAAAGAGTCATTGTGAAGCTCAGAGTGTGGTGGCTCTGGCCGTCGCCGTCTCAGCACTCCACGCGTGGAGCATGGGTGGAGTGAAGGCCTGCTGAATGAAGCCTGGTTGCTCAAACAAGCCTCCTGTGTAGGTATCCATCTGTCAATGTGGCCACAGTCTTAATTATGCATAACTTTAGTAAAAGGTATATTGTAGTATCCTGACATTGTTTATATTTGATATTTGGTATTTCCCTAGAGGGAGCTCTAGGGGATCAAGGCATGTGTTACCTGGCAGGAAGTTACCTGTCAGGAAAAGTATATATGAGGCCCCCTGGTGGCGTTTGATGTGTGATGTCTGTGCTCCTTAAATGTTTGGAAGTAAGAGCCAAGAACACTATAACTGCTGTCCCGTGTCATATTTTAACAAATTAAGATCCACGATGTTATATATATATATAAAAATTTATTTAATTAATTCAATTTTTTTTTTGTACCAGGCTACCACAAGTAGCCATTCAAGGCTAGTTTTTGTGCATTAGCCTCACTTCACAGACACAGAGGTTGCCAGATGTCTGCCATTCCACACTTCATACTGTTGTCTGTGCTGGACTTGAACCGGCCACCCTCTGGCTCTCAAGCTGATTAACTGCCATGTCTTAGATGGATGTAAAATGACAATGACACTACGAAGCGCCTACCATACTAAGATCACAGATTAGTACAGCCAGTGTTGCACTGATCTGGAATTTAAAGGCAGATAACAATAATCAATAGTTACCTGTTTATTGTGGCTGATCTGAAGAACTACAGTCCTGGACTCGTTTTCTGATACAGTGCATAGCTAATTAGGCTCATCTGTTATCTACAATTAGCATTCATCTTTAGAAATCTTAATTTATTTTTAGTTTTAAATCTGTTCATTTCTTACAATTTTATTGGCAGATATATTGTGTACATCCAGCTGAAACGTCACAAAAATGTCAAGAAAAAGAGTTCTTACCTAACGTGAGTCAAAGATATTACCCTTACTGTGCCAGATGGTCAGTGTTCAAAACTGTTTGAAACACTCAAGTACTTTTAAAAACATACAGGCCTGGTGGTCTGAACTAACACTAGCAGCAACTACGCTAACCTCTTCAGCAGCTGCTATTGTTCTTTCCGAGCAGTCACCTCTCATGTATTCACACAAAGGAATTTACTCTTGTGGGACAATAATCATCTGAAATAAATGCACATGAATTGATCAAACATTGTGGGAGCAGTCAACTTGCTTAATTTGACAGGGCCTCAGTGTTTGGGGACTCAGGTTACATCAGGCTAGAGGTGAGCTGTGTAGTACTTAGAGTAATCCTTTTAACCCAGCCAAAGGGTTATATTAGTCAACATTAGTCCAAGTTAACTATATAATTTGAATATCTACTTTCAGTTATCTGTTACAGCAGTTTGCATTTGCCATCAGTAATATTCTAAGTAATATTCCAACTAAACAGTACTCTGATTAGCACTCCACTTGTGATAATTAGCAGTTGCAGTATTGGTGCATGCGACCTGATAAACTCTGTTTACTACAAGTGGTCTTTATAATGATATGTGTGTCTGTGCACATCAGCTTACACTTCTTTTTTTTTTTTGATATTTTTTTGGCCTTTTTGACAGAGACAGCTGAAGAGTGACAGGAATGTGGGGAGAGAGAGATGGGGAATGACATGCAGCAAAGGGCTGCAGGTCAGATTCGAACCCTGGGCTGCTGCTGAGCCTTCGTACATGGGGCGGATGCTCTACCAACTGAGCTAATCGACACCCCTAGCTTACGTTCCTGTATGTTGTAGCGAGACAGCAGTGGAGTGCTGACCAACAGCTAATGCGAAGCGTAGTAGTATATTAACTTGTCTCAAGGTCAAAGTCTTCCAGAAATAGATTTATTTGTCATCAATCATGATGGCCAGCTGAGCAGCTACCAGCATAGACTGTATAAAACATAAATGTAGTCCCTGTCACATCATTCACAGATTTCCAAAGAGTCATTGTGAAGCTCAGAGTGTGGTGGCTCTGGCCGATGCCATCTTGGCAGTCAAGGCGTGAAGCTTGGGTGGAGCCCAGGACTGCTGAATGAAGCCTGGTTGCTCAAACAAGCCTCCTGTGTCGGTATCCGTCCGTCAATGTGGCAATGTGGCATTTGATAGCAGTAGTCTGGAATTGTCAATTATGCTGTCATGCACGTTGCATAATATGTTAATCACTTACATCATTTTGTGTGAGCTTTATGGCTGAGAAGCAGCTTGTCCTTGTAAGTGTAAGTACAACAGTAATGCAGAATTTATCCACAGATGAACTTACATTGTAGCAGTCTTGTACTGGTGTCTTGTAAGCCCATTTTGGCCTGAGCTCCATAAAAACACTTCAATGAAAAACCATAGCTAGGCTCATAGTGGTAGGTATTGTTCTTTTGCACATAAACACCATATCAAACTATATCATATCAAATCCTTATCAATTGTGGCTTGGTGCTATATTTTCTACCTCCTGTCTTTGCGGTACGACACCATATATGTTACTTGTGTCTTGTAGAATATGTCTCCCAAGAATGTGACTTTAAACTTGCACAGTTTTATTGTGCATGTAAAGTTTTCTCCCATTTCCCATGTGGGACAATAATCAAGTTGAAGTAAAGTAAAGTAAAGTAAACAAGCAACTCTCCAAACTATACTTGATGCATCGATGGAACTAACAGTAACTAGTACAACTTCATGTTTTTAGGTTGGTAAAAGAATCTTCCTATGTGTGGTAGGTGGGTGAGGTCACCCACAACCAATCTTGTTTAAAAAATGTCTGAGTGACTTACAGATGAACCACATGCACACATTTGGTTTGAAACACAAAGTGCTCCAAATTTTGATTATTTTATTTGATCATTGCCAACATAAAATTCACACAGAAACACATACAGCATTCTGTTAAAAGGATCAGAAAATATGAGACAATCTTGATCCTTAAAGTCCATGAGTCACAAAAATCAATGAATCTAAGCCTCTAAGTTGCAAAAATAATTTATGAATGTCTACTGTACCAAAGACAACAGTATCACTTTAGATATATGGTTTATATTAAAGAAACAAGGTTACGTGGAGGAAATATTCTGCTTCAAACCACGAAAACAGGATCCTAAATATACACATTAGTCAAGCACAGAGCAATTAAATTTACAAAGAACTTAGAAAATGATATTTATTCCAAACTTAATCCAAAATCTAAGATACACTTAAAATGAGGCACAAAGAATTCCTGTCTTATTGGCAAATGTCAGACAAAAGTAAGTCAAGTTCTACTGCTTTGCACTGTAGTACACACACTCACTCCAGGTTTGATCCCTCTGTGTTCTTGATCTCTTGGAGAGGTTGACACTTAAGGCAGCATAATAGAGGTTGTCTACGTTTTGGTGACCCTGGTAACAAAATATACATCACATATAATTATTTTATTGTTCATTCAACAGTTAGTTTACTGGCAGCAGCTTTTACTCACCTCTGCATTTGCTGTGGAGGGAGCTGAACATCTTGTTTGAGACTCTGGTTGTGAAACAGAAAAAAGCTCTTCATTCAAAAGTCATGCTCAGTGAATACAAGCTGTAACATACAAACTAGCAGTTACCTGAAGATCGGCAGCTGTTTGTCTTTTTCATCATGCAGACTGAGAACGCCAGTAAAACAACCAGGATGGTGGTGAATGCTGAAAATCCCCTCCAGAAATACACCAAGTCAACCTCATCTGTACAGAAACAGACATCAGATACAGAGCTTTTAACACTTTTTCTCTTTTTTTTTCTTAGAAAGTAACAATGGGTACTAATAAGTTGCACCAACCTCGTCCAGAAAAGTGACTTACCTTCAAAGTCCAGCTTGGTCCCGTTTCCAAACAGTATGTGTCCACATGAGGCAACAGCACAGTAGTAGGTCCCAGCATGAGAAAGATTCAGGCTCTTCATCGGTAAGTTGTAGACACAGGTGTGTGTTTGTGTGTTGGGTTTCCTCTCACACTGATCATTCCTGCCTCCATAGGTGTAAATGAGTCCTGGATGAGATTCTTCAGAGTCTTTGAACCAGTAAACACTGTGTTCTCCATCACAGGTCCCAGTGTGTACTGTACAGTTCAGAGTCACAGAGCCTCCTGGCTGGATGGTCTCAGATGCTGACTGATGGACCACAGTCGGAATGTTGAAACCTGAATCCTTTACACTGACAGTAATACTCTCAGAAATTCCTAATGTGTATAAATAGCAACTCAAGCAGTAGTAAGTAGCCGAGTCTGAAATACTTAGATCTGTGATTGTCAAGTGATTTTTTACCATTTCCAGTATCCGCTGTAAAGCGTGGATTGTCCTTGAATTCATTATAAAAGGTGCTATTTTTGTCATACAGGTAGAAGGTAGAGATGATCTTTGGTTTCTGTCCCACAGTATGTTTATACCAGTAAAGCCTTGCAGCAATATCAACGTCATAGAAATATTGCAAAGTCAAGTTGTCCCCAGTGTTAAAAGATACAAAATCACTCTCTCGATTAACAGACATGGGGAATTTCAGAGCAGCAGTCTGAGCTGAAATAAAATGAGAGAGAAAATAAATGTGGTGTTAATTTAATGTAACGGTGTAATCACATACATGTTTATATGAGAAAAACAAAACTCACCCATTTTCCCCACGAACAGACATGTGAGAAAGAGAGAAAACAGTGGAGATGTCATCGTGTTAAACTTCTGTGTCAAAGGAAAAGAACATCGATGGTTTCTGCACTCTTTATGCTCAAGACTGTGTTTGATTGGGCAATCTGGATTACGCTGTTCTGTGTGGCCTACTTAGAAGGCATCACGTGTTCATAAGCATGCAGTACAGTGTCAAGTTTCCTTTTCTTTTCAGAAAAGGCTCACATGTTGAGAGATATTTTAAGTATCATCCTCATCGCAGCATTAGATTTAAAATTAGTCAAAATAATTGATCTTCATTACCAATATAAACAGTTCACAGGACACAGTGGACTAAGAGTGTCATAATTAGTCATTCAGAACCATTTACTTCCATTGTATTTGACTGGCAGCAGAAGTCAAATAAAATCCGTTGTGTGAATAACTACCACTCAAAATAAAGCTGGACATGTGGTTAACTGTTAAAGGTCCAGTGGGTGATATTTAGGGAGCTCACAGAATATGTCAGAAATGGAATGTAATATGCATAACTATGAGTTTTATGAGTGTCTAATCAACTGAAAATAAGAATCATCATGTTTTTGTCTCCTCAGAACGAGCCTTTTATAACTGCATCCTCTTCATGGAATCTGCTAGTTTGAACCACCATGTTATTACAATAGACCAGAACAGCCAAATTTAACACAAGCTCTAGAAAGTAGCCTTTCAAATCGTTCGTGGCCACCATATTTTCTCTGTTAAGCTAGGTAAAAGAGGGTGAGACAAGGGGGTGCAATCTGCAACTACGCCACGAGATGTCACTAAATCCTACACCTTTAAAGTTTGTGTAAAGTAAGAATAAATACGTGTTCTGATTTTGTCATACCAAATAAAAAAGTGATATTAATCACCCAGCCATATTTGAATGGTTGAAAATATCAACAAGTTTATGAAATTAGGTGTCAAAATCGTGTAAAAATGAGCAGTATTCTCAGCTCCAGGACTGTGGGGGCGTGTCCGCTGAATGTGCTGAAGCCACGCCCACTTGTGGGAGTGGTCAAGCGGCCTTTTTTTTTATTTTATTTTATTTTTTTTAATTTATTTTTTAAGATTTTTTTTTGGGGCCTTTTTCAGGCGTTTATTGTATAGAGACAGCTGAAGAGTGACAGGAATGTGGGGAGAGAGAGATGGGGAATGACATGTGGGAAAGAGCAACAAGTCGGATTCGAACCCTGGCCCGCCGCGGCAAGGACTGACCCTTTGTACATGGGGTGGATGCTCTACCAAATGAGCTAAACGATATCCCTCAGCAAAGGGCCGCAGGTCGGATTCGAACCCTGGGCCGCTGCAGCAAGGCTTCGAACATGGGTCCAATGCTCTACCAACTGAGCTAATTGACACCTTGTCAAGCAGCTTTTTTGAAGCGACTGAAACGTGTCAGATGAGTTCAGAAAATGACGACTAACTTTGAAACACTCTGAGCGAGATGAATTAACCTCTATCTCTCTGCTAGGGGTGCAGGGGTATGCTCAGGGTGGCCTCAACATGTCAACGAGCCACCCTTCAGGACCGCCCACAAAAATCCTGCACTGAAAACTGGTGAAAAACTGTTTTAATCTCTAAACCCACATTTCAGTAATATATCGTTCAAAGCTTTTTCACGTTTTCAGCAACTGTTTTACAAAATATTTAATATATTTTGAAAGAAATCTCAGAATTACCTTTACATGGACTTGAAATATCCGACTTTTTGTTTCATAGATATGATGAAATTATTATTAATTATAAATTTGCCTTGATAAGGGCTGAGTGTTGAGATGGTCTTTGGCTTCCTTGTGGAGTGCATTCTTATATCTATCTGAAAACCATGAAAGCCAGTCAGGAAAGAGAAGAAAAGTAATTGGAGTATTGAATGCTTTAATTCTTTATTCATGCATATGTTCATTGTTAACATAGTGACGCGAGGAAGATCAACAAGAGCAGCATATATTGATTAAAGGTGTTTTGTTGGGTTTTCTTGTCACCAAAACACACTGTGTGTATGCTTGGGGTCTATAAAAAAAGGTTGAGTGCATTTCTTTCCTCTTACAACATTTTCAAAACGCATTTTCTGAATATTGTCAGTAGGGCAGTGTTTACATCCACATTTCCTAGGCTGTAGTCCTCTTCCTGCTTGCCTTTGCTAACCCTTTACTAAGTTTCTTTGATCGTCATCATAAGCAGTTCTCTTTCAGCAGCAAAAAACAGCATCATAAATGCTCATCGTGATTCCCACATGCTCATTTGAATGAACCAAACAGGCACCCACTTGTAAAAACATTGCTCCATAGCATTACGGTTAAAAACTCCACTCTGTACCTTTACATTTAAGTGCATCTATCATGTAAAACATAAAACAGACAACTAAAACCCCTCTAAAACATACCCACTTTAGAGTTATAGGCTGTTGCTTTCTCCGGTTAATGAAGCAATGCCTGATTAAGCCCCCCTGCTCTGCAGCATAATTTTTTAAACAAGACACCAACTAAGAACTAATCAATTTGGAATGTGAGCACAAGAAAGCCACTATCATCTAAAGCAGTATTCTGTTTTGAGGAGGTGTTCAGAACTGCAGCTTCATAATGGTGTTTGCAAATCTAAAATGTCATAGGTGTCATTTCTACTTGATGATAAAGCCATCAATGCAGGCAGAGACTACTGCAACACTCCATACAGCAAAGGGTACTTTGACCTGTGACCTAAGCCTCTAAAACACTTGGTCTGGCCTCATTTAACCCAAACAGCAACTGTAAAAAATATTTGACCTTTAATGACAACACATTAACGTACAGAGATGCCTTAAAAGCCATCGAGGGCATGAAAACATAATTGATGCTCGAAGGTCGTGCGTCACATGTAGCATCAGTGAAACCGACTTTCAAAATATGCTGGTCTAATAGGAAAGAGATTGTATTCAAAAGTAGCCAAACTAACCATAAACTTAACTTGTAACTTTAGACAATGAAGTAACAATAAGGAGACAATAAGAAATCACAAAAACGCACAAAAAAGCAAAGGGCCTTAATTGTGAACATAAACTGGACAATTTCTAAAGAAATTTTGAGTGTGCCTGACTCTGGCCCTGTCGCCCCCATACATTAAATAGCTGTCAGCGTACGTGCGTGCTTGTGTGTGCTTGTGTCTGTTAAGGAGAGAGTTTTCCAAAGTCTTTTATTTTGAAGGGACTCTTATTTTGAAAGACTTGTCTATGTCTGTGTGTGTCTGTGTGTGTCTGTCTGTGTGTCTGTGTGTGTGTGTGGGTGTGTGTCTGTCTGTCTGTGTGTGCGTGTGTCTGTCTGTCTGTCTGTCTATGTGTCTGTGAGAGAGAAGGATAAAATGGCTGACATTCAAACTGTATTATTGACAGTCATTGTTATGATACAGAGAGTACAATAAAGTTCATCACAGTCAGGCTTGGGAGGAGCAGGCTTTGGTTGCCAAGCAACCAGGGCCAAGTTGAGGCCACCAATCAGAGCAGAGCAGTCAACTGCAGAGGGTCCTGTGACATTTGACACCGCTGAGAGAGAGAGAGAAAAACCGCTGAAAGTACCCCTCGAACAGGAAGGCTTTCTGGCCAAACCGCAGTTCCTATTATTGAACCGGCTTCACTTTGAGCATCCTGGGCTCTTCCTGAACATCTACATATGTATTTTGTGTGGCTAAAGTGAAGAATGTGACCTTTAGAGCGATTCAAAGAAAGCGTTACCTCTGCTTTCCACCAGAAATCTTCCCGCCTTTTTAACATGCAGTTTATGAGGATGTGGCTGGGTGTTGCTGGCGCATCTGTGCGTCCCACACCCAAACTATACATCTGACAGCTTCAGCAATGTTATCACTGCGAACGCCTCGAACTTTCCTACGTTTCTATGTATAATTATTTCTGTGGAGTGAAATTTGTGCCCTCGGGAGCAGTTTACAAATTTATTTTTCAACAAATTTTTCTCTCCCTCTCCACTCTGGCTATGATGTCACGCACTATAGCTCGCGAACATTCTACCAATACGCACCCATTCATTTTTTGGCGTGTTTTTTTGCGATTTTTCGGCAAGCTGTTTGCCGAAACGCTTAGAAAAGTCATAGCACACAATTCCTTTTTGTTTTCCTACGTTTTGATACCTTTTATGTGTATGTGCGACCAAAACTGCGGGAGGAGTAGCATGCCAAAAAATGGGCGTAAGAAAAATAGTAAGCGCGTGGAATAGTATATAGTGTGCTCTTTCAGGCACACTCAACTAAAAATGACTGAATCTTAGAAATATTGTGTCTTTTGATAGAAAATATCTCAAGATTTATATCTAAATCTACACTACACTACTGAAAGAATATAAAAAAAATTCAGTCTCACAAAAAAAAAAGCAAGTTCTAGTCCTTTACACTGGAGTACACACATTCATCCCTGCTGTCGTTCCTCTGTCTTCTTGATCTGTTGGGCAGGTTGACACTTAAAGCAGCATAATGGAGGTTGTCTGTATCTCCATTATATCCCTGAAAATAATTAAAACAATGTCCAAAAAAACAACTAAATGTTGTACGATAAAACGGTATTTGAATGTAAATTCATCAAATAATTTAAAGATAAAATTCTTACCTCAAGATTGACTGCGGAGGGAGCTGAAAATCTTGCTTGAGACTCTGGTTGTGAAACACAAAGTTCTTTATGCAAAAGATATTCAGTTAACAAAACCAGAGACAAACAGGGTTAGTTACTGTACCTGGTGATTGGAAACTGATTCTTTTCTTCATCTTGTACATTGAGAAAGCCAATAAAACCAACAGGGTAGTGGTCAAGATCAAAGCTCCACTCAGGAAATACACCAAGACAAAAGAGTGCACCTCATCTGTAGAGTCAAAAATCAGAAACATCTTTCAGTATGTTTTTAATCTAAATTTGATGGTAGATTAAGATTGGCTATTTATTAGGGGTGGGGGAAAAAATCGATTCATGTGAGAATCTCGATTCTAATCATCTACGATTCTGAATCGATTCATAAACTTCAAAAATCGATTTTTTTATTAACGTTTCCCTTGTCTCTCTGCGCGCCCTCATAAGCTTCCGTACACAGCGTTGCTGCACAACTCGCTCTGAAGAGCGGCGGTGGCGGCAGCGTCCGCTGTTGGCGTCTCTCTCTTTAATAGGCACTGATTAAACTGAAATTTTGCAGCGGATAGCCTGAGTAAGTAAGGACGTACCGTTTTTATAGTGACAAAAGAAGTATCTGGTTAGCTCTGCCTTCGCCTCCACACTGACTCCGCTGAACATGCGCGCGCACACACCGCATGTCGGGGCCGCGGATGATCGGTGGTGATCAGAGCAATTTGTGGTTATTATCAGTACAAGCAGGCCGAATCACAACTTTAATGAGTGCGGTTCAGTTTGACATTATTGTCAGTCTGTTAGAAAAACATTTAATTTTATTAAAATCGAAAAGTAATATTTATAGCCTATAGGCTGTAAAAATAATAGTCATTAAAGTTGCTCGCTGGACTTAATTGTGTAGTGGCTATATGGCCGGCAGCCAGCGCTTGTGGAAAGCCCTGCTATGTACTGCATCAATTTTTGAATCGAGAATCGATTTTGAATCGAATCATGACCCTAAGAATCGGAATCGAATCGAATCGTGAGACACCCAAAGATTCACACCCCTACTATTTATCTAATAAAACATCATCAGAAGTAACAATGAGTACTAATACACTAACGTCGTCAAGAAAAGTGACTTACCTTCGAAGTCCAGCTTGGTCCCTTGTCCAAACAGTATGTGTCCACATGAGGCAACTGCACAGTAGTAGGTCCCAGCATGAGAAAGATTCAGGCTCTTCATCGGCAAGTTGTAGACACAGGTGTGTGTTTGTGTGCTGGGTTTCCTCTCACACTGATCATTCCTGCCTCCATGGGTGTAAATGAGTCCTGGATGAGATTCTTCAGAGTCTTTGAACCAGTAAACACTGTGTTCTCCATCACAGGTCCCAGTGTGTACTGTACAGTTCAGAGTCACAGAGCCTCCTGGCTGGATGGTCTCAGATGCTGACTGATGGACCAAAGCTGGGATGTTCAATTCTGAACCCTTTACACTGACAGTAATGCTTTCTGCAATTTTGAACGCATTTAAATAGCAACTTATACAGGTGTAAGTTGCCGAGTCTGAAATCCGTAAATTTGAGATTGTTAAGTGATTTTTACCGTTTCCAGTATCCAGTGTGAAGCGTGGATTGTTCTTGAATTCATCATAAAAAGTTACGTTTATGTCATACTTGTAGTAACTACAGATGAGCCTTGGTTTCTCTCCCAGAGTTTGTTTGTACCAGTATAGTCTTGCATGAACATGACCTTCACTGAAACATTGCAAAGTCAAGTTGTCTCCTGCTTGAACTGATAGAAAACTTGTCTCTTGACGAATAGATGACAATTTCAGATTAGTCGTCTGAGCTGAAGTGAAATGAGAGACAACACAAAAACACAATTTCTCATATGTGATATAACTCTTTATATTCAGTGTAGTAGATTATAAACATTAGCATGAGGAGTGATCATTCACTAAAAGTCACAAAAATGCAACTTACCCAATTCCCCGAAGAACAAACATGTGAGACAGAGAGCAAACAGTGGAGATGTCATTGTGCTCAAACGTCTGTGTCGAATGAAAGAACATTGATGGTTTCTCTACACTTCACAGACAAGGAAGTTTGAATTTGATTGGCCAACTTGAAGTGACACTGTATGTCCTGTATAGGAAACATGGTCACATGTTCACTTCCACCTACAGTGTCAAGTTTAAAAATAACACATCTTTACATCCAACATGAACACACCAGTTACAAGACAGTAGATTTATGTTTAAAGGTTGAACTGATCATCATCATGTTTAACATTAAATATTTTGAGCACCTCATCAGTGTTTGATACTATACTGATATACTAAACTGTCTCAATTTGAGTACTCATCCACTGAATCTCAGAGTGAACATACTAACACTAAGGAATAATTCAAACTTGCCAGTTGAACAAAGAAGAATGAATTGTGTACAGAAAACAAAACAGAATGACATAATTTTCATGACACAACAGAAATAGAAAGAAAGCATCTCACCAATCAGTGGATATGCTCATCCCAGATGGGTGGTCTCGATGTTTTCAACCCACATCTGGGCATGCAGTCCCAAGCCTACATACACAGAAACAGAGTGTTTCGCTTGCTTTGTTAACTTGTTCAAATTTGGTCATTTTTCTTCAGCTTATGTGTTTCTATCATGAATAAATTTGCTATGTAGTTATATTGTTCCCCTTTTGGCTGTTTTTATAGTCGGAATTTTGCACAAGGTGTTTTCATTTAAAAACACCTTGTGGAGATGGAGAACACAGGTCCCAGTGTGTAACACAACATATTCTCTGTGTTGTTTGTGTGTCTGACTTCTGACCAGCTCAGTCTACTCCATGCAGATTGATTGAGTCAGTGGCTGTTCAGTTACGGATCAAGGCGTGTAGTTCAGACATTTCCATCCTCGATCCTGTTGATCAAACTGTGCTCCGTAGTTTGGTCAGTGTCCCAAAATGTCTTACCACTAATTTACAGCTGTAAAAAAGGGAATTGGTTTACAGGAGTCCTGAAAGGCCTCACATTAAGCTGTCTCTGTGCTCTGGTTAGAAATAACCTACAATATATAATGTATGTAAAATGTATGATGCTGTGATCATCATAATGAGCATTAGCCTGCCTTGGTTCAATGCTGGCAGTTCCAACAAGTCAAGTCAAATTGTTTTTGAAAGTCAAGTCAAATTTTATTTATCCAGCCCAAAATCACAATTTGCCTTGATAGGCTTTATAATCAGTGTAAAACCCTCCCTCTGTCCTTGACCCTTGTTTCAGGAAAGGAAAAACTGCAACAAAAAGATGTTGCATATAGAGAAGGCCACTAAAATCACACCTCTCCACCATGAACACTTGGAAGAGGACAGGCCAAACAAGGAAAGATAAAACAACATAGAAAGAGAGTGGAAGAGAAACTTGAAGCTTGGAGGCATGAGGGAACATGAACAAATATGGAGGTTTAGAAAAATGCAGCAGTATCAGGTGTGACTGACAAATGTGATTACAAAGAAACTTGAACAGGAATTTTGACTTTATTAGGACTTCAGCTCTTAGTACTCATCAGGCAGCAGTACAAAAACAAGTGCTGTAGGAACTATTCTGCATTGTTCTCTGTTGTATTGTGTGTTCGGTATAATATGCTGACACCAGTTGACATCCTTGCACTTGTACTGCAGGTTGGTCCTCTGTAGTATTGTGTCCTGTTTATTGCTGTATTTTTTCCTTCTGTTTGTGTGGTATGACACCATACATATTGTGACTTGTAAGCATTGGCCATGTTTGTACTGTGACTGTAATGTGTTTACTGTGTATGTTTTTATTGTCTATGTATGTTCAGTCTTTTGTCCCGACAGCAAACCAGTCTCACTCTGGGATAATAATCAAGTTGCAGTGAAGGTCAAAGTTGTATCATCAAAATGCTTCAGATTAATGTAAAACATCAGATGTATCATTTCGAGCTGTTTTCCTTCCAGTTGAATTAGAAGTCATCATTGCGGCCACAGGCTTACCACAACAACTCCAAACAGTATTTCATGTGTAAGCATCCCAAAGGTGTTCATATTTCATATGTTTGAGACATTAAAATAACCTTCCAACTTACGTTGGCTTTAAACAGTTTCACCACTTACTTACATAATGAGGTGGGTGAGGTCAACCACAAGCGGTGCCAGCAGTTGCTCATGTATAGAGAAGCCTGAACTTCTTCTGAATTGAACACACACAAGTCCTCCAAATTTTGATAATATTCATTTAATCATTAAGAACGTAAAATTCACAAACAGAAACACATGATTTAGTTAAAAACCATCAATGAACACAAAATTATCAGACAATCTTGATCCTAAAAGCAACAGTTAGTTTAGCAGCTTTTACTCACCTCTGCATTTGCTGTGGAGGGAGCTGAACATCTTGTTTGAGATTCTGGTTGTGAAACAGAAAAAAAGCTCTTCATTCAAAAGTCATGCTCAGTGAATAAAAGCTGTAACATACAAACTAGCAGTTACCTGAAGATCGGCAGCTGTTTGTCTTGTTCATCATGCAGACTGAGAACGCCAGTAAAACAACCAGGATGGTGGTGAATGCTGAAAATCTCCAGAAATACACCAAGTCAACCGCATCTGTACAAAAACAGACATCAGACACAGAGCTCTTAACACGTTTTCTTTTTTTTTCTTTCTCTCATCTAGAAAAGTGACTTACCTTCAAAGTCCAGCTTTGTCCCATTTCCAAACAGTATGTGTCCACATGAGGCAACAACACAGTAGTAGATCCCAGCATGAGAAAGATTCAGACTCTTCATCGGCAAGTTGTAGACACAAGTGTGTGTTTGTGTGTTGGGTTTCCTCTCACATTGATCATTCCTGCCTCCATGGGTGTAAATGAGTCCTGGATGAGATTCTTCGGAGTCTTTGAACCAGTAAACACTGTGTTCTCCATCACAGGTCCCAGTGTATACAGTTGTAAGTCGCCGAGTCTGAAATACGTAAATCTGTGATTGTCAAGTAGAGTTGTTCCGATTCCGATACCAGTATCGGAAATTGCTCCGATACTGCCGAAAATGCTGGCATCGGTATCGGCGACAACTGGAGTCCAGGCACTGATCCGATACCACGTAATTTATTAAATTAGGAATCTATTTACTGGTTAGCTCCGTTAAGCTCTGGCACAGTTCTTCTTCGCCACTCTTAAAACAGTGGCGCTGTGCTGCAACCTGCAGCCTGCTGTTTAAGATGGACGAAGAAGAGTTGATCATGTGACACAGACACAACAGACACACACGTGTGTCAGAGCCGGTTGACGTGAGGCTTGGAGCTAAGCTAACTAGCAGCTAACTAGCGCTAGCATATCATGTCGGTGGTGTGGCAGTATTTCACGCTGGATGATGCTCCCACCAGTAAGACTGCGACATGCAAAAATATTGTGGCTGCACTTTAATTTTTAAAAAAAATAATTATCCCTAGATTTGTTTAGTCAAATTGCATTTGCACTACTGTTTTTTATACTGTTCTATTTAAAAATAAATTTAATACATACTGGTATCGGCCGATACCCACAGCACAAGTATCGGAATCGGTATCGGGAGGGAAAAAATGGTATCGGAACATCTCTATTGTCAAGTGATTTTTACTATATTTAGTATCCAGTGTGAAGCGTGGATTGTTTTTGAATTCATCATAAAAAGTGACATTTATGTCATACTTGTAGTAACTACAGATGAGACTTGGTTTCTCTCCCAGAGTTTGTTTATACCAGTAAAGTCTTGCAAGAACACCACCCTCACTGAAACATTGCAATGTCAATTTTTCCCTGTTTTAACTGATAGAAAACTTCTTTCTTGATGAACAGATGACAATTTCAGATTAGTCGTCTGAGCGGAAATGAGAGCCAAAGCAAACACACAGTTACTCCTGTGTGATATAATTAATTTTAATCAGTGTAGTATATATTTTAGAAACATTAGTATGAGGAGTGATCGTACACTAAAATTCACAAAACTGCAACTTACCCATACCCCGAAGAACAAATGTGAGACAGAGAGCAAACAGTGGAGATGTCATCGTGCTCAAACTGCTGTCGAATGAAAGAACATTGATGGTTTCTCTACTCTTCACAGACAAGGAAGTATATGATTGGTCAGCCTGATGTGACACTATATGTTCTCTATACGTAACATGGTAACATGTTCACTTCCACATACAGTGTCGAGTTTAAAAATAACACATCTTTACATCCAACATGAACACACCAGTTACAAGACAGTGTTCTTATGTTCAAATTAGGTCGTGGACTCATCATCATGTTTAACATAAAAAGATTTTGAGCACTTCATAAATGTTTGATATTATACTGATATACTAAACTCTCTTTTCAAGGTGCAACATTACATTGGAGGGGAAAATAGCTCAGTTTAGGGAAATAGGCTAACAGGCCAATCTGGTCTTTAATATTATAAAGCAGAACGTTGATGACTGAACATTACAACAGTAAGAAATAATTCTAACTTGCTAGTTGAACAAAGAAAATATTTGCCTATGTAAACTAACCGTCTACAATGCACAGAAATCAAAGCATAATGTCATAACATTCAGGACACTACAGAAACAGACCAATCAGTGGATGCGCTCATCCCAGGGGGATGGCGTCAATGGTCAACCCTCATCTGGGCATGCAATCCCAAGTCTGGAACCCACTGGACATGTCTCTGTAATGTCGCGGCTGAGACGCTGTTTTGATCAGTTCTCCATGTGGCGTCATACACCAACATCAGTGTTTTAGAAATGGACTGTTTTTCCTGCCAGACTTTGTTAACTTGTCACATTTTGTAATTTTTCTTTGGCTTATATGCAACAGTATGAGTACCAAGATTTATTTGTTCATTAACAATGTAAAATTCACAAAGAAACACATGATTTAGTTAAAAAACATCAGTGAACATAAAAAGTATGAGACAATCTTGATCCTAAAAGCACACATAAATCTGAGCTTGTAAATATATTCTACATTAGTTAAGTTGCAAAATCAAGCAGATTCTCTCTGGCGTTTGTGTGTCTGACTTCTGACAACTTTGACCTGCTCTGTGCTGAGCAGCTGGTGGTAGCTGATGTGGCTGGTTGTAGCATCAATCAAAAATAGAACAGCAATGTATTCTCGGTGGAGCAGAGTGGAGATGTGGTTCTGAAATACACCACATCGTTACTGGTGGCGTCACAAACATTGTCTAGAATGGCCGTGATCAGCTCTGATGTCCATGGTGCACCCAGATTGCATTCCAGCTGTACCAGTTAATAGCTCAAATGGTAATTGAGATATTAACATCTGATTCTTGCGTGCATAAAAATTAGGTAAAATTATGGTAAGATAATACTAAATATAACACAATAGTCCTACATTGACCTGTGACGTAAGCCTTTGAAAAGCTGGACTGGTCCTCTAATGACAACACATGCAGATACAGAGATGGCTTAAAAACCATTGGAGGCAAAACAAAAAGTCCAAGACAGAATCGATCCTCAAAGCTCGTGTCACTTGTAGCATCAGTGAATCCGACCATCAAAATGTACTGCTTTGATCAGAAAGGGAATGTATATAAAAGTAACCAAATTAACCATAAAAGTTTAGATAACTGGCTTTTTCCTAAGACAATGAAGTCACAGTAAGGAGGTAATGATTAACTACAAAGACAAACACAAGAGAGCAAGCCTTAAATGTGAACATTACTAAAACCTACCGAATCTTAGAAATATTGTCTTTTGACAGCTGACCAAAAGGAAGATAGAAAATATCTCAAGATTTACATCTAAATCTACACTACACGTTGAGAGAATATAAAAAAAAATCCAGTCTCACTAAAAATATGGCAATCATGTCAAGAGTTCTAGTCCTTTACACTGGAGTACACACATTCATCCCTGCTGTTGTTCCTCTGTCTTCTTGATCTGTTGGGCAGGTTGACACTTAAAGCAGCATAATGAAGGCTGTCTTCATCTCCATTATATCCCTGAAAATAATAAGAACAATGTCCAAAAAAACAACTAAATGTTGTACAATAAAACGGTATTTGAATGTAAATTCATCAAATAATGTAAAGATAAAATTCTTACCTCAAGATTGACTGTGGAGGGAGCTGAAAATCTTGCTTGAGACTCTGGTTGTGAGACACAAATAAAGTTCTTCATTCAAAAGATATTCAGTTAACAAAACCAGAAACAAACAGGGTTAGTTACTGTACCTGGTGATTGGAAACTGATTCTTTTCTTCATCTTGTACATTGAGAAAGCCAATAAAACCAACAGGGTAGTGGTGAAGATCAAAGCTCCACTTAGGAAATACACCAAGACAAAAGAGTGCACCTCATCTGTAGAGTCATAAATCAGAAACATCTTTCAGTATGTTTTTAATCTAAATTTGATGGTAGATTAAGATTGGCTATTTATCAGATAAACCATCATCAGAAGTAACAATGAGTACTAATACACTAACGTCTTCTAGAAAAGTGACTTACCTTCAAAGTCCAGCTTGGTTCCTTGTCCAAACAGTATGTGTCCACATGAGGCAACAGCACAGTAGTAGGTCCCAGCATGAGAAAGATTCAGGCTCTTCATCATCAAGTTGTAGACACAGGTGTGTGTTTGTGTGTTGGGTTTCCTCTCACACTGATCATTCCTGCCTCCATGGGTGTAAATGAGTCCTGGATGAGATTCTTCAGAGTCTTTGAACCAGTAAACACTGTGTTCTCCATCACAGGTCCCAGTGTGTACTGTACAGTTCAGAGTCACAGAGCCTCCTGGCTGGATGGTGTCAGATGCTGACTGATGGACCGAAGCTGGGATGTTCAAACCTGAACCCTTTACACTGACAGTAATGCTTTCTGCAATTTCGAACACATTTAAATCGCAACTTATGCAGTTGTAAGTTGCCGAGTCTGAAATCCGTAAATTTGAGATTGTTAAGTGATTTTTACCATTTCCAGTATCCAGTGTGAAGCGTGGATTGTTCTTGAATTCATCATAAAAAGTGACATTTATGTCATACTTGTAGTAACTACAGATGGGCCTTGGTTTCTCTCCCAGAGTTTGTTTATACCAGTAAAGTCTTGCATGAACATGACCTTCACTGAAACATTGCAAAGTCAAGTTGTCTCCTGCTTGAACTGATAGAAAACTTGTGTCTTGACGATTAGATGACAATTTCAGATTAGTCGTCTGAGCTGAAGTGAAATGAGAGACAACACAAAAACACAATTTCTCATATGTGATATAACTCATTATATTCAGTGTAGTAGATTATAAACATTAGCATGAGGAGTGATCATTCACCAAAAGTCACAAAAATGCAACTTACCCATTTCCCCGAAGAACAAACATGTGAGACAGAGAGCAAACAGTGGAGATGTCATTGTGCTCAAACGTCTGTGTCGAATGAAAGAACATTGATGGTTTCTCTACACTTCACAGACAAGGAAGTTTGAATTTGATTGGCCAACTTGAAGTGACACTCTATGTCCTGTATAGGAAACATGGTCACATGTTCACTTCCACCTACAGTGTCAAGTTTAAAAATAACACATCTTTACATCCAACATGAACACACCAGTTACAAGACAGTAGATTTATGTTTAAAGGTTGAACTGATCATCATCATGTTTAACATTAAATATTTTGAGCACCTCATCAGTGTTTGATACTATACTGATATACTAAACTGTCTTTTCAAGGTGCAATTGGAGTGAAACATTACATTGAAGGTAAATTAGCTCACTTTGGGGAAATAGGGTAATAGGCCAATCTGGTCTTAATATTATTAAGCAGAATTTGAGTACTCATCCACTGACTCTCAGAGTGAACATACTAACACTAAGGAATAATTCAAACTTGCCAGTTGAATAAAGAAGAATGAATTGTGTACAGAAAACAAAGCACAATAACATAATATTCATGACACAACAGAAATAGAAAGAAAGCATCTGACCAGTCAGTGGATATGCTCATCCCAGATGGGTGGTCTCGATGTTTTCAACCCACATCTGGGCATGCAGTCCCAAGCCTACATACACAGAAACAGAGTGTTTCGCTTGCTTTGTTAACTTGTTCAAATTTGGTCATTTTTCTTCAGCTTATGTGTTTCTATCGTGAATAAATTTGCTATGTAGTTATATTGTTCCCCTTTTGGCTGTTTTTATAGTCGGAATTTCGCACAAGGTGTTTTCATTTAAAAAACACCTTGTGGAGATGGAGAACACAGGTCCCAGTGTGTAACACAACATATTCTCTATGTTGTTTGTGTGTCTGACTTCTGACCAGCTCAGTCTACTCCATGCAGATTGATTGAGTCAGTGGCTGTTCAGTTACGGATCAAGGCGTGTAGTTCAGACATTTCCATCCTCGATCCTGTTGATCAAACTGTGCTCCGTAGTTTGGTCAGTGTCCCAAAATGTCTTACCACTAATTTACAGCTGTAAAAAAGGGAATTGGTTTACAGGAGTCCTGAAAGGCCTCACATTAAGCTGTCTCTGTGCTCTGGTCAGAAATAACCTACAATATATAATGTATGTAAAATGTATGATGCTGTGATCATCATAATGAGCATTAGCCTGCCTTGGTTCAATGCTGGCAGTTCCAACAAGTCAAGTCAAATTGTTTTTGAAAGTCAAGTCAAATTTTATTTATCCAGCCCAAAATCACAATTTGCCTTGATAGGCTTTATAATCAGTGTAAACCCCTCCCTCTGTCCTTGACCCTTGTTTCAGGAAAGGAAAAACTGCAACAAAAAGATGTTGCATATAGAGAAGGCCACTAAAATCACATTGCATACAAATTTTAATGATAACATTTCTGATGCACATAGATTAGAAAATGTATGTAAGGACTGTGGATCCAGGAGGACATGAAACAAATTCAGGTGTCGCCAAGTGAGACCTGAACGCTATGACCTCCTCTCCACCATGAACACTTGGAAGAGGACAGGCCAAACAAGGAAAGATAAAACAACATAGAGAGTGGAAGAGAAACTTGAAGCTTGGAGGCATGAGGGAACATGAACAAACGAGTGCTGAAAGGAGATGGAGAAAATCAAAACTAACAGTTCATCACGAAATTCTTCGTCAACAACTTAAAACCTACAATAATGCAATCAAACAGGCAAGAATTACCCATTTCAAAAAACTAATCTCTGACCATAAAAACAACCACAAATTCCTCTTCTCCACCATTGAGCTTTTAATAAACATTAATTTTAAAGGATCCCATAAAACAACAACAGATACTCTCTGTAGGGACTTTGCAGACCACTTCAGAAGTAAAATCGACGACATCAGATCCAGTCTTTTATCTCAACAGATTTTAGCTGTCACCACACCTGGATCATTGCTTTTACCTGAGGAAACACTGGAGAGTTTTGCCCTGGTTGATGCGAGGACACTTGGTCGAGTTTTCTCCCAGGTTAACCCTACAACCTGCCTCTTAGACCCAATTCCCACACCGTTTTTTGAAACATTTTATGGATTCTTTGAGGAACACCTTTTAAACATTGTGAATTGCTCTCTCCAGACGGGTGTCTTCCCCACCTCCTTTAAAACAGCGGTGGTGAAGCCCCTTCTGAAGAAGAGCAATTTAGACCCAGATATTCTTAGCAACTACCGGCCTGTATCCAACTTACCATTTTTAAGTAAAATTTTAGAAAAACTGGTTTTTAACCAAGTAAATGATTTTTTAAACACACACAACATCTTAGAGAAGCATCAGTCTGGTTTTAGGATGAACCACAGTACCGAGACAGCCCTTTTAAAGATTTTAAATGATGCCAGGTGCAACTTAGATAACCATAAACTTACAGTCCTGGTACTACTGGATCTTACCGCCGCCTTCGATACAGTAGACCATCACATTTTATTAAACAGACTGAGGAACCTGGTCGGCCTCTCTGGTACTGTTCTTAACTGGTTTGTCTCCTACCTCACAGATCGACACTTCTTTGTAAGTATGGATACATGTTCCTCAGGAACCCATGAGATCAAGTGTGGGGTTCCCCAGGGGTCAATTTTAGGTCCAATTCTTTTTAATCTTTACATGATTCCCCTTGGGGATGTCATCAGGAGGCACGGCATCAGCTTTCATAGTTATGCTGATGATACGCAACTGTACATTGCCGTGTCTCCTGATGACACAGGGCCACTTGATGCCCTTTTAAACTGCATTTTAGATATCAAGTCATGGATGGCAGCGAATTTCCTACAGCTTAACCAGGACAAAACTGAGGTTTTAGTCATTGGTCCTGAAGGCCAGAGAGAGAAACTTTCAACAAAATTACAAGATCTTAAACCATCCAAGACTGTAAAAAATCTGGGCGTGATTTTTGACTCTGAGCTCAGTTTTATTCCCCATATCAAAAACATAACAGAGATAGGCTTTTACCATCTTAAGAATATAGCCAGAGTCCGCCCGTTTCTCTCTCAGGCCAGCACGGAGGTGCTGATGCATGCTTTTATCTCTTGTCGTTTAGATTATTGTAATGCACTGCTCTCTGGTCTTCCAAAAAAGAGTATCTCTAGTCTCCAACTGCTGCAGAATTCAGCTGCACGAGTGTTGACGAGGACCAGAGGGCGGGAGCACATTACACCAGTTTTAAAATCGCTGCACTGGCTCCCCATACGCTTCAGGATCAATTTTAAGGTTCTCTTACTCGTTTTTAGATGTCTTAACGGTCTTGGGCCTCCTTATTTATCGGACTTACTTTTACCATATCAACCCTCACGGACCCTGAGGTCTCCCGGCTCTGGCCTTTTAACCATACCACAAGTTAGAACGAAAACACACGGGGAGGCGGCTTTTAGTTATTATGGCCCCCGATTGTGGAACAGCCTGCCGGAGAACCTCAGGGCCGCAGAGACTGTTGATGTTTCTAAAAAGAGGCTGAAGACTCACCTTTTTACTCAGGCTTTTATTTGATTTTACTGATTTCCTCTATTCTTTTCTATCTAACTCTTATCATAATCAATTTTTATTCTATACTATTTTAGTTATGTCTTAACTAAAATGTTTTAGTGTGTTTTTAGCTACATGTCTTAGTTATATATTTTAACTACATGTTTTAGTTATGTTTTTACTACATGTTTCAGTTATATATTTTAACTACATGTTTTAGTTATGTGTTTTTAGCTACATGTCTTAGTTATATATTTTAACTACATGTTTTAGTTATGTTTTTACTACATGTTTCAGTTATATATTTTAACTACATGTTTTAGTTATGTTTTTACTACATGTTTCAGTTATATATTTTAACTACATGCTTTAGTTATGTGTTTTTAGCTACATGTCTTAGTTATATATTTTAACTACATGTTTTAGCTAGATTTTATCTATCTTGTTCATTTTATACTATTTTATCTTATCTTTACCGTTTTAGTCTCTCTTAGTTTTGTTTTTTTTTTTTTTTTTAGCTCCAGTGTTTCCTCATGGGGGCCGACCACACTGGGAGCTGCTCTTGGCCTACTGACGGGGGTGCTGTCCTGTGGACTGCTCTGGCCTGGGTGGGTGGAGAACTCTGCACCTTCGGTGTGGGGCCTCTTGTCTGCCCGGGTCGGGGCTGTCTCTGTGGTGGCGCTCCCTGTAGTTGTGGGCCGGGCCCTCCCGACGTGGTCGGCCCCCCAAAGGTGGCCTTTTCCTTGCCGTAGGTCTCGGCGCCTGGCCATGTCTCTCTGTAGTGTGTGCAGCGGGTGTGTGTGTGGGTGTGTGTGTGTGTGTGGGTGGGTGTCGGTGTGGGTGTGGGTGTTGTTTTTTTTTTTTTTTTTTTTTTTTTTGTCATTGTTGTTCTTAGCCTCTGTGAGGCACTTTGTGTTGCTTTTAAGTATGAAAAGTGCCATACAAATAAAGTTTGATTGATTGATTGATTGATTGAAATACGGAGGTTTAGAAAAATGCAGCAGTATCAGGACGTCTACAGTTTTATTCTTGTTTGCAGGACAAACATGGACTACAAGTTCCAAGGTTAAGCGATTAATTTAGAATGACCCACAGAAAGGATAGTGGTATCAGGTGTGAGGCCTGAACTAATCTGAGAATAAGCACTAATTTACAGTTAAGGTGAACAAATGAGATGTAAATTTGGATTCAAAGGGCTCAATAGAGTCAAATTGCTTGTTGTCATCAGGGACGATATTCCTGAGAAAGGAGTCCTAATGTGATACTGTTTCATGGTGCTCAGCTGGTGGACATTTTAATGGTATTGTTTAGTTCCCCCATGGATCAAGCCAGTAAAGGCGTTAGAGCAAGAGGTTTAGTATGAATTCCTTGATCCCATCAGCCATCACACTTTATAACTCACTAAAATCAGCGAATAATGTTAAATGTGTCAAACAGGAGTCGCTGCGCTCCAGCGGCATCATATGTGAGGAAGTGTTTCGTTGGATGCAAAATTGGTATACACCTCGAGGGCAGGATGAGTTATCAAAAACTTTTTTATTGTTTAGTAGGAAATGACAGACTCAAAAATCCCATGAAGAATACCTGAAAATACTTCAAAAATGACTTTTTTTATCATTGATGGGCCACATACTGGAGTATACTGTAGGTGATACATAGTGCTAGAAATGTGTGATTAAAAAACCTTTAAACATGAATTTTGACTTTATTAGAGAGTATATCTGATATATAGGGACTGACAAATGTGATTACAAAGAAACTTGAACAGGAATTTTGACTTTATTAGGACTTCAGCTCTTAGTACTCATCAGGCAGCAGTACAAAAACTAGTGCTGTAGGAACTATTCTGCATTGTTCTCTGTTGTATTGTGTGTTCGGTATAATATGCTGACACCAGTTGACATCCTTGCACTTGTACTGCAGGTTGGTTCTCTGTAGTATTGTGTCCTGTTTATTGCTGTATTTTTTCCTTCTGTTTGTGTGGTATGGCACCATACATATTGTGACTTGTAAGCATTGGCCATGTTTGTATTGTGACTGTAATGTGTGTACTGTGTATGTTTTTATTGTCTATGTATGTTCAATCTTTTGTACCGACAGCAAACCAGTCTCACTCTGGGATAATAATTAATTACTCCAAACAGTATTTCATGTGTAAGCATCCTAAAGGTGTTCATATTTCATATGTTTGAGACATTAAAATAACCTTCCAACTTACGTTGGCTTTAAACAGTTTCACCACTTACTTACATAATGAGGTGGGTGAGGTCAACCACAAGCGGTGCCAGCAGTTGCTCATGTATAGAGAAGCCTGAACTTCTTCTGAATTGAACACACACAAGTCCTCCAAATTTTGATAATATTCATTTAATCATTAAGAACGTAAAATTCACAAACAGAAACACATGATTTAGTTAAAAACCATCAATGAACACAAAATTATCAGACAATCCTAAAAGCAACAGTTAGTTTACTGTCAGCAGCTTTTACTCACCTCTGCATTTGCTGTGGAGGGAGCTGAACATCTTGTTTGAGACTCTGGTTGTGAAACAGAAAAAAAGCTCTTCATTCAAAAGTCATGCTCAGTGAATAAAAGCTGTAACATACAAACTAGCAGTTACCTGAAGATCGGCAGCTGTTTGTCTTGTTCATCATGCAGACTGAGAACGCCAGTAAAACAACCAGGATGGTGGTGAATGCTGAAAATCTCCAGAAATACACCAAGTCAACCGCATCTGTACAAAAACAGACATCAGGCACAGAGTTCTTAACACGTTTTCTTTTTTTTTCTCTCTCTCATCTAGAAAAGTGACTTACCTTCATAGTCCAGCTTTGTCCCATTTCCAAACAGTATGTGTCCACATGAGGCAACAGCACAGTAGTAGATCCCAGCATGAGAAAGATTCAGACTCTTCATCGGCAAGTTGTAGACACAAGTGTGTGTTTGTGTGTTGGGTTTCCTCTCACATTGATCATTTCTGCCTCCATGGGTGTAAATGAGTCCTGGATGAGATTCTTCAGAGTGTTTGAACCAGTAAACACTGTGTTCTCCATCACAGGTCCCAGTGTGTACTGTACAGTTCAGAGTCACAGAGCCTCCTGGCTGGATGGTGTCAGATGCTGACTGATGGACCAAAGCTGGGATGTTCAATTCTGAACTCTTTACACTGACAGTAATGGCCTCAGAAATTTTGAACGTGTACAAATAGCAATGTATACAGTTGTAAGTCGCCGAGTCTGAAATACGTAAATCTGTGATTGTCAAGTAGAGTTGTTCCGATTCCGATACCAGTATCGGAAATTGCTCCGATACTGCCGAAAATGCTGGCATTGGTATCGGCAACTACTGGAGTCCAGGCACCGATCCGATACCACGTAATTTATTAAATTAGGAATCTATTTACTGGTTAGCTCCGTTAAGCTCTGGCACAGTTCTTCTTCACCGCTCTTAAAACAGTGGCACTGTGCTGCAACCTGCAGCCTGCTGTTTAAGATGGACGAAGAAGAGTTGATCACGTGACACAGACACAACAGACACACACGTGTGTCAGAGCCGGTTGACGCGAGGCTTGGAGCTAAGCTAACTAGCAGCTAACTAGCGCTAGCATATCATGTCGGTGGTGTGGCAGTATTTCACGCTGGATGATGCTCCCACCAGTAAGACTGCGACATGCAAAAATATTGTGGCTGCACTTTAATTTTTAAAAAAAAAATAATTATCCCTAGATTTGTTTAGTCAAATTGCATTTGCACTACTGTTTTTTATACTGTTCTATTTAAAAATAAATTTAATACATACTGGTATCGGCCGATACCCACAGCACAAGTATCGGAATCGGTATCGGGAGGGAAAAAATGGTATCGGAACATCTCTATTGTCAAGTGATTTTTACTATATTTAGTATCCAGTGTGAAGCGTGGATTGTTTTTGAATTCATCATAAAAAGTGACATTTATGTCATACTTGTAGTAACTACAGATGAGACTTGGTTTCTCTCCCAGAGTTTGTTTGTACCAGTAAAGTCTTGCAAGAACACCACCTTCACTGAAACATTGCAATGTCAATTTTTCCCTGTTTTAACTGATAGAAAACTTCTTTCTTGATGAACAGATGACAATTTCAGATTAGTCGTCTGAGCGGAAATGAGAGCCAAAGCAAACACACAGTTACTCCTGTGTGATATAATTCATTATAATCAGTGTAGTATTTATTTTAGAAACATTAGTATGAGGAGTGATCGTACACTAAAAGTCACAAAACTGCAACTTACCCATACCCCGAAGAACAAACGTGAGACAGAGAGCAAACAGTGGAGATGTCATCGTGCTCAAACTGCTGTGTCGAATGAAAGAACATTGATGGTTTCTCTACTCTTCACAGACAAGGAAGTATATCATTGGTCAGCCTGATGTGACACTATATGTTCTGTATAGGAAACATGGTCACATGTTCACTTCCACCTACAGTGTCGAGTTTAAAAATAACACATCTTTACATCCAACATGAACACACCAGTTACAAGACAGTGTTCTTATGTTCAAATTAGGTCGTGGACTCATCATCATGTTTAACATAAAAAGATTTTGAGCACTTCATAAATGCTTGATATTATACTGATATACTAAACTCTCTTTTCAAGGCGCAGCATTACATTGGAGGGAAAATTAATAAGCCAATCTGGTCTTAATATTATGAAGCAGAACTTTGATCACTGAACATTACAACATTAAGAAATAATTCTAACTTGCTAGTTGAATAAAGAAAATATTTGCCTATGTAAACTAACCGTCTACAATGTACAGAAATCAAAGCATAATGTCATAACATTCAGGACTCTACAGAAACAGACCAATCAGTGGATGCGCTCATCCCAGGGGGATTGTGTCAATGGTCAACCCTCATCTGATGTTGTCCCAAGCCTGGACCCCACTGGAAACGTTTCTGTAACGTCGCGGCTGAGACGCTGTTTTGGTTCATGCGTGGCATCATACACCACCATCAGTGTTTCAGAAATGGACTGTTTTCCCTGCGAGACTTTGTTAACTTGGTCACATCTTGTCATTATTCTTAGGCTTATATGCTGCAGTATGAGTACAAAGATTTATTTGATCATTAACAACGTAAAATACACACATAAACACATGATTTAGTTAAAAACCATCAATGAGGGGTATCGTTTAGCTCATTTGGTAGAGCATCCACCCCATGTACAAAGGGTCAGTCCTTGCCGCGGCGAGCCAGGGTTCGAATCCGACTTGTTGCTCTTTCCCGCATGTCATTCCCCATCTCTCTCTCCCCACATTCCTGTCACTCTTCAGCTATCTCTGTCAAATAAAGCTCAACAAGGCCAAAAAAACAAAAAACCCCATCAATGAACACAAAAAGTATGAGACACTCTTGATCCTAAAAGCATATATGAATCTAAGCTTGTAAATATATTGGTTAAATCGACCAGATTCTCTCTGGTGTTTGTGTGTCTGACTTCTGACAAGTTTGACCTGCTCTGTGCTGAGCAGCTGGTGGTAGCTGATGCGGCTGGTTGCAGCATCTATCAAAAATAGAACAGCAATGTGTTCTTGGTGGAGCAGAGCGGAGATGTGGTTCTGATCCGCTTCTGAAAGGCACCACATAATTTTTGGTGGGGTCAAAAACATTGTCTAGAATGGCCGTGATCAGCTCTGATGTCCATGGTGCACCCAGAATGCATTCCAGCTGTACCAGTTAATAGCTCAAATAGTAATTGAGATATTAAGTTAATACTAAATATAATTCAATAGTAATACGTACTTTGACCTATGACCTAAGCCGGACTGGTCCTTTAATGACAGCACATGCACATACAGAGATGGCTTAAAAACCATTGGAGGCAAAACAAACAGTCCAAGACAGAATCGATCCTCAAAACTCATGTGTCACTTGTAGCATCAGTGAATCCGACCATCAAAATGTACTGGTTTAATCAGAAAGAGAATGTAAATTAACCATAAAAGTTTAGATAACTGTCTTTTTCCTAAGACAATGAAGTCACAATAAGAAGGTAATCAGAAATTACAAAGACAAACACAAGAGAGCAAGCCTTAAATGTGAACATTACTAAAACCTACCGAATCTTAGAAATATTGTCTTTTGACAGCTGACCAAAACGAAGATAGAAAATATCTCAAGATTTACATCTAAATCTACACTACATGTTGAAAAAATATAAAAAAAATCCAGTCTCACTAAAAATATGGCAATCATGTCAAGAGTTCTAGTCCTTTACACTGGAGTACACACATTCATCCCTGCTGTTGTTCCTCTGTCTTCTTGATCTGTTGGGCAGGTTGACATTTAAAGCAGCATAATGCAGGTTGGCTTCATCGCCATCATATCCCTGAAAATAATTAAAACAATGTCCAGAAAAAACAATTAAATGTTGTACAATAAAACGGTATTTGAATGTAAATTCATCAAATAATTTAAAGATAAAATTCTTACCTCAAGATTGACTGCGGAGGGAGCTGAAAATCTTGCTTGAGACTCTGGTTGTGAAACACAATTAACATTCTTTATTCAAAAGATACTCAGTTAACAAAACCAGAAACAAACAGGGTTAGTTATTGTACCTGGTGATTGGAAACTGATTCTTTTCTTCATCTTGTACATTGAGAAAGCCAATAAAACCAACAGGGTAGTGGTGAAGATCAAAGCTCCACTCAGGAAATACACCAAGACAAAAGAGTGCACCTCATCTGTAGAGTCATAAATCAGAAACATCTTTCAGTATGTTTTTAATCTAAATTTGATGGTAGATTAAGATCGGCTATTTATCAGATAAACCATCATCAGAAGTAACAATGAGTACTAATACACGAACCTCATCTGGAAAGTGACATCTATAGATGAACCTTCAGAGACATTACAGAGCTTTCATGATTGACATCAAATTTGATTAACATGTATCCATCACTATTTAACAAATGAGACAAGCTTTTTGAGAAAAGTGACTTACCTTCAAAGTCCAGCTTGGTCCCGTTTCCAAACAGTATGTGTCCACATGAGGCAACAGCACAGTAGTAGGTCCCAGCATGAGAAAGATTCAGGCTCTTCATCGGCAAGTTGTAGACACAGGTGTGTGTTTGTGTGTTGGATTTCCTCTCACACTGATCATTCCTGCCTCCATGGGTGTAAATGAGTCCTGGTTGAGATTCTTCAGAGTGTTTGAACCAGTAAACACTGCGTTCTCCATCACAGGTCCCAGTGTGTACTGTACAGTTCAGAGTCACAGAGCCTCCTGGCTGGATGGTCTCAGATGCTGACTGATGGACCAAAGCTGGGATGTTCAATTCTGAACCCTTTACACTGACAGTAATGACCTCAGAAATTTTGAACGTGTATAAATGGCAACTCATGCAGTTGTAAGTCGCCGAGTCTGAAATGCGTAAATCTGTGATTGTCAAGTGATTTTTTTCATTTCCAGTATCCAGTGTGAAGCGTGGATTGTTCTTGAATTCATCATAAAAAGTGACATTTATGTCATACTTGTAGTAACTACAGATGAGCCTTGGTTTCTCCCCCAGAGTTTGTTTATACCAGTAAAGTCTTGCAAGAACACCACCTTCACTGAAGCATTGCAATGTCAAGTTTTCCCCTGTTTTAACTGATACAAAACTTCTTTCTTGATGAACAGATGAGGACAATTTCAGATTAGTCTTCTGCGCTAAAATGAGAGACAAAGCAAACACAGTTACTCCTGTATGATATGCAGTAATTCACTATAATCAATGTAGTAGATATATTATAAACATTAGCATGAGGAGTGATCATACACTAAAAGTAACAAAAATGCAACTTACCCATTACCCCGAAGAACAAACATGTGAGACAGAGAGCAAACAGTGGAGATGTCATCGTGCTCAAACTGCTCTGTCGAATGAAAGAACATTGATGGTTTCTCTACTCTTCACAGACAAGGAAGTATATGATTGGTCAGCCTGAGGTGACACTTTATGTTCTGTATAGGAAACATGGTCACATGTTCACTTCCACCTACAGTGTCAAGTTTAAAAATAACACATCTTTACACATGAACACACCTACATTTTTGCTCAGATTTGGTCATGGACCATAATTATCATGTTAAGAACAAAAATATTTTGAGTAGTTCATCAATATTTGATGTTATACTGATATACTAAACTCTCTTTTCAAGGTGCAACATTACATTGGAGGGAAAATTTGCTCAGTTTAGGGAAATAGGCCAATCTGGTCTTAAATGTTATTAAGCAGAATTAAAGCATACACTGATGTAATCTAGAGTGAACATAATCACAAAGGAATAATTCTAACTTGCCAGTTGAACAAAGAAAATTGTCTATGTAAACTGACTGACTAAAATCTACAGAAAACAAAGTATTACGACATAATATTCATGACACTACTGATACATAAAGAAAGCGTCTGGCCTGTCAGTTGATGCACTCATCCCAGGGGGGTGGTGTCAGTGTTCTGGGCACACAGTCTGAAGCCTGGACCCAACCGGACACGTCTTTGCCATGTCTATGGATTAAAGTTCTCTGTCGCTATGACGGATTTCCGTCATTCGGACTTTACAGAGGCGACTTGTGAGATCAGTGTAGATTGGAGGAGAACAAAAAAAGTGTTGGCTGATGGCTGATTTTCATTGGCAGATTGTCACACTCTACAGCCAATGGTATTGTTTACAACGTGTGCGCGCGTGACCAATGACAATATAATGACCCACATCAGGGCGGGATCTAAACACGGAGCGGCGCTAAAGTTTAGCTGCTTAGCTAGCACGGACTCGTCGCGCTGCAATGTAACAATTAGTTTTTGACTGCGTCACAGAGCTGTGACTTCATTTTGAGTTTAGTCAACATGTGAGAACTCGTCTGACACAGAGAGTCTCCTGTTGTGTGCTACTGTACATGAGTGAAATAACAACTATAGTCTGGACTTTGTCTGGAGTGTATCTGTGTAAACGGCTTCATTGAGCGTCTCTCCCTCTCCTCTGGCACCATGAGTTACCATGGTTACGGGAATGCCCTGAAACTTTATAATGATAATCAATAAGAAGTTTTTGGTTAGTTTGACTGTACAAAATCATGAATGTGGCCTGATTGTACCTTTGCTGAAATCTTGTATTATAACATAAGTGTACGTGACAAATGTAAAGCCTCAGAGCTTCCCTTTGATTATTAACAGTATGGTAGTGATGGCAGAAAGGTGAGAGCTCACCATCAGACTGAAACTGTCACAAGGCTGCAAAAGTTGCTCTTATTGTTATTTTATCCTGGTGCTGTTTATTTTATGTATTTTTCTGTTAAATGATAAGAGGCTCACTGGAAACAATATTAATAATAATAATAATAATAATAATAATAATAATAATAACAATAATAAGTAATTATAATGATGAGAAGAAGAAGTAGAAAAATAACGTACTGAAGTTCTGTAGATGGCTTATTATTTGAAAGAGCAAAACTTGAGACAATCTTGGCAAAAAAAAAAGAGTATCAATTGGATTTTATAGATTAAAAAATTACAATGAAAAGACAAAGAGTCAATAGAACAGCTCTTTAAAACATCCTCCTGTAAAACACTGTTGGTCAAATATTTAAACTTGATGTCTGCATTAGAGAACATGGTTATGAGTGGAGTGGGGCTGTAAATCTTATCTTATTTTTACAGCATGTGTCAACTAACGTCACCTGTAACATCTTTCACAAATTGCAAATGGGGAATATGACTTGGCTGCAGATCGAGTGAAGTGAGTGAGTGAGTGAAGTGAAGTGCAAAATATGACAACAGAGACCTTGGCCTGTTGAGTAACTAACCTTACTGTATATATCAGGCAAGAATGGGAAAGATTTTTATTTTCAAAACTGCAAGAACTAGTGTCCTCAAGACCCAAATACTCACTGAGTGTTGTTAAAAGAAAAGGTGATGTACACAGTGGTAAACATTCCTCTGTCCCAAATGTTTTGGAATGTGTTGCAAGCATCAAATTTAGACAGAGTATATATTTATTAGTTAATCAGTTTAAATACTAAACATCTTGTCTTTTCAAGATATTGCAATCAAAGGTATATAAATCAGAAATAATTTGCAAATCATTGCATTCTGTTTTTATGTATGTTTCATACATCATCCTAACTGTTTTGTTATATGGGTTGTATATTATTTGATCCCATAGACAATCAACAATTAAGTCAAAATAGCATCATATTTCTGTTTGACATAACTTCAGACTGCACCGGATACGTTCTTATTAGTTTCTGAGTCTGTGGAGTGGAACTCCCCAAAACTCCCCAAAAATTATCGTTTTAACCAATTCACATACATGTCAACTGTTCTATGTGATCTCCTTTTGATGTCAAATATAACATTTGTTTCACTTCCATTCACTTAGCATCCCTGAAACTGTTTGGAGCCCACCTTTCACTTTAAAAATCTCTGGTATAGCAGACTGTTTAATGTTTTTTTCTGATTTGAAAGGGGAATGAAAAGTATCCAATCAGAGTTAGGTCTTTAACATACAGTATGACTTGTAGCTCGAGCTGCTATTAAAACATTTACTTATAATGCTGTATTGTATCTGTTAGATTTCCATTGAATGAGAGGAGGAACATCAGCACTCTGTACTATTGTGACATGCATACAATTTATGCTTTTAGAATTCAGAACAAACTTTAAATTCATGAAATGGGTCTGGACGTCATCAAAAGCAGACTGTAATATGGTGAAGGCCTGGTTTGCGGTCGAACTGATGCCATGGTGATTGCAGATTGCAGTTTTCATTTGGAAATTATGTGCATAGTAAGCAGCAGGGGGGGCAATGTTGATTCTCATTGGACTCTTCATGAACCATCTGGGAATCGATGTAAAACCATCGGCAATCTGAACTTTACCAGAATATGATTTGAAAAAGGTAAAAACAGAATCATCAAGACCAATAGGAAGCAGATAATTGAATAAAATATTATCATCAACAGCATTTATAGCATTTTGCAGATCTACAAAGAGTGCAGCACTATGTTGCTTTGTGTTAAAAGAGTTTTCAACAATGACATCTATAACAAACAGCTAGAACAGTTATTGTAATATTACTAGGTGTCCTGACCTCTGTAGAACAGTATTTTCTGTTTGCAATAGGGCACCAGTTGTGAATTCACCAGTGACTCTGCAGTCTTATCCAACATGAACCTTCAATAAGCTTTGGGTAAAGAATGTGTAGGTAATGAATTGACTCAGTAAAGCTTAGAAAAAGCTTTTTTTTTTTTTTTTTTTTTTTTTTTTTAATGAAGAAATGCCAAGTCAAGGTCAACAACAAGATGTGAAATGTGGTCTTGTGCATTATGCATGTCATCCACCACCCCAACTCCCACACCATTCTTTCCACCTCTGAATGTCAGTGTAAATAATGGGATGTACAATCATTCAATTTGTCTGATTCCAAAGAAGATACAAAATATATCTCAAAAATCTACATCTGTACTAAACAAGAACACCAAATCTTATGACAGACGTAGAAATGTATCATGTCCAGTTCTAGTTCTTTACACCAGAGTACACACATTCATCCCTGGTGTTGTTCCTCTGTCTTCTTGATCTGTTGGGCAGGTTGACATTTAAAGCAGCATAATGGAGGTTGTCTTCATCTCTGTGATCCTGGTAACACGATATGGTTGAAGTGAATTAGGATAACGAACAGAAATTTTAAAAAACATCTATAAAAGAATTGGTTGATAAAGTAATCAATGGATTATGAAGATAAATGTCACCTCTGTGTTTGCTGTGGAGGGAGCTGATAATCTCGCTTGACATTCTGGTTGTGAAACATAGAAATTTTTGATTTATTCAAAAGTTATATTTAGTGAATACAAGCTGTCAGACAAAAAAAAGTACCAGTTACCTGTACATTGGCACTTGTTTCTCTTGATCATCTTGTACAATGAGAACGCCAGTAAAACAACCAGGATGGTGGTGAATGTCAAAGCTCCGCTCAAGAAATACACCAAGAAAAGAGAGTCCACCTCATCTATAGATGAACCTTCAGAGACATTACAGAGCTTTCATGATTGTCATTAAATTTGATTAACATGTATCCATCACTATTTAACAAACGAGACAAGCTTTTTGAGAAAAGTGACTTACCTTCAAAGTCCAGCTTGGTCCCGTTTCCAAACAGTATGTGTCCACATGAGGCAACAGCACAGTAGTAGGTCCCAGCATGAGAAGGATTCAGGCTCTTCATCGGTAAGTTGTAGACACAGGTGTGTGTTTGTGTGTTGGATTTCCTCTCACACTGATCATTCCTGCCTCCATGGGTGTAAATGAGTCCTGGATGAGATTCTTCAGAGTGTTTGAACCAGGAAACACTGTGTTCTCCATCACAGGTCCCAGTGTGTACTGTACAGTTCAGAGTCACAGAGCCTCCTGGCTGGATGGTCTCAGATGCTGACTGATGGACCAAAGCTGGGATGTTCAGACCTGAACCCTTTACACTGACAGTAATGACCTCTGCAAATGTGAATTTTACTGACAAGGTATTTACACAGTAGTAGGTAGCTGAGTCTAACGTGTGTAAATCTGAGATCTTCAAGTGGTTTTTACCATTTCCTGTGTCCAGTGTGAAGCGTGGATTGTTCTTGAATTCATCATAAAACTTGCCTTTGCCATCATAAATGTAAAAAGAAGAGATGAGCCTTGGTCTCTGTCCCAGAGATTGTTTATACCAGTAATGGTTTGTACCAGTATGGTTTTGTCTTTCATAAAAACATTGTAAAGTCAACTCGTCTCCTGCGTTAACTGATAAAAAATCACTCTCCTGAAGAACGGACGATTTCAGTTCAGTCACCTGAGCTGAAGTGAAATAAGAGGCAAGGCAAATCCACAGTTACTTTAATATGAGAGAATTTAGTGTAAATTATTAAATTAGAAATATTAGAAACATTTCTATGAAGAGTGATCATACATCAAAAGATAAAAACTGGAGCTATAAATACAGAAAACTCACCCATTATCCCCAAGAACAAACACGTCAGAAGACAAACTTGGTCGATGTCATCGTGTTCAAATCCTTGTGTTGAATGAAATAATACTGACAGTGTCTCCACTCTTCACAGACAAGACTGTGTCTGATTGGTCAGCCATAAATAACTTTTACATGTATATAGGAAACATGGTCACATGCTCACTGCCACCTTTGATGTGAAGTTTGGTTTTTGTGGAGATTCACACAGTGAGAGATGGCTGCCATCACATCAAACATGAACCAAATACAAGAGTTTGAGCAGATCATTATTGTTGATCCCCGAAAATGATATCAAACTTATTATTTCAAGCTGTAGTCCAGAAACCAACTCTGTATTTTGTGCTGCTTTGAACAGACACATTCTTATTTTTGAAAGGTTTAAAGCCACCACACCTCCATACAAACAGTTAAAACCTTTAAGAGGAGGAGTCTAAGTATTGTTCTTGAAAGACTACTTAAAAAAAAAAAAAAAAAAAAAAAATCACACCAAAACCACAATAAACATTACACTGACAGAGACACACTGCAACAAGACTAAGAGTGTACAGCCATGATAACAGCTCTTTACATTGTTATATGCTAACATCAGCATGTTAACAGGTCCACAGTGATAATGCAGGAATGCTGGTGTTTAGCAGGTATAATGTCAGTAATGCCACCTCAGTTCTGTGTGTTAGCATGGCAACAGCCAATTAAATTAGTTTAAATTAAATTTAGACATAAAGAAGTTATTCAAGCCTCAGCAAGATCATTAAAATGTATGATCTGAGAATAAATGACACAATGAGACCATTCAGTAACACATAGCAGTCACCACATTTACACAAAGACTAATTGAAACAGTAACAATTATCATTAAAAACATCAGTCAGTAAACTTTAATGTCCTTCAGAGTTTCTGACTTCAGTTCTTCTAGCTGCAGTGAGGTGTTCACCACCTGGTGAAAAACTGTGTGGGTAAATAGTTCAACAATTTACTTTAAATTTAACTCACTGCACAATTGCATGGAATTCATGGAGTCCATCTATACTCCATAATATTGTCAGACCTCCACACAAAAGGGCCAAGGCTGAAAACCAACATTGCTAACCTGTGACCTTTGACCCCACAGGCAGCACTGCATTAAAAACCAACGTGATTATATAAAGAATATCACTACATGGGCTCAGGAACACTTCTGAAAACTTTTATCAAATATAGAACAACAGAGCTTGGTTCAGATGGACTTAGAGAAAGTGGAAGTCCACAGTACTACTTGTTTTTTGAAATCATTGATGTTGGGCTCCTCCAGGCTAAAGAGGAAAAGGACGTAGGATGTATCGATCACAATTTATCAACGAGAAAAGCTTTTTAAGAAAAGTATAAGAATCATTTCCATGAAGAGTTGCTATAAACTAAAAGGTACAAACTGGAACAACTCACCTATTTTCCCCAAGAACAAACACGTTAGATAGAAGACAAACTTTGCAGGTGTCATCCTGTTCCATTTCTTGTGTCGATTGAAATGGATCTCGATATTTTCTCCACTCTTCATAGACAAGGCTGTGTTTGATTGGTCAGCCATAAATAACTGACCTATATAGGAAACATGGTCTCATGCTAACTGACACCTGTAATGTGAAGTTTGCTGATGACAGATTGCTGCCATTACATCAAACATGAATCAAATACTTGATTTTGAGCAGATTATCATAGTTGATCCCCTACATCCTCTACAGCCATGCTAACACCAGCATGCTAACATGTCCACAATGATAATGCTAGAATACTGGTGTTAAGCAGGTATCATGTCAACAATGCCACCTTAGTTTAGTGTGTTGCCATGACAACAGCAATTACAACTGAAAAATAAAAGTACTTAGTGAAGACTCAATGAGATCAAGATAAATTTTACAAGAGAAATCTAAGAACAACTTACATTTATAGACAACAAGACCATTTAGTCACACAAAGCAGTCAACACACGCACTCATGTAACGACTAATTAAAACAGTAACAATTATGATTAAAAAGTGAAATATGAATGTCTCTCTTTGTCTTTGACTTTAGTATTTACACTTTATTCCACCATTTAGGTGTTAACCACTTTCTAAAAAACTGCATATAGTCGGCAAATAGTCTAACATTCTTCAATGCACAATTGCATGGAATACAGGGATTTTACAATCTCCTATACATACTATCATTAAAAGATCTCCACACAAAAGGAGTAAGACTGAAAACCAACATTGTTTTCCCACAACTGTTGACCCCTCAGGCAGCACTGCATTAAAAAGCAACGTAATTATTTGAATGATATTACCACATGGGCTTGAAAACAGAGTTCGTCTCTGCATCTACAAATGTAATTTAAGACTCCATGCAAAGAGAAAGACAGCTCAACAACAGAGCTCATCTGAGATGGACTTTTTCTTTAAAAATCATGGATGTTGGGTCCTTCAGGTTAAAGACAAATCTCGAGGAACCATCTAGATGTTACCAGGGCAAAGTTCAAGAGCCGGCATCTGTGATGATTTGCACATCTGTGAAGGCACTATTAATGCGGAAAAGTACATGAAAGTTTTGGAGCAACTTATCAGCCATCCTGATTGATGTCTTTTTCAGGGACGTCCCTGCTTCATCTGGAAAGACATGACAAGTCACATTCTGTATGTGTTACAACAGCGTGGCTTCATAGTAAAAGAGTGCAGGTGCCTGAGCCTGACCTACCTTCAGTTCAGACCTGTTTCCTACTGAAAATGTGTAACACTTTATGAAGTTCCAAAAATGACATCTGAGACTTTTGCCTGAGTAACTGTAGGTTTATATTATACTGTATTCAAATAGCATAGATAAAAAATGACTGATTTTATGTATGTTTCATACATCATCCTAACTGTTTTATAATATGGGTTGTATATTATTTGATCCCATAGATAATCAACAATTGAGCCACAGTAGCATTATATTTCTGTTTGTCATAACTTCAGACTGCACGAGTTACATACTTAGTTTCTGACTCTGGAAAAGTAGGTAAATCAGTAAAATTGGTCAAAACTCTATCGATCTATCTCTGTCTAATTTTTATGTTTGAGTTTGGTCTTTAATATATGACTTGTAGCTCAAAGTGTATACTTACGGTATAATGCTGTACTGTGTCTGTTAGATTTCCATTTAGAGTGTGAATAAGAGGAGGACCATCAACGCTCTGTACTGTTGTGAAATTCAGAACAAGCTTTAAATACATGAAATGGGCCTGGACGTCATCAAAAGCAGACTGTAATATGGTGAAAGCCTTTTTTTTGCCGCAGAACTGATGCCATCACAATTGCAAATTGCAGTTTTCATTTGGAAATTATGTACGTAAGCAGCAGGGGGGGCAATGCTGATTCTTATTGGACCCTTCATGAACCATCCGGGAAACTGATGTAAAACCATCAAACCATCTGAACTTTACCAGAATATGATTTGAAAAAGATAAAAACAGAATCATCAAGACCAATAGAAAGCAGCTCATTTATTAAAACATTATCAACAGCATTTATAGCATTTTGCAGATCTACAAAGACTACGGCACAGTGTGGCTTTTTCATCTACTGACTACAGCTAGAAGAGTTATTGTACAATGACTAAGTGTCTGGACCTCTGTAGATGAAGGACAGTATTTTGAGTGCACCTGTTGTGAGTTCACCAGTGACTCTGCAGTTTTGTACAGCTAGAGCAGTTTGGATACGGACAATAGTTGTTTAGGATGCAAACATTTCCACCTTTGTGTTACTTACTACTGTACCTATGCATGGAAACTGGTATGAACAATGTTAGACAAAGATCATGGCATGCATAAAAACAAACATAAGCTATGAGTAAAAAATGGGTTGAAAAGCATTGAAAAGTTGAAAATGGGTGAGTTAGGAAACTAATTGACTTGGTAAAGGTTAGAAAAATCTTGTTTTGACAGAAATCCAGTGGTACCTATAGGTCAACACATGAACACCCAAACAAAGTAAAGCATACATGTAACATGTCTAGTTCTATTTCTTTACACTGGAGTACACACATTCATCCCTTGTGTTGTTCCTCTGTCTTCTTGATCTGTTGGGCAGGTTGACATTTAAAGCAGCATAATGGAGGTTGTCTTCATTTCTGTGACCCTGGTAACATGATATGTAGAAGTCAATTAGGATATCAGTCCTGACAAAAATTTTGTTGGTTGATGTGCAATAAAAAGTAATCAGTGGATTATGAATGTAAATTTCACCTCTGCATTTGCTGTGGAGGGAGCTGATAAATTTGCTTGGCAGTCTAGTTGTGAAACACAAAAAACTGTTTTATTAAAAAGTTATATTAGTTGAATACATGCTGTCAGACACAAATAGTACCAGTTACCTGTACATTGGCACTTGTTTCTCTTGATCATCTTGTACAATGAGAATGCCAGTAAAACAACCAGGATGGTGGTGAATGTCAAAGCTCCACTCAAGAAATACACCAAGAAAAGAGAGTCCACCTCATCTGTAGATGATCCTTCAGAGACATTACAGAGCTTTCATGATTGTCATCAAATGTGATTAACATGCATCCATCACTATTTAACAAACGAGACAAGCTTTTTGAGAAAAGTGACTTACCTTCAAAGTCCAGCTTGGTCCCGTTTCCAAACAGTATGTGTCCACATGAGGCAACAGCACAGTAGTAGGTCCCAGCATGAGAAAGATTCAGGCTCTTCATCGGCAAGTTGTAGACACAGGTGTGTGTTTGTGTGTTGGGTTTCCTCTCACACTGATCATTCCTGCCTCCATGGGTGTAAATGAGTCCTGGATGAGATTCTTCAGAGTCTTTGAACCAGTAAACACTGTGTTCTCCATCACAGGTCCCAGTGTGTACTGTACAGTTCAGAGTCACAGAGCCTCCTGGCTGGATGGTCTCAGATGCTGACTGATGGATCACAGCTGGGATGTTCAAACCTGAGTCCTTTACACTGACAGTAATGCCCTCTGCAAAATTCACGGCAGATGCATATGTACTCACACAATAGTAGGTAGCTGAGTCTGATGTGCGTGAATCAGAGATCGTCAAGTGGTTTTTACCATTTCCAGTATCCAGTTTGAAGCGTGCATTGTTCTTAAATTTATTATGAAAAGTGCCAGTATGATAAATGAAGAATGATGAGATGAGCGTTGGTTTCTGTCCCAGAGTTTGTTTATACCAGTAAAGGTTTGTAGCAGTATTATTTTTATAAAAACAGTGTAAAGTCAACTCGTCTCCTGCGTTAACTGACAAAAAATCACTCTCCTGAACAACGGATGAGGAAGATTTCAGTTCAGTTACCTGAGCTGAAGTGAAATAAGAGACAAAGCATGGTTAGTTTAATGTGACAGGATTCATTATTAATCATTAAATTAGAAATATTACAAATATTTCTATGAGGAGTGATCATACATCAAAAGATAAAAACTGGAGCCATAAATACAGAGAACTCACCCATTATCCCCAAGAACAAACACGTCAGATAGAAGACAAACTTGGTCGATGTCATCGTGTTCAAATCCTTGTGTTGAATGAAATAATACTGACAGTGTCTCCACTCTTCACAGACAAGACTGTGTCTGATTGGTCAGCCATAAATGACTATGACGTATGTAGGAAACATGGTCACATGCTCACTGCCACCTTTGATGTGAAGTTTGGTTTTTGAGGAGATTCACACAGTGAGAGATGGCTGACATTACACTACTCTTTGAAAAAAAACAAGCCAAGAAAAGTATTTTCTATGGTACTATCCTTCGATCTAGGACTAAAAAACGCAGTTTTTGTTTGTTTAAGTGGCTTCAGGTTCATCAGTGTGAGAGTTGAAACATTTTTACACCAAAACCACAATAAACACTGCACTGACAGAGATACACTGCAACAAGACTAAGAGTGTACAGCCATGCTAAGAGCTCTTTGAGGCTCTGCTCTGAGCTACATGCTAACCTCAGCATGTTAACCACAATGATAATGCTAGCATGCTGGTGTTTAGCAGGTATAATGCCACCTTAGTTTAGTATGTTAGCCAGTTACAATTAAATATAAAGAAGTTGGTCAAGCCTTTGTGAGATCAAAATTAATTTTACAAGACATATCTGAGAATAAATAACATACATTCACGACAAGACCGTTTAGTCACACAAAGCAGTCAACACAAAGACACATACAAAGAGTCATAAACCATTTTTATGATAAACATCAGCAAGTGAAATATGAGTGTCCCTTTTAAATTTGCAGTTTATTCCAGCAGTAAGGTGTTATTCTCAGTGCATAATTGTGCGGAATGTATGAACTTCATCACCTACAATCCATAACATCTGTCACGACTAGACAAGGAACCCAAATTGAGACACCAACTGTCGAAAGAAAAAGTTTATTTGTGATAAGGGAGGTGTGGGGAAGGAGGGGTGTTGGTCCAAGGGGGTCATGGGCTGGAGAGTGGGTCCAGGGGGAAATAGCTGCAGGAGGGCTTGAGGAGATGGTGGAGCTGGCAGGCAAGCAGGACAGGAACTGAACAAAAGAAAACAGGTTTAAATTACAAACCGACTAGCAACAGAGTAGTACTGGTTCAAAGGCTGAGCTTGGCTAGAACTCCTCTTGTGACAAACCGTGTGTACAGAGTGACAATCCGGCAGAAACTGAAGCTAGGGACAGAAACTAAGTGCAGACTGGGTGATGAGCTGATGGAAACCAGGTGGCTTGATTGCAGCAGCAGGGCAGGTGTGAAGTGGGAGGTAGGCAGATCCAGCAGAGGTGACAGAGTGCAAGGGGGAGGGGAAGGTAACATAGACATACAAACAGGTAGAGAGACAGTGACAGAACAGAAACAAACAGTACAGACAAACACGACACAAAAACTGTCATGGCGCTGGCCCCGTGACAACAACATGAAAAGATCTCTGCACAAAAGAGGCAAGGCTCCCCTCAGACATCACTGAATAAAAAACTGACGTGACTGTATGAAAAAATATTACACCATGGGCTCAAGAGCACTTCAGAAAACATTTGTCAGAAATCACAGGTTGTTCCTACTTCTAAGAATGCAAGTTAAGACTCTTTCATGCAAAGAGAAATACAGATCAACAACAAAGGTCATCTGAAATGGACTTAGAGTAAGTTTGAAAGTGTGCTGTGGTCTGACAAGTCCACATCTATTGTTTTTTGAAATCATGGACGTTGGGTCCTTCAGGCTAAAGAGGAAAAGGACCATCTAGATTGTTACCAGGGCAACATTCAAAAGCCGACATCTGTGATGTATGGGGGTGTGTGACTTCCAAATCTATGAAGGCTCCATTAATGCTGAAAAATCCATAAAGGTTTTGGAGCAACGTATGTTGCCATCCTGATTGACGTCTTTCTCAGGGACGTCCCTGCTTCATCTGGAAAGACATGACAAGTCACATTCTGTATGTGTTACAACAGCATGGCTTCATAGTAAAAGAGTGCAGGTACTAGACTGACCTACCTTCAGTTTAGACCTGTTTCCTTCTGAAAATGTGACGCATTATGAAGTGCAAAATATGATAACGGAGAGCCTGGCCTGCTGAGGAAATGACATTATATATCAAGCAAGAACAGGAAGGAATTTTACTCAGAAGAATTAGTGTCCTCAGGTCCCAAACACTTTCTGAGTGTTGTTAAAAGAAAAGGTGATGTACACAGTGGTAAACATTCCTCTGTCCCAACTGTTTTGGAATGTGTTGCAAGCATCAAATTTAGAAAGAGTATGTATTTCTTAGTCAATCAGTTTAAATACTAAATATCTTGTCTTTGTGTTGTATTCAAAGGTATATAAATCAAAAATAATTTGCAAATAATTGCATTCTGTTTTTTATGTATGTTTCATACAGCATCCTAACTGTTTTGTAACGTGGCTTGTATGTTATTTGATCCCATAGACAATCAACAATTAAGTCAAAATAGCATCATATTTTTGTTTGACATAACTTCAGACTGCACCGGATACATTCTTATTAGTTTCTGAGTCTGTGGAGTTTAAAAACTCCCCAAAACTATTATATTATCTTTTTAACCAATTCACATACAGCTCAACTGTTCTATGTGATCTCCTTTTGATATCAAATATAACATTTTTTTTAAACTTCCATTCACTTAGCCTCCCTGAAGCCTACCTCTCACTTTAAAAACCTCTGGTACAGCCGACTGTATAATTTTTTTTGTTTTCTGATCTGAAAGGGGAATGAAAAGTATCCAATCAGAGTTAGGTCTTTAACATACAGTATGACTTGTAGCTCAAACTGCTATTAAAGCATTTACTTATAATGCTGTACTGTATCTGTTAGATTTCCATTGAATGAGAGGAGGAACATTAACGCTCTGTACTATTGTGACATGCATACAATTTATGCTTTCAGAATTCAGAACAAGCTTTAAATTCATGAAATGGGTCTGGACGTCATCAAAAGCAGACTGTAATATGGTGAATGCCTGGTTTGCGGTAGAACTGATGCCATGGTGATTGCAGATTGCAGTTTTCATTTGGAAATTATGTACATAGTAAGCAGCAGGGGGGGCAATGTTGATTCTCATTGGACTCTTCATGAACCATCTGAGAAATCGATATAAAACCATCGGCAATCTGAACTTTACCAGAATATGATTTGAAAAAGGTAAAAACAGAATCATCAAGACCAATAGAAAGCAGATCATTTAATAAAATATTATCATCAACAGCATTTATACCATTTTGCAGATCTACAAAGAGTGCAGCACTATGTTGCATTGTGTTAAAAGGGTTTTCAACAATTACATCTATAACAAGCAGCTAGAACAGTTATTGTCCTGACCTCTGTATTTTCTGTTTGCAATAGCAAAAAATCAATTGTGAGTACATCAATAACTCTGCAGTCTTATCCAACTTGAACCTTCAATAAGCTTTGGGTAAAGAATGGGTAGGTAATGAATTGACTCAGAAAACATTAAAAAAAATCTTTGTTTTTTTTTTTGTTGTTGTTTAGAAATAAAGAATGCCACTGTTATCTACAATTCAACAACAAGATGTGAAATGTGGTCTTGTGCATTATACATGTCATCCACCACCCCACCAACTCCCACACCATTCTTTCCACCTCTGAATGTCAGTGTAAATAATGGGATGTACAATCATTCAATTTGTCTGATTCCAAAGAAGATACAAAATATATCTCAAAAATCTACATCTGCACTAAACAAGAACACCCAAATAAATCTTATGAAAGAAGTAGAAGTGTAACATGTCCAGATCTAGTTCTTTACACCGGAGTACACACATTCATCCCTGGTGTTGTTCCTCTGTCTTCTTGTTCTGTTGGGCAGGTTGACATTTAAAGCAGCATAATGGAGGTTGTCTTCATCTCTGTGACCCTGGTAACACGATATGGTTGAAGCGAATTAGGATAACAGTTCTTACAGAAATTTTAGAAATCATCTATTAAAGAATTGGTTGATAAAGCAATCAATGGATTATTAAGATAAATGTCACCTCTGTGTTTGCTGTGGAGGGAGCTGATAATCTTGTTTGACATTCTGGTTGTGAAACACAGAAATTTCTGATTTATTCAAAAGTTATATTTAGTGAATACATGCTGTCGGTCAAAATAGTACCAGTTACCTGTACATTGGCACTTGTTTCTCTTGATCATCTTGTACAATGAGAATGCCAGTAAAACAACCAGGATGGTGGTGAATGTCAAAGCTCCACTCAAGAAATACACCAAGAAAAGAGAGTCCACGTCATCTGTAGATGAACCTTCAGAGACATTACAGAGCTTTCATGATTGTCATTAAATTTGATTAACATGTATCCATCACTATTTAACAAATGAGACAAGCTTTTTGAGAAAAGTGACTTACCTTCAAAGTCCAGCTTGGTCCCGTTTCCAAACAGTATGTGTCCACATGAGGCAACAGCACAGTAGTAGGTCCCAGCATGAGAAAGATTCAGGCTCTTCATCGGCAAGTTGTAGACACAGGTGTGTGTTTGTGTGTTGGGTTTCCTCTCACACTGATCATTCCTGCCTCCATGGGTGTAAATGAGTCCTGGATGAGATTCTTCAGAGTCTTTGAACCAGTAAACACTGTGTTCTCCATCACAGGTCCCAGTGTGTACTGTACAGTTCAGAGTCACAGAGCCTCCTGGCTGGATGGTCTCATATGCTGACTGATGGACCAAAGCTGGGAAGTTTAAACCTGAATCCTTTACACTGACAGTAATGCCCTCAGCAAAATTAACGGCAGTTGCAAGGTAGGTACTCACACAGTAGTAGGTAGCTGAGTCTGATGTGCGTGAATCAGAGATCGTCAAGTGATTTTTACCATTTCCAGTATCCAGTTTGAAGCGTGGATTGTTCTTGAATTCTTCATGAAAAGTGCCATTTCTATGAATATAGAATGATGAGATGAGCCTTGGTTTCTGTCCCAGAGATTGTTTATACCAGTAATAGTTTGTAGCAGTATATTGTTCATAAAAACATTGTAAAGTCAACTCGTCTCCTGCGTTAACTGATAAAAAATCACCCTCCCGAACAACGGATGAGGAAGATTTCAGTTCAGTTACCTGAGCTGAAGTGAAATAAGAGACAAAGCATGGTTAGTTTAATGTGACAGGATTCATTATTAATCATTAAATTAGAAATATTACAAATATTTCTATGAGGAGTGATCATACATCAAAAGATAAAAACTGGAGCTATAAATACAGAGAACTCACCCATTATCCCCAAGAACAAACACGTCAGATAGAAGACAAACTTGGTCGATGTCATCGTGTTCAAATCCTTGTGTTGAATGAAATAATACTGACAGTGTCTCCACTCTTCACAGACAAGACTGTGTCTGATTGGTCAGCCATAAATAACTATGACATGTGTATAGGAAACATGGTCACATGCTCACTGCCACCTTTGATGTGAAGTTTGTTTTTTGAGGAGATTCACACAGCAGATCATTATTGTGGATCCCAGAAAATGATATCAAGCTTATTATTTCAAGCTGTAGTCCAGAAACCAACTCTGTATTTTGTGCTGCTTTGAACAGACACATTCTTATTTTTGAAAGGTTTAAAGCCACCACACCTCCATACAAACAGTTAAAACCTTTAAGAGGAGGAGTCTAAGTATTGTTCTTGAAAGACTACTTAAAAAAAAAAAAAAAAAAAAACCTTTCACACCAAAACCACAATAAACATTACGCTGACAGAGACACACTGCAACAAGACTAAGAGTGTACAGCCATGCTAACAGCTATTTCCATTGTTATATGCTAACATCAGCATACTAACAGGTCCACAATGGTAATATCAGAATGCTGGTGTTTAGCAGGTATAATGTCAGCAATGCCACCTCAGTTCTGTGTGTTAGCATGACGACAGCCAATTAAATTAGTTTAAATTAAATTTAGACATAAAGAAGTTATTCAAGCCTCAGTGAGCTCAAGATCATTAAAAAAAATGATCTGAGAATAAATGACACAATGAAACCATTCAGTAACACATAGCAGTCACCACATTTACACAAAGACTAATTGAAACAGTAACAATTATCATTAAAAACATCAGTCAGTAAACTTTAATGTCCTTCAGAGTTTCTGACTTCAGTTCTTCTAGCTGCAGTGAGGTGTTCACCACCTGGTGAAAAACTGTGTGGGTAAATAGTTCAACAATTTACTTTAAATTTAACTCACTGCACAATTGCATGGAATTCATGGAGTCCATCTACACTCCATAATATTGTTAGATCTCCACACAAAAGGGCCAAGGCTGAAAACCAACATTGCTAACCTGTGACCTTTGACCCCACAGGCAGCACTACATTAAAAAACCAACGTGATTATATAAAGAATATTACTAAATGGGCTCAGGAACACTTCTGAAAACCTTTATCGAATATAGAAAATAGCAGATCAACAACAGAGCTCGGTTAGGATGGAGAAAGTGGAAAGGTGTGCTGTGGGTTGACAAATCCACAGTACTAATATTTTTTTTGAAATCATGGATGTTGGGCCCTCCAGGCTAAAGAGGAAAAGGACAAGTTCAAAAGCCGGCATCTGTGATGTATGAGGGTGTGTAACTTGCACATCTGTGAAGACTCCATTAATGCTGAAAAGAGAGGTGTAGGGATGGCTCAGGAGAGCATCGTTAGGTGACAGTGTTTAGCACACCTGTGACCAGTTTTCTAATCACTGTCCCTTTTTAAAACAGTAGCGAGTAGACGAGTGTGTTCTCTACCGTATAAATAGACAGAAATACTGAAAAGGTCCCTGATCTGTGTTGTGTCCTTTGCTGAGTTACCCACTGAGTTTCAGTGATGTCCAGGGGTGAAAGCAGTTTTAAATTCTTGCCGGTACTATTACCAAAACCTTTCTGTGGTAACCCATCTTCAGTGTCCCTGTCTTTTCTTTTGAACAAAGAAGTTATTTTTCTCTGCATAATTACTTGGATAAAAAAAAAAAGAAAAAAGACTGTTTTGTAGTGTTTCTCTCCGTTTTTATTTAAAATGTCTGTAGATGATAACTGACAGATATTTAAATCATGTTCAAAGTGTTTCAGCCAACCACAAGAATGTGTGGAATTTCGTTGGTGTAATTTATTGTTCGTCCTGTCCTGGCGCAAGCGGCGTTTCTTGACATCTGTGGACCAGTTGTGAAAAACGTCCCAGTGCATTAAGTCAAACGCACCGATCCCCACAGCAACCGCTGTGTTTCGGAAGTAGACGCGCACTGCTGAGTGAAATCTCCGGTCGTTAGCTCATAAGCAGTTTCTTTGACAAGCTGTTCTGTATCGTTAAAATTTAACAAAATAACACGAAACACAACTGCTTACTCTCCTACTGATTTTAATTGGGACATTTTGCAACGAACGTAAAGACATTAAACGTGTGGTACTCGTTTAGAAGACTGGGCGCAGAGGACACCACCGGGCTTTCTCCGAGGGGAGGGGGAGAGAAGCAGGGCAAGAGCCCCGAGGAAGAGAGGGAGATGCCCGGCCAAGGCTCCGTCCAGCATGGACGAAAACACAGCACGGACAGTTCAGAAACAATTTGGAATGAGTTAAAAGGAATTTTTAAACAGACAAAGTAGTTTTCAAGACTGCATATTGCTAGCGGATCTATTTTCTGACCCAGAGTGCGGCCGTGACTGGTTCTGAATGAGGGCTTTATAGCAGACAGCCGCTGTCCCATCTTCCTGGTACTGCGTACCGCCACTGAATCTTTTAGTGGTACGCAGTACCGGACCGTACTGGACCGTACCGGCTTACTTTCACCCCTAGTGATGTCCCTGAAACATTTCAGAGCTTTCGTGATTGTCATGAAATTTGATTACCATGTATCCATCACAATATATCAAATGAGACAAGCTTTTTGAGAAAAGTATAATAATCATTTCCATGAAGAGTTGCTATAAACTAAAAGATACAAACAAGAAGAACTCACCCATTTTCCCCAAGAACAAACACGTCAGATAGAAGACAAACTTTGCAGATATCATCCTGTTCCATTTCTTGTGTCAAATGAAATGGATGTCGATACTTTCTCCACTCTTCATAGACAAGCCTGTGTGTGATTGGTCAGCCATAAATAACTGACCTATATAGGAAACATGGTCTCATGCTAACTGACAGTTTTAATGTGAAGTTTGCTGATGACAGATTGCTGCCATTACATCAAACATGAATCAAATACTTTTTTGAGCAGATTATCAGAGTTGATCCCCTACATCCTCTGCAGCCATGCTAACACCAGCATGCTAACATGTCCACAATGATAATGCTAGAATGCTGGTGTTAAGCAGGTATAATGTCAACAATGCCACCTTAGTTTAGTGTGTTGTCATGACAACAGCAATTACAATTGAAAAATTAAAGTACTTAGTGAAGACTCAATGAGATCAAGATAAATTTTACAAGTGAAATCAAGAACAACTTACATTTATAGACAGCAAGACCATTTAGTCACACAAAGCAGTCAACACGCACTCATGTAACGACTAATTAAAACAGTAACAATTATGATTAAAAACATGAGCAAGTGAAATATGAATGTCTCTCTGTGTCTTTGACTTTAGTATTTACACTTTATTCCAGGATTTAGGTGTTAAGTACTTTCTAAAGATCTCCACACAAAAGGAGTGAGACTGAAAACCAACATTGTTTTCCCATAACCTTTGACCCCTCAGGCAGCACTGCATTAAAAAGCAACGTGATTATTTGATTGATATTACTACATGGGCTTGAAAACAGAGTTCGTCTCTGCATTTACAAATGTAATTTAAGACTCCATGCAAAGAGAAAGACAGATCAACAACAGAGCTCATCTGAGATGGACTTTTTCTTTAAAAATCATGGATGTTGGGTCCTTCAGGTTAAAGACAAATCTCGAGGAACCATCTAGATGTTACCAGGGCAAAGTTCAAAAGCTGGCATCTGTGATGATTTGCACATCTGTGAAGGCACTATTAATGCGGAAAAGTACATGAAAGTTTTGGAGCAACATATGTTGCCATCCTGATTGACGTCTTTCTCAGGGACGTCCCTGCTTCATCTGGAAAGACATGACAAGTCACATTCTGCACGTGTTACAACAGCGTGGCTTCATAGTAAAAGAGTGAAGGGACTAGACTGACCTACCTTCAGTTCAGACCTGTTTCCTACTAAAAATGTGTGACGCATTATGAAGTGCAAAATATGATAACGGAGAGCCTGGCCTGCTGAGGAAATGACGTTATATATCAAGCAAGAACGGAATGAATTTTACTCAGAAGAAGAATTAGTGTGCTCAGGTCCCAAACACTTTCTGAGTATTGTTAAAAGAAAAGGTGATGTACACAGTGGTAAACATTCCTCTGTCCCAACTGTTTTGGAATGTGTTGCAAGCATCAAATTTAGAAAGAGTATGTATTTATTAGTTGATCAGTTTAAATACTAAATATCTTGTCTCTGTATTGTATTCAGAGGTTTATAAATCAAAAATAATTTGCAAATAATTGCATTCTGTTTTTATGTATGTTTCATACATCATCCTAACTGTTTTACAATATGGGTTGTATATTATTTGATCCCATAGACAATCAACAATTGAGCCACAGTAGCATTATATTTCTGTTTGTCATAACTTCAGACTGCACGAGTTACATACTTAGTTTCTGACTCTGAAAAAGTAGGTAAATCAGTAAAATTGGTCAAAACTCTATCGATCTATGTCTCTATCTAATTTTTATGTTTGAGTTTGGTCTTTAATCTATGACTTGTAGCTCAAAGCGTATATTTACGGTATAATGCTGTACTGTATGTTAGATTTCCATTAAGAGTGTGAATAAGAGGAGGAACATCAGCGCTCTGTACTATTGTGAAATTCAGAACAAGCTTTAAATACATGAAATGGGCCTGGACGTCATCAAAAGCAGACTGTAATATGGTGAAAGCCTTTTTTTTGCCGCAGAACTGATGCCATCACAATTGCACATTGCAGTTTTCATTTGGAAATTATGTACGTAAGCAGCAGGGGGGGCAATGCTGATTCTTATTGGACCCTTCATGAACCATCCGGGAAACTGATGTAAAACCATCGGCAACCATCTGAACTTTACCAGAATATGATTTGAAAAAGATAAAAACAGAATCATCAAGACCAATAGGAAGCAGCTCATTTATTAAACATTATCAACAGCATTTATAGCATTTTGCAGATCTACAAAGACTACGGCACAGTGTGGCTTTTTCATCTACTGACTACAGCTAGAAGAGTTATTGTACAATGACTAAGTGTCTGGACCTCTGTAGAGGAAGGACAGTATTTTGAGTGCACCTGTTGTGAGTTCACCAGTGACTCTGCAGTTTTGTACAGCTAGAGCAGTTTGGATACGGACAATAGTTGTTTAGGATGCAAACATTTCCACCTTTGTGTTACTTACTACTGTACCTATGCATGGAAACTGGCATAAATGATGTTAGACAAAGATCACGGTCATGCATAAAAACAAACATAAGCTATGAGTAAAAAATGGGTTGAAAAGCATTGAAAAGTTGAAAATGGGTGAGTTAGGAAACTAATTGACTTGGTAAAGGTTAGAAAAATCTTGTTTTGACAGAAATCCAGTGGTACCTATAGGTCAACACATGAACACCCAAACAAAGTAAAGCATACATGTAACATATCTAGTTCTATTTCTTTACACTGGAGTACACACATTCATCCCTGGTGTTGTTCCTCTGTCTTCTTGATCTGTTGGGCAGGTTGACATTTAAAGCAGCATAATGGAGGTTGTCTTCATTTCTGTGACCCTGGTAATGTACAAGTCAATTAGGATATCGGTCCTGACAGAAATTTTGTTGGTTGATGTGCAATAAAAAATAATCAGTGGATTATGAAGGTAAATTTCACCTCTGCATTTGCTGTGGAGGGAGCTGATAAATTTGCTTGGCAGTCTAGTTGTGAAACACAAAAAACTGTTTTATTAAAAAGTTATATTTACTGAATACATGCTGTCGGTCAAAAAAGTACCAGTTACCTGTACATTGGCACTTGTTTCTCTTGATCATCTTGTACAATGAGAACACCAGTAAAACCACCAGGACGGTGGTGAATGTCAAAGCTCCACTCAAGAAATACACCAAGAAAAGAGAGTCCACCTCATCTGTAGATGAACCTTCAGAGACATTACAGAGCTTTCATGATTGTCACCAAATTTGATTAACATGTATCCATCACTATTTAACAAATGAGACAAGCTTTTTGAGAAAAGTGACTTACCTTCAAAGTCCAGCTTGGTCCCGTTTCCAAACACTATGTGTCCACATGAGGCAACAGCACAGTAGTAGGTCCCAGCATGAGAAAGATTCAGGCTCTTCATCGGCAAGTTGTAGACACAGGTGTGTGTTTGTGTGTTGGGTTTCCTCTCACACTGATCATTCCTGCCTCCATGGGTGTAAATGAGTCCTGGATGAGATTCTTCAGAGTGTTTGAACCAGTAAACACTGCGTTCTCCATCACAGGTCCCAGTGTGTACTGTACAGTTCAGAGTCACAGAGCCTCCTGGCTGGATGGTCTCAGATGCTGACTGATGGACCGAAGGTTGAATGTCCAAACCTGAATCCTTTACACTGACAGTAATGCTCTCAAAAATGTCTGATATGTATAAATAACAACTAAAGCAGCTGTAAGTAGCTGAGTCTGAAATTTGTAAATCAGAGATCTTCAGGTGGTTTTTACCATTTCCTGTGTCCAGTTTGAAGCGTGGATTGTTTTTGAATTCATCATAAAAGTTGTCTTTGTCATCATGAGTGTTGAAAGAAGAGATGAGTCTTGGTTTCTGTCCCAGAGATTGTTTATACCAGTAAAGCTTTGCAGCAGTATTGGCTTCATAAAAACAGTGTAAAGTCAACTCGTCTCCTGCGTTAACTGACAAAAAATCACTCTCCTGAAGAACGGACGAGGAAGATTTCAGTTCAGTCACCTGAGCTGAAGTGAAATAAGTAATTAGTTACTTTAACATGACACAATTTAGTGTAAATCATTACCTTAGAAATATTACAAATGTTTCAATGAGGAGTGATCATACATCAAAAGATAAAAACTGGAGCCATAAATACAGAAAACTCACCCATTATCCCCAAGAACAAACACGTCAGATAGAAGACAAACTTGGTCGATGTCATCGTGTTCAAATCCTTGTGTTGAATGAAATAATACTGACAGTGTCTCCACTCTTTACAGACAAGACTGCGTCTGATTGGTCAGCCATAAATAACTATGACACGTGTATAGGAAACATGGTCACATGCTCACTGCCACCTTTGATGTGAAGTTTGGTTTTTGTGGAGATTCACACAGCAGGTCATTATTGTTGATCCCAGAAAATGATATCAAACTTATTATTTCAAGCTGTAGTCCAGAAACCAACTCTGCTGCTTTGAACAGACACATTCTTATTTTTGAAAGGTTTAAAGCCACCACACCTCCATACAAACAGTTAAAACCTTTAAGAGGAGGAGTCTAAGTATTGTTCTTGAAAGACTACTTAAAAAAAAAAAAAAAAAAACTTTTAACACCAAAACCACAATAAACATTACACTGACAGAGATACACTGCAACAAGACTAAGAGTGTACAGCCATGCTAACAGCTCTTTACATTGTTATATGCTAACATCAGCATGTTAACAGGTCCACAGTGATAATGCAGGAATGCTGGTGTTTAGCAGGTATAATGTCAGCAATGCCACCTCAGTTCTGTGTGTTAGCATGACAACAGCCAATTAAATTAGTTTAAATTAAATTTAGACATAAAGAAGTTATTCAAGCCTCAGTGAGATCATTAAAATGTATGATCTGAGAATAAATGACACAATGAGACCATTCAGTAACACATAGCAGTCACCACATTTACACAAAGACTAATTGAAACAGTAACAATTATCATTAAAAACATTATAAGTAAGTTTTAATGTCCTTCAGAGGTTCTGACTTCAGTTCTTCTAGCTGCAGTGAGGTGTTCATCACCTGGTGAAAAACTGTGTGGGTAAATAGTTCAACAATTTACTTTAAATTTAACTCACTGCACAAGTGCATGGAATTTATGGAGTCCATCTACACTCCATAATATTGTCAGATCTCCACACAAAAGGGCCAAGGCTGAAAACCAACATTGCTAACCCATGACCTTTGACCCCACAGGCAGCACTGCATTAAAAAGCAACGTAATTATTTGATTGATATTACTACATGGGCTTAAAAATAGAGTTCATCTCTGCATTTACAAATGTAATTCAAGAGTCCATGCAAAGAGAAAGACAGCTCAACAACAGAGCTCATCTGAGATGGACTTTTTCTTTAAAAATCTTATTTTCAAACTGTAGTTCAGAAACCAACTCTATATTCTGTGCTGCACTGATTTTTTTAAATTTTATTTAAAAGGTATAAAAGTACCATACAAACAAGGGGACTGAACATAATTTTTAAATGGCTAGTGTTGTGCATTCCAAATCGTTTAAAGGGGCACTGAGTTATGTTGGTGCGATGAATTGGCTGTCACTGCTATTGAAGATAAACATAAATAGTGACTTTAATTAATACTAAAGTACCTCAGACCTCAGGGCACCACAGTTAAATATGTGGAAATGATCATATGAATTCATTACTTTCAGTCTCATAAAATACACTAAACTATTCATTTGGAATTCTGATGAATAATGAAATTTATTCTCCAACCAAATGACCACATAAACAGCTCGTAGGTTGAAGTATTTGGAGTTGAGCATAGAAGAGGTTGGCAGCATTCCCTCTGCGACATTAAACAAACCAGCTTGTACGTACACAAGCATTTATTAACAAGAAAATAAAAGCATATGGACACAATATGATCTGACGACCAGTGTTGCCACAGTACCTTGAAAAAGTAATCTGATTACTGATTACTCCTTTAAAATGTAATTTAGTTACTTTACTGATTACTTGATTTTAAAAGTAACTAAGTTAGATTACAAGTTACTTTATTAGTTACATTCAGCAGCTGCCGACAACACCCCCTGCCGCCTCAACATTAAAATGACAACTGGTCTAAGGGCAGCATTTCCTTTACAACATACTGCCCGACCAACTTCTTCAACTCTCCTCCGCTTAGTGGTTTTGCACTGAAGTCCAGCTTTTGTTGTTTGGGTGGTGGAGGACCTCCTGCATTAGTTGCAGCTCTCTGCTTCGCACCACCTGGTGGGACTTTCTCTGCAAGTTTGACTGTGCCGTGCTGCGACTCCAAATGTTTCTTCAAATTTGACGTAGTGTTTTTGAAGCTACATAACACTTTGTCGCCAGCACAGAGTGTACAACGAACCTTAATATTGTCATCTTTAGCTGACACAAACTCAAAATAGTGGCTGTATTTCCAGCTATAAAACGTGCATCTCTCTCCTCCCTCCATTGTTGTTTACATTTGTGTCGCTGGCTGCTTGGTATGTATTACAGGTGAGTTGTCCTCATGCTGAAAACGTGACTTGTCGCATACGTGACATCACTCCCTGAGACGCAAGAAGAAAGCAAATATATTTTTTTACTAAGGAAAATGACAAAAATAGGAACACACAGTGACTTGGATAAGTAACTTTAATCTGATTACTGGTTTGGAAATAGTAGTGCGTTAGATTACTCGTTACTGAAAAAAGTGGTCATATTAGATTAACGCGTTACTAAGTAACACGTTACCGGCATCACTGCTGACGACATGAGCATGTGTGCGTGAGTGTGTGAGGGCGTGCACGTTCGGGTGCGCACCACCAGGAATGTTTGTGTGTCACTGATCTACACACAATGTTCAGAGTTCATGAGCATGAAACACGTGTTAATCAGAGACAAAATATCATGTGGAGCGGGAGCTTCAAGTTTCCTCTCCACCTGTGTGGAGAGGAAACATACACATACACATACACAAATACACACATTAACTTGAGTTACTCTGTCCTGTGGTTAGTCACAAATTGACTGTTAAGGCAAACAAAAGAGTTTGAAGTTTGGCTTCAAAGGCCTCAACAGAAAAGAAGGACAATATTCCTGACCAAAGGGGCATGATGGGAAAAGTCCCTGCAGTCAGCTGACCTCTCTTTAAAATCTGGGGATACATCTGGTCCCAGTACTCTGAGAGCAGAGAGTCCAGGATACATAAGGTTTAATGAGACAGAGATATAAGAAGAGGCAGGCCCACTTCAAGTTTGTAATTCATCAGCAGGAGTAGAGAGGTGATGTTAACCACATAGAAGTACTTCTGTATTAACAACGCACGGACAAATTGTTGGAACCTCAAAGTGCTCCAAAGTTTGATTATGTTTATTTGATCATTAATGGCAAAATATTACACACACAGAAACACATGACACATATGAAGCTGAGCTTCTAAATATAGTGGTCAAGTTGCATTTTTTTCCCATTCATAAGTACAAGAAATGAACCAGTTATGTCAGATGTATAGTTCATACGTCAGAGACAAAGTCAGACAAAGACAGTTTCCTAAATATACATCAGCAAAGCACAGAGTTATTTAATTTTGTCTGCAAGCCACAAGCAATAAAAGCATGTTGAGTTCAAACTTCACTCTAAATCTGTTACACCTGAAAAGAGGCACAAAGAAAATCCTGTCTCACTCAAAAACAAAGAATTCTAGTTCTACTGCTTTACACTGTAGTACACACACTCACTCCAGGTTTGATCCCTCTGTGTTCTTGATCTCTTGGAGAGGTTGACACTGAAGGCAGCATAATAGAGGTTGTCTACGTTTTGGTAATCCTAGTAACAAAATATACATCACATATAATTATTTTATTCTTCACCGAAATGAAAAGTATATCCAGAAAACATTCAACAAAATGTCTGAATGGTAATTCAACAGTTAGTTTACTGTCAGCAGCTTTTACTCACCTCTGCATTTTCTGTGGAGGGAGCTGAACATCTTGTTTGAGACTCTGGTTGTGAAACAGAAATAAAGCTCTTCATTCAGAAGTCATGTTCAGTGAATACAAGCTGTAACATACAAACTAGCAGTTACCTGAAGATCGGCAGCTGTTTGTCTTGTTCATCATGCAGACTGAGAACGCCAGTAAAACAACCAGGATGGTGGTGAATGCTGAAAATCCCCTCCAGAAATACACCAAGTCAACCTCATCTGTAGATGATCCTTCAGAGACATTACAGAGCTTTTATGATTGTCATCAAATTTGATTAACATGTATCCATCACTATTTAACAAATGAGACAAGCTTTTTGAGAAAAGTGACTTACCTTCAAAGTCCAGCTTGGTCCCGTTTCCAAACACTATGTGTCCACATGAGGCAACAGCACAGTAGTAGGTCCCAGCATGAGAAAGATTCAGGCTCTTCATCGGTAAGTTGTAGACACAGGTGTGTGTTTGTGTGTTGGGTTTCCTCTCACACTGATCATTCCTGCCTCCATGGGTGTAAATGAGTCCTGGATGAGATTCTTCAGAGTGTTTGAACCAGTAAACACTGTGTTCTCCATCACAGGTCCCAGTGTGTACTGTACAGTTCAGAGTCACAGAGCCTCCTAGCTGGATGGTCTCAGATGCTGACTGATGGACCGAAGGTTGAATGTCCAAACCTGAATCCTTTACACTGACAGTAATGCTCTCAAAAATGTCTGATATGTATAAATAACAACTAAAGCAGCTGTAAGTAGCTGAGTCTGAAATTTGTAAATCAGAGATCTTCAGGTGGTTTTTACCATTTCCTGTGTCCAGTTTGAAGCGTGCATTGTTTTTGAATTCATCATAAAACTTGCCTTTGTCATCATGAGTGTTGAAAGAAGAGATGAGCCTTGGTTTCTGTCCCAGAGATCGTTTATACCAGTAAAGCTTTGCAGCAGTATTGGCTTCATAAAAACAGTGTAAAGTCAACTCGTCTCCTGCGTTAACTGATAAAAAATCACTCTCCTGAAGAACGGACGAGGAAGATTTCAGTTCAGTCACCTGAGCTGAAGTGAAATAAGTAATTAGTTACTTTAACATGACACAATTTAGTGTAAATCATTACCTTAGAAATATTACAAATGTTTCAATGAGGAGTGATCATACATCAAAAGATAAAAACTGGAGCCATAAATACAGAAAACTCACCCATTATCCCCAAGAACAAACACGTCAGATAGAAGACAAACTTTGCAGATGTCATCGTGTTCAAATTCTTGTGTCGAATGAAATAATACTGACAGTGTCTCCACTCTTTACAGACAAGACTGCGTCTGATTGGTCAGCCATAAATAACTATGACACGTGTATAGGAAACATGGTCACATGCTCACTGCCACCTTTGATGTGAAGTTTGGTTTTTGTGGAGATTCACACAGCAGGTCATTATTGTTGATCCCAGAAAATGATATCAAACTTATTATTTCAAGCTGTAGTCCAGAAACCAACTCTGTATTTTGTGCTGCTTTGAACAGACACATTCTTATTTTTGAAAGGTTTAAAGCCACCACACCTCCATACAAACAGTTAAAACCTTTAAGAGGAGGAGTCTAAGTATTGTTCTTGAAAGACTACTTAAAAAAAAAAAAAAAAAACTTTTAACACCAAAACCACAATAAACATTACACTGACAGAGACACACTGCAACAAGACTAAGAGTGTACAGCCATGCTAACAGCTCTTTACATTGTTATATGCTAACATCAGCATGTTAACAGGTCCACAATGGTAATGCAGGAATGCTGGTGTTTAGCAGGCATAATGTCAGCAATGCCACCTCAGTTCTGTGTGTTAGCATGGCAACAGCCAATTAAATTAGTTTAAATTAAATTTAGACATAAAGAAGTTATTCAAGCCTCAGCGAGATCATTAAAATGTATGATCTGAGAATAAATGACACAATGAGACCATTCAGTAACACATAGCAGTCACCACATTTACACAAAGACTAATTGAAACAGTAACAATTATCATTAAAAACATCAGTCAGTAAACTTTAATGTCCTTCAGAGTTTCTGACTTCAGTTCTTCTAGCTGCAGTGAGGTGTTCACCACCTGGTGAAAAACTGTGTGGGTAAATAGTTCAACAATTTACTTTAAATTTAACTCACTGCACAACTGCATGGAATTCATGGAGTTCATCTACACTCCATAATATTGTCAGATCTCCACACAAAAGGGCCAAGGCTGAAAACCAACATTGCTAACATGTGACCTTTGACCCCACAGGCAGCACTGCATTAAAAAGCAACGTAATTATATAAAGAATATTACTAAATGGGCTCAGGAACACTTCTGAAAACCTTTTTCGAATATAGAAAACAGCAGATCAACAACAGAGCTCGGTTAGGATGGAGAAAGTGGAAAGGTGTGCTGTGGGTTGACAAATCCACAGTACTAATATTTTTTTTGAAATCATGGATGTTGGGCCCTCCAGGCTAAAGAGGAAAAGGACAAGTTCAAAAGCCGGCATCTGTGATGTATGAGGGTGTGTAACTTGCACATCTGTGAAGGCTCCATTAATGCTGAAAAGAGAGGTGTGGGGATGGCTCAGGAGAGCAGCATTAGGTGACAGTGTTTAGCACACCTGTGACCAGTTTTCTAATCACTGTCCCTTTTTAAAACAGTAGCGAGTAGACGAGTGTGTTCTCTACCGTATAAATAGACAGAAATACTGAAAAGGTCCCTGATCTGTGTTGTGTCCTTTGCTGAGTTACCCACTGAGTTTCAGTGATGTCCAGGGGTGAAAGCAGTTTTAAATTCTTGCCGGTACTATTACCAAAACCTTTCTGTGGTAACCCATCTTCAGTGTCCCTGTCTTTTCTTTTGAACAAAGAAGTTATTTTTCTCTACATAATTACTTGGATAAAAAAAAAAAAAAAAGACTGTTTTGTAGTGTTTCTCTCCGTTTTTATTTAAAATGTCTGTAGATGATAACTGACAGATATTTAAATCATGTTCAAAGTGTTTCAGCCAACCACAAGAATGTGTGGAATTTAGTTGGTGTAATTTATTGTTCGTCCTGTCCTGGCGCAAGCGGCGTTTCTTGATATCTGTGGACCAGTTGTGGAAAACGTCCCAGTGCATTAAGTCAAACGCACCGATCCCCACAGCAACCGCTGTGTTTCGGAAGTAGACGCGCACTGCTGAGTGAAATCTCCGGTCGTTAGCTCATAAGCAGTTTCTTTGACAAGCTGTTCTGTATCGTTAAAATTTAACAAAATAACACGAAACACAACTGCTTACTCTCCTACTGATTTTAATTGGGACATTTTGCAACGAACGTAAAGACATTAAACGTGTGGTACTCGTTTAGAAGACTGGGCGCAGAGGACACCACCGGGCTTTCTCCGAGGGGAGGGGGAGAGAAGCAGGGCAAGAGCCTCGAGGAAGAGAGGGAGATGCCCGGCCAAGGCTCCGTCCAGCATGGACGAAAACACAGCACGGACAGTTCAGAAACAATTTGGAATGAGTTAAAAGGAATTTTTAAACAGACAAAGTAGTTTTCAAGACTGCATATTGCTAGCGGATCTATTTTCTGACCCAGAGTGCGGCCGTGACTGGTTCTGAATGAGGACTTTATAGCAGGCAGCCGCTCTCCCATCTTCCTGGTACTGCGTACCGCCACTGAATCTTTTAGTGGTACGCAGTACTGGACCGTACTGGCTTACTTTCACCCCTAGTGATGTCCCTGAAACATTTCAGAGCTTTCATGATTGTCATGAAATTTGATTACCATGTATCCATCACAATATATCAAATGAGACAAGCTTTTTGAGAAAAGTATAATAATCATTTCCATGAAGAGTTGCTATAAACTAAAAGATACAAACTAGAAGAACTCACCCATTTTCCCCAAGAACAAACACGTCAAATAGTAGACAAACTTTGCAGATATCATCCTGTTCCATTTCTTGTGTCAAATGAAATGGATCTCGATACTTTCTCCACTCTTCATAGACAAGCCTGTGTGTGATTGGTCAGCCATAAATAACTGACCTATATAGGAAACATGGTCTCATGCTAACTGACAGTTTTAATGTGAAGTTTGCTGATGACAGATTGCTGCCATTACATCAAACATGAATCAAATACTTTTTTGAGCAGATTATCATAGTTGATCCCCTACATCCTCTGCAGCCATGCTAACACCAGCATGCTAACATGTCCACAATGATAATGCTAGAATGCTGGTGTTAAGCAGGTATAATGTCAACAATGCCACCTTAGTTTAGTGTGTTGTCATGACAACAGCAATTACAATTGAAAAATTAAAGTACTTAGTCAAGACTCAGTGAGATCAAGATAAATTTTACAAGAGAAATCAAGAACAACTTACATTTATAGACAACAAGACCATTTTGTCACACAAAGCAGTCAACACACGCACTCATGTAACGACTAATTAAAACAGTAACAATTATGATTAAAAACATCAGCAAGTGAAATATGAATGTCTCTCTGTGTCTTTGACTTTAGTATTTACACTTTATTCCAGGATTGAGGTGTTAAGTACTTTCTAAAGATCTCCACACAAAAGGAGTGAGACTGAAAACCAACATTGTTTTCCCATAACCTCTGACCCCTCAGGCAGCACTGCATTAAAAAGCAATGTGATTATTTGATTGATATTACCACATGGGCTTGAAAACAGAGTTAATCTCTGCATTTATAAATGTAATTTAAGACTCCATTCAAAGAGAAAGACAGATCAACAACAGAGCTCATCTGAGATGGACTTTTTCTTTAAAAATCATGGATGTTGGGTCCTTCACGTTAAAGACGAATCTCGAGGAACCATCTAGATGTTACCAGGGCAAAGTTCAAAAGCTGGCATCTGTGATGATTTGCACATCTGTGAAGGCACTATTAATGCTGAAAAGTACATGAAATTTTGGAGCAACATATGTTGCCATCCTGATTGACGTCTTTCTCAGGGACGTCCCTGCTTCATCTGGAAAGACATGACAAGTCACATTCTGCACGTGTTACAACAGCGTGGCTTCATAGTAAAAGAGTGAAGGGACTAGACTGACCTACCTTCAGTTCAGACCTGTTTCCTACTAAAAATGTGTGACGCATTATGAAGTGCAAAATATGATAACGGAGAGCCTGGCCTGCTGAGGAAATTACATTATATATCAAGCAAGAACGGAATGAATTTTACTCTGAAGAAGAATTAGTGTGCTCAGGTCCCAAACACTTTCTGAGTATTGTTAAAAGAAAAGGTGATGTACACAGTGGTAAACATTCCTCTGTCCCAACTGTTTTGGAATGTGTTGCAAGCATCAAATTTAGAAAGAGTATGTATTTATTAGTTGATCAGTTTAAATACTAAATAGCTTGTCTTTGTATTGTATTCAGAGGTTTATAAATCAAAAATAATTTGCAAATAATTGCATTCTGTTTTTATGTATGTTTCATACATCATCCTAACTGTTTTACAATATGGGTTGTATATTATTTGATCCCATAGACAATCAACAATTGAGCCACAGTAGCATTATATTTCTGTTTGTCATAACTTCAGACTGCACGAGTTACATACTTAGTTTCTGACTCTGGAAAAGTAGGTAAATCAGTAAAATTGGTCAAAACTCTATCGATCTATGTCTCTATCTAATTTTTATGTTTGAGTTTGGTCTTTAATCTATGACTTGTAGCTCAAAGCGTATATTTACGGTATAATGCTGTACTGTATGTTAGATTTCCATTAAGAGTGTGAATAAGAGGAGGAACATCAGCGCTCTGTACTATTGTGAAATTCAGAACAAGCTTTAAATACATGAAATGGGCCTGGACGTCATCAAAAGCAGACTGTAATATGGTGAAAGCCTTTTTTTTGCCGCAGAACTGATGCCATCACAATTGCACATTGCAGTTTTCATTTGGAAATTATGTACGTAAGCAGCAGGGGGGGCAATGCTGATTCTTATTGGACCCTTCATGAACCATCCGGGAAACTGATGTAAAACCATCGGCAACCATCTGAACTTTACCAGAATATGATTTGAAAAAGTTAAAAACAGAATCATCAAGACCAATAGGAAGCAGCTCATTTATTAAACATTATCAACAGCATTTATAGCATTTTGCAGATCTACAAAGACTACGGCACAGTGTGGCTTTTTCATCTACTGACTACAGCTAGAAGAGTTATTGTACAGTGACTAAGTGTCTGGGCCTCTGTAGAGGAAGGACAGTATTTTGAGTGCACCTGTTGTGAGTTCACCAGTGACTCTGCAGTTTTGTACAGCTAGAGCAGTTTGGATACAGACAATAGTTGTTTAGGATGCAAACATTTCCACCTTTGTGTTACTTACTACTGTACCTATGCATGGAAACTGGCATAAATGATGTTAGACAAAGATCACGGTCATGCATAAAAACAAACATAAGCTATGAGTAAAAAATGGGTTGAAACGCATTGAAAAGTTGAAAATGGGTGAGTTAGGAAACTAATTGACTTGGTAAAGGTTAGAAAAATCTTGTTTTGACAGAAATCCAGTGGTACCTATAGGTCAACACATGAACACCCAAACAAAGTAAAGCATACATGTAACATATCTAGTTCTATTTCTTTACACTGGAGTACACACATTCATCCCTGGTGTTGTTCCTCTGTCTTCTTGATCTGTTGGGCAGGTTGACATTTAAAGCAGCATAATGGAGGTTGTCTTCATTTCTGTGACCCTGGTAACATGATATGTACAAGTCAATTAGGATATCGGTCCTGACAGAAATTTTGTTGGTTGATGTGCAATAAAAAATAATCAGTGGATTATGAAGGTAAATTTCACCTCTGCATTTGCTGTGGAGGGAGCTGATAAATTTGCTTGGCAGTCTAGTTGTGAAACACAAAAAACTGTTTTATTAAAAAGTTATATTTACTGAATACATGCTGTCGGTCAAAAAAGTACCAGTTACCTGTACATTGGCACTTGTTTCTCTTGATCATCTTGTACAATGAGAACGCCAGTAAAACCACCAGGATGGTGGTGAATGTCAAAGCTCCACTCAAGAAATACACCAAGAAAAGAGAGTCCACCTCATCTGTAGATGAACCTTCAGAGACATTACAGAGCTTTCATGATTGTCACCAAATTTGATTAACATGTATCCATCACTATTTAACAAATGAGACAAGCTTTTTGAGAAAAGTGACTTACCTTCAAAGTCCAGCTTGGTCCCGTTTCCAAACACTATGTGTCCACATGAGGCAACAGCACAGTAGTAGGTCCCAGCATGAGAAAGATTCAGGCTCTTCATCGTCAAGTTGTAGACACAGGTGTGTGTTTGTGTGTTGGGTTTCCTCTCACACTGATCATTCCTGCCTCCATGGGTGTAAATGAGTCCTGGATGAGATTCTTCAGAGTCTTTGAACCAGTAAACACTGTGTTCTCCATCACAGGTCCCAGTGTGTACTGTACAGTTCAGAGTCACGGAGCCTCCTGGCTGGATGGTGTCAGATGCTGACTGATGGACCGAAGGTTGAATGTCCAAACCTGAATCCTTTACACTGACAGTAATGCTCTCAAAAATGTCTGATGTGTATAAATAACAACTAAAGCAGCTGTAAGTAGCTGAGTCTGAAATTTGTAAATCAGAGATCTTCAGGTGGTTTTTACCATTTCCTGTGTCCAGTTTGAAGCGTGCATTGTTTTCGAATTCATCATAAAAGTTGTCTTTGTCATCACGAGTGTAGAAAGAAGAGATGAGCTTTGGTTTCTGTCCCAGAGATTGTTTATACCAGTAAAGCTTTGCAGCAGTATTGACTTTATAAAAACAGTGTAAAGTCAACTCGTCTCCTGCGTTAACTGACAAAAAATCACTCTCCTGAAGAACGGACGAGGAAGATTTCAGTTCAGTCACCTGAGCTGAAGTGAAATAAGTAATTAGTTACTTTAACATTACACAATTTAGTGTAAATCATTACCTTAGAAATATTACAAATGTTTCAATGAGGAGTGATCATACATCAAAAGATAAAAACTGGAGCCATAAATACAGAAAACTCACCCATTATCCCCAAGAACAAACACGTCAGATAGAAGACAAACTTGGTCGATGTCATCGTGTTCAAATCCTTGTGTTGAATGAAATAATACTGACAGTGTCTCCACTCTTCACAGACAAGACTGCGTCTGATTGGTCAGCCATAAATAACTATGACACGTGTATAGGAAACATGGTCACATGCTCACTGCCACCTTTGATGTGAAGTTTGGTTTTTGTGGAGATTCACACAGCAGGTCATTATTGTTGATCCCAGAAAATGATATCAAACTTATTATTTCAAGCTGTAGTCCAGAAACCAACTCTGTATTTTGTGCTGCTTTGAACAGACACATTCTTATTTTTGAAAGGTTTAAAGCCACCACACCTCCATACAAACAGTTAAAACCTTTAAGAGGAGGAGTCTAAGTATTATTCTTGAAAGACTACTTAAAAAAAAAAAAAAAAACTTTTAACACCAAAACCACAATAAACATTACGCTGACAGAGACACACTGCAACAAGACTAAGAGTGTACAGCCATGCTAACAGCTCTTTACATTGTTATATGCTAACATCAGCATGTTAACAGGTCCACAATGGTAATGCAGGAATGCTGGTGTTTAGCAGGCATAATGTCAGCAATGCCACCTCAGTTCTGTGTGTTAGCATGACAACAGCCAATTAAATTAGTTTAAATTAAATTTAGACATAAAGAAGTTATTCAAGCCTCAGCGAGATCATTAAAATGTATGATCTGAGAATAAATGACACAATGAGACCATTCAGTAACACATAGCAGTCACCACATTTACACAAAGACTAATTGAAACAGTAACAATTATCATTAAAAACATCAGTCAGTAAACTTTAATGTCCTTCAGAGTTTCTGACTTCAGTTCTTCTAGCTGCAGTGAGGTGTTCACCACCTGGTGAAAAACTGTGGGTAAATAGTTCAACAATTTACTTTAAATTTAACTCACTGCACAATTGCATGGAATTCATGGAGTTCATCTACACTCCATAATATTCTTAGATCTCCACACAAAAGGGCCAAGGCTGAAAACCAACATTGCTAACATGTGACCTTTGACCCCACAGGCAGCACTGCATTAAAAAGCAACGTAATTATATAAAGAATATTACTACATGGGCTCAGGAACACTTCTGAAAACCTTTTTCGAATATAGAAAACAGCAGATCAACAACAGAGCTTGGTTAGGATGGAGAAAGTGGAAAGGTGTGCTGTGGGTTGACAAATCCACAGTACTAATATGTTTTTTTGAAATCATGGATGTTGGGCCCTCCAGGCTAAAGAGGAAAGGGACAAGTTCAAAAGCTGGCATCTGTGATGTATGAGGGTGTGTAACTTGCACATCTGTGAAGGCTCCATTAATGCTGAAAAGAGAGGTGTAGGGATGGCTCAGGAGAGCATCGTTAGGTGACAGTGTTTAGCACACCTGTGACCAGTTTTCTAATCACTGTCCCTTTTTAAAACAGTAGCGGTAGACGAGTGTGTTCTCTACCGTATAAATAGACAGAAATACTGAAAAGGTCCCTGATCTGTGTTGTGTCCTTTGCTGACTTACCCACTGAGTTTCAGTGATGTCCAGGGGTGAAAGCAGTTTTAAATTCTTGCCGGTACTATTACCAAAACCTTTCTGTGGTAACCCATCTTCAGTGTCCCTGTCTTTTCTTTTGAACAAAGAAGTTATTTTTCTCTGCATAATTACTTGGATAAAAAAAAAAAAAAAAGACTGTTTTGTAGTGTTTCTCTCCGTTTTTATTTAAAATGTCTGTAGATGATAACTGACAGATATTTAAATCATGTTCAAAGTGTTTCAGCCAACCACAAGAATGTGTGGAATTTAGTTGGTGTAATTTATTGTTCGTCCTGTCCTGGCGCAAGCGGCGTTTCTTGATATCTGTGGACCAGTTGTGGAAAACGTCCCAGTGCATTAAGTCAAACGCACCGATCCCCACAGCAACCGCTGTGTTTCGGAAGTAGACGCGCACTGCTGAGTGAAATCTCCGGTCGTTAGCTCATAAGCAGTTTCTTTGACAAGCTGTTCTGTATCGTTAAAATTTAACAAAATAACACGAAACACAACTGCTTACTCTCCTACTGATTTTAATTGGGACATTTTGCAACGAACGTAAAGACATTAAACGTGTGGTACTCGTTTAGAAGACTGGGCGCAGAGGACACCACCGGGCTTTCTCCGAGGGGAGGGGGAGAGAAGCAGGGCAAGAGCCTCGAGGAAGAGAGGGAGATGCCCGGCCAAGGCTCCGTCCAGCATGGACGAAAACACAGCACGGACAGTTCAGAAACAATTTGGAATGAGTTAAAAGGAATTTTTAAACAGACAAAGTAGTTTTCAAGACTGCATATTGCTAGCGGATCTATTTTCTGACCCAGAGTGCGGCCGTGACTGGTTCTGAATGAGGGCTTTATAGCAGACAGCCGCTGTCCCATCTTCCTGGTACTGCGTACCGCCACTGAATCTTTTAGTGGTACGCAGTACCGGACCGTACTGGACCGTACCGGCTTACTTTCACCCCTAGTGATGTCCCTGAAACATTTCAGAGCTTTCGTGATTGTCATGAAATTTGATTACCATGTATCCATCACAATATATCAAATGAGACAAGCTTTTTGAGAAAAGTATAAGAATCATTTCCATGAAGAGTTGCTATAAACTAAAAGATACAAACTAGAAGAACTCACCCATTTTCCCCAAGAACAAACACGTCAGATAGAAGACAAACTTTGCAGATATCATCCTGTTCCATTTCTTGTGTCAAATGAAATGGATGTCGATACTTTCTCCACTCTTCATAGACAAGCCTGTGTGTGATTGGTCAGCCATAAATAACTGACCTATATAGGAAACATGGTCTCATGCTAACTGACAGTTTTAATGTGAAGTTTGCTGATGACAGATTGCTGCCATTACATCAAACATGAATCAAATACTTTTTTGAGCAGATTATCAGAGTTGATCCCCTACATCCTCTGCAGCCATGCTAACACCAGCATGCTAACATGTCCACAATGATAATGCTAGAATGCTGGTGTTAAGCAGGTATAATGTCAACAATGCCACCTTAGTTTAGTGTGTTGTCATGACAACAGCAATTACAATTGAAAAATTAAAGTACTTAGTGAAGACTCAATGAGATCAAGATAAATTTTACAAGTGAAATCAAGAACAACTTACATTTATAGACAGCAAGACCATTTAGTCACACAAAGCAGTCAACACGCACTCATGTAACGACTAATTAAAACAGTAACAATTATGATTAAAAACATGAGCAAGTGATATATGAATGTCTCTCTGTGTCTTTGACTTTAGTATTTACACTTTATTCCAGGATTGAGGTGTTAAGTACTTTCTAAAGATCTCCACACAAAAGGAGTGAGACTGAAAACCAACATTGTTTTCCCATAACCTTTGACCCCTCAGGCAGCACTGCATTAAAAAGCAACGTGATTATTTGATTGATATTACTACATGGGCTTGAAAACAGAGTTCGTCTCTGCATTTACAAATGTAATTTAAGACTCCATGCAAAGAGAAAGACAGATCAACAACAGAGCTCATCTGAGATGGACTTTTTCTTTAAAAATCATGGATGTTGGGTCCTTCAGGTTAAAGACAAATCTCGAGGAACCATCTAGATGTTACCAGGGCAAAGTTCAAAAGCTGGCATCTGTGATGATTTGCACATCTGTGAAGGCACTATTAATGCGGAAAAGTACATGAAAGTTTTGGAGCAACATATGTTGCCATCCTGATTGACGTCTTTCTCAGGGACGTCCCTGCTTCATCTGGAAAGACATGACAAGTCACATTCTGCACGTGTTACAACAGTGTGGCTTCATAGTAAAAGAGTGAAGGGACTAGACTGACCTACCTTCAGTTCAGACCTGTTTCCTACTGAAAATGTGTGACGCATTATGAAGTGCAGAATATGATAACGGAGAGCCTGGCCTGCTGAGGAAATGACATTATATATCAAGCAAGAACGGAATGAATTTTACTCTGAAGAAGAATTAGTGTGCTCAGGTCCCAAACACTTTCTGAGTATTGTTAAAAGAAAAGGTGATGTACACAGTGGTAAACATTCCTCTGTCCCAACTGTTTTGGAATGTGTTGCAAGCATCAAATTTAGAAAGAGTATGTATTTCTTAGTCAATCAGTTTAAATACTAAATATCTTGTCTTTGTGTTGTATTCAGAGGTTTATAAATCAAAAATAATTTGCAAATAATTGCATTCTGTTTTTATGTATGTTTCATACATCATCCTAACTGTTTTACAATATGGGTTGTATATTATTTGATCCCATAGACAATCAACAATTGAGCCACAGTAGCATTATATTTCTGTTTGTCATAACTTCAGACTGCACGAGTTACATACTTAGTTTCTGACTCTGGAAAAGTAGGTAAATCAGTAAAATTGGTCAAAACTCTATCGATCTATGTCTCTATCTAATTTTTATGTTTGAGTTTGGTCTTTAATCTATGACTTGTAGCTCAAAGCGTATATTTACGGTATAATGCTGTACTGTATGTTAGATTTCCATTAAGAGTGTGAATAAGAGGAGGAACATCAGCGCTCTGTACTATTGTGAAATTCAGAACAAGCTTTAAATACATGAAATGGGCCTGGACGTCATCAAAAGCAGACTGTAATATGGTGAAAGCCTTTTTTTTGCCGCAGAACTGATGCCATCACAATTGCACATTGCAGTTTTCATTTGGAAATTATGTACGTAAGCAGCAGGGGGGGCAATGCTGATTCTTATTGGACCCTTCATGAACCATCCGGGAAACTGATGTAAAACCATCGGCAACCATCTGAACTTTACCAGAATATGATTTGAAAAAGTTAAAAACAGACTCATCAAGACCAATAGGAAGCAGCTCATTTATTAAACATTATCAACAGCATTTATAGCATTTTGCAGATCTACAAAGACTACGGCACAGTGTGGCTTTTTCATCTACTGACTACAGCTAGAAGAGTTATTGTACAATGACTAAGTGTCTGGACCTCTGTAGAGGAAGGACAGTATTTTGAGTGCACCTGTTGTGAGTTCACCAGTGACTCTGCAGTTTTGTACAGCTAGAGCAGTTTGGATACAGACAATAGTTGTTTAGGATGCAAACATTTCCACCTTTGTGTTACTTACTACTGTACCTATGCATGGAAACTGGCATAAATGATGTTAGACAAAGATCACGGTCATGCATAAAAACAAACATAAGCTATGAGTAAAAAATGGGTTGAAAAGCATTGAAAAGTTGAAAATGGGTGAGTTAGGAAACTAATTGACTTGGTAAAGGTTAGAAAAATCTTGTTTTGACAGAAATCCAGTGGTACCTATAGGTCAACACATGAACACCCAAAGAAAGTAAAGCATACATGTAACATATCTAGTTCTATTTCTTTACACTGGAGTACACACATTCATCCCTGGTGTTGTTCCTCTGTCTTCTTGATCTGTTGGGCAGGTTGACATTTAAAGCAGCATAATGGAGGTTGTCTTCATCTCTGTGACCCTGGTAACATGATATGTAGAAGTCAATTAGGATATCAGTCCTGACAAAAATTTTGTTGGTTGATGTGCAATAAAAAGTAATCAGTGGATTATGAAGGTAAATTTCACCTCTGCATTTGCTGTGGAGGGAGCTGATAAATTTGCTTGGCAGTCTAGTTGTGAAACACAAAAAACTGTTTTATTAAAAAGTTATATTTACTGAATACATGCTGTTGGTCAAAAAAGTACCAGTTACCTGTACATTGGCACTTGTTTCTCTTGATCATCTTGTACAATGAGAACACCAGTAAAACAACCAGGATGGTGGTGAATGTCAAAGCTCCGCTCAAGAAATACACCAAGAAAAGAGAGTCCACCTCATCTGTAGATGAACCTTCAGAGACATTACAGAGCTTTCATGATTATCACCAAATTTGATTAACATGTATCCATCACTATTTAACAAATGAGACAAGCTTTTTGAGAAAAGTGACTTACCTTCAAAGTCCAGCTTGGTCCCATTTCCAAACACTATGTGTCCACATGAGGCAACAGCACAGTAGTAGGTCCCAGCATGAGAAAGATTCAGGCTCTTCATCGTCAAGTTGTAGACACAGGTGTGTGTTTGTGTGTTGGGTTTCCTCTCACACTGATCATTCCTGCCTCCATGGCTGTAAATGAGTCCTGGATGAGATTCTTCAGAGTCTTTGAACCAGTAAACACTGTGTTCTCCATCACAGGTCCCAGTGTGTACTGTACAGTTCAGAGTCACAGAGCCTCCTGGCTGGATGGTCTCAGATGCTGACTGATGGACCGAAGGTTGAATGTCCAAACCTGAATCCTTTACACTGACAGTAATGCTCTCAAAAATGTCTGATATGTATAAATAACAACTAAAGCAGCTGTAAGTAGCTGAGTCTGAAATTTGTAAACCAGAGATCTTCAGGTGGTTTTTACCATTTCCTGTGTCCAGTTTGAAGCGTGCATTGTTTTCGAATTCATCATAAAAGTTGTCTTTGTCATCACGAGTGTAGAAAGAAGAGATGAGCTTTGGTTTCTGTCCCAGAGATTGTTTATACCAGTAAAGCTTTGCAGCAGTATTGACTTTATAAAAACAGTGTAAAGTCAACTCGTCTCCTGCGTTAACTGACAAAAAATCACTCTCCTGAAGAACGGACGAGGAAGATTTCAGTTCAGTCACCTGAGCTGAAGTGAAATAAGTAATTAGTTACTTTAACATGACACAATTTAGTGTAAATCATTACCTTAGAAATATTACAAATGTTTCAATGAGGAGTGATCATACATCAAAAGATAAAAACTGGAGCCATAAATACAGAAAACTCACCCATTATCCCCAAGAACAAACACGTCATATAGAAGACAAACTTTGCAGATGTCATCGTGTTCAAATCCTTGTGTTGAATGAAATAATACTGACAGTGTCTCCACTCTTCACAGACAAGACTGCGTCTGATTGGTCAGCCATAAATAACTATGACACGTGAATAGGAAACATGGTCACATGCTCACTGCCACCTTTGATGTGAAGTTTGGTTTTTGTGGAGATTCACACAGCAGGTCATTATTGTTGATCCCAGAAAATGATATCAAACTTATTATTTCAAGCTGTAGTCCAGAAACCAACTCTGTATTTTGTGCTGCTTTGAACAGACACATTCTTATTTTTGAAAGGTTTAAAGCCACCACACCTCCATACAAACAGTTAAAACCTTTAAGAGGAGGAGTCTAAGTATTATTCTTGAAAGACTACTTAAAAAAAAAAAAAAAAAACTTTTAACACCAAAACCACAATAAACATTACGCTGACAGAGACACACTGCAACAAGACTAAGAGTGTACAGCCATGCTAACAGCTCTTTACATTGTTATATGCTAACATCAGCATGTTAACAGGTCCACAATGGTAATGCAGGAATGCTGGTGTTTAGCAGGCATAATGTCAGCAATGCCACCTCAGTTCAGTGTCTTAGCAAGACAACAGCCAATTAAATTAGTTTAAATTAAATTTAGACATAAAGAAGTTATTCAAGCCTCAGCGAGATCATTAAAATGTATGATCTGAGAATAAATGACACAATGAGACCATTCAGTAACACATAGCAGTCACCACATTTACACAAAGACTAATTGAAACAGTAACAATTATCATTAAAAACATCAGTCAGTAAACTTTAATGTCCTTCAGAGTTTCTGACTTCAGTTCTTCTAGCTGCAGTGAGGTGTTCACCACCTGGTGAAAAACTGTGTGGGTAAATAGTTCAACAATTTACTTTAAATTTAACTCACTGCACAACTGCATGGAATTCATGGAGTTCATCTACACTCCATAATATTGTTAGATCTCCACACAAAAGGGCCAAGGATGAAAACCAACATTGCTAACATGTGACCTTTGACCCCACAGGCAGCACTGCATTAAAAACCAACGTGATTATATAAAGAATATTACTACATGGGCTCAGGAACACTTCTGAAAACCTTTATCGAATATAGAAAACAGCAGATCAACAACAGAGCTCGGTTAGTATGGAGAAAGCGGAAAGGTGTGCTGTGGGTTGACAAGTCCACAGTACTAATTGTTTTTTTGAAATCATGGATGTTGGGCCCTCCAGGCTAAAGAGGAAAAGGACAAGTTCAAAAGCCGGCATCTGTGATGTATGAGGGTGTGTAACTTGCACATCTGTGAAGGCTCCATTAATGCTGAAAAGAGAGGTGTAGGGATGGCTCAGGAGAGCAGCATTAGGTGACAGTGTTTAGCACACCTGTGACCAGTTTTCTAATCACTGTCCCTTTTTAAAACAGTAGCGAGTAGACGAGTGTGTTCTCTACCGTATAAATAGACAGAAATACTGAAAAGGTCCCTGATCTGTGTTGTGTCCTTTGCTGAGTTACCCACTGAGTTTCAGTGATGTCCAGGGGTGAAAGCAGTTTTAAATTCTTGCCGGTACTATTACCAAAACCTTTCTGTGGTAACCCATCTTCAGTGTCCCTGTCTTTTCTTTTGAACAAAGAAGTTATTTTTCTCTACATAATTACTTGGATAAAAAAAAAAAAAAAAAAAGACTGTTTTGTAGTGTTTCTCTCCGTTTTTATTTAAAATGTCTGTAGATGATAACTGACAGATATTTAAATCATGTTCAAAGTGTTTCAGCCAACCACAAGAATGTGTGGAATTTAGTTGGTGTAATTTATTGTTCGTCCTGTCCTGGCGCAAGCGGCGTTTCTTGATATCTGTGGACCAGTTGTGGAAAACGTCCCAGTGCATTAAGTCAAACGCACCGATCCCCACAGCAACCGCTGTGTTTCGGAAGTAGACGCGCACTGCTGAGTGAAATCTCCGGTCGTTAGCTCATAAGCAGTTTCTTTGACAAGCTGTTCTGTATCGTTAAAATTTAACAAAATAACACGAAACACAACTGCTTACTCTCCTACTGATTTTAATTGGGACATTTTGCAACGAACGTAAAGACATTAAACGTGTGGTACTCGTTTAGAAGACTGGGCGCAGAGGACACCACCGGGCTTTCTCCGAGGGGAGGGGGAGAGAAGCAGGGCAAGAGCCTCGAGGAAGAGAGGGAGATGCCCGGCCAAGGCTCCGTCCAGCATGGACGAAAACACAGCACGGACAGTTCAGAAACAATTTGGAATGAGTTAAAAGGAATTTTTAAACAGACAAAGTAGTTTTCAAGACTGCATATTGCTAGTGGATCTATTTTCTGACCCAGAGTGCGGCCGTGACTGGTTCTGAATGAGGACTTTATAGCAGGCAGCCGCTCTCCCATCTTCCTGGTACTGCGTACCGCCACTGAATCTTTTAGTGGTACGCAGTACTGGACCGTACTGGCTTACTTTCACCCCTAGTGATGTCCCTGAAACATTTCAGAGCTTTCATGATTGTCATGAAATTTGATTACCATGTATCCATCACAATATATCAAATGAGACAAGCTTTTTGAGAAAAGTATAATAATCATTTCCATGAAGAGTTGCTATAAACTAAAAGATACAAACTAGAAGAACTCACCCATTTTCCCCAAGAACAAACACGTCAAATAGTAGACAAACTTTGCAGATATCATCCTGTTCCATTTCTTGTGTCAAATAAAATGGATCTCGATACTTTCTCCACTCTTCATAGACAAGCCTGTGTGTGATTGGTCAGCCATAAATAACTGACCTATATAGGAAACATGGTCTCATGCTAACTGACAGTTTTAATGTGAAGTTTGCTGATGACAGATTGCTGCCATTACATCAAACATGAATCAAATACTTTTTTGAGCAGATTATCAGAGTTGATCCCCTACATCCTCTGCAGCCATGCTAACACCAGCATGCTAACATGTCCACAATGATAATGCTAGAATGCTGGTGTTAAGCAGGTATAATGTCAACAATGCCACCTTAGTTTAGTGTGTTGTCATGACAACAGCAATTACAATTGAAAAATTAAAGTACTTAGTCAAGACTCAATGAGATCAAGATAAATTTTACAAGTGAAATCAAGAACAACTTACATTTATAGACAGCAAGACCATTTAGTCACACAAAGCAGTCAACACACGCACTCATGTAACGACTAATTAAAACAGCAACAATTATGATTAAAAACATGAGCAAGTGAAATATGAATGTCTCTCTGTGTCTTTGACTTTAGTATTTACACTTTATTCCAGGATTGAGGTGTTAAGTACTTTCTAAAGATCTCCACACAAAAGGAGTGAGACTGAAAACCAACATTGTTTTCCCATAACCTTTGACCCCTCAGGCAGCACTGCATTAAAAAGCAACGTGATTATTTGATTGATATTACTACATGGGCTTGAAAACAGAGTTCGTCTCTGCATTTACAAATGTAATTTAAGACTCCATGCAAAGAGAAAGACAGATCAACAACAGAGCTCATCTGAGATGGACTTTTTCTTTAAAAATCATGGATGTTTGGTCCTTCAGGTTAAAGACAAATCTCGAGGAACCATCTAGATGTTACCAGGGCAAAGTTCAAAAGCTGGCATCTGTGATGATTTGCACATCTGTGAAGGCACTATTAATGCGGAAAAGTACATGAAAGTTTTGGAGCAACATATGTTGCCATCCTGATTGACGTCTTTCTCAGGGACGTCCCTGCTTCATCTGGAAAGACATGACAAGTCACATTCTGCACGTGTTACAACAGCGTGGCTTCATAGTAAAAGAGTGAAGGGACTAGACTGACCTACCTTCAGTTCAGACCTGTTTCCTACTAAAAATGTGGGACGCATTATGAAGTGCAAAATATGATAACGGAGAGCCTGGCCTGCTGAGTAAATGACATTATATATCAAGCAAGAACGGAATGAATTTTACTCTGAAGAAGAATTAGTGTGCTCAGGTCCCAAACACTTTCTGAGTATTGTTAAAAGAAAAGGTGATGTACACAGTGGTAAACATTCCTCTGTCCCAACTGTTTTGGAATGTGTTGCAAGCATCAAATTTAGAAAGAGTATGTATTTATTAGTTGATCAGTTTAAATACTAAATATCTTGTCTCTGTATTGTATTCAGAGGTTTATAAATCAAAAATAATTTGCAAATAATTGCATTCTGTTTTTATGTATGTTTCATACATCATCCTAACTGTTTTACAATATGGGTTGTATATTATTTGATCCCATAGACAATCAACAATTGAGCCACAGTAGCATTATATTTCTGTCATAACTTCAGACTGCACGAGTTACATACTTATTTTCTATCTAATTTTTATGTTTGAGTTTGGTATTTAATCTATGACTTGTAGCTCAAAGTGTATACTTACAGTATAATGCTGTACTGTATGTTAGATTTCCATTAAGAGTGTGAATAAGAGGAGGAACATCAGCGCTCTGTACTATTGTGAAATTCAGAACAAGCTTTAAATACATGAAATGGGCCTGGACGTCATCAAAAGCAGACTGTAATATGGTGAAAGCCTTTTTTTTGCCGCAGAACTGATGCCATCACAATTGCACATTGCAGTTTTCATTTGGAAATTATGTACGTAAGCAGCAGGGGGGGCAATGCTGATTCTTATTGGACCCTTCATGAACCATCCGGGAAATCGATGTAAAACCATCGAACCATCTGAACTTTACCAGAATATGATTTGAAAAAGTTAAAAACAGAATCATCAAGACCAATAGGAAGCAGCTCATTTATTAAACATTATCAACAGCATTTATAGCATTTTGCAGATCTACAAAGACTACGGCACAGTGTGGCTTTTTCATCTACTGACTACAGCTAGAAGAGTTATTGTACAATGACTAAGTGTCTGGACCTCTGTAGATGAAGGACAGTATTTTGAGTGCACCTGTTGTGAGTTCACCAGTGACTCTGCAGTTTTGTACAGCTAGAGCAGTTTGGATACGGACAATAGTTGTTTAGGATGCAAACATTTCCACCTTTGTGTTACTTACTACTGTACCTATGCATGGAAACTGGCATAAATGATGTTAGACAAAGATCATGGTCATGCATAAAAACAAACATAAGCTATGAGTAAAAAATGGGTTGAAAAGCATTGAAAAGTTGAAAATGGGTGAGTTAGGAAACTAATTGACTTGGTAAAGGTTAGAAAAATCTTGTTTTGACAGAAATCCAGTGGTATCTATAGGTCAACACATGAACACCCAAACAAAGTAAAGCATACATGTAACATGTCTAGTTGTACTGCTTTACACTGGAGTACACACATTCATCCCTGGTGTTGTTCCTCTGTCTTCTTGATCTGTTGGGCAGGTTGACATTTAAAGCAGCATAATGGAGGTTGTCTTCATTTCTGTGACCCTGCTAACATGATATGTACAAGTCAATTAGGATATCGGTCCTGACAGAAATTTTGTTGGTTGATGTGCAATAAAAAATAATCAGTGGATTATGAAGGTAAATTTCACCTCTGCATTTGCTGTGGAGGGAGCTGATAAATTTGCTTGGCAGTCTAGTTGTGAAACACAAAAAACTGTTTTATTAAAAAGTTATATTTATTGAATACATGCTGTCAGTCAAAAAAGTACCAGTTACCTGTACATTGGCACTTGTTTCTCTTGATCATCTTGTACAATGAGAACGCCAGTAAAACAACCAGGATGGTGGTGAATGTCAAAGCTCCGCTCAAGAAATACACCAAGAAAAGAGAGTCCACCTCATCTATAGATGAACCTTCAGAGACATTACAGAGCTTTCATGATTGACATCAAATTTGATTAACATGTATCCATCACTATTTAACAAATGAGACAAGCTTTTTTAGAAAAGTTACTTACCTTCAGAGTCCAGCTTGGTCCCGTTTCCAAACACTATGTGTCCACATGAGGCAACAGCACAGTAGTAGGTCACAGCATGAGAAAGATTCAGGCTCTTCATCGTCAAGTTGTAGACACAGGTGCGTGTTTGTGTGTTGGGTTTCCTCTCACACTGATCATTCCTGCCTCCATGGGTGTAAATGAGTCCTGGATGAGATTCTTCAGAGTGTTTGAACCAGTAAACACTGTGTTCTCCATCACAGGTCCCAGTGTGTACTGTACAGTTCAGAGTCACAGAGCCTCCTGGCTGGATGGTCTCAGATGCTGACTGATGGACCAAAGCTGGGATGTTCAGACCTGAATCCTTTACACTGACAGTAATTCCCTTGCAGAATTCAAATATATCTGATGAGCTACTTGCACAGTAGTAGATAGCTGAGTCTGATGTGCGTAAATCTGATATCGTCAAGTGGTTTTTACCATTTCCAGTATCCAGTATGAAGCGTGGATTGTTCTTAAAGTTATTATGAAAATTGCCACTTATATGATAAATGTAGAATGATGAGATGAGTCTTGGTTCCTGTCCCAGAGTTTGTTTATACCAGTAAAGCATTGTAGCAGTATATCCTAAATAAAAACATTGTAAAGTCAACTCCTCTCCTGTGTTAACTGATAAAAAACCACTCTCCTGAACAACGGATGATTTCAGTTCAGTCACCTGAGCTGAAGTGACATAAGAGACAAAGCAAAGCCATGGTTACATTAATGTGACAGGATTCATTATAAATCTTTGCATTAGACATATTAGAAACATTTCTATGAGGAGTGAAGATAAAAGATAAAAACTGGAGCCATAAATACAGAGAACTCACCCGTTATCCCCAAGAACAAACACGTCAGATAGAAGACAAACTTGGTCGATGTCATTGTGTTCAAATCCGTGTGTCAAATGAAATAATACTGACAGTGTCTCCACGCTTCACAGACAAGAATGTGTCTGATTGGTCAGCCATAAATAACTATGACATGTATATAGGAAACAAGGTCACATGTGCACAGCCACCTTTGATGTGAAGTTTGGTTTTTGTGAAGATTCACACAGTGAGAGATGGCTGCTATCATATCAAACATGAATCTAATACATGATTTTGAGCGGATCATTATTGTTGATCCCCCAAAATGATATCAAACGTATTATTTCAAGCTGTAGTTCAGAAACCAACTCTGTATTTTGTGCCGCTTTGAACAGACACATTCTTATTTTTGAAAGATTTCAAGCCACCACACCTCCATACAAACAGTTAAAACCTTTAAGAGGAGGAGTCTAAGTATTGTTCTTAAATAACAGTTTTTTCAACCCAAGAAAAACATTATATATATATATATATATATATATATATATATATATATATATATATATATATGTGTGTGTGTGTGTGTGTATATATATATACATATATATGTTACTATCATTCTATATCCTTCTATCTAGGACTTAAAACCACAGGTCTGTATGTTTAAGTGGCTTAAGGTTCATTAGTGTGACAGTTTAAACAGGTTTACACCAAAACCACAATAAACACTGCACTGACAAGAGATACACTGCAAGACTAAAGCCTAATTTACACAGGGGACGTAAGCGCCGCGGAACGGCTGCGCCGCGGAACGGCTCCATCCTCTGCCCGGCGTCAACTCACACCGGGCGCGTAACGGCAGCCATATTCACGCGAAATCACGAGATCACGCGATAATCCTGAACGTACGCGAAACCGCGAGATCCCGTGATAAACTGTGGAAACAACAACAACAAACAGCTTACTTTGCTTCTCTGACGTGGAAGAGATTATAATAAGGATCTGTTGTGTCATAAATTATTGTGTGTTGTTCCACTTCAACAATTACTCTGTCGTTGTCCATGTTGAGACCCTTTGATCGATTGACTGCTGACCTGGTGCCATCGGTCATGGCGTAATGTTGATGTGACGTTGTGATAGGCTACATGAACTGCATATTGTGTTTTATTTTGAAAGGGGGCGGAAGTGTATTACTTTGATTCTGTGTCGGATTTCCTGTCTGGTGCAATCTGCTCTGTTGAGCTTGACGCGAATCAGCAACGGCTCCGTCAAAAATTGAAGTGCTACGGAATGCTCGCGCTGCAGAGCGGAGAGCCGCTGCTGGGACGCTGCTGAGACGTTACCCGGTGGGAATGGTTCCTAACGTCCGGTTCCGGAACCGTTAAGAAGATGTTTGAATTTTGAATCTTTTTTTCGGTTCCTAAATGCCTGCACTAGTTTGTTTTCGGGGTTTGTTTTACTCCGCCCGGCGTGCTTCCGTGCTCCGTTTGTTTTCGGGGTTTGTTTTACTCCGCCTGGCGTGCTGCCGTGCTCCGTTTGTTTTTGGGGTTTGTTTTACTCCTAAACATCACTTGTCTGAACATGGACTGCAAATGCCGCTCGAAAGTCTGGCTAAGTCTAAATAAAAATGGCCTGTGTAAAGGCTTTTTCAAATGAAAAAAATTCCCTTGTTTTTTTTTTTTTCTCTCCTGCACCTCAAAGAATCGGAATCGAGAATCGTTTAGAACAGGAATCGATATTGAGAATCCGAATTGGAATCGTTAAAATCCAAACGATGCCCAACACTAATTGCCAAAAGTATTCGCTCACCTGCCTTGACTCGCATATGAACTTAAGTGACATCCCATTCTTAATCCATAGGGTTTAATATGACGTCGGTCCACCCTTTGCAGCTATAACAGCTTCAACTCTTGTGGGAAGGCTGTCCACAAGGTTTGGGAGTGTGTTTATGGGAATTTTTGACCATTCTTCCAGAAGCGCATTTGTGAGGTCACACACCGATGTTGTACGAGAAGGCCTGGCTCTCTCTGGTCTCTGCTCTAATTCATCCCAAAGGTGTTCTATCGGGTTGAGGTCAGGACTCTGTGCAGGCCAGTCAAGTTCATCCACACCAAACTCTGATCCATGTCTTTATGGACCTTGCTTTGTGCACTGGTGCACAGTCATGTTGGAAGAGGAAGGGGCCATCTCAAAACTGTTCCCACAAAGTTGGGAGCATGGAATTGTCCAAAATCTCTTGGTATGCTGAAGCATTCAGAGTTCCTTTCACTGGAACTAAGGGGCCAGGCCCATCTCCTGAAAAACAACCCCACACCATAATCCCCCTTCCACCAAACTTTACACTTGGCACAATGCAGTCAGACAGGTACCGTTCTCCTGGCAACTGCCAAACCCAGACTCATCCATCAGATTGCCAGATGGAGAAGTGCGATTCGTCACTCCAGAGAACGCGTCTCCACTGCTCTAGAGTCCAGTGGCGGCATGCTTTACACCACTGCATGTGACGCTTTGCATTGCACTTGGTGATGTATGGCTTGGATGCAGCTGCTCAGCCATGGAAACCCATTCCATGAAGCTCTCTACGCACTGTTCTTGGGCTAATCTGAAGGCCACGTGAAGTTAGGTCTGTAGCGATTGACTCTGCAGAAAGTTGGCGACCTCTGCGCAGTATGCGCTTCAGCACTGTTGTGTCTGTGTCTGATTGGTCAGCCATAAATAACTATGACATGTATATAGGAAACATGGTCACATGCTCACTGCCACCTTTGATGTGAAGTTTGGTTTTTGGGAAGATTCACAGTGAGAGATGGCTGCCATCACATCAAACATGAATCAAATACATGATTTTGAGCAGATCATTATTGTTGATCCCCGAAAATGATATCAAACGTATTATTTCAAGCTGTAGTCCAGAAACCAGCTTTGTTATTTTTTGCTGCATTAAACAGAATAATTTTAAAATTTAAAAGGTGTCAAACCACCACACAAACAATTAAATATCTTTAAGGAGAAGAGTCTAAATGTTGTTCTTAAATAGATCTTTTTCATAAAAACAACCTGAGAAAAGTATTTTCTATGGTGCTTTCCTTCTAAGACTTTCTAAGAAGTATTAGTGTATGTTTAAGTGGACCAAGTGTGAGAGTTCAAACAGTTTTACACCAAAACCACAATAAACACTACACTGACAAGACATACACTGCGACAAGACTAAGAATCTGCTAACAGCTCTTTGAGGTTGTGCTTTGAGCTACATGCTAACATCATCATGCTAACGTGTCCAAAATGGCAATGCTGGTGTTCAGCAGGTATAATGTAACAAATCTACCTTAGTACAGTGTGTTAGCATGACAACAGCAAATAACAATGACATATAAAATAGTTAGTCAAGACTCAAGTCAAGTTTACTTTTCCAAGACAGTCCCTGAGAATAAATTACATACACCAAACAGAACAGACACTACATTAGAGACACTTGCACAATCCAATGGGATACAGCCCACCTCCCACTTTGAACTATCACGTTTTTTTTGTTTGTTTTCAAAAGGGAACTAAGATCTGTTTTGATAAGTATGTGTAACGGCCAACCATTTTGTGTCATACGTTTGTGTTCTGAACCCGAGTGTGACCTCCTGTCATTGTGAGGATCTTTGTCCAAGAAGCAATGGACCACAGTTGATTCCAATCCCAGGTGATCAGGGTGTGGCCTATTTGAGACCCAGTTCCAGCCTGTCTAAGGTGTAGGGAGCTACACTCTAAACAGGAACATAACAGTATCCAATCTGAGTTTGGTCCTTAATAGGGATGCATGATATATCGGCATTAATATCGGTATCAGCCGATGTTTCGTCATTTTTTTCACATATTGGCGTCGGTCCAGTGAGTAAAACTGGGCCGATATTAACAACCGATGTTTATATCCGTCTAGTTGCTGTTTGTGTATGTGTGTTGGGAGAGGGAGGGGGATTTGGCCATGCAGTATTTGTTTGGGCACGTGACAGTGTCAGTGACACAAACACAGCACAGGATTATGGGGTGTAACACCCAAACCCCACCGGGCTAGTCTGCGGTGCATTGCGTGAGCGTCGCATCATCGTGAGTAATACGCGGCCATTCTAGTCAATGTATCAAACCCCATCGGCTCCACCGTGGTCCTTTTCAGACGCATCCCAGAAGCGTCTCTACGCTCGGCTATACGTGAATTACGTGTCTGTTCTATTTTTGACACTTGACGCGAGCAGCATGCGTCAATTTACACAGACCACCTCGAGCGGGTGGAAGCCAGGCACAGAAAAAGCAAAGAGAATCTGGTGGATTTTCAAAATAAAATACCCTGTGCAAACTGCCGGTTGTAAAAACAGACTTGTGTTTTATGGTAGCCCTGTAACCTTGTTATTTGGAAGTAAAACACATTTTGAAAATAAAGGAAGACTTTCAAAAATCCAGTTTGCATGATTTTCAGTCTGTACAAAATTTTATCATCTCAGAAAGTTTATTTCTTTTTTAACATATATCGATATCTGTAAGTATTGGTTATCGGCCATAACAGCAATATTAATATTGGATATTGGTATCGGCCAAAATTTTCATATCTGTGAACCCCTAGTCCTTAACATACAGGATGACTTGTACCTCAAACTGCTATCTAAGCAATTACTTATAATGCTGCACTGTATCTGTTAGATTTCCATTAAGAGTGTGAGTAAGAAGAAGAACATCAACGCTCTGGACTCTTGTGACATGCATACATTTTATGACTTTGGAGTTATAACAAGCTTTAAATTCATAAAATGGGTCTGGACATCATGAAAAGCAGACTGTAAAATAGTGAAGGCCTGGTATGCGGTAGAACTGATGCCATATTTTGATCGCAATTTTCATTTGGAAATCATGTACAGTACGTAGTAAGCAGAAGGAGGGGATGTTGCTGATTCTTTTACCAGAATATGATTTGAAAAAGGTAAAAACAGAATCATCAAGACCAGTGGAAAGCAGCTCATTTAATAAAATATTATCATCAACAGCATTCAAATCATTGTACACATCTTCAGAGAGTGCAACACTACGTTGCTTTATAACAATGTCATCCATAACATACAGCTGGGACAGTTATTGTAAAGTGACTAGATGTCTTGACCTCTGTGTTTGCATACAGACAATAGTTGTTTAGGGTGCAAGCGTTTCCACTTTTGTGTAAGAGAGTTAATTATTTTCTACTTTACCTGTGCATGAAAACTGTGGTATAATTAAGGTAAGACAAAGATCATGGTAATGCAAAACAAAAAATTAAGGTATAAGTAAAGAATGGTTTGGGTCAAGTAACAAATGAACTCGGATAAGGTTAGAAAAACCTTTTATGGATAAAGAATTCCAGTGTTACCTCCACAGTCATCCACCACCTCAATTACCACATCGTTCTTTCCACCTCTTAATGTCGGCTTAAATCATGGTGTGCACAATCTAAACATGATTCTGTGGAAGACTGGACTGCATCTTTTGATTACAAAGAAGATACTCAATATATCTCAAAATCTACAACAACATCAAACAAGAACATCCAATCAAATTGTCATTAGAAAAGTATAACTGTGTCATGTCCAGTTCTAGTGCTTTACACCAGAGTACACACATTCATCCCTGGTGTTGTTCCTCTGTCTTCTTGGTCTGTTGGGCAGGTTGACATTTAAAGCAGCATAATGGAGGTTGTCTTCATTTCTGTGACCCTGCTAACATGATATGTAGAAGTCAATTGGGATATGTCTGAACAGAAATTCTAAAAAATTTTTATAAAACAATTTATGTGAATTAAGACACTGTTTTAATTGTAATTAATGTATTATTAAGATAAATGTCACCTCTGCAATTCCTGTGGACGGAGCTGATAATCTGGCTTGACACTCTAGTTGTAAAAGACAAACAATCTGTTTAAAACGTTATAATAACAAAGACATGCTGTGAGACAAAAATAGTACCAGTTACCTGTACATTGGCACTTGTTTCTCTTGATCATCTTGTACAATGAGAACGTCAGTACAACAACCAGGATGGTGGTGAATGTCAAAGCTCCGCGCAAGAAATACACCAAGAAAAGAGAGTCCACCTCATCTGTAGATGATCCTTCAGAGACATTACAGAGCTTTCATGATTGACATCAGATTTGATTAACATGTATCCATCACTATTTAACAAATGAGACAAGCTTTTTGAGAAAAGTGACTTACCTTCAAAGTCCAGCTTGGTCCCGTTTCCAAACAGTATGTGTCCACATGAGGCAACAGCACAGTAGTAGGTCCCAGCATGAGAAAGATTCAGGCTCTTCATCGGCAAGTTGTAGACACAGGTGTGTGTTTGTGTGTTGGGTTTCCTCTCACACTGATCATTCCTGCCTCCATGGGTGTAAATGAGTCCCGGATGAGATTCTTCAGAGTCTTTGAACCAGTAAACACTGTGTTCTCCATCAAAGGTCCCAGTGTGTACTGTACAGTTCAGAGTCACAGAGCCTCCTGGCTGGATGGTCTCAGATTCCGACTCATGGATCACAGCTGGGATGTTCAAACCTGAATCCTTTACACTGACAGTAATGACCTCTGCAAATGTGAATTTTAATGACGAGGTATTTACACAATAGTAGGTAGCTGAGTCTAATGGGTGTAAATCAGAGATCTTCAAGTGGTTTTTACCATTTTCTGTGTCCAGTGTGAAGCGTGGATTGTTCTTGAATTCTTCATAAAACTTGCCTTTGTCATCATAACTGTAGAAAGAAGAGATGAACCTTGGTTTCTGTCCCAGAGATTGTTTATACCAGTAATGGTTTGTACCAGTATGGTTTTGTCTTTCATAAAAACAGTGCAAAGTCAACTCGTCTCCTGCGTTAACTGATAAAAAATCACTCTCCTGAAGAACGGATGATTGTAGTTCAGTCACCTGAGCTGAAGTGAAATAAGAGATGAGGTAAATCCACAGTTACTTTTTTGTGACCAAATTTAGTGTAAATTATTAAATTAGAAATATTAGAAATATTTCTATGAGGAGTGATAATACATCAAAAGGTAAAAACTGGAGCCATAAATACAGAGTACTCACCCATTATCCCCAAGAACAAACACGTCAGATAGAAGACAAACTTGGTCGATGTCATCGTGTTCAAATCCTTGTGTTGAATGAAATAATACTGACAGTGTCTCCACTCTTCACAGACAAGACTGTTTCTGATTGGTCAGCCATACATAACTATGACACGTGTATAGGAAACATGGTCACATGCTCACTGCCACCTTTGATGTGAAGTTTGGTTTTTGTGGAGATTCACACAGCAGATCATTATTGTTGATCCCAGAAAATGATATCAAACTTATTATTTCAAGCTGTAGTACAGAAACCAACTCTGTATTTTGTGCTGCTTTGAACAGATACATTCTTATCTTTAAAAGGTTTAAAGCCACCACACCTCCATACAAACAGTTAAAACCTTTAAGAGGAGGAGTCTAAGTATTGTTCTTGAAAGACTACTTAAAAAAAAAAAAAAAAAAAAAAACTTTTCACACCAAAACCACAATAAACATTACACTGACAGAGACACACTGCAACAAGACTAAGAGTGTACAGCCATGCTAACAGCTCTTTACATTGTTATATGCTAACATCAGCATGTTAACAGGTCCACAATGATAATATCAGAATGCTGGTGTTTAGCAGGTATAATGTCAGCAATGCCACCTCAGTTCTGTGTGTTAGCATGACGACAGCCAATTAAATTAGTTTAAATTAAATTTAGACATAAAGAAGTTATTCAAGCCTCAGTGAGATCATTAAAAAGGATGATCTGAGACTAAATGACATATACACAATGAGACCATTCAGTAACACATAGCAGTCACCACATTTACACAAAGACTAATTGAAACAGTAACAATTATCATTAAAAACATCAGTAAGTAAACTTTAATGTCCTTCAGAGTTTCTGACTTCAGTTCTTCTAGCTGCAGTGAGGTGTTCACCACCTGGTGAAAAACTGTGTGGGTAAATAGTTCAACAATTTACTTTAAATTTAACTCACTGCACAACTGCATGGAATTTATGGAGTCCATCTACACTCCATAATATTGTTAGATCTCCACACAAAAGGGCCAAGGCTGAAAACCAACATTGCTAACCTGTGACCTTTGACCCCACAGGCAGCACTGCATTAAAAACCAACGTGATTATATAAAGAATATTACTACATGGGCTCAGGAACACTTCTGAAAACCTTTATCGAATATAGAAAATAGCAGATCAACAACAGAGCTCGGTTCAGATGGAGAAAGTGGAAAGCTGTGCTGTGGGTTGACAAATCCACAGCACTAATTGTTTTTTTGAAATCATGGATGTTGGGCCCTCCAGGCTAAAGAGGAAAAGGACAAGTTCAAAAGCCGGCATCTGTGATGTATGAGGGTGTGTAACTTGCACATCTGTGAATGCTCCATTAATGCTGAAAAGAGAGGTGTGGGGATGACTCAGGAGAGCAGCGTTAGGTGACAGTCTTGAGCACACCTGTGACCAGTTTTCTAATCACTGTCCCTTTTTAAAACAGTAGCGAGTAGACGAGTGTGTTTTCTACCATATAAATAGACAGAAATACTGAAAAGGTCCCTGATCTGTGTTGTGTCCTTTGCTGAGTTACCCACTGAGTTTCAGTGATGTCCCTGAAACATTTCAGAGCTTTCATGATTGTCATCAAATTTAATTACCATGTATCCATCACAATATATCAAATGAGAGGAGCTTTCTGAAAAAAGTATAAGAATCATTTCCATGAAGAGTTTCTATAAACTAAAAGATACAAACTAGAACAACTCACCCATTTTCCCCAAGAACAAACACGTCAGAGAGAAGACAAACTTTGCAGGTATCATCCTGTTCCATTTCTTGTGTCGAATGAAATGGATCTCGATACTTTCTCCACTCTCCATAGACAAGGCTGTGTTTGATTGGTCAGCCATAAATAACTGACCTATATAGGAAACTTGGTCTCATGCTAACTGACACCTTTAATGTGAAGTTTGCTGATGACAGATTGCTGCCATTACATCAAACATGAATCAAATACTTTTTTGAGCAGATTATCATAGTTGATCCCCTACATCCTCTGCAGCCATGCTAACACCAGCATGCTAACATGTCCACAATGATAATGCTAGAATGCTGGTGTTAAGCAGGTATAATTTCAACAATGCCACCTTAGTTTAGTGTGTTATCATGACAACAGCAATTACAACTGAAAAATAAAAGTACTTAGTGAAGACTCAATGAGATCAAGATAAATTTTACAAGAGAAATCAAGAACAACTTACATTTATAGACAACAAGACCATTTAGTCACACAAAGCAGTCAACACACGCACTCATGTAACGACTAATGAAAACAGTAACAATTATGATTAAAAACATCAGCAAGTGAAATATGAATGTCTCTCTGTGTCTTTGACTTTAGTATTTACACTTTATTCCAGCATTGAGTTATGTTGGTGCGATGAATTGGCTGTCACTACTATTGAAGATAAACATAAATAGTGACTTTAATTAATACTAAAGTACCTCAGACCTCAGGGCACCACGGTTAAATATGTGGAAATGATCAAATGAATTCATTAATTTTAATCACAGCAAGAAAACAAGAAAAACAAGAAAATAAAAGCATATGGACACAATATGATCTGACGACATGAGCATGTGTGCGTGAGTGTGTGAGGGCGTGCACATTCGGGTGCGCACCACCAAGAATGTTTGCGTGTCACTGATCTACACACAATGTTCAGAGTTCATGAGCATGAAACACGTGTTAATCAGAGACAAAATATCATGTGGAGCGGGAGCTTCAAGTTTCCTCTCCACCTGTGTGGTTGTGGTTAAGGCCAATAAAAGTGTGTGTATGCGTGGGTGATCTGAAGAGTTAGTTAGTTTATGCCTATGTGAAGCAAGCCTAACTAATATCTAGTTAGCTATTTGTTATAAAACCTGAGTTTACTAACATCAGGTTAACCACATAAATGATCACAACACATCAGCAGCTATACACAGATTAACTAGAGTTACTCTGTCCTGTGGTTAGTCACAAATTGGCTGTTAAGGCAAACAAAAGAGTTTGAAGTTTGGCTTCAAAGGCCTCAACAGAAAAGAAGGACAATATTCCTGACCAAAGGGGCATGATGGGAAAAGTCCCTGCAGTCAGCTGACCTCTCTTTAAAATCTGGGGATACATCAGATCCCAGTACTCTGAGAGCAGACAGTCCAGGATACATAAGGTTTAATGAGACAGAGGTATAAGAAGAGGCAGGCCCACTTCAAGTTTGTAATTCATCAGCAGGAGTAGAGAGGTGATGTTAACCACATAGAAGTACTTCTGTATTAACAACGCACGGACAAATTGTTGGAACCTCAAAGTGCTCCAAAGTTTGATTATGTTTATTTGATCATTAATGGCAAAATATTACACACACAGAAACACATGACACATATGAAGCTGAGCTTCTAAATATAGTGGTCAAGTTGCATTTTTTTCCCATTCATAAGTACAAGAAATGAACCAGTTAAGTCAGATGTATGGTTCATACGTCAGAGACAAAGTCAGACAAAAACAGTTTAGTAAATATACATCAGCAAAGCACAGAGTTATTTAATTTTGTCTGCAAGGCACAAGCAATAAAAGCATGTTGAGTTCAAACTTCACTCTAAATCTATGTTACACCTGAAAAGAGACACAAAGAAAATCCTGTCTCACTCAAAAACAAAGAATTCAAGTTCTACTGCTTTACACTGTAGTACACACACTCACTCCAGGTTTGATCCCTCTGTGTTCTTGATCTCTTGGAGAGGTTGACACTGAAGGCAGCATAATAGAGGTTGTCTACGTTTTGGTAATCCTAGTAACAAAATATACATCACGTATAATTATTTTATTCTTCAAGAAATGAAAAGTATATCCATAAAACATTCAACAAAATGTCTGAATGGCAATTCAACAGTTAGTTTACTGTCAGCAGCTTTTACTCACCTCTGCATTTTCTGTGGAGGGAGCTGAACATCTTGTTTGAGACTCTGGTTATGAAACAGAAAAAAAGCTCTTCATTCAGAAGTCATGTTCAGTGAATATAAACTGTGACATACAAACTAGCAGTTACCTGAAGATCGGCAGCTGTTTGTCTTGTTCATCATGCAGACTGAGAAAGCCAGTAAAACAACCAGGATGGTGGTGAATGCTGAAAATCCCCTCCAGAAATACACCAAGTCAACCTCATCTGTAGATGAACCTTCAGAGACATTACAGAGCTTTCATGATTGACATTAAATTTGATTAACATGTATCCATCACTATTTAACAAATGAGACAAGCTTTTTGAGAAAAGTGACTTACCTTCAAAGTCCAGCTTGGTCCCGTTTCCAAACAGTATGTGTCCACATGAGGCAACAGCACAGTAGTAGGTCCCAGCATGAGAAAGATTCAGGCTCTTCATCGGCAAGTTGTAGACACAGGTGTGTGTTTGTGTGTTGGGTTTCCTCTCACATGAATCATTCCTGCCTCCATGGGTGTAAATGAGTCCTGGATGAGATTCTTCAGAGTCTTTGAACCAGTAAACACTGTGTTCTCCATCACAGGTCCCAGTATGTACTGTACAGTTCAGAGTCACAGAGCCTCCTGGCTGGATGGTCTCAGATGCTGACTGATGGACCGAAGCTGGGATGTTCAAACCTGAATACTTTACACTGACAGTAATGACTTCTGCAAATGTGAATTTTACTGACGAGGTATTTACACAATAGTAGGTAGCTGAGTCTAACGGGTGTGAACCAGAGATCTTCAAGTGGTTTTTACCATTTCCTGTGTCCATTGTGAAGCGTGGATTGTTCTTGAATTCTTCATAAAATTCGCAGTTGTCATCATGAGTGTAGAAAGAAGAGATGAGCCTTGGTTTCTGTCCCAGAGATTGTTTATACCAGTAATGGTATGTACCAGTATGGGTTTGTCCTTCATAAAAACATTGTAAAGTCAACTCGTCTCCTGCGTTAACTGATAAAAAATCACTCTCCTGAAGAACGGATGATTTCAGTTCAGTCACCTGAGCTGAAGTGAAATAAGAGACAAAGCAAATCCACAGTTATTTTTATGTGACCGAATTTAGTGTAAATCATTAAATTAGAAATATTAGAAATATTTCTATGAGGAGTGATCATACATCAAAAGATAAAAACTGGAGCCATAAATACAGAAAACTCACCCATTATCCCCAAGAACAAACACGTCAGATAGAAGACAAACTTGGTCGATGTCATCGTGTTCAAATCCTTGTGTTGAATGAAATAATACTGACAGTGTCTCCACTCTTCACAGACAAGACTGTGTCTTATTGGTCAGCCATAAATAACTATGACATGTATATAGGAAACAAGGTCACATGCGCACTGCCACCTTTGATGTGAAGTTTGGTTTTTGTGGAGATTCACACAGTGAGCGATGGCTGCCATCACATCAAACATGAATCTAATACATGATTTTGAACAGATCATTATTGTTGATCCCCGAAAATGATATCAAACTTATTATTTCAAGCTGTAGTCCAGAAACCAACTCTGTATTTTGTGCTGCTTTGAACAGACACATTCTTATTTTTGAAAGGTTTCAAGCCACCACACCTCCATACAAACAGTTAAAACCTTTAAGAGGAGGAGTCTAAGTATTGTTCTTAAATAACAGTTTTTTCAACCCAAGAAAAAACATTTAACATATATATATATATATATATGTATGTTACCATCCTTCTATGTAGGACTTAAAACCACAGGTTTGTATGTTTAAGTGCCTTAAGGTTCATTAGTGTGATAGTTTAAACAGGTTTACACCAAAACCACAATAAACACTGCACTGACAGAGATACACTGCAACAAGACTAAGAATCTACAGCCATGTTAACAACTCTTTGAGGCTGTGCTTTGAGCTAGATACTCCAAGGTCTTTAGCAGCTATGACATTATCAATGCCCCCTCAGTTCAATGTGTTGATAACAGCCAATTCAAATTAAACGTAAAGAGGTCCCATGGACTTTGCATCCTCCATGCTAAAGAGGAAAAGGACCATCTAGACGAGGGCAAAGTTCAAAAGCCGACATCTGTGATGTATTGGGGTGTGTAACTTGCACATCTGTGAAGCCACCATAAATCATATCAAATAACATAGAGGTTTTGAACCAACATACGCTGCCATCCTGACGTCTTTCTCAGGGGCATCCCTGCTTCATCTGGAAAGACATGACAAGTCACATTCTGTATGTGATATAACAGTGTGGCTTCATAGTAAAAGAATGCAGGGACTAGACTGACCTACCTTCAGTTTAGACCTGTTTCCTACTAAAAATGTGTGACGCATTATGAAGCGCAAAATATGACAATGGAGACCCTGGCCTGCTTAAGAAATTACATTATTTATCCAGCAAGAATGGGAAATAATTTTGTACTGTATTCAAAGGAATGTACATCAAAAACGATTTGTAAATCATTGCATTCTGTTTTTATGTATGTTTTATACAGCATCCTAATTGTTTTGTAATATGGGTTTTATAATAATTGATCCCATAGACAATAACAAATGAGCCAATATAGCATCATATTTCTGTTTGACATAACTTCAGACTGCACCAGTTACATACTTATTAGTGTCTGACTCTGGAAAAGTGGAAAAATCAGTAAAATCTTTGAAACGATTGTATGTCCAAACGTTCTCTTTGACCAGTTGTTAAAAAGTACAATTTTCACACTAATTGACCGTTAAAGTGAACAAAAGAGTTTTCAGTTTGTTTTTAAGGCCTCAACAGAGTCACATTGTCTGATGTCAGTAGGGACAATATTCGTGAGCAATGGGGCATGATGGGAAAAGGCCCTGCAGTCAGCAGACCTTTCTTTAAACTCTGGGGACACATTGGGTCCCAGTACTCTGAGAACAAAGGACACAAGGTAATGTTCATATGGTTTAATGGGATCAGAGAGATAAGAAGAGGAGGGCATTTAAAGTTTGTAGTTCATCAGGAGGAAGTCCGATCTGACTTAAATACACAGCTAATAGAGTAAAGCTAATATTGATGATATACACTACATTGCCAAAAGTATTCGCTCACCTGCCTTGACTCGCATATGAACTTAAGTGACATCCCATTCTTAATCCATAGGGTTTAATATGACGTCGGTCCACCCTTTGCAGCTATAACAGCTTCAACTCTTGTGGGAAGGCTGTCCACAAGGTTTGGGAGTGTGTTTATGGGAATTTTTGACCATTCTTCCAGAAGCGCATTTGTGAGGTCACACACTGATGTTGGACGAGAAGGCCTGGCTCTCTCTGGTCTCTGCTCTAATTCATCCCAAAGGTGTTCTATCGGGTTGAGGTCAGGACTCTGTGCAGGCCAGTCAAGTTCATCCACACCAAACTCTGATCCATGTCTTTATGGACCTTGCTTTGTGCACTGGTGCACAGTCATGTTGGAAGAGGAAGGGGCCATCTCAAAACTGTTCCCGCAAAGTTGGGAGCATGGAATTGTCCAAAATCTCTTGGTATGCTGAAGCATTCAGAGTTCCTTTCACTGGAACTAAGGGGCCAAGCCTGAAAAACAACCCCACACCATAATCCCCCTTCCACCAAACTTTACACTTGGCACAATGCAGTCAGACAGGTACCATTCTCCTGGCAACCGCCAAACCCAGACTCATCCATCAGATTGCCAGATGGAGAAGTGCGATTCGTCACTCCAGAGAACGCGTCTCCACTGCTCTAGAGTCCAGTGGTGGCATGCTTTACACCACTGCATGTGACGCTTTGCATTGCACTTGGTGATGTATGGCTTGGATGCAGCTGCTCAGCCATGGAAACCCATTCCATGAAGCTCTCTACGCACTGTTCTTGGGCTAATCTGAAGGCCACGTGAAGTTTGGAGGTCTGTAGCGATTGACTCTGCAGAAAGTTGGCAACCTCTGCGCAGTATGCTCCTCAGCACTCTTGTGTCTGTGTCTGATTGGTCAGCCATAAATAACTATGACATGTATATAGGAAACATGGTCACATGCTCACTGCCACCTTTGATGTGAAGTTTGGTTTTTGGGAAGATTCACAGTGAGAGATGGCTGCCATCACATCAAACATGAATCAAATACATGATTTTGAGCAGATCATTATTGTTGATCCCCGAAAATGATGACGTATTATTTCAAGCTGTAGTCCAGAAACCAGCTTTGTTATTTTTTGCTGCATTAAACAGAAACATTTTAAAATTTAAAAGGTGTCAAACCACCACACAAACAATTAAATATCTTTAAGGAGAAGAGTCTAAATGTTGTTCTTAAATAGATCTTTTCCATAAAAACAACCTGAGAAAAGTATTTTCTATGGTGCTTTCCTTCTAAGACTTTCTAAGAAGTATTAGTGTGTGTTTAAGTGGACCAAGTGTGAGAGTTCAAACAGTTTTACACCAAAACCACAATAAATACTACACTGACAAAAGATACACTGCAACAAGACTAACAACCAACAGCCATGCTAACAGCTCTTTGAGGTTGTGCTTTGAGCTACGTGCTAACATCATCATGCTAACATGCCCAAAATGGCAATGCTGGTGTTCAGCAGGTATAATGTAACAAATCTACCTTAGTACAGTGTGTTTGCATGACAACAGCAAATTACAATTACATATAAAATAGTTAGTCAAGACTCAAGTCAAGTTTACTTTTCCAAGACAGTCCCTGAGAATAAATTACATACACCAAACAGAACAGACACTACATTAGGGACACTTGCACAATCCAATGGGATACAGCCCACCTCCCACTTTGAACTATCACATTTTTTTTCTGTTTTCAAAAGGGAACTAAGATCTGTTTTGGTAAGTATGTGTAACGGCCAACCATTTTGTGTCATACGTTTGTGTTCTGAACCCGAGTGTGACCTCCTGTCATTGTGAGGATCTTTGTCCAAGAAGCAATGGACCACAGTTGATTCCAATCCCAGGTGATCAGGGTGTGGCCTATTTGAGACCCAGTTCCAGCCTGTCTAAGGTGTAGGGAGCTACACTCTAAACAGGAACATAACAGTATCCAATCTGAGTTAGGTCCTTAATAGGGATGCACGATATATCAGCATTAATATCAGTATCAGCCAATGTTCGTCATTTTTTCACATATCGGCATCGGTCCGATGAGTAAAACTGGACCGATATTAACAACCGATGTTTATATCCGTGTAGTTGCTGTTTGTGTATGTGTGTTGGGAGAGGGAGGGGGATTTGGCCATGCAGTATTTGTTTGGGCACGTGACAGTGTCAGTGACGCAAACGCAGCACAGGATTATGGGGTGTAACACCCAAACCCCACCGGGCTAGTCTGCGGTGCATTGCGTGAGCGTCGCATCATCGTGAGTAATACACGGCCATTCTAGTCAATGTATCAAACCCCATCGGCTCCACCGTGGTCCTTTTCAGACGCATCCCAGAAGCGTCTCTACGCTCGGCTATGCGTGAATTACGCGTCTGTTCTATTTTTGACACTTGACGCGAGCAGCATGCGTCAATTTACACAGACCACCTCGAGCGGGCGGAAGCCAGGCACAGAAAAAGCAAAGAGAATCTGGTGGATTTTCAAAATAAAATACCCTGTGCAAACTGCCGGTCGTAAAAACAGACTTGTGTTTTATGGTAGCCCTGTAACCTTGTTATCTGGAAATAAAACACGTTTTGAAAATAAAGGAAGACTTTCAAAAATCCAGTTTGCATGATTTTCAGTATGTACAAAATTTTATCATCTCAGAAAGTTTATTTCTTTTTTAACATATATCGATATCTGTAAATATCGATTATCTGCCATAACAGCAATATTAATATCGGATATCAGTATCGGCCAAAATTTTCATATCGGTGCATCCCTAGTCCTTAACATACAGGATGACTTGTACCTCAAACTGCTATCTAAGCAAATGCTTATAATACTGCACTGTATCTGTTGAGTTCCATTAAGAGTGTGAGTAAGAGTAACATCAACGCTCTGGACTCTTGTGACATGCATACATTTTATGACTTTGGAGTTATAACAAGCTTTAAATTCATAAAATGGGTCTGGACATCATGAAAAGCAGACTGTAAAATAGTGAAGGCCTGTTATGCGGTAGAACTGATGCCATATTTTGATCGCAATTTTCATTTGGAAATCATGTACAGTACGTATTAAGCAGAAGGAGGGGATGTTGCTGATTCTTTTACCAGAATATGATTTGAAAAAGGTAAAAACAGAATCATCAAGACCAATGGAAAGCAGCTCATTTAATATAATATTATCATCAACAGCATTCAAATCTTCAAAGAGTGCAGCACTATGTTGCTTTATAACAATGTCATCCACAACATACAGCTAGAACAGTTATTGTAAAGTGACTAGATGTCTTGACCTCTGTGTTTGCATACAGACAATAGTTGTTTAGGGTGCAAGCGTTTCCACTTTTGTGTAAGAGAGTTAATTATTTTCTACTTTACCTGTGCATGAAAACTGTGGTATAATTAAGGTAAGACAAAGATCATGGTCATGCAAAACAAAAAATTAAGGTATAAGTAAAGAATGGGTAGGGTCAAGCAACAAATTAACTCGATTAAGGTTAGAAAACCTTTTATGGATAAAGAAAATCAGTGTTACCTACAGGTCAACAATGAGATGTAAAATGTGGTCATTTCACTCCACAGTCATCCACCACCTCAACTACCACATTCTTTCCACCTCTTAATGTCGGCTTAAATCATGGTGTGCACAATCTAAACATAATTCCGTGGAAGACTGGACTGCATCTTTTGATTACAAAGAAGATACTCAATATATCTCAAAATCTACAACAACATCAAACAAGAACATCCAATCAAATTTTCATTAGAAAAGTATAAATGTGTCATGTCCAGTTCTAGTGCTTTACACCGGAGTACACACATTCATCCCTGGTGTTGTTCCTTTGTCTTCTTGGTCTGTTGGGCAGGTTGACATTTAAAGCAGCATAATGGAGGTTGTCTTCATTTCTGTGACCCTAGTAACATGATATGTAGAAGTCAGTTGGGATATGTCTGAACAGAAATTCTAAAAATTATCTATAAAACAATTTATGTGAATTAAGACACTATTTTAATTGTAATTAATGTATTATTAAGATAAATGTCACCTCTGCAATTCCTGTGGACGGAGCTGATAATCTGGCTTGACACTCTAGTTGTAAAAGACAAACAATCTGTTTAAAACGGTATAATAACAAAGACATGCTGTGAGACAAAAATAGTACCAGTTACCTGTACATTGGCACTTGTTTCTCTTGATCATCTTGTACAATGAGAACGCCAGTAAAACAACCAGGATGGTGGTGAATGTCAAAGCTCCGCTCAAGAAATACACCAAGAAAAGAGAGTCCACCTCATCTGTAGATGAACCTTCAGAGACATTACAGAGCTTTTATGATTGACATTAAATTTGATTAACATGTATCCATCACTATTTAACAAATGAGACAAGCTTTTTGAGAAAAGTGACTTACCTTCAAAGTCCAGCTTGGTCCCGTTTCCAAACAGTATGTGTCCACATGAGGCAACAGCACAGTAGTAGGTCCCAGCATGAGAAAGATTCAGGCTCTTCATCAGTAAGTTGTAGACACAGGTGTGTGTTTGTGTGTTGGGTTTCCTCTCACACTGATCATTCCTGCCTCCATGGGTGTAAATGAGTCCCGGATGAGATTCTTCAGAGTCTTTGAACCAGTAAACACTGTGTTCTCCATCACAGGTCCCAGTGTGTACTGTACAGTTCAGAGTCACAGAGCCTCCTGGCTGGATGGTCTCAGATTCTGACTCATGGATCACAGCTGGGATGTTCAGACCTGAACCCTTTACACTGACAGTAATGACCTCTGCAAATGTGAATTTTACTGACAAGGTATTTACACAATAGTAGGTAGCTGAGTCTGACGTGTGTAAATCTGAGATCTTCAAGTGGTTTTTACCATTTTCTGTGTCCATTGTGAAGCGTGGATTGTTCTTGAATCCTTCATGAAACTTGCCTTTGTCATCATAAATGTAGAAAGAAGAGATGAGCCTTGGTTTCTGTCCCAGAGATTGTTTATACCAGTAATGGTTTGTACCAGTATGGGTTTGTCCTTCATAAAAACATTGTAAAGTCAACTCATCTCCTGCGTTAACTGATAAAAAATTCTTCTCCTGAAGAACGGATGATTTCAGTTCAGTCACCTGAGCTGAAGTGAAATAAGAGATGAGGTAAATCCACAGTTACTTTTATGACCAAATTTAGTGTAAATTATTAAATTAGAAATATTAGAAATATTTCTATGAGGAGTGATAATACATCAAAAGATAAAAACTGGAGCCGTAAATACAGAGAACTCACCCATTATCCCCAAGAACAAACACGTCAGATAGAAGACAAACTTGGTCGATGTCATCGTGTTCAAATCCTTGTGTTGAATGAAATAATACTGACAGTGTCTCCACTCTTCACAGACAAGACTGTGTCTGATTGGTCAGCCATAAATAACTATGACACATGTATAGGAAACATGGTCACATGCTCACTGCCACCTTTGATGTGAAGTTTGGTTTTTGTGGAGATTCACACAGCAGATCATTATTGTTGATCCCAGAAAATGATATCAAACTTATTATTTCAAGCTGTAGTCCAGAAACCAACTCTGTATTTTGTGCTGCTTTGAACAGACACATTCTTATTTTTGAAAGGTTTAAAGCCACCACACCTCCATACAAACAGTTAAAACCTTTAAGAGGAGGAGTCTAAGTATTGTTCTTGAAAGACTACTTAAAAAAAAAAAAAAAAAAAAACTTTTAACACCAAAACCACAATAAACATTGCACTGACAGAGATACACTGCAACAAGACTAAGAGTGCACAGCCATGATAACAGCTCTTTACATTGTTATATGCTAACATCAGCATGCTAACAGGTCCACAATGGTAATGCTAGAATGCTGGTGTTTAGCAGGTATAATGTCAGCAATGCCACCTCAGTTCTGTGTGTTAGCATGACGACAGCCAATTAAATTAGTTTAAATTAAATTTAGACATAAAGAAGTTATTCAAGCCTCAGTGAGATCATTAAAAAGTATGATCTGAGAATAAATGACACAATGAGACCATTCAGTAACACATAGCAGTCACCACATTTACACAAAGACTAATTGAAACAGTAACAATTATCATTCAAAACATCAGTCAGTAAACTTTAATGTCCTTCAGAGTTTCTGACTTCAGTTCTTCTAGCTGCAGTGAGGTGTTCACCACCTGGTGAAAAACTGTGTGGGTAAATAGTTCAACAATTTACTTTAAATTTAACTCACTGCACAACTGCATGGAATTCATGGAGTTCATCTACACTCCATAATATTGTCAGATCTCCACACAAAAGGGCCAAGGCTGAAAACCAACATTGCTAACCTGTGACCTTTGACCCCACAGGCAGCACTGCATTAAAAACCAACGTGATTATATAAAGAATATTACTACATGGGCTCAGGAACACTTCTGAAAACCTTTATCGAATATAGAAAATAGCAGATCAACAACAGAGCTCGGTTCAGATGGAGAAAGTGGAAAGGTGTGCTGTGGATTGACAAGTCCACAGTACTAATTGTATTTTTGAAATCATGGATGTTGGGCCCTCCAGGCTAAAGAGGAAAGGGACAAGTTCAAAAGCCGGCATCTGTGATGTATGAGGGTGTGTAACTTGCACATCTGTGAATGCTCCATTAATGCTGAAAAGAGAGGTGTGGGGATGGCTCAGGAGAGCATCGTTAGGTGACAGTGTTTAGCACACCTGTAAGCAGCTGGCTAATCACCGTCCCTTTTTAAAACAGTAGCGAGTAGGCGAGTGTGTTCTCTACCGAATATATATACAGAAATACTGAAAAGGTCCCTGATCTGTGTTGTGTCCTTTGCTGAGTTACCCACTGAGTTTCAGTGATGTCCCTGAAACATTTCAGAGCTTTCATGATTGTCATGAAATTTGATTACCATGTATCCATCACAATATATCAAATGAGACAAGCTTTTTGAGAAAAGTATAATAATCATTTCCATGAAGAGTTTCTATAAACTAAAAGATACAAACTAGAAGAACTCACCCATTTTCCCCAAGAACAAACACGTCAGAGAGAAGACAAACATTGCAGATATCATCCTGTTCATCCATTTCTTGTGTAGAATGAAATGGATCTCGATATTTTCTCCACTCTTCATAGACAAGGCTGTTTGATTGGTCAGCCATAAATAACTCACCTATATAGGAAACATGGTCTCATGCTAACTGACAATTTTAATGTGAAGTTTGCTGATGACAGATTGCTGCCATTACATCAAACATGAATCAAATACTTTTTTGAGCAGATTATCAGAGTTGATCCCCTACATCCTCTACAGCCATGCTAACACCAGCATGCTAACATGTCCACAATGATAATGCTAGAATGCTGGTGTTTAGCAGGTATAATGTCAACAATGCCACCTTAGTTTAGTGTGTTGCCATGACAACAGCAATTACAATTGAAAAATAAAAGTACTTAGTGAAGACTCAATGAGATCAAGATAAATTTTACAAGAGAAATCTAAGAAGAACTTACATTTATAGACAACAAGACCATTTAGTCACACAAAGCAGTCAACACACACACTCATGTAACGACTAATTAAAACAGCAACAATTATGATTAAAAACATCAGCAAGTGAAATATGAATGTCTCTCTGTGTCTTTGACTTTAGTATCTTTATTCCAGCATTTAGGTGTTAACCACTTTCTAAAAAACTGCATATAGTCGGCAAACACTCTAACAGTTTATGAACAACATTCTTCAATGCACAATTGCATGGAATACAGGGATTTTACAATCTCCTATACATACTATCATTAAAAGATCTCCACACAAAAGGAGTGAGACTGAAATCCAACATTGTTTTCCCACAACTGTTGACCCCCTCAGGCAGCACTGCATTAAAAAGCAACGTAATTATTTGAATGATATTACTACATGGGCTTAAAAACAGAGTTCATCTCTGCATCTACAAATGTAATTCAAGACTCCATGCAAAGAGAAAGACAGATCAACAACAGAGCTCATCTGAGATGGACTTTTTCTTTAAAAATCTTATTTTCAAACTGTAGTTCAGAAACCAACTCTATATTCTGTGCTGCACTGATTTTTTAAATTATATTTAAAAGGTATAAAAGTACCATACAAACAAGGGGACTGAACATAATTTTTACATGGCTAGTGTTGTGCATTCCAAATCGTTTAAAGGGGCACTGAGTTATGTTGGTGCGATGAATTGGCTGTCACTACTATTGAAGATAAACATAAATAGTGACTTTAATTAATACTAAAGTACCTCAGACCTCAGGGCACCACGGTTAAATATGTGGAAATGATCATATGAATTCATTACTTTCAGTCTCATAAAATACACTAAACTATTCATTTTGAATTCTGATGAATAATGAAATTTATTCTCCAACCAAAATGACCACATAAACAGCTCGTAGGTTGAAGTATTTGGAGTTGAGCATAGAAGAGGTTGGCAGCATTCCCTCTGCAACATTAAACAAACCAGCTTGTACGTACACAAGCATTTATTAATAAGAAAAGAAAAGCATATGGACACAATATGATCTGACGACCAGTGTTGCCACAGTACCTTGAAAAAGTAATCTGATTACTGATTACTCCTTTAAAATGTAATTTAGTTACTTTACTGATTACTTGATTTTAAAAGTAACTAAGTTAGATTACAAGTTACTTTATTAGTTACATTCAGCAGCTGCTCACAACACCCCCTGCCGCCTCAACATTAAAATGACAACCAGTCTAAGGGCAGCATTTCCTCTACAACATACTGCCCGACCAACTTCTTCAACTCTCCTCCGCTTAGTGGTTTTGCACCGAAGTCCAGCTTTTGTTTTTTGGGTGGTGGAGGACCTCCTGCATTAGTTGCAGCTCTCTGCTTTGCACCACCTGGTGGGACTTTCTCTGTAAGTTTGACTGTGCCGTGCTGCGACTCCAAATGTTTCTTCAAATTTGACGTAGTGTTTTTGAAGCTACATAACACTTTGTCGCCAGCACAGAGTGTACAACGAACCTTAATATTGTCATCTTTAGCTGACACAAACTCAAAATAGTGGCTGTATTTCCAGCTATAAAACGTGCATCTCTCTCATCCCTCCATTGTTGTTTACATTTGTGTCTCTGGCTGCTTGGTATGTATTACAGGTGAGTTGTCCTCATGCTGAAAACGTGACTTGTCGCATACGTGACATCACTCCCTGAGACGCAAGAAGAAAGCAAATATATTTTTTTACTAAGGAAAATGACAAAAATAGGAACACACAGTGACTTGGACAAGTAACTTTAATCTGATTACTGGTTTGGAAATAGTAGCGCGTTAGATTACTCGTTACTGAAAAAAGTGGTCATATTAGATTAACGCGTTACTAAGTAACAGGTTACCGGCATCACTGCTGACGACATGAGCATGTGTGCGTGAGTGTGTGAGGGCGTGCACGTTCGGGTGCGCACCACCAGGAATGTTTGTGTGTCACTGATCTACACACAATGTTCAGAGTTCATGAGCATGAAACACGTGTTAATCAGAGACAAAATATCATGTGGAGCGGGAGCTTCAAGTTTCCTCTCCACCTGTGTGGTTGTGGTTAAGGCCAACAAAAGTGTGTGTATGCGTGTGTGATCTGAAGAGTTAGTTAGTTTATGCCTGTGTGAAGCAAGACTTACTAATATCTAGTTACCTGTTTAACATAGAACCTGAGTTTACTAACATCAGGTTAACCACATAAATGATCACAACACATCAGCAGCTATACACACATTAACTAAAGTTTCTCTGCCCTGTGGTTAGTCACAAATTGGCTGTTAAGGAAAACAAAAGAGTTTGAAGTTTGGCTTCAATGGCCTCAACAGAAAAGAAGGACAATATTCCTGACCAAAGGGGCATATGGGAAAAGTCCCTGCAGTCAGCTGACCTCTCTTTAAAATCTGGGGATACATCGGGTCCCAGTACTCTGAGAGCAGAGAGTCCAGGATACATAAGGTTTAATGAGACAGAGATATAAGAAGAGGCAGGCCCACTTCAAGTTTGTAATTCATCAGCAGGAGTAGAGAGGTGATGTTAACCACATAGAAGTACTTCTGTATTAACAACGCACGGACAAATTGTTGGAACCTCAAAGTGCTCCAAAGTTTGATTATGTTTATTTGATCATTAATGGCAAAAAAATACACACACAGAAACACATGACACATATGAAGCTGAGCTTCTAAATATAGTGGTCAAGTTGCATTTTTTTCCCCATTCATAAGTACAAGAAATGAACCAGTTAAGTCAGATGTATGGTTCATACGTCAGAGACAAAGTCAGACAAAAACAGTTTCCTAAATATACATCAGCAAAGCACAGAGTTATTTAATTTTGTCTGCAAGCCACAAGCAATAAAACCATGTTGAGTTCAAACTTCACTCTAAATCTATGTTACACCTGAAAAGAGACACAAAGAAAATCCTGTCTCACTCACAAACAAAGAATTCTAGTTCTAGTTCTTTACACTGGAGTACACACATTCATCCCTGGTGTTGTTCCTCTGTCTTCTTGGTCTGTTGGGCAGGTTGACATTTAAAGCAGCATAATGGAGGTTGTCTTCATCTCTGTGACCCTGCTAACATGATATGTAGAAGTCAATTTGGGTATCGGTCCTGACAGAAATTTTGTTCTTTGATGTGCAATAAAAAGTAATCAGTGGATTATGAAGGTAAATTTCACCTCTGCATTTGCTGTGGAGGGAGCTGATGAATTTGCTTGGCAGTCTAGTTGTGAAACACAAAAAAATGTTTTATAAAAAGTTATATTTGTTGAATACATACTGTCAGGCACAAATAGTACCAGTTACCTGTACATTGGCACTTGTTTCTCTTGATCATCTTGTACAATGAGAACGCCAGTAAAACAACCAGGATGGTGGTGAATGTCAAAGCTCCGCTCAAGAAATACACCAAGAAAAGAGAGTCCACCTCATCTGTAGATGAACCTTCAGAGACATTACAGAGCTTTTATGATTGTCACCAAATTTCATTAACATGTATCCATCACTATTTAACAAATGAGACAAGCTTTTTGAGAAAAGTTACTTACCTTCAAAGTCCAGCTTGGTCCCGTTTCCAAACAGTATGTGTCCACATGAGGCAACAGCACAGTAGTAGGTCCCAGCATGAGAAAGATTCAGGCTCTTCATCGGCAAGTTGTAGACACAGGTGTGTGTTTGTGTGTTGGGTTTCCTCTCACACTGATCATTCCTGCCTCCATGGGTGTAAATGAGTCCTGGATGAGATTCTTCAGAGTGTTTGAACCAGTAAACACTGTGTTCTCCATCACAGGTCCCAGTGTGTACTGTACAGTTCAGAGTCACAGAGCCTCCTGGCTGGATGGTCTCAGATGCTGACTGATGGACCAAAGGTTGAATATCCAAACCTGAATCCTTTACACTGACAGTAATGCTCTCAAAAATGTCTGATATGTATCTATACCAATTAAAGCAGCTGTAAGTAGCTGAGTCTGAAATTTGTAAATCAGAGATCTTCAGGTGGTTTTTACCATTTCCTGTGTCCAGTTTGAAGCGTGCATTGTTTTTGAATTCATCATAAAACTTGCCTTTGTCATCACGAGGGTAGAAAGTAGATATGAGCTTTGGTTTCTGTCCCAGAGTTTGTTTATACCAGAAAAGCTTTGCAGCAGTATTGACTTTAAAAAAACAGTGTAAAGTCAACTTGTCTCCTGCGTTAACTGACAAAAAATCACTCTCCCGAAGAACGGATGAGGAAGATTTCAGTTCAGTCACCTGAGCTGAAGTGAAATAAGTAATTAGTTACTTTAACATGACACAATTTAGTGTAAATCATTACCTTAGAAATATTACAAATGTTTCAATGAGGAGTGATCATACATCAAAAGATAAAAACTGGAGCCATAAATACAGAAAACTCACCCATTATCCCCAAGAACAAACACGTCAGATAGAAGACAAACTTGGTCGATGTCATCGTGTTCAAATTCTTGTGTCGAATGAAATAATACTGACAGTGTCTCCACTCTTCACAGACAAGACTGTGTCTGATTGGACAGCCATAAATAACTATGACACGTATATAGGAAACATGATCACATGCTCACTGCCACCTTTGATGTGAAGTTTGGTTTTTGTGGAGATTCACACAGCAGATCATTATTGTTGATCCCAGAAAATGATATCAAACTTATTATTTCAAGCTGTAGTCCAGAAACCAACTCTGTATTTTGTGCTGCTGTGAACAGACACATTCTTATTTTTGAAAGGTTTAAAGCCACCACACCTCCATACAAACAGTTAAAACCTTTAAGAGGAGGAGTCTAAGTATTGTTCTTGAAAGACTACTTAAAAAAAAACAAAACAAAAAAAAAAAAAAAACTTTTAACACCAAAACCACAATAAACATTACACTGACAGAGATACACTACAACAAGACTAAGAGTGTACAGCCATGCTAACAGCTCTTTACTTTGTTATATGATAACATCAGCATGCTAACAGGTCCACAATGGTAATATCAGAATGCTGGTGTTTAGCAGGTATAATGTCAGTAATGCCACCTTAGTTGTGTGTTAGCATGACGACAGCCAATTAAATTAGTTTAAATTAAATTTAGACATAAAGAAGTTATTCAAGCCTCAGTGAGATCAACATCATTAAAAAGAACAATCTGAGAATAAATGACATATATACAATGAGACCATTCAGTAACACATAGCAGTCACCACATTCACACAAAGACTAATTGAAACAGTAACAATTATCATTAAAAACATCAGTCAGTAAACTTTAATGTCCTTCAGAGTTTTGACTTCAGTTCTTCTAGCTGCAGTGAGGTGTTCACCACCTGGTGAAACACTGTGTGGGTAAATAGTTCAACAATTTACTTTAAATTTAACTCACTGCACAACTGCATGGAATTCATGGAGTTCATCTACACTCCATAATATTGTTAGATCTCCACACAAAAGGGCCATGCTGAAAACCAACATTGCTAACCTGTGACCTTTGACCCCACAGGCAGCACTGTATTAAAAACCAACGTGATTATATAAAGAATATTACTACATGGGCTCAGGAATACTTCTGAAAACCTTTATCGTATATAGAAAATAGCAGATCGACTACAGAGCTCGGTTCAGATGGAGAAAGTGGAAAGGTGTGCTGTGGATTGACAAGTCCACAGTACTAATATTTTTTTTGAAATCATGGATGTTGGGCCCTCCAGGCTAAAGAGGAAAAGGACAAGTTCAAAAGCCGGCATCTGTGATGTATGAGGGTGTGTAACTTGCACATCTGTGAAGGCTCAATTAATGTTAAAAAGAGAGGTGTAGGGATGACTCAGAAGAGCAGCTTTAGGTGACAGTGTTTAGCACACCTGTGACCAGTTTTCTAATCACCGTCCCTTTTAAAAACAGTAGCAAGTAGACGAGTGTGTTCTCTACCGTATAAATAGACAGAAATACTGAAAAGGTCCCTGATCTGTGTTGTGTCCTTTGCTGAGTTACCCACTGAGTTTCAGTGATGTCCCCGAAACATTTCAGAGCTTTCATGATTGTCATCAAATTTGATTACCATGTATCCATCACAATATATCAAATGAGACGAGCTTTTTGAAAAAAGTAGAAGAATCATTTCCATGAAGAGTTTCTATAAACTAAAAGTTACAAACTAGAACAACTCACCCATTTTCCCCAAGAACAAACACGTCAGATAGAAGACAAACATTGCAGAGATCATCCTGTTCATCCATTTCTTGTGTAGAATGAAATGGATCTCGATACTTTCTCCACTCTTCATAGACAAGGCTGTGTTTGATTGGTCAGCCATAAATAACTGACCTATAGAGTTGATCCCCTGCATCCTCTGCAGCCATGCTAACAGCTCTTTGAGACTGTGCTATGAGCTACATGCTAACACCAGCATGCTAACATGTCCACAATGATAATGCTAGAATGCTGGTGTTTAGCAGGTATAATGTCAACAATGCCACCTTAGTTTAGTGTGTTGCCATGACAACAGCAATTAAAACTGAAAAATAAAAGTACTTAGTCAAGACTCCATGAGATCAAGATAAATTTTACAAGAGAAATCTAAGAACAACTTACATTTATAGACAACAAGACCATTTAGTCACACAAAGCAGTCAACACACGCACTCATGTAACGACTAATTAAAACAGTAACAATTATGATTAAAAACATCAGCAAGTGAAATATGAATGTCTCTCTGTGTCTTTGCCTTTAGTATTTACACTTTCTAAAAAACTGCATATAGTCGGCAAACACTCTAACAGTTTATGAACAACATTCTTCAATGCACAATTGCATGGAATAAAGGGATTTTACAATCTCCTATACATACTATCATTAAAAGATCTCCACACAAAAGGAGTGAGACTGAAAACCAACATTGATTTCCCAACACTGTTGTCCCCTCAGGCAGCACTGCATTAAAAAGCAACGTAATTATTTGAATGATATTACTACATGGGCTTAAAAACAGAGTTCATCTCTGCATTTACAAATGTAATTCAAGACTCCATGCAAAGAGAAAGACAGATCAACAACAGAGCTCATCTGAGATGGACTTTTTCTTTAAAAATCTTATTTTCAAACTGTAGTTCAGAAACCAACTCTATATTCTGTGCTGCACTGATTTTTTTAAATTATATTTAAAAGGTATAAAAGTACCATACAAACAAGGGGACTGAACATAATTTTTAAATGGCTACTGTTGTGCATTCCAAATCGTTTAAAGGGGCACTGAGTTATGTTGGTGCGATGAATTGGCTGTCACTACTATTGAAGATAAACATAAATAGTGACTTTAATTAATACTAAAGTACCTCAGACCTCAGGGCACCACAGTTAAATATGTGGAAATGATCATATGAATTCATTACTTTCAGTCTCATAAAATACACTAAACTATTCATTTGGAATTCTGATGAATAATGAAATTTATTCTCCAACCAAAATGACCACATAAACAGCTCGTAGGTTGAAGTATTTGGAGTTGAGCATAGAAGAGGTTGGCAGCATTCACTCTGCAACATTAAACAAACCAGCTTGTATGTACACAAGCATTTATTAACAAGAAAAGAAAAGCATATGGACACAATATGATCTGACGACCAGTGTTGCCACAGTACCTTGAAAAAGTAATCTGATTACTGATTACTCCTTTAAAATGTAATTTAGTTACTTTACTGATTACTTGATTTTAAAAGTAACTAAGTTAGATTACAAGTTACTTTATTAGTTACATTCAGCAGCTGCTCACAACACCCCCTGCCGCCTCAACATTAAAATGACAACCGGTCTAAGGGCAGCATTTCCTCTACAACATACTGCCCGACCAACTTCTTCAACTCTCCTCCGCTTAGTGGTTTTGCACTGAAGTCCAGCTTTTGTTGTTTGGGTGGTGGAGGACCTCCTGCATAAGTTGCAGCTCTCTGCTTCGCACCACCTGGTGGGACTTTCTCTGTAAGTTTGACTGTGCCGTGCTGCGACTCCAAATGTTTCTTCAAATTTGACGTAGTGTTTTTGAAGCTACATAACACTTTGTCGCCAGCACAGAGTGTACAACGAACCTTAATATTGTCATCTTTAGCTGACACAAACTCAAAATAGTGGCTGTATTTCCAGCGATAAAACGTGCATCTCTCTCATCCCTCCATTGTTGTTTACATTTGTGTCGCTGGCTGCTTGGTATGTATTACAGGTGAGTTGTCCTCATGCTGAAAACGTGACTTGTCGCATACGTGACATCACTCCCTGAGACGCAAGAAGAAAGCAAATATATTTTTTTACTAAGGAAAATGACAAAAATAGGAACACACAGTGACTTGGATAAGTAACTTTAATCTGATTACTGGTTTGGAAATAGTAGCGCGTTAGATTACTCGTTACTGAAAAAAGTGGTCATATTAGATTAACGCGTTACTAAGTAACAGGTTACCGGCATCACTGCTGACGACATGAGCATGTGTGCGTGAGTGTGTGAGGGCGTGCACGTTCGGGTGCGCACCACCAGGAATGTTTGTGTGTCACTGATCTACACACAATGTTCAGAGTTCATGAGCATGAAACACATGTTAATCAGAGACAAAATATCATGTGGAGCGGGAGCTTCAAGTTTCCTCTCCACCTGTGTGGTTGTGGTTAAGGCCAACAAAAGTGTGTGTATGCGTGTGTGATCTAAAGAGTTAGTTAGTTTATGCCTGTGTGAAGCAAGCCTAACTAATATCTAGTTACCTGTTTAACATAGAACCTGAGTTTACTAACATCAGGTTAACCACATAAATGATCACAACACATCAGCGGCTATACACACATTAACTAGAGTTACTCTGTCCTGTGGTTAGTCACAAATTGACTGTTAAGGCAAACAAAAGAGTTTGAAGTTTGGCTTCAAAGGCCTCAACAGAAAAGAAGGACAATATCCCTGACCAAAGGGGCATGATGGGAAAAGTCCCTGCAGTCAGCTGACCTCTCTTTAAAATCTGGGGATACATCTGGTCCCAGTACTCTGAGAGCAGAGAGTCCAGGATACATAAGGTTTAATGAGACAGAGATATAAGAAGAGGCAGGCCCACTTCAAGTTTGTAATTCATCAGCAGGAGTAGAGAGGTGATGTTAACCACATAGAAGTACTTCTGTATTAACAACGCACGGACAAATTGTTGGAACCTCAAAGTGCTCCAAAGTTTGATTATGTTTATTTGATCATTAATGGCAAAATATTACACACACAGAAACACATGACACATATGAAGCTGAGCTTCTAAATATAGTGGTCAAGTTGCATTTTTTTCCCCATTCATAAGTACAAGAAATGAACCAGTTAAGTCAGATGTATGGTTCATACGTCAGAGACAAAGTCAGACAAAAACAGTTTCCTAAATATACATCAGCAAAGCACAGAGTTATTTAATTTTGTCTGCAAGCCACAAGCAATAAAAGCATGTTGAGTTTAAACTTCACTCTAAATCTATGTTACACCTCAAAAGAGGCACAAAGAAAATCCTGTCTCACTCACAAACAAAGAATTCTAGTTCTACTGCTTTACACTGGAGTACACACATTCATCCCTGGTGTTGTTCCTCTGTCTTCTTGGTCTGTTGTGCAGGTTGAAATTTAAAGCAGCATAATGGAGGTTGTCTTCATCTCTGTGACCCTGCTAACATGATATGTAGAAGTCAATTTGGGTATCGGTCCTGACAGAAATTTTGTTCTTTGATGTGCAATAAAAAGTAATCAGTGGATTATGAAGGTAAATTTCACCTCTGCATTTGCTGTGGAGGGAGCTGATAAATTTGCTTGGCAGTCTAGTTGTGAAACACAAAAAAATGTTTTATAAAAAGTTATATTTGTTGAATACATACTGTCAGGCACAAATAGTACCAGTTACCTGTACGTTGGCAGTTGTTTCTCTTGATCATCTTGTACATTGAGAACGCCAGTAAAACAACCAGGATGGTGGTGAATGTCAAAGCTCCACTCAAGAAATACACGAAGAAAAGAGAGTTCACCTCATCTGTAGATGAACCTTCAGAGACATTACAGAGCTTTTATGATTGTCATCAAATTTGATTAACATGTATCCATCACTATTTAACAAATGAGACAAGCTTTTTGAGAAAAGTGACTTACCTTCAAAGTCCAGCTTGGTCCCGTTTCCAAACAGTATGTGTCCACATGAAGCAACAGCACAGTAGTAGGTCCCAGCATGAGAAAGATTCAGGCTCTTCATCGGTAAGTTGTAGACACAGGTGTGTGTTTGTGTGTTGGGTTTCCTCTCACACTGATCATTCCTGCCTCCATGGCTGTAGATGAGTCCTGGTTGAGATTCTTCAGAGTGTTTGAACCAGTAAACACTGTGTTCTCCATCACAGGTCCCAGTGTGTACTGTACAGTTCAGAGTCACAGAGCCTCCTGGCTGGATGGTCTCTGATGCTGACTGATGGACCGAAGGTTGAATGTCCAAACCTGAATCCTTTACACTGACAGTAATGCTCTCAAAAATGTCTGATATGTATCTATAACAATTAAAGCAGCTGTAAGTAGCTGAGTCTGAAATTTGTAAATCAGAGATCTTCAGGTGGTTTTTACCATTTCCTGTGTCCAGTTTGAAGCGTGTATTGTTTTTGAATTCTTCATAAAACTTGCCTTTGTCATCACGAGGGTAGAAAGTAGATATGAGCTTTGGTTTCTGTCCCAGAGTTTGTTTATACCAGAAAACCTTTGCAGCAGTATTGGCTTCATAAAAACAGTGTAAAGTCAACTCGTCTCCTGCGTTAACTGACAAAAAATCACTCTCCTGAAGAACGGACGAGGAAGATTTCAGTTCAGTCACCTGAGCTGAAGTGAAATAAGTAATTAGTTACTTTAACGTGACACAATTTAGTGTAAATCATTACCTTAGAAATATTACAAATGTTTCAATGAGGATTGATCATACATCAAAAGATAAAAACTGGAGCCATAAATACAGAAAACTCACCCATTATCCCCAAGAACAAACACGTCAGATAGAAGACAAACTTCGCAGATGTCATCGTGTTCAAATCCTTGTGTTGAATGAAATAATACTGACAGTGTCTCCACTCTTCACAGACAAGAATGTGTCTGATTGGTCAGCCATAAATAACTATGACATGTATATAGGAAACATGATCACATGCTCACTGCCACCTTTGATGTGAAGTTTGGTTTTTGAGGAGATTCACACAGTGAGAGATGGCTGACATTACACTACTCTTTGAAAAAAAACAAGCCAAGAAAAGTATTTTCTATGGTTACTATCCTTCGATCTAGGACTAAAAAACACAGTTTTATATGTTTAAGTGGCTTCAGGTTCATCAATGTGAGAGTTGAAACATTTTTACACCAAAACCACAGTGAACCTGCACTGACAGAGATACACTGCAACAAGACTAAGAGTGTACAGCCATGCTAAGAGCTCTTTGAGGCTGTGCTTTGAGCTACATGCTAACATCAGCATGCTAACATGTCCACAATCATAATGCTAGCATGCTGGTGTTTAGCAGGTATAATGTTAACAATGCCACCTTAGTTTAGTATGTTAGCCAGTTACAATTAAATATAAATAAGTTAGTCCAGCCTTTGTGAGATCAAAATGAATTTTACAAGACATCTGAGAATAAATAACATACATTCACAACGAGACCATTTAGTCACACAAAACGATATGGGCTCAAGAGCACTTCAGAAAACACATCAGAAATCACAATCTGAAATGGACTTACTTCTAAACCCCACCGCACAAGTGTCCGGCACGTCGTATACGCGCCGCGGTTTTGGTCCGTCCGCTACGCGACTTCAAACTTCACCGGGAGCGTTTCAGAAGCGAAGCGTTTAGCCAGCCAGACTTTGTTTACTTGCTCAGATTTGGCCATTTTCCCGGTGAATGTTGTGGACCTCCTTCTACATGTGTAAATATGCTATGTAGTTCATTAGTTTGGCTTTTGTCTGTTTTTACGACCAGCAGTTTGCACGGGGTATTTTATTTTGAAAATCCACAGGATTATTTTTGCATTTTCTGGGCCTGGCTTCCGCCCGCTCAAGGTGGTCTGTGTAAATTGACGCGGGCTGCTCGCGTCAAGCGTCAAAAATAGAACAGACACGTATTTCACACAGAGCCGAGTGGAGAGCCGCTTCTGGGACGCTTCTGAAACGGACCATGGCGGAGCCTGCGGGGTTTGATACATTGACTAGAATGGCCCCGTATTGCTTACGCTGACACACGCAACGTGCCGTGGACGCGCCCGGTGGGGTTTGGGCGTTAGAGTAAGTTTGAAAGTGTGCTGTGGTCTGACAAGTCACATTATTATTTGTTTTTTGAAATCATGGATGTTGGGTCCTTCAGGCTAAAGAGGAAGATGACCATCTAGATTATTGCAGGCAACGTTCAAAAGCCGACATCTGTGATGTATGGGGGTGTGTGACTTGCACATCTGTGAAGCCACCATTAATGCTGACATGACAAGTCACATTCTGTATGTGTTACAACAGCGTGGCTTCATAGTAAAAGAGTGAAGGGACGAGACTGACCTACCTTCAGTTCAGACCTGTTTCCTACTAAAAATGTGTGACGCATTATGAAGTGCAAAATATGATAACGGAGAGCCTGGCCTGCTGAGGAAATTACATTATATATCAAGCAAGAATGGAATGAATTTTACTCAGAAGAAGAATTAGTGTCCTCAGGTCCCAAACACTTTCTGAGTGTTGTTAAAAGAAAAGGTGATGTACACAGTGTTAAACATTCCTCTGTCCCAACTGTTTTGGAATGTGTTGCAAGCATCAAATTTAGAAAGAGTATGTATTTATTAGTTAATCAGTTTAAATACTAAATATCTTGTCTTTGTATTGTATTCAAAGGTATATAAATCAAAAATAATTTGCAAATAATTGCATTCTGTTTTTATGTATGTTTCATACAGCATCCTAACTGTTTTGTAATATGGGTTGTATATTATTTGATCCCATAGACAATCAACAATTAAGTCGAACTAGCATCATATTTTTGTTTGACATAACTTCAGACTGCACCGGATACATTCTTATTAGTTTCTGAGTCTATGGAGTTTAAAAACAGTCAAAGTCCACAAAACTATTATATTATCTTTTTAACCAATTCACATACATCTAAACTGTTCTATGTGATCTCCTTTTGATATCTTATATAACATTTTTATTAAACTCCCATTCATTTAGCCTCCCTGAAGCCCACATCTCACTTTAAAAACCTCTGGTACAGCCGACTGTATAATTTTTTTTTTTTTTTTTTTTTCTGATTTGAAAGGGGAAACGAAAAGTATCCAATCAGAGTTAGGTCTTTAACATACAGTATGACTTGTAGCTCAAACTGCTATTAAAACATTTACAGAGCTTTCAGAGCTCAGAATAAGCTTTAAATTCATGAAATGGGTCTGGACGTCATCAAAAGCAGACTGTAATATGGTGAAGGCCTGGTTTGCGGTAGAACTGATGCCATGGTGATTGCAGATTGCAGTTTTCATTTGGAAATTATGTACGTAAGCAGCAGGGGGGGGCAATGTTGATTCTTATTGGACTCTTCATGAACTATCTGGGAAATCGATGTAAAACCATCAGCAATCTGAACTTTACCAGAATATGATTTGAAAAAGATAAAAACAGAATCATCAAGACCAATAGAAAGCAGATCATTTAATAAAATATTATCATCAACAGCATTTATAGCATTTTGCAGATCTACGAAGAGTGCAGCACTATGTTGCTTTGTGCTAAAAGAGTTTTCAACAATTACATCTATAACAAGCAGCTGGAACAGTTATTGTCCTGACCTCTGTATTTTCTGTTTGCAATAGCAAAATAGCAATTGTGAGTACATCAATGACTCTGCAGTCTTATCCAACTTGAACCTTAAATAAGCTCTTTTTTTTCTTTGAATAAAGAAATGCCACTGTTATCTACAGGTCAACAACAAGATGTGAAATGTGGCCTTGTGCATTACACATGTCATTCACCACCCCAACTCCCACACCATTCTTTCCACCTCTGAATGTCAGTGTAAATAATGGGATGTACAATCATTCAATTTGTCTGATTCCAAGGAAGATACAAAATATATTTCAAAAATCTACACATGTACTAAACAAGAACACCCAAACAAATCTTATGAAAAATGTATATTTGTATCATGTCCAGTTCTAGTTCTTTACACCAGAGTACACACATTCATCCCTGGTGTTGTTCCTCTGTCTTCTTGATCTGTTGGGCAGGTTGACATTTAAAGCAGCATAATGGAGGTTGTCTTCATCTCTGTGACCCTGGTAACACGATATGGTTGAAGTGAATTAGGATAACAGTCCTTACAGAAATTTTAAAAATCATCTATTAAAGAATTAGTTGATAAAGTAATCATTGGATTATTAAGATAAATGTCACCTCTGCATTTGCTGTGGAGGGAGCTGATAATCTAGCTTGACATTCTGGTTGTGAAACACAGAAAATGTTGCTTTATTAAAAAGTTATATTTAGTGTATACAAGCTGTCAGACAAAATAGTACCACTTACCTGTACATTGGCACTTGTTTCTCTTGATCATCTTGTACAATGAGAACGCCAGTAAAACAACCAGGATGGTGGTGAATGTCAAAGCCCCGCTCAAGAAATACACCAAGAAAAGAGAGTCCACCTTATCTGTAGATGAACCCTCAGAGACATTACAGAGCTTTCATGATTGACATTAAATTCGATTAACATGTATCCATCACTATTTAACAAATGAGACAAGCTTTTTGAGAAAAGTGACTTACCTTCAAAGTCCAGCTTGGTCCCGTTTCCAAACAGTATGTGTCCACATGAGGCAACAGCACAGTAGTAGGTCCCAGCATGAGAAAGATTCAGGCTCTTCATCGTCAAGTTGTAGACACAGGTGTGTGTTTGTGTGTTGGGTTTCCTCTCACACTGATCATTCCTGCCTCCATGGGTGTAAATGAGTCCTGGATGAGATTCTTCAGAGTGTTTGAACCAGTAAACACTGTGTTCTCCATCACAGGTCCCAGTGTGTACTGTACACTTCAGAGTCACAGAGCCTCCTGGCTGGATGGTCTCAGATGCTGACTGATGGACCGAAGCTGGGATGTTCAAACCTGAATCCTTTACACTGACAGTAATGAGTTCTGCAAATGTGAATTTTACTGACGAGGTATTTACACAATAGTAGGTAGCTGAGTCTAACGGGTGTGAACCAGAGATCTTCAAGTGGTTTTTACCATTTCCTGTGTCCATTGTGAAGCGTGGATTGTTCTTGAATTCTTCATAAAATTCGCAGTTGTCATCATAAATGTAGAAAGAAGAGATGAGCCTTGGTTTCTGTCCCAGAGATTGTTTATACCAGTAATGGTATGTACCAGTATGGTTTTGTCTTTCATAAAAACATCGTAAAGTCAACTCGTCTCCTGCGTTAACTGATAAAAAATCACTCTCCTGAAGAACGGATGATTTCAGTTCAGTCACCTGAGCTGAAGTGAAATAAGAGACAAAGCAAATCCACAGTTATTTTTATGTGACAGGATTTAGTGTAAATCATTAAATGAGAAATATTAGAAATATTTCTGTGAGGAGTGATCAAATATCAAAAGATAAAAACTGGAGCCGTAAATACAGAAAACTCACCCATTATCCCCAAGAACAAACACGTCAGATAGAAGACAAACTTGGTCGATGTCATCGTGTTCAAATCCTTGTGTTGAATGAAATAATACTGACAGTGTCTCCACTCTTCACAGACAAGACTGTGTCTTATTGGTCAGCCATAAATAACTATGACATGTATATAGGAAACAAGGTCACATGCGCACGGGCACCTTTGATGTGAAGTTTGGTTTTTGTGGAGATTCACACAGTGAGAGATGGCTGCTATCGTATCAAACATGAATCTAATACATGATTTTGAGCAGATCATTATTGTTGATCCCCGAAAATGATATCAAACGTATTATTTCAAGCTGTAGTCCAGAAAGAAACTCTGTATTTTGTGCCGCTTTGAACAGACACATTCTTATTTTTGAAAGGTTTCAAGCCACCACACCTCCATTCAAACAGTTAAAACCTTTAAGAGGAGGAGTCTAAGTATTGTTCTTAAATAACAGTTTTTTCAACCCAAGAAAAACAATATATATATATATATATATATGTATGTATGTATATGTGTGTGTGTATATATATATATATATGTGTGTGTGTGTGTGTGTGTTTGTATATGTGTGTGTGTATATATATATATATATATATATATATATATATATATATATATATATATATGTTACTATCATTCTATATCCTTCTATCTAGGACTTAAAACCACAGGTTTGTATGTTTAAGTGGCTTAAGGTTCATTAGTGTGAGAGTTTAAACAGGTTTACACCAAAACCACAATTAACACTGCACTGACAAGAGATACACTGCAACAAGACTAAGAGTGTACAGCCATGTTAACAGCTTTTTGAGGCTTAGAGCTAGATGCTCAAAAGTCTTTAGCAGCTATGACATTAACAATGTCACCTCAGTTTATTGTGTTGATAACAGCCAATTCAAATTAAACGTAAAGAGGTACCATGGACCTTGCGTCCTCCATGCTAAAGAGGAAAAGGACCATCTAGATTGTTACCAGGGCAAAGTTCAAATTCCGACATCTGTGATGTATGGGGGTGTGTAACTTGCACATCTGTGAAGCCACCATAAATCATATCAAATTACATAGAGGTTTTGAACCAACATATACTGCCATCCTGACGTCTTTCTCAGGGACATCCCTGCTTCATCTGGAAAGACATGACAAGTCACATTCTGCATGTTACAACAGTGTGGCTTAATAGTAAAAGGGTGAAGGTACTAGACTGACCTACCTTCAGTTCAGACCTGTTTCCTACTAAAAATGTGTGACGCATTATGAAGTGCAAAATCTGACAATGGAGACCCTGGCCTGCTGAGGAAATTACATTATATATCAAGCAAGAATGGGAAATAATTTTGTACTGTATTCAAACGAATGTAGATCAAAAACGATTAGTAAATCTTTGCATTCTGTTTTTATGTATGTTTTATACAGCATCCTAATTGTTTTGTAATATGGGTTTTATAATAATTGATCCCATAGACAATAACAAATGAGCCAATATAGCATCATATTTCTGTTTGACATAACTTCAGACTGCACTAGTTACATACTTATTAGTGTCTGACTCTGGAAAAGTGGAAAAATCAGTAAAATCTTTGAAAACATTGTATGTCCAAACGTTCTCTTTGACCAGTTGTTAAAAAGTACAATTTTCACACTAATTGACCGTTAAAGTGAACAAAAGAGTTTTCAGTTTGTTTTTAAGGCCTCAACAGAGTCACACTGTCTGATGTCAGTAGGGACAATATTCGTGAGCAATCGGGCATGTTGGAAAAAGGCCCTGCAGTCAGCTGACCTTTCTTTAAACTCTGGGGACACATTGGGTCCCAGTACTCTAAGAACAAAGGGCACAAGGTAATGTGCATATGGTTTAATGGGATCAGAGAGATAAGAAGAGGAGGGCATTTAAAGTTTGTAATTCATCAGGAGGAAGTCCGATCTGACTTGAATACACAGCTAATAGAGTGAAGCTAATATTGATGAAATACAGTCTGGTTCCGGAACCGTTAAGAAGATGTTTGAATTTCGATTCTTTTTTTCGGTTCCTAAACGCCCGCACTAGTTTGTTTTCGGGGTTTGTTTTACTCCGCCCGGCGTGCTGCCGTGCTCCGTTTGTTTTCGGGGTTTGTTTTACTCCGCCCAGCGTGCTGCCGTGCTCCATTTGTTTTTGGGGTTTGTTTTACTCCGCCCGGCGTGCTGCCGTGCTCCGTTTGTTTTCGGGGTTTGTTTTACTCCGCCCAGCGTGCTGCCGTGCTCCATTTGTTTTCGGGGTTTGTTTTACTCCGCCCGGCGTGCTGCCGTGCTCCGTTTGTTTTCGGGGTTTGTTTTACTCCGCCCGGTGTGCTCCGCTAAACATCACTTGTCTGAACATGGACCGCAAATGCTGCTCGAAAGTCTGGCTAAGTCTAAATAAAAATGGCCTGTGTAAAGGCTTTTTCAAATGAAAAAAATTCTCTTTTTTTTTTTTTTTTCTCTCCTGCACCTCAAAGAATCGGAATCGAGAATCGTTTAGAACAGGAATCGATATTGAGAATCGGAATCGGAATCGTTAAAATCCAAACGATGCCCAACCCTAATTGCCAAAAGTATTCGCTCACCTGCCTTGACTCGCATATGAACTTAAGTGACATCCCATTCTTAATCCATAGGGTTTAATATGACGTTGGTCCACCCTTTGCAGCTATAACAGCTTCAACTCATGTGGGAAGGCTGTCCACAAGGTTTGGGAGTGTGTTTATGGGAATTTTTGACCATTCTTCCAGAAGCGCATTTGTGAGGTCACACACTGATGTTGGACGAGAAGGCCTGGCTCTCTCTGGTCTCCGCTCTAATTCATCCCAAAGGTGTTCTATCAGGTTGAGGTCAGGACTCTGTGCAGGCCAGTCAAGTTCATCCACACCAAACTCTGATCCATGTCTTTATGGACCTTGCTTTGTGCACTGGTGCACAGTCATGTTGGAAGAGGAAGGGGCCATCTCCAAACTGTTCCCACAAAGTTGGGAGCATGGAATTGTCCAAAATCTCTTGGTATGCTGAAGCATTCAGAGTTCCTTTCACTGGAACTAAGGGGCCAAGCCCAGCTCCTGAAAAACAACCCCACACCATAATCCCCCTTCCACCAAACTTTACACTTGGCACAATGCAGTCAGACAGGTACCGTTCTCCTGGCAACCGCCAAACCCAGACTCATCCATCAGATTGCCAGATGGAGAAGTGCTATTCGTCACTCCAGAGAACGCATCTCCACTGCTCTAGAGTCCAGTGGCGGCATGCTTTACACCACTGCATCCGACGCTTTGCATTGCACTTGGTGATGTATGGCTTGGATGCAGCTGCTCGGCCATGGAAACCCATTCCATGAAGCTCTCTACGCACTGTTCTTGGGCTAATCTGAAGGCCACGTGAAGTTTGGAGGTCTGTAGCGATTGACTCTGCAGAAAGTTGGCGACCTCTGCGCAGTATGCGCTTCAGCGCTCTTGTGTCTGTGTCTGATTGGTCAGCCATAAATAACTATGACATGTATATAGGAAACATGGTCACATGCTCACTGCCACCTTTGATGTGAAGTTTGGTTTTTGGGAAGATTCACAGTGAGAGATGGCTGCCATCACATCAAACATGAATCTAATATATGATTTTGAGCAGATCATTATTGTTGATCCCCGAAAATGATATCAAACGTATTATTTCAAGCTGTAGTCCAGAAACCAGCTTTGTTATTTTTTGCTGCATTAAACAGAATAATTTTAAAATTTAAAAGGTGTCAAACCACCACACAAACAATTAAATATCTTTAAGGAGAAGAGTCTAAATGTTGTTCTTAAAGAGATCTTTTCCATAAAAACAACCTGAGAAAAGTATTTTCTATGGTGCTTTCCTTCTAAGACTTTCTAAGAAGTATTAGTGTATGTTTAAGTGGACCAAGTGTGAGAGTTCAAACAGTTTTACACCAAAACCACAATAAACACTACACTGACAAGACATACACTGCGACAAGACTAAGAATCTACAGCCATGCTAACAGCTCTTTGAGGTTGTGCTTTGAGCTACATGCTAACATCATCATACTAACATGCCCAAAATGGCAATGCTGGTGTTCAGCAGGTATAATGTAACAAATCTACCTTAGTACAGTGTGTTAGCATGACAACAGCAAATTACAATTACATATAAAATAGTTAGTCAAGACTCAAGTCAAGTTTACTTTTCCAAGACAGTCCCTGAGAATAAATTACATACACCGAACAGAACAGACACTACATTAGAGACACTTGCACAATCCAATGGGATACAGCCCACCTCCCACTTTGAACTATCACGTTTTTTTGTTTGTTTTCAAAGGGAACTAAGATCTGTTTTGATAAGTATGTGTAACGGCCAACCATTTTGTGTCTTCTGTTTGTCTTCTGAACCCGAGTGTGACCTCCTGTCTTTGTGAGGATCTTTGCCTAAGAAGCGATCGACCACAGTTGATTCCAATCCCAGGTGATCAGGGTGTGGCCTATTTGAGACCCAGTTCCATCCTGTCTAAGGTGTAGGGAGCTACACTCTAAACAGGAACATAACAGTATCCAATCTGAGTTAGGTCCTTAATAGGGATGCATGATATATCGGCATTAATATCGGTATCAGCCGATGTTTCGTCATTTTTTCACATATTGGCGTCGGTCCGATGAGTAAAACTGGGCCGATATTAACAACCGATGTTTATATCCGTGTAGTTGCTGTTTCTGTATGTGTGTCGGGAGAGGGAGAGGGATTTGGCCATGCAGTATTTGTTTGGGCACGTGACAGTGTCAGTGACACAAACGCAGCACAGGATTATGGGGTGTAACACCCAAACCCCACCGGGCTAGTCTGCGGCGCGTTGCGTGAGCGTCATGAGTAATACGCGGCCATTCTAGTCAATGTATCAAACCCCATCGGCTCCACCGTGGTCCTTTTCAGACGCATCCCAGAAGCGTCTTTACGCTCGACTATACGTGAATTACGTGTCTGTTCTATTTTTGACACTTGACGCGAGCAGCACGCGTCAATTTACAAAGACCACCTCGAGTGGGCGGAAGCCAGGCACAGAAGAAGCAAAGAGAATCTGGTGGATTTTCAAAATAAAATACCCCGTGCAAACTGCCGGTTGTAAAAACAGACTTGTGTTTTATGGTAGCCCTGTAACCTTGTTATTTGGAAGTAAAACACATTTTGAAAATAAAGGAAGACTTTCAAAAATCCAGTTTGCATGATTTTCAGTCTGTACAAAATTTTATCATCTCAGAAAGTTTATTTCTTTTTTAACATATATCGATATCTGTAAGTATTGGTTATCGGCCATAACAGCAATATTAATATTGGATATTGGTATCGGCCAAAATTTTCATATCTGTGCACCCCTAGTCCTTAACATACAGGATGACTTGTACCTCAAACTGCTATCTAAGCAATTACTTATAATGCTGCACTGTATCTGTTAGATTTCCATTAAGAGTGTGAGTAAGAAGAAGAACATCAGCGCTCTGGACTCTTGCGACATGCCTACATTTTATGACTTTGGAGTTCATAACAAGCTTTAAATTCATAAAATGGGTCTGGACATCATCAAAAGCAGACTGTAAAATAGTGAAGGCCTGGTATGCGGTAGAACTGATGCCATATTTTGATCGCAATTTTCATTTGGAAATCATGTACAGTACGTAGTAAGCAGAAGGAGGGGATGTTGCTGATTCTTTTACCAGAATATGATTTGAAAAAGGTAAAAACAGAATCATCAAGACCAATGGAAAGCAGCTCATTTAATAAAATATTATCATCAACAGCATTCAAATCATTGTACACATCTTCAGAGAGTGCAGCACTACGTTGCTTTATAACAGTGTCATCCACAACATACAGCTGGAACAGTTATTGTAAAGTGACTAGATGTCTTGACCTCTGTGTTTGCATACAGACAATAGTTGTTTAGGGTGCAAGTGTTTCCACTTTTGTGTAAGAGAGTTCATTATTTTCTACTTTACCTGTGCATGAAAACTGTGGTATAATTAAGGTTAGACAAAGATCATGGTAATGCAAAACACAAAATTAAGGTATAAGTAAAGAATGGGTAGGGTCAAGTAACAAATGAACTCGGATAAGGTTAGAAAAACCTTTTATGGATAAAGAATTCCAGTGTTACCTCCACAGTCATCCACCACCTCAATTACCACATCGTTCTTTCCACCTCTTAATGTCGGCTTAAATCATGGTGTGCACAATCTAAACATGATTCTGTGGAAGACTGGACTCCATCTTTTGATTACAAAGAAGATACTCAATATATCTCAAAATCTACAACATCATCAAACAAGAACACCCAAATTTTCATTAGAAAACCATGAATGTATCATGTCCAGTTCTAGTGCTTTACACCAGAGTACACACATTCATCCCTGGTGTTGTTCCTCTGTCTTCTTAGTCTGTTGGGCAGGTTGACATTTAAAGCAGCATAATGGAGGTTGTCTTCATTTCTGTGACCCTGTTAACATGATATGTAGAAGTCAATTGGGATATGTCTGAACAGAAATTCTAAAATTTTTTTATAAAACAATTTATGTGAATTAAGACACTGTTTCAATTGTAATTAATGTATTATTAAGATAAATGTCACCTCTGCAATTCCTGTGGACGGAGCTGATAATCTTGCTTGACACTCTAGTTGTAAAAGACAAACAATCTGTTTAAAACGTTATAATAACAAAGACATGCTGTGAGACAAAAATAGCACCAGTTACCTGTACATTGGCACTTGTTTCTCTTGATCATCTTGTACAATGAGAACGTCAGTACAACAACCAGGATGGTGGTGAATGTCAAAGCTCCGCTCAAGAAATACACCAAGAAAAGAGAGTCCACCTCATCTATAGATGAACCTTCAGAGACATTACAGAGCTTTCACGATTGTCATCAAATCTGATTAACATGTATCCATCACTATTTAACAAATGAGACAAGCTTTTTGAGAAAAGTGACTTACCTTCAAAGTCCAGCTTGGTCCCGTTTCCAAACACTGTGTGTCCACATGAGGCAACAGCACAGTAGTAGGTCCCAGCATGAGAAAGATTCAGGCTCTTCATCGGCAAGTTGTAGATGCAGGTGTGTGTTTGTGTGTTGGGTTTCCTCTCACACTGATCATTCCTGCCTCCATGGGTGTAAATGAGTCCTGGATGAGATTCTTCAGAGTGTTTGAACCAGTAAACACTGTGTTCTCCATCACAGGTCCCAGTGTGTACTGTACAGTTCAGAGTCACAGAGCCTCCTGGCTGGATGATCTCAGATGCTGACTGATGGACCAAAGCTGGGATGTTCAGACCTGAACCCTTTACACTGACAGTAATGACCTCTGCAAATGTGAATTTTACTGACGAGGTTTTTACACAATAGTAGGTAGCTGAGTCTGACGTGTGTAAATCTGAGATCTTCAAGTGGTTTTTACCATTTCCTGTGTCCAGTGTGAAGCGTGGATTGTTCTGGAATTCTTCATAAAACTTGCCTTTGCCATCATAACTGTAGAAAGAAGAGATGAGCCTTGGTTTCTGTCCCAGAGATTGTTTATACCAGTAATGGTTTGTAGCAGTATGGGTTTGTCTTTCATAAAAACATCGTAAAGTCAACTCGTCTCCTGCGTTAACTGATAAAAAATCACTCTCCTGAAGAACGGACGAGGAAGATTTCAGTTCAGTCACCTGAGCTGGAGTGAAATAAGTAAATTAGTTACTTTAACATGACACAATTTAGTGTAAATCATTACCTTAGAAATATTACAAATGTTTCAATGAGGAGTGATCATACATCAAAAGATAAAAACTGGAGCCATAAATACAGAAAACTCACCCATTATCCCCAAGAACAAACACGTCAGATAGAAGACAAACTTGGTCGAGGTCATCGTGTTCAAATCCTTGTGTTGAATGAAATAATACTGACAGTGTCTCCACTCTTCACAGACAAGAATGTGTCTGATTGGTCAGCCATAAATAACTATGACGTATGTAGGAAACATGGTCATGTGCTCAATGACAGCTTTGATGTGAAGTTTGGTTTTTGAGGAGATTCACACGGTGAGAGATGGCTGGCATTACACTACTCTTTGAAAAAAAACAAGCCAAGAAAAATATTTTCTATGGTACTATCCTTCTATCTAAAAAAACACAGGTTTGTATGTTTAAGTGGCTTCAGGTTCATCATTGAGAGTTGTAACAGTTTTACACCAAAACCACAATAAACACTGCACTGACAGAGATACACTGCAACAAGATGAAAAGTGTACAGCCATGCTAACAGCTCTTTGAGGCTGTGCTTTCAGGTACATGCTAACATCAGCATGCTAAAATGTCCACAATGCTAGCATGCTGGTGTTTAGCAGGTATAATGTTAACAATGCCACCTTAGTTTAGTATGTTAGCCAATTACAATGAAATATAAATAAGTTAGTCCAGCCTTTGTCAGATCAAAATTCATTTTACAAGACGTATCTGAGAATAAATAACATCCATACACAACAAGACCATTTAGTCACACAAAGCGATATGGGCTCAAGAGCACTTCAGAAAACATTTGTCAGAAATCACAGGTTGTTGCTACTTCTAAGAATGCAAGTTAAGACTCTTTCATGCAAAAAGATGTACAGAGGTCAACAACAAAGGTCATCTGAAATGGACTTAGAGTAAGTTTGAAAGTGTGCTGTGGTCTGACAAGTCACATTATTATTTGTTTTTTGAAATCATGGACGTTGGGTCCTTCAGGCTTAAAAGGAAAAGGACCATGTAGATTGTTACCAGGGCAACGTTCAAAAGCCAGCATCTGTGATGTATGGGGGTGTGTGACTTGCACATCTGTGAAGGGGCTCCATTAATTCTGAAAAATCCATAAAGTTTTTGGAGCAACATATGTTGCCATCCTGATTGACGTCTTTCTCAGGGACGTCCCTGCTTCATCTGGAAAGACATGACAAGTCACATTCTGCATGTTACAACAGCGTGGCTTCATAGTAAGGGTGAAGGGACTAGACTGACCTACCTTCAGTTCAGACCTGTTTCCTACTAAAAATGTGTGACGCATTATGAAGTGCAAAATGTGATAACAGAGAGTCTGGCCTGCTGAGGACATGACATTATATATCAAGCATTAGTTTCTGAGTCTGTGGAGTTTAGAAAACTCAAACTCCTCAAAACTATTATATTATCTTTTTAACCAGTTCACATACATCTAAACTGTTCTATGCGATCTCCTTTTGATATCTAATATAATGTTTTTTTAAACTTCCATTCACTTAGCTTCCCTGAAGCCCACCTCTCACTTTAAAAACCTCTGGTACAGCTGACTGTATAATGTTTTTTTTTCTGATTTGAAAGGGGAAAGAAAAGTATCCAATCAGAGTTAGGTCTTTAAAGTCCGTGTAAAGTCAAAATAAATATGTGTTTTGAGTTTGTCAGACTAAAGAAGAAAGTGTTATTAACCACCCAGCCAAATTTGAATGATTAAAAATAACGGTAAGTTTATTAACTTAGGTGTCACAATCAGGTAAAAATGGGCAGTACTCTCAGCTCCAGGACTGTGGGGGCGTGTCCACTGAACCACTCTCTGTCTCTCGGTGTCTTTCTCTCTCTGTCCTAACGTACATAAGTCATGTATCTCAGTGTAACGCTGTCTGTCGTCACTTTAAGGTTATCGCTCCATTATGGTGTTTTGATGAAGCGGTGGCTGGGGGGTTCGTTACCGACACCCATAAACTCAGATCTGAGTGGGGGGGGTGACCGGCAGCACGGCGCACCCAGCAGGTGGTCACACCCAGGCAGGTGTGCCTCGTCCATGTGCGCCATTACAGACAAACGTAGACTCAGATGTGACTGCATATATTCCCTGTCATAGCGACAAGCTGCTGTTGCATATAAGAGACGTCCCGTTTCCCGTTACCGGTGTATTTTCCTCTGGATTCCGCTCAGGAAACGAGAGCAGTCTAACGTTACATGCACTGACTTTAGATAACACACATGAAAATGATGAGAAACCCTAACGTGATTATGTTAGTACACGATGTAAAATCACTTTACTGTGCACTAAGTCACCTAACGTTACTGTAATTACTGTATTATTTTCAGGTCTCCATTAATATGACCCCTTCACAATCCACTTCTTCTTCATCACTTTTTTTTTTTTTTAATTGAAATAAAATAATGGAGCTGTTGTCACATTCTGGCATCCAGAGAAGATGCATTTTCGGGATGCTGAGAGCAGAGCTAGCTAGCAACGGCTGTACATATAAGTGTTGCAATTCAAAAATGATGGGGTGGAGAGGGGGTGTTGCGCTGAATGTATTTATACTGCTACAGCAGCAGGGGCGGGTTTATGCTAATCACCGCCGCGTTACGTAAAGCGGCAGTGATTTTTTTCCTGACACAGAAATGTTGAAACACAGTTTGTGAAGCCTAGCTCCACAGTTCAAATCTAAATGGTTGAAATGCTTTTTACACATTGTTGAGAAATACATTTATGACCTATTTAATGTGTTTAGAAAAAAATGACTGAATTCACTTTACACAGTCTTTAACAATACAGTATGACTTGTAGCTCAAACTGCTATTTAAAACATTTACTTATAATGCTTTATTGTATCTGTTAGATTTCCATTAAGAGTGTGAATAAGAGGAGGAACATCAACGCTTTGTACTATTGTGACATGCATACAGTTTATGCTTTTAGAATTCAGAACAAGCTTTAAATTCATGAAATGGGTCTGGATATCATCAAAAGCAGACTGTAATATGGTGAAGGCCTGGTTTGCGGTAGAACTGATGCCATGGTGATTGCAGATTGCAGTTTTCATTTGGAAATTATGTACATAGTAACCAGCGGGGGGGGGGGGGGGGGGGCAATGTTGATTCTCATTGGACTCTTCATGAACTATCTGGGAAATCGATGTAAAACCATTGGCAATCTGAACTTTACCAGAATATGATTTGAAAAAGTTAAAAACAGAATCATCAAGACCAATAGAAAGCAGATCATTTAATAAAATATTATCATCAACAGCATTTATAGCATTTTGCAGATCTACAAAGAGTGCAGCACTATGTTGCATTGTGCTAAAAGAGTTTTCAACAATTACATCTATAACAAGCAGCTGGAACAGTTATTGTCCTGACCTCTGTATTTTCTGTTTGCAATAGCAAAATAGCAATTGTGAGTACATCAATGACTCTGCAGTCTTATCCAACTTGAACCTTCAATAACCTTTGGGTAAAGAATTGGTACGTAATGAATTGACTCAGTAAAGGTAAGAAAAAAGCTTTTTTTTTTTTTTTCTTTTTTTTTTAAATAAAGTACAACTGTTATCTACAGGTCAACAACAAGATGTGAAATGTGGTCTTGTGCATTATGCATGTCATCCACCACCCCAACTCCCACACCATTCTTTCCACCTCTGAATGTCAGTGTAAATAATGGGATGTACAATCATTCAATTTGTCTGATTCCAAAGAAGATACAAAATATATCTCAAAAATCTACATCTGCACTAAACAAGAACACCTGAACAAATCTTATGAAAAATGTATATATGTATCATGTCCAGTTCTAGTTCTTTACATCAGAGTACACACATTCATCCCTTGTGTTGTTCCTCTGTCTTCTTGATCTGTTGGGCAGGTTGACACTTAAAGCAGCATAATGGAGGTTGTCTTCATCTCTGTGACCCTGGTAACACGATATGGTTGAAGTGAATTAGGATAACAGTCCTGACAGAAATTTTAAAAATCATCTATTAAAGAATTAGTTGATAAAGTAATCATTGGATTATTAAGATAAATGTCACCTCTGCATTTGCTGTGGAGGGAGCTGATAATCTCGCTTGACATTCTGGTTGTGAAACACAGAAAATGTTGCTTTATTAAAAAGTTATATTTAGTGAATACAAGCCGTCAGACAAAAAATAGTACCAGTTACCTGTACATTGGCACTTGTTTCTCTTGATCATCTTGTACAATGAGAACGCCAGTAAAACAACCAGGATGGTGGTGAATGTCAAAGCTCCGCTCAAGAAATACATCAACAAAAGAGAGTCCACCTCATCTATAGATGAACCTTCAGAGACATTACAGAGCTTTCATGATTGACATTAAATTTGATTAACATGTATCCATCACTATTTAACAAATGAGACAAGCTTTTTGAGAAAAGTGACTTACCTTCAAAGTCCAGCTTGGTCCTGTTTCCAAACAGTATGTGTCCACATGAGGCCACAGCACAGTAGTAGGTCCCAGCATGAGAAAGATTCAGGCTCTTCATCGGCAAGTTGTAGACACAGGTGTGTGTTTGTGTGTTGGGTTTCCTCTCACACTGATCATTCCTGCCTCCATGGGTGTAAATGAGTCCTGGATGAGATTCTTCAGAGTCTTTGAACCAGTAAACACTGTGTTCTCCATCACAGGTCCCAGTGTGTACTGTACAGTTCAGAGTCACAGAGCCTCCTGGCTGGATGGTCTCAGATGCTGACTGATGGACCAAAGCTGGGATGTTCAGACCTGAACCCTTTACACTGACAGTAATGACTTCTGCAAATGTGAATTTTACTGACGAGGTATTTACACAATAGTAGGTAGCTGAATCTAACGGGTGTAAATCTGAGATCTTCAAGTGGTTTTTACCATTTCCTGTGTCCAGTGTGAAGCGTGGATTGTTCTTGAATTCTTCATAAAATTCGTAGCTGTCATCAAAAATATAGAAAGAAGAGATGAGCCTTGGTTTCTGTCCCAGAGATTGTTTATACCAGTAATGGTTTGTAACAGTATGGGTTTGTCTTTCGTAAAAACATTGTAAAGTCAACTTGTCTCCTGCGTTAACTGATAAAAAATCACTCTCCTGAAGAACGGATGATTTTAGTTCAGTCACCTGAGCTGAAGTGAAATAAGAGACAAAGCAAATCCACAGTTACTTTTATGTGACCGAATTTAGTGTAAATCATTAAATTAGCAATATTAGAAATATTTCTATGAGGAGTGATCATACATCAAAAGATAAAAACTGGAGCCGTAAATACAGAAAACTCACCCATTATCCCCAAGAACAAACACGTCAGATAGAAGACAAACTTGGTCGATGTCATCGTGTTCAAATCCTTGTGTTGAATGAAATAATACTGACAGTGTCTCCACTCTTCACAGACAAGACTGTGTCTTATTGGTCAGCCATAAATAACTATGACATGTATATAGGAAACAAGGTCACATGTGCACAGCCACCTTTGATGTGAAGTTTGGTTTTTGTGGAGATTCACACAGTGAGAGATGGCTGCTATCACATCAAACATGAATCTAATACATGAGTTTGAACAGATCATTATTGTTGATCCCCGAAAATGATATCAAACGTATTATTTCAAGCTGTAGTCCAGAAACCAACTCTGTATTTTGTGCTGCTTTGAACAGACACATTCTTATCTTTGAAAGGTTTAAAGCCACCACACCTCCATACAAACAGTTAAAACCTTTAAGAGGAGGAGTCTAAGTATTGTTCTTAAATAACAGTTTTTTCAACCCAAGAAAAACATTTTATATTTACATATATATATATATATATATATATATATATATATATATATATATATATATATATATATATATATATATATATATACCTCAGTTTATTGTGCTGATAAAAGCCAATTCAAATTAAATGTAAAGAGGTACCATGGACCTTGTGTCCTCCATGCTAAAGAGGAAAAGGACCATCTAGATTGTTACCAGGGCAAAGTTCAAAAGCCGACATCTGTGACTGTGTATGGGGTTATGTAACTTGCACATCTGTGAAGCCACCATAAATCATATCAAATTACATAGATGCTGCCATCCTGACGTCTTTCTCGGGGACGTCCCTGCTTCATCTGGAAAGACATGACAGGTCACATTCTGTATGTGATACAACAACGTGGCTTAATAGTAAAAGAGTGCAGATACTAGACTGACTTACCTTCAGTTCAGACCTGTTTCCTACTAAAAATGTGTGACGCTTTATGAAGTGCAAAATATGATAACGGAGAGCCTGGCCTGCTGAGGAAATGACATTATGCTGTATATCAAGCAAGAATGGGAAATAAATTTGTACTGTATTCAAATGAATCTAGATCAAAAACGATTTGTAAATCATTGCATTCTGTTTTTATGTATGTTTTATACAGCATCCTAATTGTTTTGTAATAAGGGTTTTATAATAATTCATCCCATAGACATTCAACAAATGAGCCAATAGAGCATCATATTTCTGTTTGACATAACTTCTGACTGCACCAGTTACAGACTTATTAGTTTCTGACTCTGGAAAAGTGGAAAAATCAGTAAAATCTTTGAAAACATTGTATGTCCAAACGTTCTCTTTGACCAGTTGTTAAAAAGTACAATTTTCACACTAATTGACCGTTAAAGTGAATAAAAGACTTTTCAGTTTGTTTTTAAGGCCTCAACAGAGTCACATTGTCTGATGTCAGTAGGGACAATATTTGTGAGCAATGGGGCATGATGGGAAAAGGCCCTGCAGTCAGCTCTGCAGTAAACTCTGGGGACACATCGGGTCCCAGTACTCGGAGAACAAAGAGCACAGGATACTGTACAAATGGTTTAATGGGATCAGAGACTCAAATGCATAGCTAATAAAGTAAAGCTAATATTGATGAAATATGATCAAATTTTTTGATGTTAGTCATCGTTTTGAATGATTTTCAGTGTTGGCACGAGGAAGACCAGGCAACAAAACGTTATGATCATGAAGTTTGGATGAAACAATGGTGTAGATTAAAATCTCTACCCCATTAACAGATCATACGCCGGTGTCACTAACTGTTTCCTTTGGCTCTAACACTACTCAGGCGTTTAGATGCTCTTACTGGAAACTTAACAACTCTATTCTTAAAAATGAATTGGTAATTAAAAAAGTTCAAACATTAATAAATGTCTACTGGAAAAAAGCTTTAGTTGATAAATGTTTTTTCAGAAACTGGTAACTTTTTAAATTTGAGGTAACAAAGTATTTAAGAGACTTTGGAACATCATTATCAAAATCTAGAAAAATTGAAGAAACAAATGTGATTTCCAGAATAACGGCACTTACTCAAATTTCACCTGAAAATTTATCAGAAAATGACTTACAAGATTTAATTTTACAGCAAAATAAGTTAAATGACATATACAGAATGAAAGCAGAGGGAGCCTTCATAAGGTCAAGGAGAAGATGGTTGGAGGAAGGGGAATGTAACACTGCATATTTCTTTCAACTAGAAAGAGCATGTGGTAAAAGCAACTCTATTCAAAAACTCAATATTAACAATGTTATTACTGATGATCCAAAAAAAATAGCTAATTATTGCTCCACATTTTATAGAACCCTGTATGAATCACAATATTATGAAACTGAGGCCGACAATTTTTTTGCATACTTCACTGAATCAAAATGAATCAGTGAAGACCAAAGGAGTATTTGTGATAGCCCTTTAAGTCCGAACGAAGTCGTATTTGCAATTAAACACTTAAAACTTAATAAATCTCCTGGTGTTGACGGCCTAACATCTGAATTCTATATTACTTTTGCAGAGCAACTGTCCCTCTTCCTCCATGGTGTGTTTGTAGAGAGCATTGAGAAACAAACTCTTCCTCCCACCTTATATCAAGGACTCTTAACCTTAATTCCAAAACCTAAAAAAGACACTCTTTTGATTGATAATTGGTGACTGATCTGCCTTCTGTACAATGACTACAAAATTTTAGCTCGAAATTTTGCTGTTAGAATGAAAACTGTTCTAGATCACATTATCGTTGAAACACAAAGTGGTTTTATGAGACATAGACATATAGCTAATAACATCAGGCTTGTGCTAGACCTTATTGATTATGCTGATCTTTGCAATGATAATAGCTTAATTTTGTTCCTAGACTTTCGGAAAGCTTTTGATACCATCGAACATAATTTTATGTTTCAAGCCTTAGAAAAATTTGGTTTTGGCCCTTACTTTTGTGCAGCCATCAAGACCATGTATAAAAATGCTAACTGTTCAATCAAACTACATGCAGGCACGTCTCCCAGATTTAATCTAAAGCGCGGTGTTAGACAAAGCTGCCCGGTCTCACCGTACTTGTTCCTGATCTGCACTCAACTACTTTCAGATTTTGTTAAACTCAACCACCTGGAAGGTATCACTATAGCTGAAAGAGAAATCATAATTAGTCAACTAGCTGATGATACCACTTTATTTTTAAAGGATGCTTCACAGGTTTCAGTAGCCATTGATATAATTAAATCTTTTTCCAAAGCCTCTGGACTCTGCTTAAACATCAGTAAGTGTGAACTGTTAGCCCTAAAAAATTGTAATGCATCCTCCATCTCTAATATTCCTGTGAAGGATTCTGTAACCTATCTTGGCATAACTATCAACAAGAACCTAAATACTAGATGTTCTTTGAATTTCAACCCCATTATAGGAAAGGTACAGAAAAAACTTTACTCATGGCTTCAAAGAGACTTGTCGATTAGAGGTAGAATCCCTCTGCTTAACCAAAGCAGAGGGCATTTCTCGTTTGACCTATACTGCCCTGTCTCTCGATGTGAATAAACAGACCGCTGAATCCGTTGATAATATGCTATATAATTTTGTATGGAGAAATAAGATTCATTATATTAGGAAGTCAGTTCTGAGGAACTCATATGAACATATGAATCTGAATTTCTGAGATTCTGAGTCTGAATTTTCTTGACTTTTCAACCTTAAATAATACTTTCAAAATAAATTGGATAAAACGATTTCTTAGAAACCCATCTTCAGGGGCGGCAATTAGCTCAGTTGGTAGAGCGTCCGCCCCATGTACGAAGGTTCCGTAGCAGCCCGGGTTCGAATCTGACCTGTGGCTCTTTGCTACATGTCATTCCCTGTCTCTCTCTCCCCACATTCCTGTCTCTCTTTAGCTGTCTCTATCCAATAAAAAGGCCAAAAAATATATATATTTTTAAAAAAGAAACCCATCTTCAACCTGGAATTTTATCCCAAATTTCTTATTTTCAAAACTGGGTGGCCTTAAATTTATTTTACTTTGCAACTATAACATTGAAAAAATCCCCTTAAAGCTGTCTAATTTCCATAAACAACTGCTTCTTTCCTGGTCTTTAATTTACAGGCACAATTTCTCACCTCACAGATAGTACATATGGAATAACAGAGATATATTATACAAACAGAAATCTTCATTTCTGGAAAATTGGTTTGACCATGGACTCTATTTAGTCAAGCAGCTTTTCAATTCTAATGGTGTTTTAATGTCTTACTCTGAACTTCTAAATAAGTACGGTATTCCCATACCACCAAAGGAATACGCTGTAGTTTTGGACTCTATTCCATCTGGTGCTATCATGCTTCTTAAAAGCTCCATTACATCTGAACTGACTTTATTGAAATTAGACCCTGCTGTCACTACTGTTGGTCAAAACTGTTTTTCTACTAAAAAGAGTAATAACAACTGTAACATACGTGCTTTATTTCAAAAGAACATAATCTCTGTTCCAAATGTAATCTCTTACTGGAATAGCTTCACTCCAGACTTTAACTGGAAAAAAAATCTGGTGTCTTCCCTCTAAATATCTGATTATAAATAAGATTAAAGAAGTATCTTTGAAAATGATTCATAGGTTTTATCCCTGTAAGTTATTTCTACTTCGATACAAAAAGGACATTGACGTGGACTGCTCATTACATTACTTAAATGTCTGGATGAGCCATGGACAGTAATGACGTAACTTTAGCGACGTTGTGTTTGTGGAAATAGTGTTTTCCGTGTATGTTTTTATTGTCTATGTATGTTCAGTCTTGTGACCTCACTGAAAACCCGACACACTGTGGGACAAGAATCAAGTTGCAGTAAAATTCAGACTTGTATTATCAAAATGCTTCAGATTAATGTAAAATATCAGAGGTTTTATTTCCAGTTGTTTTCCTATGAATTAGAAAGTCATCACTGCAAGCACAGGCTCTAAGCAAAACTCCAATCAGTACTTGATAAACATCCTGAAGGTGTTCATGTTTCATACATTTTCGGTCAATAAGATAACCTTCCATCTGATTTTGGCTTTTAACACTTTCACCACTTGGCCAGTACAACTTCATGTTTTTAGGTCAGTGAAAGAACCATCCTGTGGGGTACAGGGGTGAGGTCAACCACATAGAAGTGTTGCCACTAGTCACTGATGTATGAAGAGTCCTGAGTTACTTCTGGATTAACAACGCACAGACAAATTGTTGAACCCTCAAAGTGCTTCAAAGTTTGATTATCTTTATTTGACCATAAACATCACAAAATGCACACACATAAACACATGATTTAGTGAAAAACTGTCAATGAACCCATCCCACAACGACGACAGTTGCTTCTACATGAATCCGAGCTACTGGTTAACATAAACAGTTTCCTAAATATACACATTAGCAAAGCACAGAGCTGTTTAATTTTGTCTGCAGCCCACAAAGAAGCAAGAAAAAAAAAAGCATATTGAGTTCAAACTCCAAGTCAAGTTCTACTGCTTTACACTGTAGTACACACACTCACTCCAGGTTTGATCCCTCTGTGTTCTTGATCTCTTGGAGAGGTTGACACTTAAGGCAGTATAATACAGGTTGTCTACATTTTGGTAACCCTGGTAACAAAATATACATCACATATAATTATTTCATTCTTCACAGAAATGAAAATCATATCATCAAGCATATCATCTATTGTGCAAAAATTGCGTCTGAATTCAACAGTTAGTTTACTGTCAGCTTCTTTTACTCACCTCTGCATTTGCTGTGGAGGGAGCTGAACATCTTGTTTGAGACTCTGGTTGTGAAACAGAAAAAAAGCTCTTCATTCAAAAGTCATGCTCAGTGAAAAGCAGTTACCTGAAGATCGGCAGCTGTTTCTCTTGTTCATCATGAAGACAGAAAGTTTGTTTAGAAGTTACTAATTAGATTCACCAACCTCGTCTAGAAAAGTGACTTACCTTCAAAGTCCAGCCTGGTCCCGTTTCCAAACAGTATGTGTCCACATGAGGCAACAGCACAGTAGTAGGTCCCAGCATGAGAAAGATTCAGGCTCTTCATCGTCAAGTTGTATACACAGGTGTGTGTTTGTGTGTTGGGTTTCCTCTCACACTGATCATTCCTGCCTCCATGGGTGTAAATGAGTCCTGGATGAGATTCTTCAGAGTGTTTGAACCAGTAAACACTGTGTTCTCCATCACAGGTCCCAGTGTGTACTGTACAGTTCAGAGTCACAGAGCCTCCTGGCTGGATGGTCTCAGATTCCGACTCATGGATCACAGCTGGGATGTTCAAACCTGAATCCTTTACACTGACAGTAATGACCTCTGCAAATGTGAATTTTACTGACGAGGTATTTACACAGTAGTAGGTAGCTGAGTCTAACGTGTGTAAATCTGAGATCTTCAAGTGGTTTTTACCATTTTCTGTGTCCAGTGTGAAGCGTGGATTGTTCTTGAATTCTTCATAAAACTCGCCTTTGCCATCATAAATGTAGAAAGAAGAGATGAGCCTTGGTTTCTGTCCCAGAGTTTGTTTATACCAGTAATGGTTTGTACCAGTATGGTTTTGTCTTTCATAAAAACAGTGTAAAGTCAACTCGTCTCCTGCGTTAACTGATAAAAAATCACTCTCCTGAAGAACGGATGATTTCAGTTCAGTCACCTGAGCTGAAGTGAAATAAGAGACAAAGCAAATCCACAGTTACTTTTATGTGACCGAATTTAGTGTAAATTATTAAATTAGAAATATTAGAAATATTTCTCGAAGGGGTGATCATACATCAAAAGATAAAAACTGGAGCCGTAAATACAGAGAACTCACCCATTATCCCCAAGAAAAAACACGTCAGATAGAAGACAAATTTGGTCGATGTCATCGTGTTCAAATCCTTGTGTTGAATGAAATAATACTGACAGTGTCTCCACTCTTCACAGACAAGACTGTGTCTTATTGGTCAGCCATAAATAACTATGACATGTATATAGGAAACATGGTCACATGCTCATTGCCACCTTTTGATGTGAAGTTTGGTTTTTGTGGAGATTCACACAGTGAGAGATGGCTGCCATCACATCAAACATAAATCTAGTACATGAGTTTGAGCAGATCATTATTGATGATCCCAGAAAATAATATCAAACGTATTATTTCAAGCTGTAGTCCAGAAACCAGCTTTGTTATTTTTTGTTACATAAAACAGAAACATTTTAAAATTTAAAAGGTGTCAAACCACCACACAAACAATTAAATGTCTTTAAGGATAAGAGTCTAAATGTTGTTCTTAAATAGATCTTTTCCATACAAACAACCTGAGAAAAGTATTTTCCATGGTGCTCTCCTTTCTAAGACTTTAAGTATTAGTGTAAACATACAGTTTGGATGTTTAAAGGTACAGTGTGTAAGATTTGGGGCCTCTATTTTCAGAAGAAGGCAAACATGGAATATAATATTCATAACTATGTTTTGATGCATGTATAATCACCTGAAAATAGGAATCTTTTTATGTTTGTTACTTAAAAATCATCCTTTTATATCTACAGTGGGAGAGGGTCCCCTTTCATGGAGGCCGCTATCTTGAAACACCTTATTTATACAGTAGTCCAGAACAGACAAACTAAATACTGACTCTAAACAGGGTCCTTAAAGTGTTGTTTCTCCTTTACACTAGGAAGGTGAGGGTGATGTGAGGAGATTACAATGCAGTGATTGGACCACTAAATGCAACTAAATTCTACACACTGTACCTTTAAGTGGACCAAGGTTCATTAGTGTGAGAGTTCAAACAGTTTTACACCAAAACCATAATAAACACTACACTGAAAATATGTTTTGAAAATAAAGGAAGACTTTCAAAAATCCAGTTTGCATGATTTTCAGTCTGTACAAAATTTTATTAGCTCAGAAACTTTATTTATTTTTTAACATATATCGATATCTGTAAATATTGGTTATCGGCCATAACAACAATATCAATATCGGATATCAGTATCGGCCAAAATTTTCATATCTGTGCACCCCTAGTCCTTAACATACAGGATGACTTGTACCTCAAACTGCTATCTAAGCAAATGCTTATAATGCTGCACTGTATCTGTTAGATTTCCATTAAGAGTGTGAGTAAGAAGAAGAACATCAACGCTCTGGACTCTTGTGACATGCATACAGTTTATGACTTTGGAGTTCATAACAAGGTTTAAATTCATAAAATGGGTCTGGACATCATGAAAAGCAGACTGTAAAATAGTGAAGGCCTGGTATGCGGTAGAACTGATGCCATATTTTGATCGCAATTTTCATTTGGAAATCATGTACAGTACGTAGTAAGCAGAAGGAGGGGATGTTGCTGATTCTTTTACCAGAATATGACTTGAAAAAGGTAAAAACAGAATCATCAAGACCAATGGAAAGCAGCTCATTTAATAAAATATTATCATCAACAGCATTCAAATCATTGTACACATCTTCAAAGAGTGCAACACTATGTTGCTTTATAACAATGTCATCCACAACATACAGCTGGAACAGTTATTGTAAAGTGACTAGATGTCTTGACCTCTGTAGATGAAGAGCAGTATTTTCTCCAAGAAAGGCACATATTGTGAATTCATCAATGATTCTGCAGTTTTATACAGCTAGAACAGTTTGCATACAGACAATAGTTTTTTAGGGTGCAAGCGTTTCCACTTTTGTGTAAGAGAGTTAGTTATTTTCTATCATATTTTCTCTACCTGTGCATGAAAACTGTGGTATAATTAAGGTTAAACAAGGATCAAGGTCATGCAAAACACAAAATTAAGGTATAAGTAAAGAATGGGTAGGGTCAAGCAACAAATTAACTCTAATAAGGTTAGAAAAACCTTGGTTTTACGCTAAAGAAATGCCAGTGTTACCTCCACAGTCATCCACCACCTCAACTACCACATCGTTCTTTCCACCTCTTAATGTCGGCTTAAATCATGGTGTGCACAATCTAAACATGATTCCGTGGAAGACTGGACTGCATCTTTTGATTACAAAGAAGATACTCAACATATCTCAAAATCTACAACAACATCAAACAAGAACACCCAAATTTTCATTAGAAAAGTATGAATGTATCATGTCCAGTTCTAGTGCTTTACACCAGAGTACACACATTCATCCCTGGTGTTGTTCCTCTGTCTTCTTGGTCTGTTGGGCAGGTTGACATTTAAAGCAGCATAATGGAGGTTGTCTTCATCTCTGTGACCCTGCTAACATGATATGTAGAAGTCAGTTGGGATATGTCTGAACAGAAATTCTAAAAATTATGTATAAAAAAGTTTATGTGAATTAAGACACTGTTTTAATTGTAATGAATGTATTATTAAGATAAATATCACCTCTGCAATTTCTGTGGACGGAGCTGATAATCTTGCTTGACACTCTAGTTGTAAAAGACGAACAATCTGTTTAAAACGTTATAATAACAAAGACATGCTGTCAAACAAAAAAGTACCAGTTACCTGTACATTGGCTCTTTTTTCTCTTGATCATCTTGTACAATGAGAATGCCAGTAAAACAACCAGGATGGTGGTGAATGTCAAAGCTCCACTCAAGAAATACACCAAGAAAAGAGAGTCCACCTCATCTGTAGATGAATCTTCAGAGACATTACAGAGCTTTCATGATTTACATCAAATTTGATTAACATGTATCCATCACTATTTAACAAATGAGACAAGCTTTTTGAGAAAAGTGACTTACCTTCAAAGTCCAGCTTGGTCCTGTTTCCAAACAGTATGTGTCCACATGAGGCAACAGCACAGTAGTAGGTCCCAGCATGAGAAAGATTCAGGCTCTTCATCGGTAAGTTGTAGACACAGGTGTGTGTTTGTGTGTTGGGTTTCCTCTCACACTGATCATTCCTGCCTCCATGGGTGTAAATGAGTCCTGGATGAGATTCTTCAGAGTGTTTGAACCAGTAAACACTGTGTTCTCCATCACAGGTCCCAGTGTGTACTGTACAGTTCAGAGTCACAGAGCCTCCTGGCTGGATGGTCTCAGATTCCGACTCATGGATCACAGCTGGGATGTTCAAGCCTGAATCCTTTACACTGACAGTAATGACCTCTGCAAATGTGGATTTTACTGACGAGGTTTTTACACAATAGTAGGTAGCTGAGTCTGACGTGTGTAAATCTGAGATCTTTAAGTGGTTTTTACCATTTTCTGTGTCCAGTGTGAAGCGTGGATTGTTCTTGAATTCTTCATAAAACTTGCCTTTGCCATCATAAATGTAGAAAGAAGAGATGAGCCTTGGTTTCTGTCCCAGAGATTGTTTATACCAGTAATGGTTTGTACGAGTATTGGTTTGTCCTTTATAAAAACATGGTAAAGTCAACTCATCTCCTGCGTTAACTGATAAAAAATCATTCTCCTGAAGAACGGACGAGGAAGATTTCAGTTCAGTCACCTGAGCTGAAGTGAAATATGCGACAAAGTAAATCCACAGTTACTTTTATGTGACAGAATTCAGCATAAATCATCACATTAGAAATATCAGAAACATTTCTATGAGGAGTGATCATACTTCAAAAGACAAAAACTGGAGCCATAAATACGGAAAACTCACCCATTATCCCCAAGAACAAACACGTCAGATAGAAGACAAACTTGGTCGATGTCATCGTGTTCAAATCCTTGTGTTGAATGAAATAATACTGACAGTGTCTCCACTCTTCACAGACAAGACTGTGTCTGATTGGTCAGCCATAAATAACTATGACGTGTATATAGGAAACATGGTCACATGCTCATTGCCACCTTTGATGTGAAGTTTGGTTTTTGTGGAGATTCACACGGTGAGAGATGGCTGCCATCACATCAAACATGAACCAAATACATGAGTTTCAGCAGGTCATTATTGTTGATTTCAGAAAATGATATCAAACTTATTATTTCGAGCTGTAGTCCAGAAACCAACTCTGTATTTTGTGCTGCTTGGAACAGACACATTCTTATTTTTGAAAGGTTTAAAGCCACCACACCTCCATACAAACATTTAAAACCTTTAAGAGGAGGAGTCTAAGTATTGTTCTTGAAAGACTACTTAAAAAAAAAAAAAAAAAAAAAATTATTCACACCAAAACCACAATAAACATTACACTGACAGAGACACACTGCAACAAGACTAAGAGTGTACAGCCATGCTAACAGATCTTTACATTGTTATATGCTAATATCAGCATGTTAACAGGTCCACAATGGTAATGCAGGAATGCTGGTGTTTAGCAGGCATAATGTCAGCAATGCCACCTCAGTTCTGTGTGTTAGCATGACAACAGCCAATTAAATTAGTTTAAATTAAATTTAGACATAAAGAAGTTACTCAAGCCTCAGCGAGATCAAGATCATTAAAAAGAATGATCTGAGAATAAATGACACAATGAGACCATTCAGTAACACATAGCAGTCACCACATTTACACAAAGACTAATTGAAACAGTAACAATTATCATTAAAAACATCAGTCAGTAAACTTTAATGTCCTTCAGAGTTTCTGACTTCAGTTCTTCTAGCTGCAGTGAGGTGTTCATCACCTGGTGAAAAACTGTGTGGGTAAATAGTTCAACAATTTACTTTAAATTTAACTCACTGCACAAGTGCATGGAATTTATGGAGTCCATCTACACTCTATAATATTGTTAGATCTCCACATAAAAGGGCCAAGGCTGAAAACCAACATTGCTAACCTGTGACCTTTGACCCCACAGGCAGCACTGCATTAAAAACCAACGTGATTATATAAAGAATATTACTACATGGGCTCAGGAACTCTTCTGAAAACCTTTATCGAATATAGAAAATAGCAGATCAACAACAGAGCTCGGTTCAGATGGAGAAAGTGGAAAGGTGTGCTGTGGGTTGACAAGTCCACAGTACTAATTGTTTTTTTTGAAATCATGGATGTTGGGCCCTCCAGGCTAAAGAGGAAAAGGACAAGTTCAAAAGCCGGCATCTGTGATGTATGAGGGTGTGTAACTTGCACATCTGTGAAGACTCCATTAATGCTGAAAAGAGAGGTGTGGGGATGGCTCAGGAGAGCAGCGTTAGGTGACAGTGTTTAGCACACCTGTGACCAGTTTTCTAATCACCGTCCCTTTTTAAAACAGTAGCGAGTAGACGAGTGTGTTCTCTACCGTATAAATAGACAGAAATACTGGAAAGGTCCCTGATCTGTGTTGTGTCCTTTGCTGACTTACCCACTGAGTTTCAGTGATGTCCCTGAAACATTTCAGAGCTTTCATGATTGTCATGAAATTTGATTACCATGTATCCATCACAATATATCAAATGAGACGAGCTTTTTGAGAAAAGTACAAGAATCATTTCCATGAAGAGTTTCTAAAAACTAAAAGATACAAACTAGAACAACTCACCCATTTTCCCCAAGGACAAACACGTCAGATAGAAGACAAACTTTGCAGGTATCATCCTGTTCATCCATTTCTTGTGTAGAATGAAATGGATCTCGATACTTTCTCCACTCTTCATAGACAAGGCTGTGTTTGATTGGTCAGCCATAAATAACTCACCTATATAGGAAACATGGTCTCATGCTAACTGACACCTTTAATGTGAAGTTTGCTGATGACAGATTGCTGCCATTACATCAAACATGAATCAAATACTTTTTTGAGCAGATTATCAGAGTTGATCCCCTACATCCTCTGCAGCCATGCTAACACCAGCATGCTAACATGTCCACAATGATAATGCTAGAATGCTGGTCTTAAGCAGGTATAATGTCAACAATGCCACCTTAGTTTAGTGTGTTGGCATGACAACAGCAATTACAACTGAAAAATAAAAGTACTTAGTCAAGACTCAATGAGATCAAGATAAATATTACAAGAGAAATCTAAGAACAACTTACATTTATAGACAACAAGACCATTTAGTCACACAAAGCAGTCAACACACACACTCATGTAACGACTAATTAAAACAGTAACAATTATGATTAAAACCATGAGCAAGTGAAATATGAATGTCTCTCTGTGTCTTTGACTTTAGTATTTACACTTTATTCCAGCATTTAGGTGTTAACCACTTTCTAAAAAACTGCATATAGCTGGCAAATAGTCTCACAGTTTATGAACAACATTATTCAATGCACAATTGCATGGAATACAGGGATTTTACAATCTCCTATGTATGATTTTTCCTATGAAAATGATCAAATGAATTCATTAATTTTAGTCAGAACAAGAAAACAAGAAAATAAAAGCATATGGACACAATATGATCTGACGACATGAGCATGTGTGCGTGAGTGTGTGAGGGCGTGCACGTCCCGGTGCGCACCACCAAGAATGTTTGTGTGTCACTGATCTACACACAATGTTCAGAGTTCATGAGCATGAAACACGTGTTAATCAGAGACAAAATATCATGTGGAGCGGGAGCTTCAAGTTTCCTCTCCACCTGTGTGGTTGTGGTTAAAGCCAACAAAAGTGTGTGTATGCGTGTGTGATCTAAAGAGTTAGTTAGTTTATGCCTGTGTGAAGCAAGACTTACTAATATCTAGTTACCTGTTTAACATAGAACCTGAGTTTACTAACATCAGGTTAACCACATAAATGATCACAACACATCAGCAGCTATACACACATTAACTAGAGTTACTCTGCCCTGTGGTTAGTCGCAAATTGACTGTTAAGGCAAACAAAAGAGTTTGAAGTTTGGCTTCAAAGGCCTCAACAGAAAAGAAGGACAATATTCCTGACCAAAGGGGCATGATGGGAAAAGTCCCTGCAGTCAGCTGACCTTTCTTTAAAATCTGGGGATACATCGGGTCCCAGTACTCTGAGAGCAGAGAGTCCAGGATACATAAGGTTTAATGAGACAGAGATATAAAAAGAGGCAGGTCCACTTCAAGTTTGTAATTCATCAGCAGGAGTAGAGAGGTGATGTTAACCACATAGAAGTACTTCTGTATTAACAACGCACGGACAAATTGTTGGAACCTCAAAGTGCTCCAAAGTTTGATTATGTTTATTTGATCATTAATGGCAAAATATTACACACACAGAAACACATGACACATATGAAGCTGAGCTTCTAAATATAGTGGTCAACTTGCATTTTTTTCCCATTCATAAGTACAAGAAATGAACCAGTTAAGTCAGATGTATGGTTCATACGTCAGAGACAAAGTCAGACAAAAACAGTTTCCTAAATATACATCAGCAAAGCACAGAGTTATTTAATTTTGTCTGCAAGCCACAAGCAATAAAAGCATGTTGAGTTCAAACTTCACTCTAAATCTATGTTACACCTGAAAAGAGACACAAAGAAAATCCTGTCTCACTCAAAAACAAAGAATTCAAGTTCTACTGCTTTACACTGTAGTACACACACTCACTCCAGGTTTGATCCCTCTGTGTTCTTGATCTCTTGGAGAGGTTGACACTGAAGGCAGCATAATACAGGTTCTCTACGTTTTGGTAATCCTAGTAACAAAATATACATCACATATAATTATTTTATTCTTCACCGAAATGAAAATTATATCCAGAAAACAATCAACAAAATGTCTGAATGGTAATTCAACAGTTAAGTTACTGTCAGCAGCTTTTGCTCACCTCTGCATTTGCTGTGGAGGGAGCTGAACATCTTGTTTGAGACTCTGGTTGTGAAACAGAAAAAAAGCTCTTCATTCAGAAGTCATGTTCAGTGAATACAAGCTGTAACATACAAACTAGCAGTTACCTGAAGATCGGCAGCTGTTTGTCTTGTTCATCATGCAGACTGAGAAAGCCAGTAAAACAACCAGGATGGTGGTGAATGCTGAAAATCCCCTCCAGAAATACACCAAGTCAACCTCATCTTTAGATGAACCTTCAGAGACATTACAGAGCTTTCATGATTGTCATCAAATTTGATTAACATGTATCCATCACTATTAAACAAATGAGACAAGCTTTTTGAGAAAAGTTACTTACCTTCAAAGTCCAGCTTGGTCCTGTTTCCAAACAGTATGTGTCCACATGAGGCAACAGCACAGTAGTAGGTCCCAGCATGAGAAAGATTCAGGCTCTTCATTGGCAAGTTGTAGACACAGGTGTGTGTTTGTGTGTTGGGTTTCCTCTCACACTGATCATTCCTGCCTCCATGGGTGTAAATGAGTCCTGGATGAGATTCTTCAGAGTGTTTGAACCAGTAAACACTGCGTTCTCCATCACAGGTCCCAGTGTGTACTGTACAGTTCAGAGTCACAGAGCCTCCTGGCTGGATGGTCTCAGATGCTGACTGATGGACCAAAGCTGGGATGTTCAGACCTGAATCCTTTACACTGACAGTAATGACCTCTCCAAAATTCACGGCAGATGCATAGGTACTCACACAGTAGTGGGTAGCTGAGTCTGATGTGCGTGAATCTGAGATCGTCAAGTGGTTTTTACCATTTCCAGTATCCAGTTTGAAGCGTGGATTGTTCTTGAATTTATTATGAAAAGTGCCAGTATGATAAATGAAGAACGATGAGATGAGCCTTGGTTTCTGTCCCAGAGTTTGTTTATACCAGTAAAGGTTTGTAGCAGTATTATTTTCATAAAAACAGTGTAAAGTCAACTCATCTCCTGCGTTAACTGATATAAAATCACTCTCCTGAACAACGGATGAGGAAGATTTCAGTTCAGTCACATGAGCTGAAGTGAAATAAGAGGCAAATCATAGCCATAGTTATTTTAATGTGACAGGATTCATTGTAAATCATTACATCAGACATATTAGAAATATTTCTATGAGGAGTGATCATACATCAAAAGATAAAAACTGGAGCCATAAATACAGAAAACTCACCCATTATCCCCAAGAACAAACACGTCAGATAGACAAACTTTGCAGATGTCATCGTGTTCAAATCCTTGTGTTGAATGAAATAATACTGACAGTGTCTCCACTCTTCACAGACAAGACTGTGTCTGATTGGTCAGCCATAAATAACTATGACGTATGTAGGAAACATGGTCATGTGCTCATTGAAACTTTTGATGTGAAGTTTGGTTTTTGAGGAGATTCACACAGTGAGAGATGGCTGACATTACATTACTCTTTGAAAAAAAAACAAGCCAAGAAAAGTATTTTCTATGGTTACTATCCTTCTATCTAGGACTAAAAAACACAGTTTTATATGTTCAAGTGGCTTCAGGTTCATCAGTGTGAGAGTTGAAACATTTTTACACCAAAACCACAGTGAACCTGCACTGACAGAGATACGCTGCAACAAGACTAAGAGTGTACAGCCATGCTAAGAGCTCTTTGAGGCTGTGCTTTGAGCTACATGCTAACATCAGCATGCTAAAATGTCCACAATCATAATGCTAGCATGCTGGTGTTTAGCAGGTATAATGTTAACAATGCCACCTTAGTTTAGTATGTTAGCCAATTACAATGAAATATAAATAAGTTAGTCCAGCCTTTGTGAGATCAAAATGAATTTTACAAGACATATCTGAGAATAAATAACATACATTCACAACGAGACCATTTAGTCACACAAAACGATATGGGCTCAAGAGCACTTCAGAAAACACATCAGAAATCACAATCTGAAATGGACTTACTTCTAAACCCCACCGCACAAGTGTCCGGCACGTCGTATACGCGCCGCGGTTTTGGTCCGTCCGCTACGCGTCTTCAAACTCCACCGGGAGTGTTTCAGAAGCAAAGCGTTTAGCCCGCCAGACTTTGTTTACTTGCTCAGATTTGGCCATTTTCCCAGTGAATGTTGTGGACCTCCTTCTACATGTGTAAGTATGCTATGTAGTTCATTAATTTGGCTTTTGTCTGTTTTTACGACCAGCAGTTTGCACGGGGTATTTTATTTTGAAAATCCACAGGATTATTTTTGCATTTTCTGGGCCTGGCTTCCGCCCGCTCAAGGTGGTCTGTGTAAATTGAAGCGGGCTGCTCGCGTCAAGCGTCAAAAATAGAACAGACACGTATTTCACACAGAGCCCAGTGGAGAGCCGCTTCTGGGACGCTTCTGAAACGGACCATGGCGGAGCCGGTGGGGTTTGATACATTGACTAGAATGGCCCCGTATTGCTTATGCTGACACACGCAACGGGCCGTGGACGCGCCCGGTGGGGTTTGGGCGTTAGAGTAAGTTTGAAAGTGTGCTGTGGTCTGACAAGTCACATTATTATTTGTTTTTTGAAATCATGGATGTTGGGTCCTTCAGGCTAAAGAGGAAGATGACCATCTAGATTATTGCAGGGCAACGTTCAAAAGCCGACATCTGTGATGTATGGGGGTGTGTGACTTGCACATCTGTGAAGCCACCATTAATGCTGACATGACAAGTCACATTCTGTATGTGTTACAACAGCGTGGCTTCATAGTAAAAGAGTGAAGGGACGAGACTGACCTACCTTCAGTTCAGACCTGTTTCCTACTAAAAATGTGTGACGCATTATGAAGTGCAAAATATGATAACGGAGAGCCTGGCCTGCTGAGAAAATTACATTATATATCAAGCAAGAATGGAATGAATTTTACTCAGAAGAAGAATTAGTGTCCTCAGGTCCCAAACACTTTGAGTGTTGTTAAAAGAAAAGGTGATGTACACAGTGGTAAACATTCCTCTGTCCCAACTGTTTTGGAATGTGTTGCAAGCATCAAATTTAGAAAGAGTATGTATTTATTAGTTAATCAGTTTAAATACTAAATATCTTGTCTTTGTATTGTATTCAAAGGTATATCAAAAATAATTTGCAAATAATTGCATTCTGTTTTTATGTATGTTTCATACAGCATCCTAACTGTTTTGTAATATGGGTTGTATATTATTTGATCCCATAGACAATCAACAATTAAGTCGAACTAGCATCATATTTTTGTTTGACATAACTTCAGACTGCACCGGATACATTCTTATTAGTTTCTGAGTCTGTGGAGTTTAAAAACAGTCAAAGTCCACAAAACTATTATATTATCTTTTTAACCAATTCACATACATCTAAACTGTTCTATGTGATCTCCTTTTGATATCTTATATAACATTTTTATTAAACTCCCATTCATTTAGCCTCCCTGAAGCCCACATCTCACTTTAAAAACCTCTGGTACAGCCGACTGTATAATTTTTTTTTTTTTTTTTTTTTTCTGATTTGAAAGGGGAAACGAAAAGTATCCAATCAGAGTTAGGTCTTTAACATACAGTATGACTTGTAGCTCAAACTGCTATTAAAACATTTACAGAGTTTTCAGAGCTCAGAACAAGCTTTAAATTCATGAAATGGGTCTGGACGTCATCAAAAGCAGACTGTAATATGGTGAAGGCCTGGTTTGCGGTAGAACTGATGCCATGGTGATTGCAGATTGCAGTTTTCATTTGGAAATTATGTACGTAAGCAGCAGGGGGGGGCAATGTTGATTCTTATTGGACTCTTCATGAACTATCTGGGAAATCGATGTAAAACCATCAGCAATCTGAACTTTACCAGAATATGATTTGAAAAAGATAAAAACAGAATCATCAAGACCAATAGAAAGCAGATCATTTAATAAAATATTATCATCAACAGCATTTATAGCATTTTGCAGATCTACGAAGAGTGCAGCACTATGTTGCTTTGTGCTAAAAGAGTTTTCAACAATTACATCTATAACAAGCAGCTGGAACAGTTATTGTCCTGACCTCTGTATTTTCTGTTTGCAATAGCAAAATAGCAATTGTGAGTACATCAATGACTCTGCAGTCTTATCCAACTTGAACCTTAAATAAGCTCTTTTTTTTCTTTGAATAAAGAAATGCCACTGTTATCTACAGGTCAACAACAAGATGTGAAATGTGGCCTTGTGCATTACACATGTCATTCACCACCCCAACTCCCACACCATTCTTTCCACCTCTGAATGTCAGTGTAAATAATGGGATGTACAATCATTCAATTTGTCTGATTCCAAAGAAGATACAAAATATATTTCAAAAATCTACACATGTACTAAACAAGAACACCCAAACAAATCTTATGAAAAATGTATATTTGTATCATGTCCAGTTCTAGTTCTTTACACCGGAGTACACACATTCATCCCTGGTGTTGTTCCTCTGTCTTCTTGATCTGTTGGGCAGGTTGACATTTAAAGCAGCATAATGGAGGTTGTCTTCATCTCTGTGACCCTGGTAACACGATATGGTTGAAGTGAATTAGGATAACAGTCCTTACAGAAATTTTAAAAATCATCTATTAAAGAATTAGTTGATAAAGTAATCATTGGATTATTAAGATAAATGTCACCTCTGCATTTGCTGTGGAGGGAGCTGATAATCTCGCTTGACATTCTGGTTGTGAAACACAGAAAATGTTGCTTTATTAAAAAGTTATATTTAGTGTATACAAGCTGTCAGACAAAATAGTACCAGTTACCTGTACATTGGCACTTGTTTCTCTCGATCATCTTGTACAATGAGAACGCCAGTAAAACAACCAGGATGGTGGTGAATGTCAAAGCTCCGCTCAAGAAATACACCAAGAAAAGAGAGTCCACCTTATCTGTAGATGAACCCTCAGAGACATTACAGAGCTTTCATGATTGACATTAAATTTGATTAACATGTATCCATCACTATTTAACAAATGAGACAAGCTTTTTGAGAAAAGTGACTTACCTTCAAAGTCCAGCTTGGTCCCGTTTCCAAACAGTATGTGTCCACATGAGGCAACAGCACAGTAGTAGGTCCCAGCATGAGAAAGATTCAGGCTCTTCATCGGCAAGTTGTAGACACAGGTGTGTGTTTGTGTGTTGGGTTTCCTCTCACACTGATCATTCCTGCCTCCATGGGTGTAAATGAGTCCTGGATGAGATTCTTCAGAGTGTTTGAACCAGTAAACACTGTGTTCTCCATCACAGGTCCCAGTGTGTACTGTACAGTTCAGAGTCACAGAGCCTCCTGGCTGGATGGTCTCAGATTCCGACTCATGGATCACAGCTGGGATGTTCAGACCTGAACCCTTTACACTGACAGTAATGACCTCTGCAAATGTGAATTTTACTGACGAGGTTTTTACACAATAGTAGGTAGCTGAGTCTAACGGGTGTAAATCTGAGATCTTCAAGTGGTTTTTACCATTTTCTGTGTCTAGTGTGAAGCGTGGATTGTTCTTGAATCCTTCATAAAACTCGCCTTTGTCATCAAAAATATAGAAAGAAGATATGAGCCTTGGTTTCTGTCCCAGATATTGTTTATACCAGTAATGGCTTGTACCAGTATGGGTTTGTCTTTCATAAAAACATTGTAAAGTCAACTCGTCTCCTGCGTTAACTGATAAAAAATTCTTCTCCTGAAGAACGGATGATTGTAGTTCAGTCACCTGAGCTGAAGTGAAATAAGACATGAAGTAAATCCACAGTTACTTTTATGTGACAGAATTTAGTGTAAATCATTAAATTAGAAATATTAGAAATATTTCTGTGAGGAGTGATCATACATCAAAAGATAAAAACTGGAGCCGTAAATACAGAAAACTCACCCATTATCCCCAAGAACAAACACATCAGATAGAAGACAAACTTGGTCGATGTCATCGTGTTCAAATCCTTGTGTTGAATGAAATAATACTGACAGTGTCTCCACTCTTCACAGACAAGACTGTGTCTTATTGGTCAGCCATAAATAACTATGACATGTATATAGGAAACAAGGTCACATGTGCACAGTCACCTTTGATGTTAAGTTTGGTTTTTGTGGAGATTCACACAGTGAGAGATGGCTGCCATCACATCAAACATGAATCTAATACATGATTTTGAACAGATCATTATTGTTGATCCCAGAAAATGATATCAAACTTATTATTTCAAGCTGTAGTCCAGAAACCAACTCTGTATTTTGTGCTGCTTTGAACAGACACATTCTTTTTTTTGAAAGGTTTAAAGCCACCATACGTCCATACAAACAGTTAAAACCTTTAAGAGGAGGAGTCTAAGTATTGTTCTTAAATAACAGTTTTTTCAACCCAAGAAAAAAACATTTAATATATATATATATATATATATATATATATATATATATATATATATATATATATATATATATGTTACTATCCTTCTATGTAGGACTTAAAACCACAGGTTTGTATGTTTAAGTGCCTTAAGGTTCATTAGAGTGAGAGTTTAAACAGGTTTACACCAAAACCACAATAAACACTGCACTGACAGAGATACACTGCAACAAGACTAAGAATCTACAGCCATGTTAACAACTCTTTGAGGCTGTGCTTTGAGCTAGATACTCCAAGGTCTTTAGCAGCTATGACATTATCAATGCCCCCTCAGTTCAATGTGTTGATAACAGCCAATTCAAATTAAACGTAAAGAGGTCCCATGGACTTTGCGTCCTCCATGCTAAAGAGGAAAAGGACCATCTAGACGAGGGCAAAGTTCAAAAGCCGACATCTGTGATGTATGGGGGTGTGTAACTTGCACATCTGTGAAACCACCATAAATCATATCAAATTACATAGAGGTTTTGAACCAACATACGCTGCCATCCTGACGTCTTTCTCAGGGACATCCCTGCTTCATCTGGAAAGACATGACAAGTCACATTCTGTATGTGATATAACAGTGTGGCTTCATAGTAAAAGAATGCAGGGACTAGACTGACCTACCTTCAGTTCAGACCTGTTTCCTATTAAAAATGTGTGACGCATTATGAAGTTCAAAATATGACAATGGAGACCCTGGCCTGCTGAAGAAATTACATTATTTATCCAGCAAGAATGGGAAATAATTTTGTACTGTATTCAAAGGAATGTACATCAAAAACGATTTGTAAATCATTGCATTCTGTTTTTATGTATGTTTTATACAGCATCCTAATTGTTTTGTAATATGGGTTTTATAATAATTGATCCCATAGACAATAACAAATGAGCCAATATAGTGTCATATTTCTGTTTGACATAACTTCAGACTGCACCAGTTACATACTTATTAGTTTCTGACTCTGGAAAAGTGGAAAAATCAGTAAAATCTTTGAAACGATTGTATGTCCAAACGTTCTCTTTGACCAGTTGTTAAAAAGTACAATTTTCACACTAATTGACCGTTAAAGTGAACAAAAGAGTTTTCAGTTTGTTTTTAAGGCCTCAGATGACAGAGTCACATTGTCTGATGTCAGTAGGGACAATATTCGTGAGCAATGGGGCATGTTGGAAAAAGGCCCTGCAGTCAGCTGACCTTTCTTTAAACTCTGGGGACACATCGGGTCCCAGTACTCTAAGAACAAAGGGCACAAGGTAATGTTCATATGGTTTAATGGGATCAGAGAGATAAGAAAAGGAGGGCATTTAAAGTTTGTAATTCATCAGGAGGAAGTCCGATCTGACTTAAATACACAGCTAATAGAGTGAAGCTAATATTGATGAAATACACTATATTGCCAAAAGTATTCGCTCACCTGCCTTGACTCGCATATGAACTTAAGTGACATCCCATTCTTAATCCATAGGGTTTAATATGACGTCGGTCCACCCTTTGCAGCTATAACAGCTTCAACTCTTGTGGGAAGGCTGTACACAAGGTTTGGGAGTGTGTTTATGGGAATTTTTGACTATTCTTCCAGAAGGGCATTTGTGAGGTCACACACTGATGTTGGACGAGAAGGCCTGGCTCTGTCTGGTCTCCGCTCTAATTCATCCCAAAGGTGTTCTATCGGGTTGAGGTCAGGACTCTGTGCAGGCCAGTCAAGTTCATCCACACCAAACTCTGATCCATGTCTTTATGGACCTTGCTTTGTGCACTGGTGCACAGTCATGTTGGAAGAGGAAGGGGCCATCTCCAAACTGTTCCCGCAAAGTTGGGAGCATGGAATTGTCCAAAATCTCTTGGTATGCTGAAGCATTCAGAGTTCCTTTCACTGGAACTAAGGGGCCAAGCCCAGCTCCTGAAAAACAACCCCACACCATAATCCCCCTTCCACCAAACTTTACACTTGGCACAATGCAGTAAGACAGGTACCGTTCTCCTAGCAACCGCCAAACCCAGACTCATCCATCAGATTGCCAGATGGAGAAGTGCGATTCGTCACTCCAGAGAACGCGTCTCCACTGCTCTAGAGTCCAGTGGCGGCATGCTTTACACCACTGCATGTGACGCTTTGCATTGCACTTGGTGATGTATGGCTTGGATGCAGCTGCTCGGCCATGGAAACCCATTCCATGAAGCTCTCTACGCACTGTTCTTGGGCTAATCTGAAGGCCACGTGAAGTTTGGAGGTCTGTAGCGATTGACTCTGCAGAAAGTTGGCAACCTCTGCGCAGTATGCTCCTCAGCACTCTTGTGTCTGTGTCTGATTGGTCAGCCATAAATAACTATGACATGTATATAGGAAACATGGTCACATGCTCACTGCCACCTTTGATGTGAAGTTTGGTTTTTGGGAAGATTCACAGTGAGAGATGGCTGCCATCACATCAAACATGAATCAAATACATGATTTTGAGCAGATCATTATTGTTGATCCCCGAAAATGATATCAAACGTATTATTTCAAGCTGTAGTCCAGAAACCAGCTTTGTTATTTTTTGCTGCATTAAACAGAAACATTTTAAAATTTAAAAGGTGTCAAACCACCACACAAACAATTAAATATCTTTAAGGAGAAGAGTCTAAATGTTGTTCTTAAATAGATCTTTTTCATAAAAACAACCTGAGAAAAGTATTTTCTATGGTGCTTTCCTTCTAAGACTTTCTAAGAAGTATTAGTGTATGTTTAAGTGGACCAAGTGTGAGAGTTCAAACAGTTTTACACCAAAACCACAATAAACACTACACTGACAAGAGATACACTGCGACAAGACTAAGAATCTACAGCCATGCTAACAGCTCTTTGAGGTTGTGCTTTGAGCTACATGCTAACATCATCATACTAACATGTCCAAAATGGCAATGCTGGTGTTCAGCAGGTATAATGTAACAAATCTACCTTAGTACAGTGTGTTAGCATGACAACAGCAAATTACAATTACATATAAAATAGTTAGTCAAGACTCAAGTCAAGTTTACTTTTCCAAGACAGTCCCTGAGAATAAATTACATACACCAAACAGAACAGACACTACATTAGAGACACTTGCACAATCCAATGGGATACAGCCCACCTCCCACTTTGAACTATCACGTTTTTTTGTTTGTTTTCAAAGGGAACTAAGATCTGTTTTGGTAAGTATGTGTAACGGCCAACCATTTTGTGTCTTCTGTTTGTCTTCTGAACCCGAGTGTGACCTCCTGTCTTTGTGAGGATCTTTGCCCAAGAAGCGATCGACCACAGTTGATTCCAATCCCAGGTGATCAGGGTGTGGCCTATTTGAGACCCAGTTCCAGCCTGTCTAAGGTGTAGGGAGCTACACTCTAAACAGGAACATAACAGTATCCAATCTGAGTTAGGTCCTTAATAGGGATGCATGATATATCGGCATTAATATCGGTATCAGCCGATGTTTCGTCATTTTTTCACATATCGGTATCGGTCCGATGAGTAAAACTGGGCCGATATTAACAACCGATGTTTATATCCGTCTAGTTGCTGTTTGTGTATGTGTGTCGGGAGAGGGAGGGGGATTTGGCCATGCAGTATTTGTTTGGGCACGTGACAGTGTCAGTGACACAAACGCAGCACAGGATTATGGGGTGTAACACCCAAACCCCACCGGGCTAGTCCGCGGCGCGTTGCGTGAGCGTCGCGTCATCGTGAGTAATACGCGGCCATTCTAGTCAATGTATCAAACCCCATCGGCTCCACCGTGGTCCTTTTCAGACGCATCCCAGAAGCGTCTCTATGCTCGGCTATACGTGAATTACGCGTCTGTTCTATTTTTGACACTTGACGCGAGCAGCATGCGTCAATTTACACAGACCACCTCGAGCGGGCAGAAGCCAGACACAGAAGAAGCAAAGAGAATCTGGCGGATTTTCAAAATAAAATACCCCGTGCAAACTGCCGGTTGTAAAAACAGACTTGTGTTTTATGGTAGCCCTGTAACCTTGTTATTTGGAAGTAAAACACATTTTGAAAATAAAGGAAGACTTTCAAAAATCCAGTTTGCATGATTTTCAGTCTGTACAAAATTTTATCATCTCAGAAAGTTTATTTCTTTTTTAACATATATCGATATCTGTAAGTATTGGTTATCGGCCATAACAGCAATATTAATATTGGATATTGGTATCGGCCAAAATTTTCATATCTGTGCACCCCTAGTCCTTAACATACAGGATGACTTGTACCTCGAACTGCTATCTAAGCAATTACTTATAATGCTGCACTGTATCTGTTAGATTTCCATTAAGAGTGTGAGTAAGAAGAAGAACATCAACACTCTGGACTCTTGTGACATGCATACATTTTATGACTTTGGAGTTATAACAAGCTTTAAATTCATAAAATGGGTCTGGACATCATCAAAAGCAGACTGTAAAATAGTGAAGGCCTGGTATGCGGTAGAACTGATGCCATATTTTGATCGCAATTTTCATTTGGAAATCATGTACAGTACGTAGTAAGCAGAAGGAGGGGATGTTGCTGATTCTTTTACCAGAATATGATTTGAAAAAGGTAAAAACAGAATCATCAAGACCAATGGAAAGCAGCTCATTTAATATAATATTATCATCAACAGCATTCAAATCTTCAAAGAGTGCAGCACTATGTTGCTTTATAACAATGTCATCCACAACATATAGCTTGAACAGTTATTGTAAAGTGAATAGATGTCTTGACCTCTGTGTTTGCATACAGACAGTAGTTGTTTAGGGTGCAAGCGTTTCCACTTTTGTGTAAGAGAGTTAATTATTTTCTACTTTACCTGTGCATGAAAACTGTGGTATAATTAAGGTAAGACAAAGATCATGGTCATGCAAAACACAAAATTAAGGTATAAGTAAAGAATGGGTAGGGTCAAGCAACAAATTAACTCGATTAAGGTTACAAAACCTTTTATGGATAAAGAAAATCAGTGTTACCTACAGGTCAACAATGAGATGTAAAATGTGGTCATTTCACTCCACAGTCATCCACCACCTCAACTACCACATTCTTTCCACCTCTTAATGTCGGCTTAAATCATGGTGTGCACAATCTAAACATAATTCCGTGGAAGACTGGACTGCATCTTTTGATTACAAAGAAGATACTCAATATATCTCAAAATCTACAACAACATCAAACAAGAACATCCAATCAAATTTTCATTAGAAAAGTATAAATGTGTCATGTCCAGTTCTAGTGCTTTACACCGGAGTACACACATTCATCCCTGGTGTTGTTCCTCTGTCTTCTTGGTCTGTTGGGCAGGTTGACATTTAAAGCAGCATAATGGAGGTTGTCTTCATTTCTCTGACCCTGCTAGCATAATATGTAGAAGTCAATTGGGATATTTCTGAACAGAAATTCTAAAAAATATCTATAAAACAATTTATGTGAATTAAGACACTGTTTTAATTGTAATTAATGTATTATTAAGATAAATGTCACCTCTGCAATTCCTGTGGACGGAGCTGATAATCTTGCTTGACACTCTAGTTGTAAAAGACAAACAATCTGTTTAAAACGTTATAATAACAAATACATGCTGTGAGACAAAACTAGTACCAGTTACCTGTACATTGGCACTTGTTTCTCTTGATCATCTTGTACAATGAGAACGCCAGTAAAACAACCAGAATGGTGGTGAATGTCAAAGCTCCGCTCAAGAAATACACCAAGAAAAGAGAGTCCACCTCATCTGTAGATGATCCTTCAGAGACATTACAGAGCTTTCATGATTGTCATTAAATTTGATTAACATGTATCCATCACTATTTAACAAATGAGACAAGCTTTTTGAGAAAAGTGACTTACCTTCAAAGTCCAGCTTGGTCCCGTTTCCAAACAGTATGTGTCCACATGAGGCAACAGCACAGTAGTAGGTCCCAGCATGAGAAAGATTCAGACTCTTCATCGGCAAGTTGTAGACACAGGTGTGTGTTTGTGTGTTGGGTTTCCTCTCACACTGATCAGTCCTGCCTCCATGGGTGTAAATGAGTCCTGGATGAGATTCTTCAGAGTCTTTGAACCAGTAAACACTGTGTTCTCCATCACAGGTCCCAGTGTGTACTGTACAGTTCAGAGTCACAGAGCCTCCTGGCTGGATGGTCTCAAAGGCTGACTGATGGACCAAAGGTAGAATGTTGAAATGTGATTGCTTTACACTGACAGTAATGGCCTCAGAAAATGTGAATGTTTCCGATGAACTATTTGCACAATAGTAAGTAGCTGAGTCGGAAATGCGTAAATCTGAGATCATCAAGTGATTTTTACTCTGTCCAGTATCCAATTTGAAGCGTGCATTGTTCTTGAATTCATTATGAAAAGATCCGTTTTTATCGTAACTGTAGAAAGAAGAGATGAGCCTTGGTTTCTGTCCCATAGATTGTTTATACCAGTATTGGTTTGTACCAGTATGGTTTTGTCTTTCATAAAAACATCGTAAAGTCAACTCGTCTCCTGCGTTAACTGATAAAAAATCACTCTCCTGAAGAACGGATGATTTCAGTTCAGTCACCTGAGCTGAAGTGAAATAAGAGACAAAGCAAATCCACAGTTATTTATATGTGACAGGATTCATTATTCATCATTACATCACATTCATCATTACATCAGACATATTAGAAACATTTTTATGAGGAGTGATCATACATCAAAAGATAAAAACTGGAGCCATAAATACAGAGAACTCACCCATTATCCCCAAGAACAAACACGTCAGATAGAAGACAAACTTTGCAGATGTCATCGTGTTCAAATCCTTGTGTTGAATGACATAATACTGATACTCTTCTAAACTCCTTACAGACAGGGCTGTGTCTTATTGGTCAGCCATAAATAACTATGACCTACATAGGAAATATGGTCACGTGCTTACTGCCATCTTTCATCTCAAGTTTGTTTTTGAGTAGATTCACACAGTGAGACATGGCTACCATCACATCAGACATGAATCAGATACATGATTTTGACCAGAACATACAGAACATGATATCGAGTGTTTATTTTAAGTTCTAGTCCAGAAACGATATTTGTTCTTATTTGTTGCATTGAACACTTTTCTTTACAATAAAAGGTGTCAAACCACTGTACATATACTTTTACACCAAAACCACAGTGAACACTGCACTGACAGAGATACACTGCAACAAGACGAAGAGTCTACAGCCATGCTAACAGCATGTCTAGGACTAAAAAACACAGTTTTATATGTTTAAGTGGCTTCAGGTTCATCAGTGTGAGAGTTGAAACAGCTTTACACTAAAACCACAATAAACACTGCACTGACAGAGATACACTGCAACAAGATGAAAAGTGTACAGCCATGCTAACAGCTCTTTGAGGCTGTGCTTTGAGGTACGTGTTAACATCAGCATGCTAACACGTCCACAAAGGTAATGTTAGCATGCTGCTGTTTTTTGCAGGTATAAAGTTAGCAATGCCACCTTAGTTCAGTGTGTTAGCATGATAAGAGTCAAAGTACAATTCAACATAAAGTAGGTAGACAAGCCCTAACCTCCCCAGCTGGGAAATGAACGAATGCATAAGTGCCTAAAAAACGTAATACTTTCAGTGGCCACTTGAGGCTGGCTGCAGAACATTTCATCTTCCACAAGTGCCCTTATTAAAATATCCAACCTCACAGCAAAAATAAACATGTCTACAGCTTGCTACAAAAAACTGTCTATGTAGCTAAGTTCTCCATTCATGACAACTGTACTGAGTGTGATTTTTTTTTTTTTTTTTCAAAATGATATTATGGCCCAAAATTATGGAAAACTAGCAGGGGGAGCTTTGATTGAGAAGAAGGAGCCGTTACAGATAGCTTGTCGATTTTAAGACTAGCCAAGAGGCAGGAGAGGTAGGACAGCCAACATGGTGGTGGCCAGCACTACATATTTTGAGCTTCAAAATGGAGCTTTGAAAACCTATGGGTGAACGTAACACACGCTGTCCATTCTTTATGCTGTCACTGGTTAAGCCTCATCGAGACTCACTCACTACAAGAGAAATCTGAGAATAAATGACATCTTTACTCCACAAGACCATTCAGTCAAACAAAGCAGTCATCACACACACATACAAATAGTTAATTAATATATAATTAATACATATACATAGTCATTATTAAAAACATCAGCAAGTGAAACTTTAATATTCCTCAGAGTCTCTGACTTTAGTTTATTTTGCAGTTGCAGTAAGGTGTTCACCACTTTTTGAAAAACTGTGTGGGCAAATAGTCCAACAGTTTAAGAACATTTTTTCTCAATGCACAGTTACATGGCATTTATGTTTTTCACCATTTAAATAGATTCTTTCTCTGTTACTATTCCTCCTACTAGGACTCTTAATATTAGTATTGTCTTTACAGTGTTTGGATGTTTAACAGGGTGTGTGAAAACCACCAATAAACACAGCCAGCACTGACGGAGATACAAGAAACAAGACTAAGAGTCTACAGCCATGCTAACAGCTCTTTGAAGCCACATGCTAACATCAGCATGCCAACATGCTTACAATGACTGTTAGCATGTTGTTATTTTTGTTTAGCAGGCAAAATGTTATCAATCCTTGCCACCTTAATCTACTGTACATGCATGATAACATCAGAAACTTACCAGGCTTATGGCTTATGTGTTTCTACCATGAGTAAACATGCTACATAGTTATATTGTTTCCCTTTTGGCAGTCTTTACATTCCGAAGTTTGCACAAGGTGTTTTATTTTGAAAATCGACCGGATTCTCTGTCGTGTTTTGTGTGTCTGACTTCCGGCCAGATTGATCTGCTCTGTGCAGATTGATGTGGCAGGTCGTAGCATCAATCAAAAATAGAACCGCCGCGTATATTTTCGGTGGAGCAGAGTGGAGTGCTGCTTCTGGGACACTCCTAAAAAGCACCACAGTGTGTCTGATGGGGTTCACAATCAGGTCAAAGGTCAAAGTCGCTGTGTAGTTACGGATCGAATTCTGTATTTTGAGGAATATTGCATTTTTCTGTGTGTCGGTTGAAAGAAAGTCTTAGGCCTAAATTCCAGTGAAACTAGGCCTCCTGCAGTGACTAAGTCTAGCTAATCAGTAATGGAAATCTTTGGTAATTTAGTCAGAGTATCCCAAAATGGACCGACTACTATCTTACAGGTATAAAGAAACAAAAAGAATGTATTACTTGGAGTCCGGAAAGGCCTCACATTAAGGTGGTCATGTTTCATACTTTTGAGGTCAATAACATAACCTTCCATTGCATTTGGCATCAGCGCAATTAAGTCTGACTACTCTCTCACATATTGGGGTGGGTGAGCTCAACCACATAGAAGTGGTGCCACCTGTCTTGCATGTATGAAGAAGCCTGAGTTACTTCTGGATTAACAACGCACAGACAAATAGTTGGCACCTCAAAGTGCTTTAAACTTTGATGTTTATTTGATCATTAACAACATGATATTCAAACAAAGAAAGTACGACACAGTCTTAATTCTAAAAGAACACATGAATCTTAGCTTCTAAATATAGTGGTTAAGTCGCATTTTTGTTTCATTCATATTTACAAGAAATAAACCAGATTCAGATACACGGTTCACATGCCAGTGCAAAGACAAAAACACTGTCCTAAATATACACATTAGCAATGCATAGAGCTGCACAGGGAGCTCTGCAAGGGAAGATTTAATTTTGTCTGCAGGCCACAAAGAAGCTATGAAAGCATAGTAAGTTCAAACTTCACTCTAAATCTATGAGACTCCTCAAAAGAGGCTCGAAGAAAATCCTGTCTCACTCAAAAACAAAGAATTGCAGTTCTAGTTCTTTACACTGGAGTACACACATTCATCCCTGGTGTTGTTCCTCTGTCTTCTTGATCTGTTGGGCAGGTTGACACTTAAAGCAGCATAATGGAGGTTGTCTTCATTTCTCTGACCCTGGTAACACAATATGTAGACGTGAATATACTATATTATATGAGTACATACCACGAATATTAGTATATATCCTATAAAACAATTGGTTGATGTGTAATAAAAACTAATCAATGGATTATTAAGATAAATGTCACCTCTGTGTTTGCTGTGGAGGGAGCTGATAATCTTGCCTGAGACTCTGGTTGTGAAACACAGAAAATATTGTTTTATTCAAAAGTTATATTTAGTGAATACAAGCTGTCAGACAAAAAAAGTACCAGTTACCTGTACATTGGCACTTGTTTCTCTTGATCATCTTGTACAATGAGAACGCCAGTAAAACAACCAGGATGGTGGTGAATGTCAAAGCTCCGCTCAAGAAATACACCAAGAAAAGAGAGTCCACCTCATCTGTAGATGAACCTTCAGAGACATTACAGAGCTTTCATGATTGTCATCAAATTTGATTAACATGTATCCATCACTATTTAACAAATGAGACAAGCTTTTTGAGAAAAGTGACTTACCTTCAAAGTCCAGCTTGGTCCTGTTTCCAAACAGTATGTGTCCACATGAGGCAACAGCACAGTAGTAGGTCCCAGCATGAGAAAGATTCAGGCTCTTCATCGGCAAGTTGTAGACACAGGTGCGTGTTTGTGTGTTGGGTTTCCTCTCACACTGATCATTCCTGCCTCCATGGGTGTAAATGAGTCCTGGATGAGATTCTTCAGAGTCTTTGAACCAGTAAACACTGTGTTCTCCATCACAGGTCCCAGTGTGTACTGTACAGTTCAGAGTCACAGAGCCTCCTGGCTGGATGGTCTCAAAGGCTAACTGATGGACCAAAGGTTGGATGTTGAAACGTGATTCCTTTACACTGACAGTAACGCCCTCGGAAAAATCCAAGATCCAAGATGTATCGCAACTGGCGCAGAAATAAGTAGCTGAGTCTAAAATGGTCAAATCAGAAATTGTCAAGAGATTTGTATTGTTGTCAACACTCACTGTGAAGCGTGGATTATTATCGAATTCATTAAAAAAAGAGTTTTTTGTATCATACACATAGAAGGTGGAGATGAGCCTTGGTTTCTCTCCCAGAGTTTGTTTGTACCAGTAAAGCCATGATGATTTATCACCTTCATAGAAACATTTCAAAGACACACTGTCTCCAACATTAGCTGATACAAAACGTCTCTCTTGACGAACAGATGAAGACGACTTCAGATTTTTCATCTGAGCTAAAGTGAGATGAGAGACAAAGCAAACACATAATTAATTCAGTCTGATAGAAGTTGGCTTAATCATTAAAAGTATAAGAATCATTGCCATGAAGAGTTGCTATAAATTAAAAGATACAAACTGGAGCAACTCACCCATTTTCCCCAAGAACAAACACGTCAGATAGAAGACAAACTTTGCAGATGTCATCCTGTTCGATGTCTTGTGTCGAATGAAAAGAATCTTGATGCTTTCTCCACTCTTAAAAGACAAGGCTGTGTTTGATTGGCCAATCTGATGTGACACTGTATGTCCTATTTAGGAAACATGATCACATGCTTACTGCCACCTATAGTGACAAGTTTAGTTTTTGAGGTCCACGTGGTGAGCGATGTATCAAGATGTTTTTGTTGTTTTTGGCTCTTTATTTGTGTCTCTCTTTATTTATATAATAATTATCACCAGTAATAGGAATTATTAATTGTATCTGCTTGTTAGAAACAAGCTTGTTGTTCCAAGTGCCTTATGCAACTTTTGTATTCTATCCATTGTTTTTGTTGTTGTAAGTAGTATTTTAAACAAGTAGCATTCTTAGTATTTTCCATTTTAGTGTGTTTAGTGTTACTAGTATTATTTGTATAACCGGTGTTCGTGTTCTTATCATCCTTTGCTGTGTGATCAAACGTGACTTAATCAGAACTCCACTGTTTTTGGATATTTTAGTGGTCTTTGGTACAGAGGTATGGCTATTTTGGATTGAACACATGCACATGCAGGTCATCGTGCTATAATCTTCCATGTATTCTGTTGTGTTAAACATCCACAGAGGCTTTTGTTCCCTGACTTCAACCTTCAAAGTAATATCTCCTCCCGTGTAACATAACAACAAGTAAATGTCTGTATATAGTTTGTCTACATTGATAGTTTGTTAGAGTTAAAATGATTTTGGTAAGTATATGGGACCTTTGCTGTTGCACTTACATGCATGGTTAAGGATAGGAAACAATTGTGGTCATGCTTAAAATAAACAATGTTGACTGTCACTTGGAAATTGGTGAAGTGACTTTGTGTGTTAAAGTCCTTTTTTTTTTTTCTTTTTTGAACCCATCGATCCAAACCAACATCCTGCATAGGTGGAGGAAGTAGTGTAACCACAATGTTACACTACTTCCTCCTTTGCTCGTCTTATAAAGGTCTTTGTCACTTGAATGGAACCATGAGCCACTCACTGAAATGATGCTAATGTTTTTCTTGGGAGGACAGTCTTTAACATACAATAAGTACAAGACTGCAAAGAGGCTGTCTTAACCTGCATGCTTAGGTGGGTGGTGGGGGGTGGGGGTGGGCGTGATGTGGGAATTAGGGTAAAGCCACAGTATACCAACCTAACAAGACAGCGTTACACCAGTGGAAAGAGAATTGTGGTTTGAGGATTTGGCCAGAACTGAGGCACAAACCTTCTAAAACAGCAACTTTAATACAGTTTTTCCCAGTTACAGACTTGTGAAGACGATGAAGATGCTTACAGATGATGGCAGAAGCCAGTTGTCCAACTGCCCATAGAAGGTTGAAAGGCCTTAGAAGGTAGATGGTTACCACGTGCTTTCTTTGTAGATCTTGGTGCGTAAGCTCAGACTAAAAGTGCTTTTCTTTGATTGCTTTGTGCAATATCTCTGTAAGCCACTCTGGCTTGTTTCCCATGTGCACCAAAGAAATTCTTTTTTCAGTTCTTCCCTTGCATAGCTCCCTATGCAGGATCTGTGGTCCTCTTAACTTATGATCAGATGCCATTCATTACTTTTTATTTATTCATCTTTTAATTAGGGTGGCACAGTGTTGTAGTGGTTAGCAGTGTCACCTCACAGCAAAAAGGTTTCTGGTTTGAACCTCGGCTGGGGCCTTTCTGTGTGGAGTTTGCATGTTCTTCCTGTGTCTGTGTGGGTTCTCTCCGGGTACTCCGGCTTCCTCCCACAGGCCAAAGACATGCATTTAACTGGTTAATTGGTGACTCTCAATTGCCCATAGGTGTGAGTGTGAGCGTGAATGGTTGTTTGTCTCCATGCGCCCTGCATTGAGCTGGTGACTGGTCTAGGGCAGGGGTCTTCAACCTTTTTCAGCCCAAGGACAGAACAGCGACCCCCATGTGTAATTACATTTTTAAAAATGTGTCACATTTTAAGCCTGGCCTATAATAACTTTTACATTTACTTTATTCAACTTTTATTTCACCGTATTAACCTGTTTATATACTGGGTTATTAGCCTTTATGTGTTTATGATTGATAACAAAAGTTATAAGTCATAATTTTTGTTGGTTATTAAATGCCAATGTCCACCAAATCATCAAGTTGGAGTGCAACTGCCTCCGTTGTTTGTAGTTTCTCAATTGTCTGCACCCTAACATTTCACATTATTTTGGTGAAAATTGTCAATTATTATGACAAAAATTGGCGGACCCCCTGCAGTACTACTGCGGACCCCCTAGGGGTCACAGACCCCTGGTTGAAGACCCTTGGTTTAGGGTGTACCCCCGCCTCTCGCCCAAAGTCAGCTGTGATAGAATCTAGCCCCACTGTGACCTTGATTAGGATAAGCGGTTACAGATGATGATGGATGAATAATACATTATACAGAATTAAAACAGTAACCATTATTATTTAATGTCCTTCAGAGTTTCTGATTTTAGTTTATTTTGCAGTTACAGTGAGGTGTTCACCACTTTGTGACAACATCTGTGAGCAAATAGTTCAATGCACGGTTACATGGTATTTATGGATTTCACCATTTAAATAGATTCTTTCTCTGTTACTATTTCTCTTACTAGTATTCTTAGTATTAGCATCATCTTAACCGTGTTTGGATGTTTAACAGGCTGTGTAAAACCAATCAATAAACACAGCACTGACAGAGATACAAGGCTCATTTCCACCGGGAACGTAAGCGCCGCGGAACGGCTCCGTCCTCTGCCCGGCGTCAATCCCCACCGGGCACGTAACTGCAGCGTAGCGCTGCCTTGCGAGCCAGCCGTATTCACGCAAGATCACGCGATAATCCTGAACGTACGCGAGACCGCGAGATCCCCTGATAAACTGTGTGTATAAAGGAAACAACAACAACAAACAGCTTACTTTGCTTCTCCGACGTGGAAGAGATTATAAAAAGGATCTGTTGTGTCATAAATTATTGTGTGTTGTTCCACTTCAACACTTATACTGTCGTCGTCCATGTTGAAACCCTTTGATCGATTGACTGCTGTCCTGGTGCCACCAGTCATGACGTAATGTTGATGTGAAGTTGTGATAGGCAACATGAACTGCATATTGTGTTTTATTTTGAAAGGGGGCGGAAGTGTATTACGTTGATTCTGTGTCGGATTTCCTGTCGGGTGCAATCTGCTCTGTTGAGCTTGACACGATTCAAAAATAGAAGTGCTACGGAATGATAGCGCTGCAGCGCGGAGAGACGCTGCTGGGACGCTACTGAGACGTTCCACAGCGTGCCCGGTGGGGATGGTTTCATTGATTAGAGTGGCAGCGATCAGCTCCGGTGACCGCGGCGCAGCCGTTCTGTGGCGCTTACGTCTCCGGTGGAAATCAGGCGTAAGAGTCTACAGCCATGCTAACAGCTCTTTGAGGCTGTGCTCTGAGCTACATGCTAACATCAGCATGACATGCTCACAATGACTTTGTTATCATGTTGTTGTTTAGCAGGAATAATGTTAACAATGCTTGCCACCTTAATCTACTGTACATGCACGATAACATGAGAAACTTACCAGTAGGCCCAAGTAGTACACAATAAATATTTGTAAAGCACAAAAACTGGTTTTCACCACAATTAAAACCATAGTTCTTGTATTATGCTTGTTTTCAATGCCAACATAGACTAGCTTTATCATGTTCTGTCCCACTCTTTATTACCTAACCCAATATCGAAACATAATCAATGTACAATGCATCCTAGGCTATGACATTCGCATCTCTTACTGCATTTTGCTGCTGGTATGCTAACAGTTAGCTGCCTCTTCCCGGCCAGACTACTATGAACACTACAGACAGCTGTAAACCACCTGCAGCGCTGTAAATAGGACTTGATGCATAAACATTTGAGGTAGACAAAACTCATTGTAACCCAGGTCATCATATTGAACATATTGTAGGTACTGTCGGATAAGATTACTGAAGCTCAATGAAAATCCTTCCTAAATACTAGCAGTTGAGTTTCACCACTTATTAGAGTCAGTTTGATAGTAATATGTTTATTTTTTTTCTGATACACACTCAAAAATGATGACACCAGAGGAGGTGCAACCAACGGGTGAACACACATGCACATGTATAGTCTAAAAATCAAAGCGTCCCATAAATATATTGCTCACTATATATTATTGATCACTAAAGACATAGAATGGACATGCAAAAGCACACACATGATTTGGTTTGGTTGAACTTAATCCTTCGATTCCAAATTTCATTGAAAGGCTGAAGCACTACATCACCATCCACCACTCAGACTCCCACAGTCTACTTTCGAGGTGCACAATTGCTCAATATGAACATGATTCCCGAGGAAGACTGGACTGCACTTTTTGACTGCAGACAACAAGGAAGATGCATGTCTCACAATCTACATTTACACTCAAAATACCACCAAATTGATTTTTTTTAAAGACTATAAATGTAACATGTCCAGTTCTAGTTCTTTACACTGGAGTACACACATTCATCCCTGGTGTTGTTCCTCTGTCTTCTTGATCTGTTGGGCAGGTTGACACTTAAAGCAGCATAATGGAGGTTGTCTTCATCTCTGTGACCCTGGTAACACAATATGTAGACGTGAATATATTATATTATATGAGTATATACCATATACATGAGTATATAGCCTATAAAACAATTGGTTGATGTATAATAAAAAGTGGTCAATGGATTATAAAGATAAATGTCACCTCTGAGTTTGCTGTGGAGGGAGCTGATAATCTTGCCTGAGACTCTGGTTGTGAAACACAGAAAATGTTGTTTAATTCAAAAGTTATATTTAGTGAATACATGCTGTCGGTCAAAATAGTACCAGTTACCTGTACATTGGCACTTGTTTCTCTTGATCATCTTGTACAATGAGAACGCCAGTAAAACAACCAGGATGGTGGTGAATGTCAAAGCCCCGCTCAAGAAATACACGAAGAAAAGAGAGTCCACCTCATCTGTAGATGAATCTTCAGAGACATTACAGAGCTTTCATGATTGTCATCAAATTTGATTAACATGTATCCATCACTATTTAACAAATGAGACAAGCTTTTTGAGAAAAGTGACTTACCTTCAAAGTCCAGCTTGGTCCTGTTTCCAAACAGTATGTGTCCACATGAGGCAACAGCACAGTAGTAGGTCCCAGCATGAGAAAGATTCAGGCTCTTCATCGGCAAGTTGTAGACACAGGTGTGTGTTTGTGTGTTGGGTTTCCTCTCACACTGATCATTCCTGCCTTCATGGGTGTAAATGAGTCCTGGTTGAGAGTCTTTAGAGTCTTTGAACCAGTAAACACTGTGTTCTCCATCACAGGTCCCAGTGTGTACTGTACAGTTCAGAGTCACAGAGCCTCCTGGCTGGATGGTCTCAAAGGCTGACTGATGGACCAAAGGTTGGATGTTGAAACATGATTCCTTTACACTGACAGTAACGCCCTCGGAAAACTCCAAGATAAATGTGTCGCGACTGGCGCAGAAATAAGTAGCTGAGTCTGAAATCGTCAAATCAGAAATTGTCAAGAGATTTGTATTGTTCTCAACACTCACTGTCAAGCGTGGATTATTACCGAATTCATTAAAAAAAGAGTTTTTTGTATCATACACAAAGAAGGTGGAGATGAGCCTTGGTTTCTCTCCCAGAGTTTGTTTGTACCAGTAAAGCCATGATGATTCATCATCTTCATAGAAACATTTCAAAGACACACTGTCTCCAACATTAGCTGATACAAAACGTCTCTCTTGACGAACAGATGAAGACGACTTCAGATTTTTCATCTGAGCTAAAGTGAGATGAGAGACAAAGCAAACACATAATTAATTCAGTCTGATAGAAGTTGGCTTAATCATTAAAAGTATAAAAATCATTCCCATGAAGAGTTGCTATAAACTAAAAGATACAAACTGGAACAACTCACCCATTTTCCCCAAGAACAAACACGTCAGATAGAAGACAAACTTTGCAGATGTCATCCTGTTTGATTTCTTGTGTCGAATGAAAAGAATCTTGATGCTTTCTACACTCTTAAGAGACAAGGCTGTGTTTGATTGGCTAACCTGATGTGACACTGTATGTCCTACTCAGGAAACATGATCACATGCTTACCACTACCTATAGTGACAAGTTTAGTTTTTGAGGTCCACGTGGTGAGAGATATATCAAGATGTTTTTTTGGGGTTTTTTTGTCTCTTTTTATTTATATAATAATTATTACCTGTAATAGGAATTATTAATTGTATCTGCTTGTTAGAGACAAGCTTGTTGTCCCAAAGTGCCTTATGCAACTTTTATATTCTATCCATTGTTTTTGTTGTTGTAAGTACTATTTTAAACAAGTGGCATTCTTAGTATTTTCCATTTTAGTGTGTTTAGTGTTACTAGTATTATTTGTATAACCGGTGTTCGTGTTCTTATCATCCTTTGCTGTGTGATCAAACGTGACTTAATCAGAACTCCACTGTTTTTGGATATTTTAGTGGTCTTTGGTACAGAGGTATGGCTATTTTGGATTGAACACATGCACATGCAGGTCATCGTGCTATAATCTTCCATGTATTCTGTTGTGTTAAACATCCACAGAGGCTTTTGTTCCTTGACTTCAACCTTCAAAGTAATATCCTCTCCCGTGTAACATAACAAGTAAATGTCTGTATATAGTTTGTCTGCATTGATAGTTTGTTAGAGTTAAAATGATTTTGGTAAGTATATGGGACCTTTGCTGTTGCACTTACATGCATGGTTAAGGATAGGAAACAATTGTGGTCATGCTTAAAATAAACAATGTTGACTGTCACTTGGAAATTGGTGAAGTGACTTTGTGTGTTAAAGTCCATTTTTTTTTCTTTTTTTAACCCATCGATCCAAACCAACATCCTGCATAGGTTGAGGAAGTAGTGTAACCACAATGTTACACTACTTCCTCCTTTGCTCGTCTTATAAAGGTCTTTGTCACTTGAATGGAACCATGAGCCACTCACTGAAATGATGCTAATGTTTTTCTTGGGAGGACAGTCTTTAACATACAATAAGTACAAGACTGCCAAGAGGCTGTCTTAACCTGCATGCTTAGGTGGGTGGTGGGGGGTGGGGGTGGGCGTGATGTGGGAATTAGGGTAAAGCCACAGTATACCAACCTAACAAGACACCGTTACACCAGTGGAAAGAGAATTGTGGTTTGAGGATTTGGCCAGAACTGAGGCCCAAACCTTCTAAAACAGCAACTTCAATACAGTTTTTCCCAGTTACAGACTTGTGAAGACGATGAAGATGCTTACAGATGATGGCAGAGGCCAGTTGTCCAACTGCCCATAGAAGGTTGAAAGGCCTTAGAAGGAAGAAGGTTACCACATGCTTTCTTTGTAGATCTTGGTAACTAAGCTCAGACAAAAAGTGCTTTTCTTTGATTGCTTTGTGCAATATCTCTGTAAGCTACTCTGGCTTGTTTCCCACGTGCACCAAATAAAAATCTTTTTTTCAGTTCTTCCCTTGCAGAGCTCCCTGTGCAGGATCTGTGGTCCTCTTATCTTATGATCAGATGCCATTCATCACTTTTTATTTACAGTATTCATGTTTTAACTAGGGTGACACAGTGTTGTAGTGGTTAGCAGTGTCACCTCACAGCAAAAAGGTTTCTGGTTTGAACCTCGGCTGGGGCCTTTCTGTGTGGAGTTTGCATGTTCTTCCTGTGTCTGTGTGGGTTCTCTCTGTGTTCTCCGGCTTCCTCCACAGTCCAAAGACATGCATTTAACTGGTTAATTGGTGACTCTCAGTTGCTCATAGGTGTGAGTGTGAATTGTTGTTTGTCTCTATGTGCCCTGCATTGAGCTGCTGACTGGTCTAGGGCAGGGGTCTTCAACCTTTTTCAGCCCAAGGACAGAACAGCGACCCCCATGTGTAATTACATTTTTAAAAATGTGTCACATTTTAAGCCTGGCCAATAATAACTTTTACATTTACTTTATTCAACTTTCATTTCACCGTATTAACCTGTTTATATACTGGGTTATTAGCCTTCATGTGTTTATGATTGATAACAAAAGTTATAAGTCATAATTTTTGTTGGTTATTAAATGCCAATGTCCACCAAATCATCAAATTGGAGTGCAACTGCCTCTGCTGTTTGTAGTTTCTCAATTGTCTGCACCCTCACATTTCACATTATTTTGGTGAAAATTGTCAATTATTATGAAAAAAATTGGCGGACCCCCAGCAGTACCACTGCGGACCCCCTAGGGGTCACGGACCCCTGGTTGAAGACCCTTGGTGTAGGGTGTACCTCGCCTCTCGCCCAAGTCAGCTGTGATAGAATCCAGCGCCACTGTGACCTTGATAAGGATAAGCGGTTACAGATGATGATGGATGAATAATACATTATACAGAATTAAAACAGTAACCATTATTATTTAATGTCCTTCAGAGTTTCTGATTTTAGTTTATTTTGCAGTTACAGTGAGGTGTTCACCACTTTGTGACAACGTCTGTGAGCAAATACTTCAATGCACGGTTACATGGTATTTATGGATTTCACCATTTAAATAGATTTTTTCTCTGTTACTATTTCTCTTACTGGTATTCTTAGTATTAGCATCATCTGCACCATGTTTGGATGATTAACAGGCTGTGTAAAACCAATCAATAAACACAGCACTGACAGAGATACAAGAAACAAGACTAAGAGTCTACAGCCACGCTAACAGTTTACAATCTACTGTATATGCATGATAACATGAGAAACTTACCAGTAGGCCCAAGTAGTACACAATAAATATTTGTAAAACACAAAAACTGGTTTTCACCACAATTAAAACCATAGTTATTGTATTATACTTGTTTTCAATGCCAACATAGACTAGCTTTATCATGTTCTGTCCCACTCTTTATTACCTAACCCAATATCGAAACATAATCAATGACAATGCATCCTAGGCTATGACATTCACATCTCTTACTGCATTTTGCTGCTGGTATGCTAACAGTTAGCTGCCTCTTCCCGGCCAGACTACTATGAACACTACAGACAGCTGTAAACCACCTGCAACACTGTAAATAGTACCTGATGCATAAACATTTGAGGTAGACAAAACTCATTGTAACCCAGGTCATCATATTGAACATATTGTAGGTACTGTCGGATACAATTACTGAAGCTCAATGAAAAACCTTCCTAAATACTAGCAGTTGAGTTTCACCACTTATTAGAGTCTGTTTGATAGTAATATGTTTATTTTTTTGTGATAAACACTCAAAAATTATGAAGCTAGAGGAGGTGCAACCAACGGGTGAACACACATGCACATGTATAGTCTAAAAATCAAAGCGTTCCATAAATATATTGGCTTTATTTGATCACTAAAGACATAGAATGGACATACAAAAGCACACACATGATTTGGTTTGGTTGAACTTAATCCTTCAATTATTATTATTATTAAGACTATAAATGTAACCTGTCCAGTTCTATTTCTTTACACTGGAGTACACACATTCATCCCTGGTGTTGTTCCTCTGCCTTCTTGATCTGTTGGGCAGGTTGACACTTAAAGCAGCATAATGGAGGTTGTCTTCATCTCTGTGACCCTGGTAACATGATATGTAGAAGTGAATATACTATATTATATGAGTATATACCATATAAATGAGTATATATCCTATAAAACAATTGGTTGATGTGTAATAAAAAGTAATCAATGGATTATTAAGATAAGTGTCACCTCTGAGTTTGCTGTGGAGGGAGCTGATAATCTTGCCTGAGACTCTGGTTGTGAAACACAGAAAATGTTGTTTAATTCAAAAGTTATATTTAGTGAATACAAGCTGTCAGACAAAAATAGTACCAGTTACCTGTACATTGGCACTTGTTTCTCTTGATCATCTTGTACAATGAGAACGCCAGTAAAACAACCAGGATGGTGGTGAATGTCAAAGCTCCACTCAAGAAATACACCAAGAAAAGAGAGTCCACCTCATCTGTAGATGAACCTTCAGAGACATTACAGAGCTTTCATGATTGTCATCAAATTTGATTAACATGTATCCATCACTATTTAACAAATGAGACAAGCTTTTTGAGAAAAGTGACTTACCTTCAAAGTCCAGCTTGGTCCCATTTCCAAACAGTATGTGTCCACATGAGGCAACAGCACAGTAGTAGGTCCCAGCATGAGAAAGATTCAGGCTCTTCATCGGCAAGTTGTAGACACAGGTGTGTGTTTGTGTGTTGGGTTTCCTCTCACACTGATCATTCCTGCCTCCATGAGTGTAAATGAGTCCTGGATGAGATTCTTTAGAGTCTTTGAACCAGTAAACACTGCGTTCTCCATCACAGGTCCCAGTGTGTACTGTACAGTTCAGAGTCACAGAGCCTCCTGGCTGGATGGTCTCAAAGGCTAACCGATGGACCAAAGGTTGGATGTTGAAACGTGATTCCTTTACACTGACAGTAACGCCCTCGGAAAACTCCAAGATAAATGTATCGCGACTGGCGCAGAAATAAGTAGCTGAGTCTGAAATGGTCAAATCAGAAATTGTCAAGAGATTTGTATTGTTCTCAACACTCACTGTGAAACGTGGATTATTATCGAATTCATTAAAAAAAGAGTTTTTTTTATTATACACATAGAAGGTGGAGATGAGCCTTGGTTCCTCTCCCAGAGTTTGTTTGTACCAGTAAAGCCATGATGATTTATCACCTTCATAGAAACATTTCAAAGACACACTGTCTCCAACATTAGCTGATACAAAACGTCTCTCTTGACGAACAGATGAAGACGACTTCAGATTTTTCATCAGAGCTAAAGTGAGATGAGAGACAAAACAGATCCACAGTTAATTCAATCTGCTGACCAGGAGTCGGCTTAATCAATAAAATTATAAGAATCATTTCTATGAAGAGTTGCTATAAACTAACAGATGCAAACTGGAGCGACTCACCCATTTTCCCCAAGAACAAACACGTCAGATAGAAGACAAACTTTGCAGATGTCATCCTGTTCGATGTCTTGTGTCGAATGAAAAGAATCTTGATGCTTTCTCCACTCTTAAAAGACAAGGCTGTGTTTGATTGGCCAATCTGATGTGACACTGTATGTCCTATTTAGGAAACATGGTCACATGTTTACTGCCACCTATAGTGACAAGTTTAGTTTTTGAGGTCCACGTGGTGAGCGATGTATAAAGATGTTTTTTTGTCTCTTCATATTGTTACTCTAGTTTGGATTAAATAAAGGTTTATGGAGTATATAAATCAGTCATGACAGACAAAAGATTCTAGTTATGCTCAAACTTGGGCTGACCATAATTATATATTTATTCATAAAAGAATTAATACCTGTAATGGAAATTATTAATTTTATTTACTTGTTAGAGACAAGCTTGTTGTTTCAGAGTGCCTTATGCAACTTTTATATTCTATCCATTATTTTTATTGTTGTAAGTAGTATTTTGAACAAGTAGCATTCTTAGTATTAGCCATAGTAGTGTTACTATAATTATGTGTTACTGGTGTTCGTGTTCTGATCATCCACATTCTAGTAATATGGTTGATCGCTTTGTGGCATGGAGTAGGAGCAACCACCTCGTCTTGAATGTGGCCAAAACGAGGGAGATGATTGTGGACTTCAGGAAGACTAGGGCTAGACTAGATCCTGGTTGAGGAGGTGGAGGTGGTGCAGGACTACAAGTTCTTGGCCGTGCACGGATGACAGACTGGACTGGAGATGCAAAATTGAGGCTTGAAGCTCCAGTCTTTTAATGTGTGCAGTAAGATGTTGCAGATGTTCCACCAGTCTGTTGTTGCGAGTGCAGTCATCTTTGCAGCCATCTGTTGGGGCAGCAGCATCAGAGCCAGCGACACAAAAAAAACTGAACAGTCTGATCAAGAAGGCTGGCTCTGTGCTGGGGACTGCTCTGGAGCCCCTGCAGCTGGTTGTGGAAAAAAGGATGCTCCACAAACTGCTCAGTATTATGGACAACAACTCCCATCCACTATATGACTCCTGATTAAACAACAGAGCAGTTTCAGTTGGAGACTCCTGCAGCTCCACTGTAAAAAAGACCGCTACAGGGGGTCATTCTTACCAACTGCTGTAACTTTGTACAATGACTCCACTCTGTGCAGAGAGAGGAGACTCATTCTGGAACAGTTGAGCTGATGGACATAATAAGGGATGCACATTTGCACAAGTTATTGCACAAGAGTCCATATGGATATTTGTCTTATGTATATTTTTTTTTAGAGATAGAACCATATGTTCTTCCTCCTCAGAGTTTATTGATTCTATTTATACTGCGTCACCATTTTTACCTCATGCCTGTATATAGTGTTCTGTGTTATTGTGTTACTTGTAATGCTACTGCAACAAAAGAATTTCCCTTCGGGGATCAATAAAGTACTCTCTCTCTCTCTCTCTCTCTCTCTCTCTATCTATCTATCTATCTATCTATCTATCTATCTATCTATCTGTCAAGTAAATGTCTGTATATAGTTTGTCTACATTGATAGTTTGTTAGAGTTAAAATGATTTTGGTAAGTATATTGGACCTTTGCTGTTGCACTTTCGTGCATGGTTAAGGATAGGAAACAATTGTGGTCATGCTTAAAATAAACAATGTTGACTGTCACTTGGAAATTGGTGAAGTGACTTTGTGTGTTAAAGTCCATTTTTTTTTCTTTTTTGAACCCATCGATCCAAACCGACATCCTGCATAGGTGGAGGAAGTAGTGTAACCACAATGTTACACTACTTCCTCCTTTGCTCGTCTTATAAAGGTCTTTGTCACTTGAATGGAACCATGAGCCACTCACTGAAATGATGCTATTGTTTTTCTTGGGAGGACAGTCTTTAACATACAATAAGTACAAGACTGCAAAGAGGCTGTCTTAACCTGCATGCTTAGGTGGGTGGGCGGGGGTGATGTGGGAATTAACAACCTTCTATGGCCAGTTGTCCAACTGCCCATAGAAGGTTGAAAGGCCTTAGAAGGAAGAAGGTTACCACATGCTTTCTTTGTAGATCTTGGTGCGTAAGCTCATACAAAAAGTGCTTTTCTTTGATTGCTTTGTGCAATATCTCTGTAAGCCACTCTGGCTTGTTTCCCACGTGCACCAAATAAAAATCTTTTTTCAGTTCTTCCCTTGCAGAGCTCCCTGTGCAGGATCTGTGGTCCTCTTATCTTATGATCACTAGATGCCATTCATCACTTTTTATTTACAGTATTCATCTTTTAATTAGGGTGGCACAGTGTTGTAGTGGTTAGCAGTGTCACCTCACAGCAAAAAGGTTTCTGGTTTGAACCTCGGCTGGGGCCTTTCTGTGTGGAGTTTGCATGTTCTTCCTGTGTCTGTGTGGGTTCTGTTCGGGTTCTCCGGCTTCCTCCCACAGTCCAAAGACACGCATTTAACTGGTTAATTGGTGACTCTCAATTGCTCATAGGTGTGAGTGTGAATGGTTGTTTGTCTCTATGCGCCCTGCATTGAGCTGCTGACTGGTCTAGGGCAGGGGTCTTCAACATTTTTCAGCCCAAGGACAGAACAGGGACCCCCATGTGTAATTACATTTTTAAAAATGTGTCACATTTTAAGCCTGGCCTATAATAACATTTCCATTTACTTTATTCAACTTTTATTTCACTTTATTAACCTATTTATATACAGGGTTATTAGCTTTTATGTGTTTATGATTGATAAAAAAAAGTTATAAGTCATAATTTTTGTTGGTTATTAAATGCCAATGTCCACCAATTCATCCAATTGGAGTGCAACTGCCTCCACTGTTTGTAGTTTCTCAATTGTCTGCACCCTCATATTTCACATTATTTTGATGAAAATTGTCAACTATTATGACAAAAATTGGCAGACCCCCAGCAGTACCACCGCGGACCCCCAGGGGTCATGGAGCCCTGGTTGAAGACCCTTGGTCTAGGGTGTACCCCGCCTCTTGCCCAAAGTCAACTGTGATAGAATCTAGCCCCACCGTGACCCTGATAAGGATAAGCGGTTACAGATGATGATGGATGAATAATACATTATACAGAATTAAAACAGTAACCATTATTATTTAATGTCCTTCAGAGTTTCTGATTTTAGTTTATTTTGCAGTTACAGTGAAGTGTTCACCACTTTGTGACAACGTATGTGAGCAAATATGTTGTTCACAGTGTTTGGATGTTTAACAGGCTGTGTCAAACCAATCAATAAACACAGCACTGACAGAGATACAAGAAACAAGACTAAGAGTCTACAGCCATGCTTACAGCTCTTTGAGGCTGTGCTCTGAGCTACATGCTAACAATGACTTTTTTAGCATGCTGTTGTTTAGCAGGTATAATGCTAACAATGCTTGCCACCTCAATCTACTGTGCTTGCATGATAACATTAGAAAATTACCAATAGGCCAATGTAGTACACAATAAATATTTGTGAAACACAAAAACTGGTTTTCACCACAATTAAAATCATGGTTCTTGTATTATGCTTATTTTCAGTGTCAACATAGTCATTTAACATGATTTGACTTACTCCTTCACTTCCAAATATCCAAAAAGAATCACATGACCATCCACCACCCCCACTGTAGTTGTGAAGTGCACAATCACTCAATATGAACATAATTTCCAGGAAGATTAGATTGCATCTTTTGAATGTAGACAACAAGGAACATACACAATATATTTCAAAGTCTACATCTACACTTAAAATACCACCAAATCTATTTATTTTAAAAAATATCTCAAAATCTACAACAACATCAAACAAGAACATCCAATCAAATTTTCATTAGAAAAGTATAAATGTGACATCCAGTTCTAGTTCTTTAAACTGGAGTACACACATTCATCCCTTGTGTTGTTCCTCTGTCTTCTTGATCTGTTGGGCAGGTTGACACTTAAAGCAGCATAATGTAGGTTGTCTTCATTTCTCTGACCCTGGTAACATGATATGTAGAAGTGAATATACTATATTATATGAGTATATACTACATAAATGAGTATATATCCTATAAAACAATTGGTTGATGTGTAATAAAAAGTAATTAATGGATTATTAGGATAAATTTCACCTCTGTGTTTGCTGTGGAGGGAGCTGATAATCTTGCCTGAGACTCTGGTTGTGAAACACAGAAAATATTGTTTTATTTAAAAGTTATATTTAGTGAATACAAGCTATTGGACAAAAAAGTACCAGTTACCTGTACATTGGCACTTGTTTCTCTTGATCATCTTGTACAATGAAAACGCCAGTAAAACAACCAGGATGGTGGTGAATGTCAAAGCTCCGCTCAAGAAATACACCAAGAAAAGAGAGTTCACGTCATCTGTAGATGAACCTTCAGAGACATTACAGAGCTTTCATGATCGTCATCAAATTTGATTAACATGTATCCATCACTATTTAACAAATGAGACAAGCTTTTTGAGAAAAGTGACTTACCTTCAAAGTCCAGCTTGGTCCCGTTTCCAAACAGTATGTGTCCACATGAGGCAACAGCACAGTAGTAGGTCCCAGCATGAGAAAGATTCAGGCTCTTCATCGTCAAGTTGTAGACACAGGTGTGTGTTTGTGTGTTGGGTTTCCTCTCACACTGATCATTCCTGCCTCCATGGGTGTAAATGAGTCCTGGATGAGATTCTTCAGAGTCTTTGAACCAGTAAACACTGTGTTCTCCATCACAGGTCCCAGTGTGTACTGTACAGTTCAGAGTCACAGAGCCTCCTGGCTGGATGGTCTCAGATTCCGACTCATGGATCACAGCTGGGGTGTGAAAACCTGAACCCTTTACACTGACAGTAATGCCCTCAGCAAAATTCACGGCAAATGCATAGGTACTGGCGCAGAAATAAGTAGCTGAGTCTGAAATGGTCAAATTAGAAATTGTCAAGAGATTTGTGTTGTTCACAATACTGAAGCGTGGATTATTACTGAATTCGTGATAAAATGTGGTTTTTGATTCATATACATATAAGGTGGAGATGAGCCTTGGTTTCTCTCCCAGAGTTTGTTTGTACCAGTAAAGCCATGATGATTTATCATCTTCATAGAAACATTTCAAAGACACACTGTCTCCAACATTAGCTGATACAAAACGTCTCTCTTGACGAACAGATGAAGACGACTTCAGATTTTTCATCAGAGCTAAAGTGAGATGAGAGACAAAACAGATCCACAGTTAATTCAATCTGCTGACCAGGAGTCGGCTTTATCAATAAAATTATAAGAATAATTTCTATGAAGAGTTGCTATAAACTAACATGCAAACTGGAGCGACTCACCCATTTTCCCCAAGAACAAACACGTCAGATAGAAGACAAACTTTGCAGATGTCATCCTGTTCGATGTCTTGTGTCGAATGAAAAGAATCTTGATGCTTTCTCCACTCTTAAAAGACAAGGCTGTATTTGATTGGCCAATCTGATGTGACACTGTATGTCCTATTTAGGAAACATGGTCACATGTTTACTGCCACCTATCGTGAGAAGTTTAGTTTTTGAGGTCCACGTGGTGAGCGATGTATAAAGATGTTTTTTTGTCTCTTCATATTGTTACTCTAGTTTGGATTAAATAAAGGTTTATGGAATATGTAAATCAGTCATGACAGACAAAAGATTCTAGTTATGCTCAGACTTGGGCTGACCATAATTATATATTTATTCATAAAAGAATTAATACCTGTAATGGAAATTATTAATTTTATTTGCTTGTTAGAGACAAGCTTGTTGTTTCAGAGTGCCTTATGCAACTTTTATATTCTATCCATTATTTTTATTGTTGTAAGTAGTATTTTGAACAAGAAGCATTCTTAGTATTCGCCATAGTAGTGTTACTATAATTATGTGTTACTGGTGTTCGTGTTCTGATCATCCACATTCTAGTAATACACACAGCTCAGTCAGGACCAACACCCTCTTCATCCTCTTCCACCCAGAGGTGTAGTGCTCTGTATTTGAATACCCAACACCCATGTGACTACCCACCTATGGGCATGGGGTTTTACTGTGTACCAAATTCATATCGTAATGAAAGATAAGGCTGCAGGTCGTCATGCTATAATCTTCCATGTAATCTGTTGTGTTAACCATTCATGGAGGCTTTTGTTCCCTGACTTCAACCTTTTAGGTAGTATCCCCTCCCATGTAACATAATGTTCTCAGATGACTCTGCAGTTGTGGGGTGTATCAGTGATGGGGGGGGGGGGGGGTCTGGTTGATCGTTTTGTGGCATGGAGTAGGAGCAACCACCTCGTCTTGAATGTGGCCAAAACGAGGGAGATGATTGTGGACTTCAGGAAGACTAGGGCTAGAGTAGATCCTGTGTGAGGAGGTGGAGGTGGTGCAGGACTACAAGTTCTTGGCCGTGCACGGATGACAGACTGGACTGGAGATGCAAAATTGAGGCTTGAAGCTCCAGTCTTTTAATGTGTGCAGTAAGATGTTGCAGATGTTCCACCAGTCTGTTGTTGCGAGTGCAGTCTTCTTTGCAGCCATCTGTTGGGGCAGCAGCATCAGAGCCAGCGACACAAAAAAAACTGAACAATCTGATCAAGAAGGCTGGCTCTGTGCTGGGGACTGCTCTGGAGCCCCTGCAGCTGGTTGTGGAAAAAAGGATGCTCCACAAACTGCTCAGTATTATGGACAACAACTCCCATCCACTATATGACTCCTGATTAAACAACAGAGCAGTTTCAGTTGGAGACTCCTGCAGCTCCACTGTAAAAAAGACCGCTACAGGAGGTCATTCTTACCAACTGCTATAACTTTGTACAATGACTCCACTCTGTGCAGAGACAGGAGACTCATTCTGGAACAGTTGAGCTGATGGACATAATAAGGGATGCACATTTGCACAAGTTATTGCACAAGAGTCCATATGGATATTTTTCTTATGTATATTTTTTTTTAGAGGTAGAACCATATGTTCTTCCTCCTCAGAGTTTATTGATTCTATTTATACTGCGTCACCATTTTTACCTCATGCCTGTATATAGTGTTCTGTGTTATTGTGTTACTTGTAATGCTGCTGCAACAAAAGAATATCCCTTCGGGGATCAATAAAGTACTCTCTCTCTCTCTCTATCTATCTCTCTATCTATCTCTCTATCTATCTATCTATCTATCTATCTATCTATCTATCTATCTATCTATCTATCTGTCAAGTAAATGTCTGTATATAGTTTGTCTGCATTGATAGTTTGTTAGAGTTAAAATGATTTTGGTAAGTATATTGGACCTTTGCTGTTGCACTTACATGCATGGTTAAGGATAGGAAACAATTGTGGTCATGCTTAAAATAAACAATGTTGACTGTCAGTTGGAAATTGGTGAAGTGACTTTGTGTGTTAAAGTCCTTTTTTTTAACCCATCGATCCAAACCAACATCCTGCATAGGTGGAGGAAGTAGTGTAACCACAATGTTACACTACTTCCTCCTTTGCTCATCTTATAAAGGTGTTTATCACTTGAATGGAACCATGAGCCACTCACTGAAATGATGCTATTGTTTTTCTTGGGAGGACAGTCTTTAACATACAATAAGTACAAGACTGCCAAGAGGCTGTCTTAACCTGCATGCTTAGGTGGGTGGGCGGGGGTGATGTGGGAATTAACAACCTTCTATGGCCAGTTGTCCAGCTGGCCATAGAAGGTTGAAAGGCCTTAGAAGGTAGATGGTTACCACATGCTTTCTTTGTAGATCTTGGTACGTAAGCTCAGACTAAAAGTGCTTTTCTTTGATTGCTGTGTGCAATATCTCTGTAAGCCACTCTGGCTTGTTTCCCACGTACACCAAATAAAAATCTTTTTTCAGTTCTTCCCTTGCAGAGCTCCCTGTGCAGGATCTGTGGTCCTCTTATCTTATGATCAGATGCCATTCATTACTTTTTATTTACAGTATTCATCTTTTAATTAGGTTGACACAGTGTTGTAGTGGTTAGCAGTGTCACCTCACAGCAAGAACCTCGGCTGGGGCCTTTCTGTGTGGAGTTTGCATGTTCTTCCTGTGTCTGTGTGGGTTCTGTTCGGGTTCTCCGGCTTCCTCCCACAGTCCAAAGACATGCATTTAACGGGTTAATTGGTGACTCTCAATTGCTCATAGGTGTGAGTGTGAATTGTTGTTTGTCTCTATGCGCCCTGCATTGAGCTGCTGACTGGTCTCGGGCAGGGGTCTTCAACCTTTTTCAGCCCAAGGACAGAACAGGGACCCCCATGTAAAATTACATTTTTTAAAATGTGTCACATTTTAAGCCTGGCCTATAATAACATTTCCATTTACTTTATTCAACTTTTATTTCACTTTATTAACCTATTTATATACTGGGTTATTAGCTTTTATGTGTTTATGATTGATAACAAAAGTTATAAGTCATAATTTTTGTTGGTTATTAAAAGCCAATGTCCACCAAATCATCCAATTGGAGTGCAACTGCCTCTGCTTTTTGTAGTTTCTCAATTGTCTGCACCCTCATATTTCACATTATTTTGATGAAAATTGTCAACTATTATGACAAAAATTGGCGGACCCCCAGCAGTACCACCACGGACCCCCTAGGGGTCATGGAGCCCTGGTTGAAGACCCTTGGTCTAGGGTGTACCCCGCCTCTTGCCCAAAGTCAACTGTGATAAAAATCCAGCCCCACCGTGACCCTGATAAGGATAAACGGTTACAGATGATGATGGATGAATAATACATTATACAGAATTAAAACAGTAACCATTATTATTTAATGTCCTTCAGAGTTTCTGATTTTAGTTTATTTTGCAGTTACAGTGAAGTGTTCACCACTTTGTGACAACGTATGTGAGCAAATATGTTGTTCACAGTGTTTGGATGTTTAACAGGCTGTGTCAAACCAATCAATAAACACAGCACTGACAGAGATACAAGAAACAAGACTAAGAGTCTACAGCCATGCTTACAGCTCTTTGAGGCTGTGCTCTGAGCTACATGCTAACAATGACTTTTTTAGCATGCTGTTGTTTAGCAGGTATAATGCTAACAATGCTTGCCACCTCAATCTACTGTATATGCATGATAACATTAGAAAATTACCAATAGGCCAATGTAGTACACAATAAATATTTGTGAAACACAAAAACTGGTTTTCACCACAATTAAAATCATGGTTCTTGTATTATGCTTGTTTTCAGTGTCAACATATTCATTTAACATGATTTGACTTACTCCTTCACTTCCAAATATCCAAAAAGAATCACATGACCATCCACCACCCCCACTGTAGTTGTGAAGTGCACAATCACTCAATATGAACATAATTTCCAGGAAGATTAGATTGCATCTTTTGAATGTAGACAACAAGGAACATACACAATATATTTCAAAGTCTACATCTACACTTAAAATACCACCAAATCTATTTATTTTAAAAAATATCTCAAAATCTACAACAACATCAAACAAGAACATCCAATCAAATTTTCATTAGAAAAGTATAAATGTAACATCCAGTTCTAGTTCTTTACACTGGAGTACACACATTCATCCCTGGTGTTGTTCCTCTGCCTTCTTGATCTGTTGGGCAGGTTGACACTTAAAGCAGCATAATGGAGGTTGTCTTCATCTCTGTGACCCTGGTAACATGATATGTAGAAGTGAATATACTATATTATATGAGTATATACCATATAAATGAGTATATAGCCTATAAAACAATTGGTTGATGTGTAATAAAAAGTAATCAATGGATTATAAAGATAAATGTCACCTCTGAGTTTGCTGTGGAGGGAGCTGATAATCTTGCCTGAGACTCTGGTTGTGAAACACAGAAAATGTTGTTTAATTCAAAAGTTATATTTAGTGAATACAAGCTGTCAGACAAAAAAGTACCAGTTACCTGTACATTGGCACTTGTTTCTCTTGATCATCTTGTACAATGAGAACGCCAGTAAAACAACCAGGATGGTGGTGAATGTCAAAGCTCCACTCAAGAAATACACCAAGATAAGAGAGTTCACGTCATCTGTAGACGAACCTTCAGAGACATTACAGAGCTTTTATGATTGACATTAAATTTGATTAACATGTATCCATCACTATTTAACGAATGAGACAAGCTTTTTGAGAAAAGTGACTTACCTTCAAAGTCCAGCTTGGTCCCGTTTCCAAACAGTATGTGTCCACATGAGGCAACAGCACAGTAGTAGGTCCCAGCATGAGAAAGATTCAGGCTCTTCATCGGTAAGTTGTAGACACAGGTGTGTGTTTGTGTGTTGGGTTTCTTCTCACACTGATCATTCCTGCCTCCATGGGTGTAAATGAGTCCTGGATGAGATTCTTCAGAGTGTTTGAACCAGTAAACACTGTGTTCTCCATCACAGGTCCCAGTGTGTACTGTACAGTTCAGAGTCACAGAGCCTCCTGGCTGGATGATCTCAGATTCCGACTCATGGATCACAGCTGGGGTGTGAAAACCTGAACCCTTTACACTGACAGTAATGCCCTCAGCAAACTTCACGGCAAATGCATAGGTACTGGCGCAGAAATAAGTAGCTGAGTCTGAAATGGTCAAATTAGAAATTATCAAGAGATTTGTATTGTTCACAATACTGAAGCGTGGATTATTACTGAATTCGTAATAAAATGTGGTTTTTGTATCATACACATAGAAGGTGGAGATGAGCCTTGGTTTCTCTCCCAGAATTTGTTTGTACCAGTAAAGCCATGATGATTCATCATCTTCATAGAAACATTTCAAAGACACACTGTCTCCAACATTAGCTGATATAAAACGTCTCTCTTGATGAACAGATGTAGACGACTTCAGATTTTTCATCAGAGCTAAAGTGAGATGAGAGACAAAACAGATCCACAGTTAATTCAATCTGCTGACCAGGAGTCGGCATAATCATTAAAAGTATAAGAATCATTTCTATGAAGAGTTGCTATAAACTAAAAGATACAAACTGGAACGACTCACCCAAGAACAAACACGTCAGATAGAAGACAAACTTTGCAGATGTCATCCTGTTTGATTTCTTGTGTCGAATGAAAGGCATCTCGATACTTTCTACCCTCTACCCATAGACAAGGCTGTGTTTGATTGGCCAATCTGATGTGACACTGTATGTCCTACTCAGGAAACATGATCACATGCTTACCACCACCTATAGTGACAAGTTTAGTTTTTGAGGTCCACGTGGTGAGCGATGTATAAAGATGTTTTTTTGTTTGTTTGTTTTTTGTCTCTTCATATTGTATAGTTACAATATATATAGTCAGTGTTGGGAAAGTTCACTTTCTACATGAACTAGTTCAAAGTTCAGTTCACAAATTTTAAAATGAACTAGTTCAGTTCATAGTTCATAATTCAAAATTTTGAACTAAGTTCACAGTTCCAAAAATGAACTAGTTCATGGTTCTTTTTTTTTTCAATATGTTGCTGCGAGCTATTATTTTTCAAAATTATTGCCACAGCCCATATAGTACCACAGACAGCAATTATTTTATCAGTTTTAACACTGAAACTATGTGTCAGATTTCATCTGTTACTGTACACACAACCTTGTTGTGGATTTTGAATTCTTTGTTAACATCTGACAATAATTTTGCCAACACAGCATGTGTATGTGCTCCTTTAATCCGCCGGCATGCCAGTACTGCAGAGTGTCTCTCAGAAACATCAGTTTTGTTTAGCCAGTGGATAATGATGCCCATAAATGCCTTGTTCACAGCTGACCAGCAATCTGCTGTTGTGCCCACAACATCGACCTCAGAGAGTTCAGTCTTAAGCTCACACGTTTTCTTCAGATTTCTTGTTTAGCAGTGTCTGTACTTTTTTTCTGGATGGCACGTTTTTGGATGGCTGCAACCCCTTAATTAAGTTCATGAAAGCTGGCCTTTCCACCTTACTCAAAGGCTGCAGGTCTCCGACAATATACTGCAAAACCAGGTCGTCCAGCTGCGGCTGGGAGATGAAGACAACGGAGCTGCTACTGTACGCCGTTAATGAGATTTGGGTGGTAGATGGTCTGTTTTGGCTTGCTGTTGCCGTGTCTTTTGATTTTGTATTCACTCGCACATACCTTGAAAGGCTAGACGGGTGCTTTAGTCCAATGTGCCGTTTCAGGTTTGCTGTTGATGTTGTTGATGTACGGAGTTGCTTCTTGAAACCCGGCGGGCAAAGTTTACACAAAAAGGTAAGATTTTTCCCACCTGGATCATCACTGACTTTTTTCATAAAATTCTTTTAAGTAGTCATACGAAGATGCCGTATTAATTGCGGAGGCGGAGTCTGAGGTAGTGCTGCAGCCGTCATTTGTTTTTGCCTCCATGCTTCGCATTTAGATTACGCATGCAACGGTGCGACTCTGTGGTGGCTGGTGTTGCCAGATTGGGTGTTTTTCCGCTACATATTAAGGCCTGTTTTCGGTGTGTTTTAGGCGGGGTTTTGCCTGGAAGGCTCTAAGGAAAACTGGCACACTCTTGAATGAAGTTAAACTGTGAGAGAGCGCCGTTCACAAATGCCTGAATGAACACGTTCACAATAACGTTCATCCGGCAGAAATACAGTACGTTCAGTTCACGTTCGCCCAAAATGTGAACAAGTTCATGAACAATCGTTCATTGAACGCGTTCAGGCACAACACTGTATATAGTTATACTATATACTATAGTTAGGATTAAATAAAGGTATATGGAGTATATACATCAGTCATGATGTACATTAGAGTCCAATTACGCTCAAATATTGGCATGACGATGATGTTAGAGACAAGCTTCTTGTTCCAAAGTGCCGGATGCAACTTTTATATCATATCCATTGTTTTTGTTGTTATAAGTAGTATTTTAACGAACTTAATTCACTAACTAGTGCACTTAGAATAGATAGTGAAAGTGATAGTAATATTATTTGTATTACTTATATTAGTGTCTGTATCATCCTTTGCTGTGTGATCAAATGTGACTTAATCAGAACTCTACTGTTTTTGGATGTTTTCGTGGTCTTTGGCTTAAGGAGGACCTATATGGGAGTGCAACCAACTCTGCATCCTGCTAAAAACCACAGCAGATGCTGCACTGAGATACCAAGCACACATCCATAGTTTGTTAGGGTTGAAATGTTGTTGGCAAGTATACGGGACCTTTGTGGTTATACTTTTGTGCATGGTCAATTATGGGAAACAATTGTGGTCATGCTTAAAAAAAAACAACGTTGACTGTCAGTTAGAGTGACTTCCTGTGTTAAAGTCCAGTGTTCTTTTTTTTTTACCCATCGATCCAACCAACATTCTGCATAGGTGGACTTTACCACAATGTTACCCTACTTCCTCCTTTGCTCATCTCATAGAGCTCTTTGTCACTTGAATGGAACCATGAGGCACTCACTGAAATGATGCTATTGTTTTTCTTGGGAGGACAGTCTTTAACATACAGTAAGAATAAGACTGCAGAGAGGCTGTATTAACCTGTATGCTTAGGTGGATGGACGGGGGTGATGTGGGAATTAGGGTAAAGCCACAGTATACCCACCGTTACACCAGTGGAAAGAGAATTGTGGTTTGAGGATTTGGCCATAACTGAGGCACAAACCTTTATACAGTTTTTCCCAGTTACAGACTTATGAAGACAATGAAGATGCTTACAGATGATGGCAGAAGCCAGTTGTCCAACTGGCCAACTGGCCATGGAAGGTCATAAGGTCTTAGAACAGGGGTGTCAAACTCATTTTCACCGAGGGCCACTTCAGCATAATGGTTGCCCTCGATGGGCCACATTAACAGTATGAATGTAACAAAATGCAATGTAATTTAAAATAAATTAAACTACACCTTATTATATTGTTAAATAACTGTTTCTGTATTTATTATGTATTCAACTTACAAATATTACATATGCATTTGCATAGATGTAAAAATAATTGGTCAGTTTGAAACCCATATTACTTGAATCAGTGTTCAAACTATTTAAGCAAATAAAGAAAAATATGTGAGCTTCAGTCTGATTGGAGAACCGAGGACCCTCTGCCAATCAGATTGATGCTCACGGCGTCATATATCGCTGTGATCGAGTTATTATTGGAGTGAATGGACGGCTGGAGCCTCTGCTCTGAGCGTGTCTTACCGCCGCGGACGGGTTTACACTGGAGTCAACTGAGAACCCAGAGCGTTTCATACAGACGTGGAATGGTACGTTTTGCGTCAGTATCAGACGCCTAGGGGCGTGACAAATCGTCGGTGGTCGAGGATTATGGGTAGTGTAGGCCTTTCCGCTATCCAAAACTTTCAAATAAAACTTTATTTCTCAGAATTGAAGGAGAAAAAAATCATATTGATGGCCACAACATGAACCTATCTTATTGTCGAATTATCAGTGACGCTTTGACGTGTTTGTGTTGAGAAATGTTGATGATATCATTAAAAGAAATCCTTAAAATAGTGAGAAAAATACTTCCGGGCAGAGGGTCCTCGGTCCTCCAATCAGATTTAAGCTCACAGCGTCATATATCGCTGTGATCGGGTTATTATTGGAGTGGATGGACGCCTGGAGCGTCTGCTCTGAGCGTCTATTACCGCCGCGGGAGTCAATTGAGAACCCAGAGCGTTTCATACAGATGTGGAAGGATACCTTTTGCGTCAGTATCAAACGCCTAGGGGCATGACAAATCGTCGGTATTTTACGAGTTGGGAATGAACGTATGTTAAGACAATCATGCACCTATCATGTTCTCACGGGCCAGACAAAATGACGTGGCGGGCCATATTTGGCCCACGGGCCTTGAGTTTGACATGTGTCTTAGAAGGAAGAAATTTACCACATACTTTCTTTGTAGATCTTGGTGCGTAAGCTCAGACTAAAAGCGCTTTTCTTTGATTGCTTTGTGCAATATCTCTGTAAGCCACTCTGGCTTGTTTCCCACGTGCACCAAAGAAATTCTTTTTTCAGTTCTTCCCTTACAGAGCTCCCTGTGCAGGATCTGTGGTCCTCTTATCTTATGATCACTAGATGCCATTCATTACTTTTTATTTATTCATATTTTAACTCATGTCACCCTACAGGAAGAAGGTTTCTAGTTTGAACCTCGGCTGGGGCCTTTCTGTGTGGAGTTTGCATGTTCTCCCCATGTCTGCGTGGGTTCCCTCTGGGTACTCCGGCTTCCTCCCACAGTGCAAAGAACAGGTTAATTGGTCACTCTCAATTGCCCATAATTGTGAGTGTGAATGGTTGTTTGTCTCCATGTGCCCTGCAATGAGCTGGTGACTGGTCCAGGGTGTACCCCGCCTCTCGCCCAAAGTCAGCTGTCAGCTGTGCTTTGAACTACACGCTAATATCAGCATGACATGCTCACAATGACTTTGTTATCAAGTTGTTGTTTAGCAGGTATAATGTTAATAATGCTTGCCACCTTAATCTACTGTACATGCATGATAACATCAGAAAATTACTAGTAGGCCCAAGTAGTACACAATAAATATTTGTAAAACACTAAAACTGGTTTTCACCACAATTAAAACCATAGTTCTTGTATTATGTTTGATTTCATGCCAACATAGACTAGCTTTATCATGTTCTGTCCCACTCTTTATTACCTAACCCAATATCGAAACATAATCAATGACAATGCATCCTAGGCTATGACATTCGCATCTCTTACTGCATTTTGCTGCTGGTATGCTAACAGTTAGCTGCCACTTCCATAGAGGTAAAGGCATACATCCACATGTTAGAGGCCAGACTACTATGAACACTACAGACAGCTGTAAACCACCTGCAATGCTGTAAATAGTACTTGATGCATAAACATTTGAGGTAGACAAAACTCATTGTAACCCAGGTCATCATATTGAACATATTGTAGGTACTGTCGGATACGATTACTGAAGCTCAAAGAAAGACCTTCCTAAATATTAGCAGTTGAGTTTCACCACTTATTAGAGTCTGCTGGATAGTAATGTGTTTATTTTTTTTCTGATACACACTCAAAAATTATGAAGCCAGAGGAGGTGCAACCAACGAGTGAACACACGTGCACATGTATAGTCTAAAAATCAAAGCATCCCATAAATATATTGGCTTTATTTGATCACTAAAGACATAGAATGGACATGCAAAACCACATACATGATTCATTCATTCATTCATTCATTCATTCATTCATTTATTCATACATACATACATTCATACATGATTCATCCCTGGTGTTATATATAGTTATATTTATAAGTTATATTTAGTGAATACAAGCTTTCAAACAAAAAAAGTACCCATACAAACAGTTACCTGTACATTGGCACTTGTTTCTCTTGATCATCTTGTACAATGAGAACGCCAGTAAAACAACCAGGATGGTGGTGAATGTCAAAGCTCCGCTCAAGAAATACACCAAGAAAAGAGAGTCCACCTCATCTGTAGATGAACCTTCAGAGACATTACAGAGCTTTCATGATTGTCATCAAATTTGATTAACATGTTTCCATCACTATTTAACAAATGAGACAAGCTTTTTGAGAAAAGTGACTTACCTTCAAAGTCCAGCTTGGTCCCGTTTCCAAACAGTATGTGTCCACATGAGGCAACAGCACAGTAGTAGGTCCCAGCATGAGAAAGATTCAGGCTCTTCATCGGCAAGTTGTAGACACAGGTGTGTGTTTGTGTGTTGGGTTTCCTCTCACACTGATCATTCCTGTCTCCTGTTGTCCATGTGACTTTGGCTTTTAACATTTTCACCAATTGACTAGTACAACTTCATGCTTATGGGTCTGTAAAAAAAAACCTTGGTGTGGGGTAGAGGGGTGAGGTCAACAACATAGAAGTGTTGCCACCAGTCACTCATGTATGAAGAAGCCTGAGTTACTTCTGGATTAACAACGCACAGACAAATTGTTGGACCCTCAAAGTGCTTCAAAGTTTGACTATGTTTATTTGATCATAAACATCACAAAATGCACACACATAAACACATGATTTAGTGAAAAAGCATCAATTGACACAACAAGTATGTTACAGTCTTCATCCCAAAACAAAACAATGACGGTTGATGGTTAATAAAAACAGTTGTCTAAATATACACATTAGCAAAGCACAGAGCTTTTTAATTTTGTCTGCAGGCCACAAAGAAGCAATAAAAAAAAAACATATTGAGTTCAAACTCCAAGTTAAGTTCTACTGCTTTGCACTGTAGTACACACACTCACTCCAGGTTTGATCCCTCTGTGTTCTTGATTTCATGGAGAGGTTGACACTGAAGGCAGCATAATAGAGGTTGTCTACATTTTCGTAATCCTAGTAACAAAATATACATCACATATAATTATTTTATTCTTCACAGAAATTAAAATTATATCCAGAAAACAATGTGTTGTAAAACAAAATGTGTCTGTATGGTAATTCAACAGTTAAGTTACTGCCAACAGTTTTTACTCACCTCTGCATTTGCTGTGGAGGGAGCTGAACATCTTGTTTGAGACTCTGGTTGTGAAACAGAAAAAAAGCTCTTCATTCAGAAGTCATGCTCAGTGAATACAAGCTGTAACATACAAACTAGCAGTAACCTGAAGATCGGCAGCTGTTTGTCTTGTTCATCATGCAGACTGAGAAAGCCAGTAAAACAACCAGGATGGTGGTGAATGCTGAAAATCCCCTCCAGAAATACACCAAGAAAAGAGAGTCCACCTCATCTGTAGATGAACCTTCAGAGACATTACAGAGCTCTCATGATTGTCATCAAATTTGATGAACATGTATCCATCACTCTTTAAGAAATGAGACAAGCTTTCCGAGAAAAGTTACTTACCTTCAAAGTCCAGTTTGGTCCCGTTTCCAAACAGTATGTGTCCACATGAGGCAACAGCACAGTAGTAGGTCCCAGCATGAGAAGGATTCAGGCTCTTCATCGGTAAGTTGTAGACACAGGTGTGTGTTTGTGTGTTGGGTTTCCTCTCACACAGATCATTCCTGCCTTCATGGGTGTAAATGAGTCCTGGATGAGATTCTTCAGAGTCTTTGAACCAGTAAACTCTGTGTTCTCCATCACAGGTCCCAGTGTGTACTGTACAGTTCAGAGTCACAGAGTCTCCTGGCTGGATGGTCTCAAAGGCTAACTGATGGACCAAAGGTAGAATGGTGAAATGTGATTCCTTTACACTGACAGTAACGCCCTCGGAAAACTTCAAGATGAATGTATCGCGACTGGCACAGAAATAAGTAGCTGAGTCTGAAATGGTCAAATCAGAAATTGTCAAGAGATTTATACTGTTCTCAACACTCACTGTGAAGCGTGGATTATTATCGAATTCATTAAAAAAAGAGTTTTTTGTATCATACACATAGAAGTTGGAGATGAGCCTTGGTTCCTCTCCCAGAGTTTGTTTGTACCAGTAAAGCCATGATGATTTATCACCTTCATAGAAACATTTCAAAGACAAACTGTCTCCAACATTAGCTGATACAAAACGTCTCTCTTGACGAACAGATGAAGACGACTTCAGATTTTTCATCTGAGCTAAAGTGAGATGAGAGACAAAGCAAACACATAATTAATTCAGTCTGATAGAAGTTGGCTTAATCATTAAAAGTATAAGAATCATTGCCATGAAGAGTTGCTATAAACTAAAAGATACAAACTGGAGCAACTCACCCATTTTCCCCAAGAACAAACACGTCAGATAGAAGACAAACTTTGCAGATGTCATCCTGTTTGATTTCTTGTGTCGAATGAAAAGAATCTTGATGCTTTCTACACTCTTAAGAGACAAGGCTGTATTTGATTGGCTTACCTGATGTGACACTGTATGTCCTACTCAGGAAACATGATCACATGCTTACTGCCACCTATAGTGACAAGTTTAGTTTTTGAGGTCCACGTGGTGAGCGATGTATCAAGATGTTTTTGTTGTTTTTGCTCTTTATTTGTGTCTCTCTTTATTTATATAATAATTATTACCAGTAATAGGAATTATTAATTGTATCTGCTTGTTAGAGACAAGCTTGTTGTTCCAAAGTGCCTTATGCAACTTTTATATTCTATCCATTGTTTTTGTTGTTGTAAGTAGTATTTTAAACAAGTAGCATTCTTAGTATTTGCCATTTTAGTGTGTTTAGTGTTACTCGTATTATTTGTATAACCGGTGTTCGTGTTCTTATCATCCTTCGCTGTGTGATCAAACATGACTTAATCAGAACTCCACTGTTTTTGGATATTTTAGTGGTCTTTGGTACAGAGGTATGGCTATTTTGGATTGAACACATGCACATGCAGGTCATTGTGCTATAATCTTCCATGTATTCTGTTGTGTTAAACATCCACAGAGGCTTTTGTTCCGACTTCAAACTTCAAAGTAATATCTCCTCCCGTGTAACATAACAACAACTAAATGTCTGTATATAGTTCGTCCACATTGATAGATGTTGGAATTAGGGTAAAGCCACAGTATACCAACCTAACAAGACACCGTTACACCAGTGGAAAGAGAATTGTGGTTTGAGGATTTGGCCAGAACTGAGGCACAAACCTTCTAAAACAGAAACTTTAATACAGTTTTTCCCAGTTACAGACTTGTGAAGACGATGAAGATGCTTACAGATGATGGCAGAAGCCAGTTGTCCAACTGGCCAACTGCCCATAGAAGGTTGAAAGGCCTTAGAAGGTAAATGGTTACCACATGCTTTCTTTGTAGATCTTGGTGCGTAAGCTCAGACTAAAAGTGCTTTTCTTTGATTGCTTTGTGCAATATCTCTGTAAGCCACTCTGGCTTGTTTCCCACGTGCACCAAAGAAATTCTTTTTTCAGTTCTTCCCTTGCAGAGCTCCCTGTGCAGGATCTGTGGTCCTCTTATCTTATGATCACTAGATGCCATTCATTACTTTTTATTTACAGTATCCATCTTTTAACTAGGGTGACACAGTGTTGTAGTGGTTAGCAGTGTCACCTCACAGCAAGAACCTCGGCTGGGGCCTTTCTGTGTGGAGTTTGCATGTTCTTCCTGTGTCTGTGTGGGTTCTCTCCGGGTACTCCGACTTCCTCCCACAGTCCAAAGACACGCATTTAACTGGTTAATTGGTGACTCTCAATTGCCCATAGGTGTGAGTGTGAGTGTGAATGGTTGTTTGTCTCTATGCGCCCTGCATTGAGCTGCTGACTGGTCTAGGGCAGGGGTCCTCAACTTTTTTCAGCCCAAGGACAGAACAGGGACCCCCATGTAAAATTACATTTTTAAAAATGTGTCACATTTTAAGCCTGGCCTATAATAACTTTTACAATTACTTTATTCAACTTTTATTTCACCGTATTAACCTGTTTATATACTGGGTTATTAGCCTTCATGTGTTTATGATTGATAACAAAAGTTATGTCATAATTTTTGTTGGTTATTAAATGCCAATGTCCACCAAATCATCCAATTGGAGTGCAACTGCCTCCGCTGTTTGTAGTTTCTCAATTGTCTGCACCCTCACATTTCACTTTATTTTGGTGAAAATTGTCAATTATTATGACAAACATTGGCGGACCACCTGCAGTACCACTGCAGACCCCCTAGGGGTCACGGAACCCTGATTGAAGACCCTTGGTCTAGGGTGTACCCCGCCTCTCGCCCAAGTCAGCTGTGATAGAATCTAGCCCCACTGTGACCCTGATAAGGATAAGCGGTTACGGATAATGGATGGATGAATAATACATTATACAGAATTAAAACAGTAACCATTATTATTTAATGTCCTTCAGAGTTTCTGATTTTAGTTTATTTTGCAGTTACAGTGAGGTGTTCACCACTTTGTGACAACATATGTGAGCAAATAGTTCAATGCACAGTTACATGGTATTTATGGATTTCACCATTTAAATAGATTCTTTCTCTGTTACTATTTTGTCTTACTAGTATTCTTAGTATTAGCATCATCTGCACCATGTTTGGATGATTAACAGGCTGTGTAAAACCAATCAATAAACACAGCACTGACAGAGATACAAGAAACAAGACTAAGAGTCTACAGCCACGCTAACAGTTTTTTGAGGCTGTGCTCTGAGCTACATGCTAACATCAGCATGACATGCTCACAATGACTTTGTTATCATGTTGTTGTTCAGCAGGAATAATGTTAATAATGCTTGCCACCTTAATCTACTGTACATGCATGATAACATGAGAAACTTACCAGTAGGCCCAAGTAGTACACAATAAATATTTGTAAAACACAAAAACTGGTTTTCACCACAATTAAAACCATAGTTCTTGTATTTTGTTTGATTTCAATGCCAACATAGACTAGCTTTATCATGTTCTGTCCCACTCTTTATTACCTAACCCAATATCTAGGCTATGACATTCGCATCTCTTACTGCATTTTGCTGCTGGTATGCTAACAGTTAGCTGCCACTTCCCGGCCAGACTACTATGAGCACTACAGACAGCTGTAAACCACCTGCAACACTGTAAATAGTACTTGATGCATAAACATTTGAGGTAGACAAAACTCATTGTAACCCAGGTCATCATATTGAACACATTGTAGGTACTGTCGGATACGATTACTGAAGCTCAATGAAAATCCTTCCTAAATACTAGCAGTTGAGTTTCACCACTTATTAGAGTCTGTTTGATGGTAATATGTTTATTTTTTTCTGATACACACTCAAAAATGATGACACCAGAGGAGGTGCAACCAACAGGTGAACACACATGCATATGTATAGTCTAAAACTCAAAGTGTCCCATAAATATATTGCCTTTATTTGATCACTAAAGACATAGAATGGACATACAAAAGCACATACATGATTCATTCATTCATTCATTCATTCATTCATTCATTCATACATACATGATTCATCCCTGGTGTTATATGTAGTTATATTTATAAGTTATATTTAGTGAATACAAGCTTTCAAACAAAAAAAGTACCCATACAAACAGTTACCTGTACATTGGCACTTGTTTCTCTTGATCATCTTGTACATTGAGAACGCCAGTAAAACAACCAGGATGGTGGTGAATGTCAAAGCTCCGCTCAAGAAATACACCAAGAAAAGAGAGTCCACCTTATCTGTAGATGAACCTTCAGAGACATTACAGAGCTTTTTTGTCATCAAATTTGATTAACATGTATCCATCACTATTTAACAAATGAGACAAGCTTTTTGAGAAAAGTGACTTACCTTCAAAGTCCAGCTTGGTCCCGTTTCCAAACACTATGTGTCCACATGAGGCAACAGCACAGTAGTAGGTCCCAGCATGAGAAAGATTCAGGCTCTTCATCGGTAAGTTGTAGACACAGGTGTGTGTTTGTGTGTTGGGTTTCCTCTCACACTGATCATTCCTGTCTCCTGTTGTCCATGCGACTTTGGCGTTTAACAGTTTCTCCAATTGACTAGTACAACTTCATGCTTATGGGTCTGTAAAAAAAAACCTTGGTGTGGGGTAGAGGGGTGAGGTCAACAACATAGAAGTGTTGCCACCAGTCACTCATGTATGAAGAAGCCTGAGTTACTTCTGGATTAACAACGCACAGACAAATTGTTGGACCCTCAAAGTGCTTCAAAATTTGACTATGTTTATTTGATCATAAACATCACAAAATGCACACACATAAACACATGATTTAGTGAAAAAGCATCACTGGACACAACAAGTATGTTACAGTCTTCATCCCAAAACAAAACAATGACAGTTGTTTCTACATGAATCTGAGCTTCTGGTTAATAAAAACAGTTGTCTAAATATACATATTAGCAAAGCACAGAGCTGTTTAATTTTGTCTGCAGGCCACAAAGAAGAAATAAAAAAAAAAAAAAACATATTCAGTTCAGACTCCAAGTTAAGTTCTACTGCTTTACACTGTAGTACACACACTCACTCCAGGTTTGAGCCCTCTGTGTTCTTGATCTCTTGGAGAGGTTGACACTGAAGGCAGCATAATACAGGTTGTCTACATTTTCGTAATCCTAGTAACAAAATATACATCACATATAATTATTTTATTCTTCACAGAAATTAAAATTATATCCAGAAAACAATGTGTTGTAAAACAAAATGTGTCTGTATGGTAATTCAACAGTTACGTTACTGCCAACAGTTTTTACTCACCTCTGCATTTGCTGTGGAGGGAGCTGAACATCTTGTTTGAGACTCTGGTTGTGAAACAGAAAAAAAGCTCTTCATTCAGAAGTCATGTTCAGTGAATACAAGCTGTAACATACAAACTAGCAGTTACCTGAAGATCGGCAGCTGTTTGTCTTGTTCATCATGCAGACTGAGAACGCCAGTAAAACAACCAGGATGATGGTGGATGTCAAAGCAACACTTAAGAAATACACCAAGATAAGAGAGTCCACCTCATCTGTAGATGAACCTTCAGAGACATTACAGAGCTTTTTTGTCATCAAATCTGATTAACATGTATCCATCACTATTTAACAAATGAGACAAGCTTTTTGAGAAAAGTGACTTACCTTCAAAGTCCAGCTTGGTCCCGTTTCCAAACAGTATGTGTCCACATGAGGCAACAGCACAGTAGTAGGTCCCAGCATGAGAAAGATTCAGGCTCTTCATCGGCAAGTTGTAGACACAAGTGTGTGTTTGTGTGTTGGGTTTCCTCTCACACTGATCATTCCTGCCTCCATGGGTGTAAATGAGTCCTGGATGAGATTCTTCAGAGTGTTTGAACCAGTAAACACTGTGTTCTCCATCACAGGTCCCAGTGTGTACTGTACAGTTCAGAGTCACAGAGCCTCCTGGCTGGATGGTCTCAGATTCCGACTCATGGATCACAGCTGGGATGTTCAAACCTGAATCCTTTACACTGACAGTAATGCCCTCAGCAAAATTCACGGCAAATGCATAGGTACTGGCACAGAAATAAGTAGCTGAGTCTAAAATGGTCAAATTAGAAATTGTCAAGAGATTTGTGTTGTTCACAATACTGAAGCGTGGATTATTACTGAATTCGTGATAAAATGTGGTTTTTGATTCATACACATAGAAGGTGGAGATGAGCCTTGGTTCCTCTCCCAGAATTTGTTTGTACCAGTAAAGCCATGATGATTCATCATCTTCATAGAAACATTTCAAAGACACACTGTCTCCAACATTAGCTGATATAAAACGTCTCTCTTGACGAGCAGATGAAGACGACTTCAGATTTTTCATCAGAGCTAAAGTGAGATGAGAGACAAAACAGATCCACAGTTAATTCAATCTGCTGACCAGGAGTCGGCATAAACATTAAAAGTATAAAAATCATTTCTATGAAGAGTTTCTATAAACTAACAGATGCAAACTGGAGCGACTCACCCATTTTCCCCAAGAACAAACACGTCAGATAGAAGACAAACTTTGCAGATGTCATCCTGTTTGATTTCTTGTGTCGAATGAAAAGCATCTCGATACTTTCTACCCTCTACCCATAGACAAGGCTGTGTTTGATTGGCCAATCTGATGTGACACTGTATGTCCTACTCAGGAAACATGATCACATGCTTACCACCACCTATAGTGACAAGTTTAGTTTTTGAGGTCCACATGGTGAGCGATGTATAAAGATGTTTTTTTTTGTTTGTTTGTTTTTTGTCTCTTCATATTGTATACTATAGTTACAATATATATAGTCAGTGTTGGGAAAGTTCACTTTCTACATGAACTAGTTCAAAGTTCAGTTCACAAATTTTAAAATGAACTAGTTCAGTTCATAGTTCATAATTCAAAATTTTGAACTAATTTCACAGTTCCAAAAATGAACTAGTTCATGGTTCTTTTTTTTTGCAATATGTTGCTGCGAGCTATTATTTTTCAAAATTATTGCCACAGCTCATATAGTACCACAGACAGCAATTATTTTATCAGTTTTAACACTGAAACTATGTGTCAGATTTCATCTGTTACTGTACACACAACCTTGTTGTGGATTTTGAATTCTTTGTTAACATCTGACAATAATTTTGCCAACACAGCATGTGTATGTGCTCCTTTAATCCGCCGGCATGCCAGTACTGCAGAGTGTCTCTCAGAAACATCAGTTTTGTTTAGCCAGTGGATAATGATGCCCATAAATGCCTTGTTCACAGCTGACCAGCAATCTGCTGTTGTGCCCACAACATCGACCTCAGAGAGTTCAGTCTTAAGCTCACACGTTTTCTTCAGATTTCTTGTTTAGCAGTGTCTGTACTTTTTTTCTGGATGGCACGTTTTTGGATGGCTGCAACCCCTTAATTAAGTTCATGAAAGCTGGCCTTTCCACCTTACTCAAAGGCTGCAGGTCTCCGACAATATACTGCAAAACCAGGTCGTCCAGCTGCGGCTGGGAGATGAAGACAACGGAGCCGCTACTGTACGCCGTTAATGAGATTTGGGTGGTAGATGGTCTGTTTTGGCTTGCTGTTGCCGTGTCTTTTGATTTTTTATTCACTCGCACATACCTTGAAAGGCTAGACGGGTGCTTTAGTTCAATGTGCTGTTTCAGGTTTGCTGTTGATGTTGTTGATGTACGGAGTTGCTTCTTGAAACCCAGCGGGCAAAGTTTACACAAAAAGGTGACTTTTTCATAAAATTCTTTTAAGTAGTCATACGAAGATGCCGTATTAATTGCGGAGGCGGAGTCTGAGGTAGTGCTGCAGCCGTCATTTGTTTTTGCCTCCATGCTTCGCATTTAGATGACGCGTGCAACGGTGCGACTCTGTGGTGGCTGGTGTTGCCAGATTGGGTGTTTTTCCGCTACATATTAAGGCCTGTTTTCGGTGTGTTTTAGGCGGGGTTTTGCCTGGAAGGCTCTATGGAAAACTGGCACACTCTTGAACGAAGTCAAACTGTAAGAGAGCGCCGTTCACAAATGCCAGAATGAACACGTTCACAATAACGTTCATCCGGCAGAAATACAGTACGTTCAGTTCACGTTCGCCCAAAATATGAACGAGTTCATGAACGATCATTCATTGAACGTGTTCAGGCACAACACTGTATATAGTTATACTATATACTATAGTTAGGATTAAATAAAGGTATATGGAGTATATACATCAGTCATGATGTACATCAGAGTCCAATTATGCTCAAATACTGGCATGACGATAATGTTAGAGACAAGCTTGTTGTTCCAAAGTGCCTTATGCAACTTTTATATCATATCCATTGTTTTTGTTGTTGTAAGTAGTATTTTAACGAACTTAATTCACTAACTAGTGCACTTAGAATAGATAGTGAAAGTGACAGTAGTATTATTTGTATTACTTATATTAGTGTCTGTATCATCCTTTGCTGTGTGATCAAATGTGACTTAATCAGAACTCTACTGTTTTTGGATGTTTTTGTGGTCTTTGGCTTAAGGAGGACCTATATGGGAGTGCAACCAACTCTGCATCCTGCTGAAAACCACAGCAGATGCTGCACTGAGATACCAAGCACACATCCATAGTTTGTTAGGGTTGAAATGTTGTTGGTAAATATACGGGACCTTTGTGGTTATACTTTTGTGCATGGTCAAGGATAGGAAACAATTGTGGTCATGCTTAAAAAAACAACGTTGACTGTCAGTTAGAGTGACTTCCTGTGTTAAAGTCCAGTGTTCTTTTTTTTTACCCATCGATCCAACCAACATTCTGCATAGGTGGACTTTACCACAATGTTACCCTACTTCCTCCCTTGCTCATCTCATAGAGCTCTTTGTCACTTGAATGGAACCATGAGGCACTCACTGAAATGATGCTATTGTTTTTCTTGGGAGGACAGTCTTTAACATACAGTCAGAACAAGACTGCAGAGAGGCTGTATTAACCTGTATGCTTAGGTGGATGGACGGGGGTGATGTGGGAATTAGGGTAAAGCCACAGTATACCCACCGTTACACCAGTGGAAAGAGAATTGTGGTTTGAGGATTTGGCCATAACTGAGGCACAAACCTTTATACAGTTTTTCCCAGTTACAGACTTATGAAGACAATGAAGATGCTTACAGATGATGGCAGAAGCCAGTTGTCCAACTGGCCAACTGGCCATGGAAGGTCATAAGGTCTTAGAACAGGGGTGTCAAACTCATTTTCACCGAGGGCCACGTCAGCATAATGGTTGCCCTCGATGGGCCACATTAACAGTATGAATGTAACAAAATGCAATGTAATTTAAAATAAATTAAACTACACCTTATTATATTGTTAAATAACTGTTTCTGTATTTATTATGTATTCAACTTACAAATATTACATATGCATTTGCATAGATGTAAAAATAATTGGTCAGTTTGAAACCCATATTACTTGAATCAGTGTTCAAACTATTTAAGCAAATAAAGAAAAATATGTGAGCTTCAGTCTGATTGGAGAACCGAGGACCCTCTGCCAATCAGATTGATGCTCACGGCGTCATATATCGCTGTGATCGAGTTATTATTGGAGTGAATGGACGGCTGGAGCCTCTGCTCTGAGCGTGTCTTACCGCCGCGGACGGGTTTACACTGGAGTCAACTGAGAACCCAGAGCGTTTCATACAGACGTGGAAGGGTACGTTTTGCGTCAGTATCAGACGCCTAGGGGCGTGACAAATCGTCGGTGGTCGAGGATTATGGGTAGTGTAGGCCTTTCCGCTATCCAAAACTCATCATATTGATGGCCACGACATGAACCTATCTTATTGTTGAATTATCAGTGACGCTTTCACGTGTTTGTGTTGAGAAATGTTGATGATATCATTAAAAGAAATCCTTAAAATAGTGAGAAAAATACTTCCGGGCAGAGGGTCCTCGGTCCTCCAATCAGATTTAAGCTCACAGCGTCATATATCGATGTGATTGGGTTATTATTGGAGTGGATAGACGCCTGGAGTGTCTGCTCTGAGCGTCTATTACCGCCGCGGGAGTCAATTGAGGACCCAGAGTGTTTCATACAGATGTGGAAGGATACCTTTTGCGTCAGTATCAAACACCTAGGGGTGTGACAGATCGTCGGTATTTTACGAGTTGGGAATGAACGTATGTTAAGACAATCATGCACCTATCACGTTCTCACGGGCCAGACAAAATGACATGGCGGGCCACATTTGGCCCGCGGGCCTTGAGTTTGACACGTGTCTTAGAAGGAAGAAGTTTACCACGTGCTTTCTTTGTAGATCTTGGTGCCTAAGCTCAGACTAAAAGCGCTTTTCTTTGATTGCTTTGTGCAATATCTCTGTAAGCCACTCTGGCTTGTTTCCCACGTGCACCAAAGAAATTCTTTTTTCAGTTCTTCCCTTACAGAGCTCCCTGTGCAGGATCTGTGGTCCTCTTATCTTATGATCACTAGATGCCATTCATTACTTTTTATTTATTCATATTTTAACTCGTGTCACCCTACAGGAAGAAGGTTTCTTGTTTTAACCTCAGCTGGGGCCTTTCTGTGTGGAGTTTGCATGTTCTCCCCATGTCTGCGTGGGTTCCCTCTGGGTACTCCGGCTTCCTCCCACAGTGCAAAGAACAGGTTAATTGGTCACTCTCAATTGCACATAGTTGTGAGTGTGAATGGTTGTTTGTCTCCACGTGCCCTGCAATGAGCTGGTGACTGGTCCAGGGTGTACCCCACCTCTCGCCCAAAGTCAGCTGTCAGCTGTGCTTTGAGCTACATGCTAACATCAGTATGACATGCTCACAATGACTTTGTTATCAAGTTGTTGTTTAGCAGGAATAATGTTAATAATGCTTGCCACCTTAATCTACTGTACATGCATGATAACATCAGAAAATTACCAGTTGGCCCAAGTAGTACACAATTAATATTTGTAAAACACTAAAACTGTTTTTCATCACAATTAAAACCATAGTTCTTGTATTATGCTTGTTTTCAATGCCAACATAGACTAGCTTTATCATGTTCTGTCCCACTCTTTATTACCTAACCCAATATTGAAACATGATCAATGTACAATGCATCCTAGGCTATGACATTCGCATCTCTTACTGCATTTTGCTGCTGGTATGCTAACAGTTAGCTGCCACTTCCATAGAGGTAAAGGCATACATCCACATGTTAGAGGCCAGACTACTATGAACACTACAGACAGCTGTAAACCACCTGCAACGCTGTAAATAGTACTTGATGCATAAACATTTGAGGTAGACAAAACTCATTGTAACCCAGGTCATCATATTGAACATATTGTAGATACTGTCGGATATGATTACTGAAGCTCAATGAAAATCCTCCTAAAATTAGCAGTTGAGTTTCACCACTTATTGGAGTCTGCTGGATAGTAATGTGTTTCTTTTTTTCTGATACACACTCAAAAATTATGAAGCCAGAGGAGGTGCAACCAACGAGTGAACACACGTGCACATGTATAGTCTAAAAATCAAAGCGTCCCATATATATATTGGCTTTATTTGATCACTAAAGACATAGAATGGACATACAAAACCACATACATGATTCATTCATTCATTCATTCATTTATTCATTCATTCATTCATTCATACATACATATTCATCCCTGGTGTTATATGTAGTTATATTTATAAGTTATATTTAGTGAATACAAGCTTTCAAACAAAAAAAGTACCCATACAAACAGTTACCTGTACATTGGCACTTGTTTCTCTTGATCATTTTGTACATTGAGAACGCCAGTAAAACAACCAGGATGGTGGTGAATGTCAAAGCTCCGCTCAAGAAATACACCAAGAAAAGAGAGTCCACCTCATCTGTAGATGAACCTTCAGAGACATTACAGAGCTTTCATGATTGTCATCAAATTTGATTAACATGTATCCATCACTATTTAACAAATGAGACAAGCTTTTTGAGAAAAGTGACTTACCTTCAAAGTCCAGCTTGGTCCCGTTTCCAAACAGTATGTGTCCACATGAGGCAACAGCACAGTAGTAGGTCCCAGCATGAGAAAGATTGAGGCTCTTCATCAGTAAGTTGTAGACACAGGTGTGTTTGTGTGTTGGGTTTCCTCTCACACTGATCATTCCTGTCTCCTGTTGTCCATGCGACTTTGGCTTTTAACAGTTTCTCCAATTGACTAGTACAACTTCATGCTTATGGGTCTGTAAAAAAAAACCTTGGTGTGGGGTAGAGGGGTGAGGTCAACAACATAGAAGTGTTGCCACCAGTCACTCATGTATGAAGAAGCCTGAGTTACTTCTGGATTAACAACGCACAGACAAATTGTTGGACCCTCAAAGTGCTTCAAAATTTGACTATGTTTATTTGATCATAAACATCACAAAATGCACACACATAAACACATGATTTAGTGAAAAAGCATCACTGGACACAACAAGTATGTTACAGTCTTCATCCCAAAACAAAACAATGACAGTTGTTTCTACATGAATCTGAGCTTCTGGTTAATAAAAACAGTTGTCTAAATATACATATTAGCAAAGCACAGAGCTGTTTAATTTTGTCTGCAGGCCACAAAGAAGAAATAAAAAAAAACAAAACATATTCAGTTCAGACTCCAAGTTAAGTTCTACTGCTTTACACTGTAGTACACACACTCACTCCAGGTTTGAGCCCTCTGTGTTCTTGATCTCTTGGAGAGGTTGACACTGAAGGCAGCATAATACAGGTTGTCTACATTTTCGTAATCCTAGTAACAAAATATACATCACATATAATTATTTTATTCTTCACAGAAATTAAAATTATATCCAGAAAACAATGTGTTGTAAAACAAAATGTGTCTGTATGGTAATTCAACAGTTACGTTACTGCCAACAGTTTTTACTCACCTCTGCATTTGCTGTGGAGGGAGCTGAACATCTTGTTTGACACTCTGGGTGTGAAACAGAAAAAAAGCTTTTCATTCAGAAGTCATGTTCAGTGAATACAAGCTGTAACATACAAACTAGCAGTTACCTGAAGATCGGCAGCTGTTTGTCTTGTTCATCATGCAGACTGAGAACGCCAGTAAAACAACCAGGATGATGGTGGATGTCAAAGCAACACTTAAGAAATACACCAAGATAAGAGAGTCCACCTCATCTGTAGATGAACCTTCAGAGACATTACAGAGCTTTTTTGTCATCAAATTTGATTAACATGTATCCATCACTATTTAACAAATGAGACAAGCTTTTTGAGAAAAGTGACTTACCTTCAAAGTCCAGCTTGGTCCCGTTTCCAAACACTATGTGTCCACATGAGGCAACAGCACAGTAGTAGGTCCCAGCATGAGAAAGATTCAGGCTCTTCATCGGCAAGTTGTAGACACAAGTGTGTGTTTGTGTGTTGGGTTTCCTCTCACACTGATCATTCCTGCCTCCATGGGTGTAAATGAGTCCTGGATGAGATTCTTCAGAGTGTTTGAACCAGTAAACACTGTGTTCTCCATCACAGGTCCCAGTGTGTACTGTACAGTTCAGAGTCACAGAGCCTCCTGGCTGGATGGTCTCAGATTCCGACTCATGGATCACAGCTGGGATGTTCAAACCTGAATCCTTTACACTGACAGTTATGACCTCAGCAAAATTCACGGCAAATGCATAGGTACTGGCACAGAAATAAGTAGCTGAGTCTAAAATGGTCAAATTAGAAATTGTCAAGAGATTTGTATTGTTCACAATACTGAAGCGTGGATTATTACTGAATTCGTGATAAAATGTGTTTTTTGATTCATACACATAGAAGGTGGAGATGAGCCTTGGTTCCTCTCCCAGAATTTGTTTGTACCAGTAAAGCCATGATGATTCATCATCTTCATAGAAACATTTCAAAGACACACTGTCTCCAACATTAGCTGATATAAAACGTCTCTCTTGACGAGCAGATGAAGACGACTTCAGATTTTTCATCAGAGCTAAAGTGAGATGAGAGACAAAACAGATCCACAGTTAATTCAATCTGCTGACCAGGAGTCGGCATAATCATTAAAAGTATGTGAATCATTTCTATGAAGAGTTGCTATAAACTAAAAGATACAAAGTGGAGCAACTCACACATTTTCCCCAAGAACAAACACGTCAGATAGAAGACAAACTTTGCAGATGTCATCCTGTTTGACTTCTTGTGTCGAATGAAAAGAATCCCAATACATTCTACCCTCTTCATAGACAAGGCTGTATTTGATTGGCCAATCTGATGTGACACTGTATGTCCTACTCAGGAAACATGATGACATGTTTACTGCCACCTATAGTGACAAGTTTAGTTTTTGAGGTCCACGTGGTGAGCGATGTATAAAGATCTTTTTTTTGTCTCTTCATATTGTTACTCTAGTTAGGATTAAATTGAGGTGTATGGAGTATATACATCAGTCATGATGCACAGTAGAGTCCAGTTATTATATATATATATAATATTATGCTCAATAATTGGCATGACGATGACGTTAGAGACAAGCTTGTTGTTCCAAAGTGCCTTATGCAACTTTTATATTCTATCCATTGTTTTTGTTTGTTGTTTTAACAAACTTAATTCACTAAGTACTGTAATTAGAATATATAATGATAGTGATTGTAGTGTAACTAGTATTATTTGTATTACTTATATTAGTGTCTGTATCATCCTTTGCTGTGTGATTGAATGTGACTTAATCAGAACTCTACTGTTTCTGGATGTTGTAGTGGTCTTTGGATTTATGAGGACCTATATGGGAGTGCAACCAATTCTACATCCTGCTGAAAACCACAGCAGATGCTGCACTGACATACCAAGCAAAAATATAGTGGTAACGCTGAACACATTTTTCTGTATGTTTTCTGCATTTATAATGGAACCAGTGCCATAACAAAACATTTTACTGTTTAACTACTGCTTTTTGTCATAAAAGTTATCCCACAGAGCAAAGCATGTTAGTTTTCATGTTCATCCTCCTCTTTAGCATGAATAGTCTTGTAATATCCATACCTCAGTCAGGGCCGACACACTGTTCATCTTGTTCATAGAAGTGCGTATGTGAATACCTAACACCCATGTCATTTACCTTGTGACTACCAAGCCCTGTACATGGGGATTTGCTCTATACCAGATACATGTAACCATGTAAGTTAAGGCTGCAGGTTGTCATGCTATAATCTTCCATCTGTTGCGTTAACCATCCACAGAGGCTTTTGTCCCTTCATTCTTTAAAGTAGTATGTCCTCCCATGTAACATAACAACAAGTAAATGTCTGTATATAGTTTGTCCACATCCATAGTTTGTTACAGTTGAAATGTTGTTGGTAAGTATACGGGACCTTTGTGGTTATACTTTTGTGCATGGTCAAGGATAGGAAAGAATTGTGGTCATGCTTAAAATAAACGTTGACTGTCAGTCAGAGTGACTTCCTGTGTTAAAGTCCAGTGTTCTTTTTCTTTTACCCATCATTCCAGACCAACAACAGGGTAGATGGGTGGGGGTGATGCGGGAATTAGGGTAAAACTACAGTATACCCACCTAACAAGACAATATAACATCAGTGCAAAGTGGGTTTGAGGATTTGGACAGAACTGAGGCACAAACCTTCTAAAACAGTAACATTAATACAGGTTTTCGCAGTTGCCATCATAGCATTTCACTTGGATCATAAAGACTCCCACTTCCTGTGATTTTGCTTACACTGGATGGCTTGTTTTCCACTTCAATACATTTTACATTTCTGAAATTTGTTGGAAAACTATATTTGTTTTTTTTGGATGTTTAAGTGGTATTTGGATTTGGGGGCATCTATGTAAGATAGGTTTTGACTCATTTGATGCCTGCATGAAGGAACACAGTCGACTTATTCATTTGAACTTGATTTTGAATTAAGCTCTGATAAGCTTTAAATTAACCTGTTACACCAGCTGGATTTCTTAGTATTTCTTTTGTCTCAGTGAGACAAAACAACACAGTCTCACAAATGCAGCCCCCTGCGTGGTATTAACACAGCAATGTTTTCATTCTGACTACCTGCTAAGACTGCAGTCATTTCCACATCCTGCTGAAAACCACAAAGGCCCCTGCAATAAAAGTGATACAACACAAAATGGCTGCAAGGTCAACAGGTCTCAGTGAAATGACTGCTTCACTGCTGTGTTGAGAGCAGAAACAGAGCAAAAATGGCTTTGCGTTCGTTATTCCAACAACATACCCCACTAAAAATTGATCAACTAGACTGTTTTGATAATACTGTGACAAAAAATGTGGTACATTCTGCATTTTCTTAGTCAATATTTTTGTAAATCCTCTTGTATATCCTCCTTATATAAGTAACTAGATGAGACGACTGATGTCAGTTTCATCTCTGTATGTTGAGTCCTGCAACATTATAGCCTAGCTTAGCATAAATCCTGAAAGCAATGGGAAAAAGCTACCTTCCAACTGTCTTCTATATTCTGTCATATTAGCTAGCAGGCTAGTCACCCATACCTCCAAGAGTCCTTAGAGTTATATTCAATGCTGGCAAAGCTAGGAAACTCAACAAAAGGACAGTTTTTGTATGTTGCCAGCAGTAACTGCATGCTAGAATTGTCAGTAAAGAATTATCTACAATGTGTGAGCTAACTAGTTGTTATTTTCTATTTAAAGCAATCGTATGTAACTTTTGTACCTTAAGTATCCACTATCATTTTGATGCACTGTCTGTGCCCTATACACCTGTTCTTCCTCTATGCAACTTTGGGGGTGAGAAAGTATTCAGGCTTGCTAACATTTCCAGATGTGTTCACCTGAACACAGGATTAACTTGGATGTAGTGCTTCTTGAATCCAGATGTCTGAAGTGGCCTCTACAGCTGTGGCTGTCTGATTGTGACCTGATCCAGTGATGGTTAGTGCATTATTGCTCAAAAGGAAAAAGAGAAAAGGAAAAGTCGTGATGTCTTTTATAACTTCAAACCCACCCCATATTTATTGTTTATATTCTGTACACATATACTTATTTCCTCAATGTCAAAGTGCAAAGGATTGGATTAAAATGATTAGATTGATAATAACACAAAATGCATATTAACAAAATTGTATTTGATTAAAAACAATGGGTTGGGGGGAAATCTGGCCTTCTTAACTGGTTTCATTGGGCGATTATGATACATAAAAGGATTTTAAATACATAGTTGCTTTGATAGAAAACAGAGTTACAATGTGTCGACATCCTGCATGAAATGATGTAGCCATAAAAACAAAGAGAGCAGAGAATTGTTAAGACCCTCATCTCTTCACTGCAGACCACATGGGAAGCTATAAGAAGATTCCTACTTCACTATGTTTCCACCAACGTGTACAAATCATGTCAAGACTAGAGTAATTATTCATGTTTTCAGCAGTCCAACATTGAGAGGTTGATACAACAGGTACAGTGTATTGGAATAGTGAGTAGGTGGAAATATGGCACCCTGCGCCACATTAGACAGAAGTACTGTCACAAGCTCGTTCAAGTTGTTAACTGCAACACGAGAGTTTTGATTCATTTTCCATTCGTTATACAGTATTTGCATGTGTCATTGACAAAACATCACTGTAACATGTGTTACAATGAGATCTTACACAAAAACTACTGTACTACATGTAAACATGTCCAGTGTTTACTGCCTTATTCCAGAGTACACACAATCAGCCTTGGTGTTGTCTTTCTGTCTTCTTGATTTGTTGGCCTTGTTCACACTTATGGCAGCATAATGGAGGCTGTCTGCATCTTTGTTACCCTGGTAACAAAAAACATATTAATGGATCACAGTACATGAAATAAATAAGTTGTGTTGTGATGTTTAATCTTAATACAGTAAATAATCAATATTATTCACCTCCGCATTTGTTGTGGTTGCTGAAGCTCTTTCAGATTCTGCTGTGAAACAGTAAAAGCTCCTTATTTAAATGTCTTTTTCATTGAATACAAGAGGCAAGATAAAAACGGTACCAGTTACCTGTATATTGGCAGTTGATTCTCTTGTTCAACTTGTACACTGAGAAAACCAGCAAAACAACCAGGGTACTGGTGAAAACCAAGGCTCCACTCAAGCAGGACACAAGGTAGTTCGCCTCATCTGCAGATAACCAGACATCAAGAGACCTTTTCACAGAGCTATACAGAGCAACCCAGCGAGGGGTCAGCTAATATTGTCGGCTGATATTGACTTATTGCTAGGTTTGAGGTAATTAAGAGATGGTGTCTCCATTACAGTGAGTTCACCAAAGAGTACTGCCCAGTTGATTTTTACATTATAAAATGTGCTGCCCAGTGTATCTTGTTATAATGTCAATATTGTTATTGCCCTGAAAAATCCAATATTTGGATGGTAGTCATAATTACTTCTCTGCAAGAAAAAATCACTTACCTTCAAAGTCCAGCTTGGTCCCGTTTCCAAACAGTATGTGTCCACATGAGGCAACAGCACAGTAGTAGGTCCCAGCATGAGAAAGATTCAGGCTCTTCATCTGCAAGTTGTAGACACAGGTGTGTGTTTGTGTGTTGGGTTTCCTCTCACACTGATCATTCCTGCCTCCATGGGTGTAAATGAGTCCTGGATGAGATTCTTCAGAGTCTTTGAACCAGTAAACACTGTGTTCTCCATCACAGGTCCCAGTGTGTACTGTACAGTTCAGAGTCACAGAGCCTCCTGGCTGGATGGTCTCAGATTCCGACTCATGGATCACAGCTGGGATGTTCAAACCTGAACCCTTTACACTGACAATAGTAGCTTCTGCAAATTCAAACATGTATGCATAGCAAGATATGCAGTAATAAGTAGCTGAGTCTGAAGTATGCAAATCCGAGATTGTTAAGTGATTTTTACCCTCCACAGTTTCCAGTGTGAAGCGTCGATTGTTCTTGAATTCATCACTAAAACTGCCGTTTTTATCATGTTTAAAGAAGGTAGAGATGAGCCTCGGTTTCTGTCCCAGAGTTTGCTTATACCAGAAAAGCACTACTCCGATGTCACCTTCATAGAAACATCGTAATGTCACACTGTCGCCAACATTAGCTGATATGAAACCACTTTCTTGACGCAGAGATGAGGAGAGAGCTGAATAAATAAAAAAAAAACAGAAAAAAAGAAAGAGCAAAGTATTTATCATCATGATTAGAAGTTATACAAAAATGAGTACTATATAGACTAAATGTCTTGACTAGACTATACAAATACATCTATAAAAGACCAAACTTACCTATTCTCCACAAACAAAGACAAGTCACATATAAAGCAAACTTCAGGGATGTCATCGTGATCAAAATGTCTTGATGAATGTTGAGCAACTCCAAACATTCTCTACTCAAAGAGAGGGGACTGTGTTTGATTGGCTAACAAGATGTGACACTGAATGTCCTATTTAGGTAACAGTGAATACATGTTCACTGCCACCTCCATTGTCTGATTTGGTTCTTGAGTCAAGAGGTACGAGAGGTACGGTAATGCTGAGGTTTAAGACACTATGAACAGAGATCATTTGGTAATGCTCGATCAGTAATGCTTGATACTCAACTGACGTCAGCAGCAGGAAGCAGGTTCCAACAGGTTTTTAGAGAAGAGGTTTTATGAACCAAACGTAGTTACAGAGATAAAGGCACAAGATGTGTTATCAGATATTTTCTCTCAGATGTGTGATTAAATGGTATTACTGGACCTTTGTACGGATTTAATGCCCATAATAACTACTGATGTCTCTGATTTTTAATTTTACACGTATCAATTACATGCGTGGCATATCTGTCATATACCTAGTTCCCGCCTCAATATCGGCTGTCTTGACTGTCAGTGACATATTGTATATTGTTGACAATAATGGCTCAAATTGAGATCTTTCTTTGTTGAAATCACTGACAGGAAGAAGTGGGTGGTCAGGAGTAGGAGTCTACAGCCATACTAGCAGTTCTGTTAGGCTGTACCTAGGCACAGTGTTGCTGCTAAAAAATAACACATCCTAGTGTTAGTGTGCTAAAATATTCTTGCAGGTAGTTGTTCATCAATCAAACATAAACGTTTGTTGGTCTGGTGGTACTACACACAGTGTCCAGGGATCAATACGTTTGTAGCATTTAGCTTATGGGGACCATCGATGACTGTACCAACTTTTGCACCAATCTATCTAGTAGATGTTAAGGTACTTTACAGGATAAGTGTAAACTTTGTCCTGGTGGGAGCACTACAGAAAACTGTGTCATATTCGACTGAAGTCTTATAGGTGTAGCAACAGGAATCATTAAAGGTCCAGTGTGTAGAATTTAGTTGCATTTAGTGGTCCAATCACTGCATTGCAATCTCCTCACATCACCCTCACCTTCCTAATGTAAAGGAGAAACAACACTTTAAGGACCCTGTTTAGAGTCAGTATTTAGTTTGTCTGTTCTGGACTACTGTATAAATAAGGTGTTTCAACATGGCGGCCTCCATGAAAGGGGACCCTCTCCCACTGTAGATATAAAAGGAGAATTTTTCAGGAACAAACATAAAAAGATTCTTATTTTCAGGTGATTATACATGCATCAAAACATAGTTATGAATATTATATTCCATGTTTGCCTTATTCTGGAAATATAGGCCCCAAATCTTACACACTGGACCTTTAAACCAGAAATGTCAACCTAATGGTTGTGCGATAGAATTTAGAGGAGACCATGGAGGCCTGAACAAAATTCAGCCAAAATCTGTTCAGGCCAACCAACATGGCCATCTGTGGACTCACGTCCCTAGCATGGTTAAAATAACATTTGCTTTGCAGTGATTATTGTTGCAGCAATTTAAATTGTTTCAGCACATAGGCACACTCGGCCATAGTTTGGTTGGTTTGGTTTTGTATATCAGGCAGAAACACAAGATTTCCGTAAGAGGACATGATAAGCAGTGCCACTCCCCAAGCAAGGCTGGTCTTCAGGGTTTTTAATAAAACAATTACATTGCATTCTAAATGATTACTAAAACAATGTAAATATTGACTGCATATGCATTAATCTTACAGAGTTTTGTCGATTTCTAGTTAATATTTTATTAAACCCTGTTTTAGTCTTTGGGCACTTGTTTATTGATATAATCTACTCAAACAGCCTGGGAAGTAGAGTTATACTGTGTGCTGCTGTGCATGAAAACACTGCAGAGACTTCCTGAAACCACAGAAACACAGAGACCAAGTACATCGAAAACTAATCTTTGACTGCTGACCACAAAGGGGCTAAAAAAAAGACCCTGAATGCTCTGGGTTAGTTAGCAATAAAGGTTCCCCTCATGTTCAAACTGTGCATTCAGAAATTACATGTAGGTGGGTCTTAAGTGGGTTGGCACCCTGCTATGAGGAGGCCGGCCCTCCTGAGTCATATCCGTATCAGTCATGCTTGATGCTTGCAGCGGTGCACGCTTGCTCTTAAATTTCAGAATAGTACTATGTAAAAAGCACTTTAGATATCACATTGTTGCTGAGCGTTTCATTTGATTTGTTTTGCTTTTGCAATAACATGTAAAGAAACACTTCATTTCTGTTACCTTTGTTTCTCACATTGTGCACAACCTTGAGCTCTAATTTTTATAAGAAAAATATATCTTCTTTTTTTTCAAATTTAGGAGCACAAGGATTTTTTTGTGAGTAAAAGAGAGAGAATCACACCTGAACCTGAGAGAAACAAACCCATAAAGTTTGAAAGGGCACAACTTGCATCTTGTTCTCTCTCATGACACAACTCATTTATGGCCAAGAAATGAGTCATCAACACAACAAAGCGTCCCCCTTCTGTGAGGGGTATTCAACGGACAAGAGTGACCTGTTATGGCCTGTTTCTATGATAATATACACACTCTCAAAGGTTTTTGCTCTGTATAATAGAGTAACGTGTTGCGTGCATTCAGCAGTGCAGCATTAGCAGACTAACAGTTTCAGTGTGAACGCTCGCTCTTGTGAGCCCACAGGAACCACAGAGATGACTGGCTGTGTGTTTGTACGTTGTAAACAGTTATGTTGAGAGTAGAAAAATGGCACACTTGATAACAAAGGTCAAACTGTATCAAGAAAACTTCTTTGCTGTTTACATTCAGTATATTAAGGTGAGATCTGACAGAAAAATAAATGACCTTATGCTGCTTGATATATTGATAGACACATTCTCGTGACACAGAAACAAAGTACATATGAAATATTTACAGCTGCTACTGCCTTACACATTCACTTTGTGTGTCGCCCCCTGTCTTGTTGATCTGGTGACCTGGTGTGCCCTCAAAGCAGAGTAATGGAGGTTGTCTGAATCGTGATATTCCAGGTAACAAAATATAATTTTAGTATTTAATCACCATATAAATACATATCACTTATCTGATACATCTATGTATTGTACATATCAACAGCAACAACTGTACAATATATTAATCATACTGACAGTTGAATAGTGCTAAATAAGCCATTTCCACAACAGGAATGAAACAAGCTGTGATATGTAGCTCACACTGACTCATGTATGCCATGTTCTGTTTTATAACAGAGTAGAAATGCATGGCAGAACCTAGAACCAAAGACTCACATGTTTTTTGTAAGTTCTAGTTATCACTTGGTTGATCTCAGAACCCATCAGCTATAGTCTGACAACGATGGAGCCTCTGGGTGCAATGGCCAGTGTTTCTGAGCTTCCGGTGTAGCCAGCTGATATACGGAAAAGGGATGATGACTTCCTCTGCAGTCCAATTAGCAACTTCATACATGAGAATGATGAAAAACACATATTTCGGCTAATCTCTACAAACAGATATCTCCGTATGAATGCAGATACATTTTTAAATTAAACAAAAAAAGCTAAATCATTGTCAAACAATAACCAATGGGTTCTGAAATTGTAATTCAGCTAATGCGTTCCACCTCTTTTGCCCTCCACAGGGAACACTTACCTGCATGCAACCAATGCCTGCTCTAATGTGATTGCTCAGTACTATATACTGCATATAGAAACATAGTTTATAGAGATTATGGGTTGGCTCCTGTTACTTTGCATTAATATTACAGAGTTTTGTTGATTTCTAGTTAATATTTTATTAAACCGTTTTAGTCTTTGGGCACTCGTTTATTGATATAATCTACTCAAACAATCTGGGAAGTAGAGTTATACTGCGTGCTGCTGTGCATGAAAACACTGCAGAGGCTTCCTGTTTGAAACCACAGAAACATAGAGACCAAGTACATCGAAAACTAATCTTTGACTGCTGACCACAAAGGGGCTAAAAAAGACCCTGAATTCTCTGGGTTAACAATAAAAAAACCCTGCAAAGACAGTAGCAAAAAGTATCAATGCACTAAAAGCATAAAAGCATACAGTCTTTATCTGACACACTGGTTCCCCTCATGTTCAAACTGTGTATTCAGAAATTACATGTAGGTGGGTCTTAAGTGGGTTGGCACCCTGCTGTGAGGAGGCCGGCCCTCCTGAGTCATATCCGTATCAGTCATGCTTGATGCTTGCAGCGGTGCACGCTTGCTCTTAAATTTCAGAATAGTACTATGTAAAAAGCACTTTAGATATCACATTGTTGCTGAGAGTTTCATTTGATTTGTTTTGCTTTTGAAATAACGTGTAAAGAAACACTTCATTTCTGTTACGTTTGTTTCTCACATTGTGCACAGCCTTGAGCTCTAATTTTTATAAGAAAAATATATCTTTTTTTTTTTTTTCAAATTTAGGAGCACAAGGATTTTTTTGTGAGTAAAAGAGAGAGAATCACACCTGAACCTGAGAGAAACAAACCCATAAAGTTTGAAAGGGCACAAATTGCATCTTGTGCTCTCTGATGACACATCTCATTTATGGCCAAGAAATGAGTCATCAACACAACAAAGCGTCCCCCTTCCGTGAGGGGTATTCAACGGACAAGAGTGGCCTGTTGTGAAAAGCATGGCAGAACCTAGAACCAAAGACTCACATGTTTTTTATAAGTTCTAGTTATCACTTGGTTGATCTCAGAACCCATCAGCTATAGTCTGACAACGATGGAGCCTCTGGGTGCAATGGCCAGTGTTTCTGAGCTTCCGGTGTAGCCAGCTGATATACGGAAAAGGGATGATGACTTCCTCTGCAGTCCAATTAGCAACTTCATACATGAGAATGATGAAAAAGGCATATTTCGGCTAATCTCTACAAACAAATATCTCCGTATGAATGCAGATACATTTTTTAATTAAACTAAAAAAGCTAAATCATTGTCAAACAATAACCAATGGGTTCTGAAACTGTAATTCCGCCAATGGGTTTCACCTCTTTTGCGCTCCACAGGTAACGCTTACCTGCATGCAACCAATGCCTGCTCTAATGTGATTGGTCAGTACTATATACTACATATAGAAACATAGTTTATAGAGATTATGGGTTGGCTCCTGTTATAGTAAAGACCTACTTTAGCCAGCTACTCATGGCTGTAACCACCATTGAGGTCACCAAAGTCTGAACCTCTGTATTTTTGCAGTGATTATGTACAAATAACCTCACTTTGGTGTGACAAAGGTAGTGTGACAATGCACATGATCGCAATCATTGCTTGTGTGTGGGTGAAGTGGCTAATCTTGTCGTTACTACAGAAACTTGACTCAACACATCAGCTTGTTTTAGTTCAAAAATACTCACAGCTGCGTTTAAAGCAGGGGTCTTCAACCAGAGGTCCGTGACCCCTAGGGGGTCCGCAGAGGTACTGCAGGGGGTCTGCCAACTTTTGTCATAATAATTGACAATTTTCACCAAAATAATTTGTGAGAATTAAAAAATATAACAAAAATGATATTATTAATATGTAATAATAAGCTACTTTTGACAAAAAAAAAATATATATATATATAAATTATTCCATTATGCATGAACTTTTTATCAATCATAAACACATATAGGCTAGTAACACAGCATATAAATAGGTTCATAAGGTAAAATAAAAAAATAATTACATGTGGGGGTCCATGTTCTGTTTGTCTCTTGTCCAAGGGGTCCTTGGGCTGAGAAAGGTTGAAAACTCCTGGTTTAAAGCCATGGCAGCTGAAGATCTTGAGTCTGGTTAAGAAACTAGCATGATAGCATGGTGGTGTGTGGCATTGTGGTCTACGATACATTGCAGTTATCATTTGTACATGCATTATAAAGGACACTTGTTATAGAAGCCTCACCTGCTTCTTCACAAACACACACATCATGGTCACTATTTGGTTGATCCAACAGTAAATGGAATGGAGTGTGCTGGCACAACTGTCTGTCAGGCAGAAATACTAGGTGACTGTGGGTGGAGATGATGATGTTAAGGCTAACACCAATGCGAGCACATGACTCCTCCAAGCATGGCTGGGCCTGAGGGTTTCTGGCTGCATTACCTGTGTTGCATTGCTCTCAATAGTTTTGACAACAACATTGAAATAGTTATTATATTATACCAGTTTTAGCCTTTATGGCTCTGGTTGATCGTAATCAGAGATCGCTAAATGTTTACAAATCAATATGTATAGTTTGATTGTTCAAATGATGGCATCGGAGTCATACTGTATGGCTGCTGTGCATGAAAACACTGCAGAGACTTCCTGTTTGAAAACACAAGGACAAAGAGAGCTGAAGGGCCTCGAAAAAAGTACATGACCAAAGTATAGTCGACCACATAGAAGCTAAAAAAAGATACCCACATCTCTGTGGTGTTCAATTTACAGTAAACAATTGAAGAACAACAAGCATTGTTGATACATTAAAAGTGGGTGATGGTCATCAGACAGATTACCTTCTGCTGCATGCAGTGTAGCGAGAGTGGGAATATAGCACTTTGATCACATCAAAGAAGCTCAAACTGTAGCTGAAGGAACATTTTTATTCAGTGCTTTGCAAAGTAGATCTTTACATTCAGTATACAAAGGTGAAATCTGACAAAGGCGTCACTTCTCGTAACAAAGAGGCAAAGTAATGACACACGGCCACTTCTACTGCCTTACACGAGCGTACACGCATTCACTCCAAGTGTCGTCTCTCTGTCTTGCTGATCTGTTGACCTTGTTTGCCCTTAAAGCAGCATAATGGAGGTTCTCTGCATCTTGACAACACTGGGAATAGAATATAAAGGGGTGAATTCCCACATTAGTGTATGTTTATGTCACAGACATGTATTAACATCTGTTCTGTTTAATGTAAATCACTATACAAGCATGCAAAAGTAACTTCCTTTGAGAAGTGAAAAATGTGAATGTATTTTGTAGAGACCATGGGACAGGTGTTTAGTCTCCTGCTCTGGTATTTCAAGCAGTGGACAAAATAACAGAAACACTTACACCTATCTACAATCAATCCTCATAAGAGTATGTAGTATTTATCACATCATACTGAATGACATATTGATCAGGTGGTACTCTCGGCTCTTTGTGTTCTTGTAAATGTGATACAGTTATAGTAGCACAACACATGGAAAGTTCTCACCTCTGCATTGGGAGCCGAGGAAGCTGAGGATCTTTCATGAGAGTCTGCTTCTGAAAAAAGTACCAACAAAAGGATTCTTCAGAGTTCACAATACTTGTGGTGAGCAGAGCATTTATTTTTACTTAGTTGGAAAATTTGGACTAAAAACAAAAAAACAGAATTAACCTTATTCACTCAAGTGTAACACACAAGGACTAACACTGAATTGTAATCAGCCATGTGCACCTGTTCTTGCACAATGTAAGTTTGTACTCTGGACTGGGAAAAGTGCGTAACACCTTACAGCACTAAGTCAAACACCACCAACTATTTCACTGATTTTGAGTGAAACTGGGTCATATTTTATGAAGAAACTGTTGCTGTGCATCAACTCTCTGTGATATACAGAGCTTCCTGGTCAGTTAGTTGGCTGTGCTGCCCAGACTGTGAGCTCAGAGCTTCAAGGGGAGTGTAAGTGGTTGTACCACAGGTGTTTTGGACCACCGGGAAGAGGAGGTTTTTAGGCCCAGGTTAAGGGGATGCTTACAGGGAGCGATGTTGGAATAGACACCAGAGGTAGATGTTCAGACAATAACGGAGAATGAAGAGAAGATAAGCAGTCCTGTTGGACTAGTAAGTAATATTAGCTGGCTGCTATGTCTTGCGTTGTTGACCTTGTTTGATGTTTGGTTGTTTGCAGAGTTGTCAACTTGCTAGTTTTTGGCCATGTAAGTAATGTAATGAAACTCTGTAAGGAACACTTTTATCATAAACAAATCAATTCTGTTTTGACAAGAAATCTTCCATGGTGGTGCACAGTTCACAGTGCTGATGATGTTTGCAGATTTTAAAAATAATAATTATATATGATAAATTATATATTACCAGGGTATATATCTTACAGTAAGTGCATCTTCTTTAATGTACCAATGAACAAAAGTTATGATATACACATTATCCATGTGACCCACAACAAAAATCCTGTGTTCACGAAGATTTAACTTGATGTCTTTGAGTGAAATCTAGATGTCACATAGTGGATTCTCACAGCAGTTACTCCTGACTTGACTTCATTAGTCATATTGAGTTATTAATAGTCATTTACTTTTTTTCTGCTCTTAAATATCAAATCCAATGAACACACTCTACCTGTGCATTGGCAGGTTTTTGTCGTGTACGTTGTATATACTGTGTAGGCCAGTAAAACAACCAGGATGATGGTGAATGCCAAAGCTCCACTCAAGACATACACCGAGACAAGAGAGTCTTCATCATCTGCAGATGGAAACATTAGAAGACATTGTTTTTTTTGTTTTTTCTTTTTTTTTTCTTTAAATGTGATTAGAAAGTATTCATCACTATTTAACAAATGAGCTCATCTGGTCTACAAAGGTACTTACCTTCAAAGTCCAGCTTGGTCCCGTTTCCAAACAGTATGTGTCCACATGAGGCAACAGCACAGTAGTAGGTCCCAGCATGAGAAAGATTCAGGCTCTTCATCGGTAAGTTGTAGACACAGGTGTGTGTTTGTGTGTTGGGTTTCCTCTCACACTGATCATTCCTGCCTCCATGGGTGTAAATGAGTCCTGGATGAGATTCTTCAGAGTCTTTGAACCAGTAAACACTGTGTTTTCCATCACAGGTCCCAGTGTGTACTGTACAGTTCAGAGTCACAGAGCCTCCTGGCTGGATGGTCTCAGATGCTGACTGATGGACCAAAGCTGGAATGTTCAAACCTGAACCCTTTACACTGACAATAGTAGCATCTGCAAATTCAAACGTGTATGCATAGCAAGATATGCAGAAATAAGTAGCTGAGTCTGAAGTATGCAAATTTGAGATTGTTAAGTGATTTTTACCCTCCACAGTTTCCAGTGTGAAGCGTGGATTGTTCTTGAATTCATCACTAAAACTGCCGTTTTTATCATGTTTAAAGAAGGTAGAGACGAGCCTCGGTTTCTGTCCCAGAGTTTGCTTATACCAGTAAAGCACTGCTGCGATGTCACCTTCATAGAAACATCGTAATGTCACATTGTCGCCAGCATTAGCTGATATGAAACCACCTTCTTGACGCAGAGATGAGAGAGCTGAATTAAAAAAAAATGGAAAAAAAGAAAAGAGCAAAACATTTATCATCACGATTAGAAATTATGTAAAAATTAGTTCTATATACACTAAATGTCTTGACTAGACTATATGTAAGAAAATATAAATACATCTATAAAAGACCAAACTTACCTATTCTCCACAAACAAAGACAAGTCACATATAAAGCAAACTTCAGGGATGTCATCGTGATCAAATTTTCTTGATGAATGTTGAGCAACTCCAAACATTCTCTACTCAAAGAGAGGGGACTGTGTTTGATTGGCTAACAAGATGTGACACTGAATGTCCTATTTAGGTAACAGTGAATACATGTTCACTGCCACCTCCATTGTCTGATTTGGTTCTTGAGTCAAGAGGTACGAGAGGTACGGTAATGCTCGATCAGTAATGCTTGATACTCAACTGACATCAGCAGCAGGAAGCAGGTTCCAACAGGTTTTTAGAGAAGAGGTTTTATGAACCAAACGTAGTTACAGAGATAAAGGCACAAGATGTGTTATCAGATATTTTCTCTCAGATGCGTGATTAAATGGTATTACTGGACCTTTGTACGGATTTTAAACCCATAATAACTACTGATGTCTCTGATTTTTAATTTTACACGTATCAATTACATGCATGGCATATCTGTCATATACCTAGTTCTCGCCATCAATATCTGCTATCTTGACTGTCAGTGACATATTGTATATTGTTGACAATAATGGCTCAAACTGAGATCTTTCTTTGTTGAAATCACTGACAGGAAGAAGTGGGTGGTCAGGAGTAGGAGTCTACAGCCATACTAGCAGTTCTGTTAGGCTATACCTAGGCACAGTGTTGCTGTTTAGCTAAAAAATAACACATCCTAGTGTTAGCGTGCTAAAATATTCTTGCAGGTAGTTGTTCATCAATCAAACATAAACGTTTGTTGGTCTGGTGGTACTACACACAGTGTCCAGGGATCAATACGTTTGTAGCATTTAGCTTATGGGGACCATCGATGACTGTACCAACTTTTGCACCAATCTATCTAGTAGATGTTAAGGTACTTTACAGCATAAGTGTAAACTTTGTCCTGGTAGGAGCACTACAGAAAACTGTGTCATATTCGACTGAAGTCTTATAGGTGTAGCAACAGGAATCATTAAAGGTCCAGTGTGTAGAATTTAGTTGCATTTAGTGGTCCAATCACTGCATTGCAATCTCCTCACATCACCCTCACCTCCCTAATGTAAAGGAGAAACAACACTTTAAGGACCCTGTTTAGAGTCAGTATTTAGTTTGTCTGTTCTGGACTACTGTATAAATAAGGTGTTTCAACATGGCGGCCTCCATGAAAGGGGACCCTCTCCCACTGTAGATATAAAAGGAGAATTTTTAAGTAACAAACATAAAAAGATTCTTATTTTCAGGTGATTATACATGCATCAAAACATAGTTATGAATATTATATTCCATGTTTGCCTTATTCTGGAAATATAGGCCCCAAATCTTACACACCGGACCTTTAAACCAGAAATGTCAACCTAATGGTTGTGCGATAGAATTTAGAGGAGACCATGGAGGCCTGAACAAAATTCAGCCAAAATCTGTTCAGGCCAACCAACATGGCCATCTGTGGACTCACGTCCCTAGCATGGTTAAAATAACATTTGCTTTGCAGTGATTATTGTTGCAGCAATTTAAATTGTTTCAGCACATAGGCACACTCGGCCATAGTTTGGTTGGTTTGGTTTCGTATATCAGGCGGAAACACAAGATTTCCGTAAGAGGACATGATAAGCAGTGCCACTCCCCAAGCAAGGCTGGTCTTCAGGGTTTTTAATAAAACAATTACATTGCATTCTAAATGATTACGAAAACAATGTAAATATTGACTGCATATGCATTAATCTTACAGAGTTTTGTCGATTTCTAGTTAATATTTTATTAAACCCTGTTTTAGTCTTTGGACACTCGTTTATTGATATAATCTACTCAAACAATCTGGGAAGTAGAGTTATACTGTGTGCTGCTGTGCATGAAAACACTGCAGAGGCTTCCTGTTTGAAACCACAGAAACACAGAGACCAAGTACATCGAAAACTAATCTTTGACTGCTGACCACAAAGGGGCTAAAAAAGACCCTGAATTCTCTGGGTTAACAATAAAAAAAACCCTGCAAAGACAGTAGCAAAAAGTATCAATGCACTAAAAGCATACAGTCTTTATCTGACACACTGGTTCCCCTCATGTTCAAACTGTGTATTCAGAAATTACATGTAGGTGGGTCTTAAGTGGGTTGGCACCCTGCTGTGAGGAGGCCGGCCCTCCTGAGTCATATCCGTATCAGTCATGCTTGATGCTTGCAGCGGTGCACGCTTGCTCTTAAATTTCAGAATAGTACTATGTAAAAAGCACTTTAGATATCACATTGTTGCTAAGAGTTTCATTTGATTTGTTTTGCTTTTGCAATAACGTGTAAAGAAACACTTCATTTCTGTTACTTTTGTTTCTCACATTGTGCACAACCTTGAGCTCTAATTTTTATAAAAAAAATGTATAATTTTTTGTTTAAATTTAGGAGCACAAGGATTTTTTTGTGAGTGAAAGAGAGAGAATCACATCTCAACCTGAGAGAAACAAACCCATAAAGTTTGAAAGGGCACAAATTGCATCTTGTGCTCTCTGATGACACATCTCATTTATGGCCAAGAAATGAGTCATCAACACAACAAAGTGTCCCCCTTCCGTGAGGGGTATTCACCGGACAAGAGTGGCCTGTTGTGAAAAACATGGCAGAACCTAGAACCAAAGACTCACATGTTTTTTATAAGTTCTAGTTATCACTTGGTTGATCTCAGAACCCATCAGCTATAGTCTGACAACGATGGAGCCTCTGGGTGCAATGGCCAGTGTTTCTGAGCTTCCGGTGTAGCCAGCTGATATACAGAAAAGTGATGATGACTTCCTCTGCAGTCCAATTAGCAACTTCATACATGAGAATGATGAAAAAGGCATATTTCGGCTAATCTCTACAAACAGATATCTCCGTATGAATGCAGATACATTTTTTAATTCAACTAAAAAAGCTAAATCATTGTCAAACAATAACCAATGGGTTCTGAAATTGTAATTCCGCCAATGGGTTCCACCTCTTTTGCGCTCCACAGGGAAAGCTTACCTGCATGCAACCAATGCCTGCTCTAATGTGATTGCTCAGTACTATATACTACATATAGAAACATAGTTTATAGAGATTATAGGTTGGCTCCTGTTATAGTAAAGACCCACTTTAGCCAGCTACTCATGGCTGTAACCAGCATTGAGGTCACCAAAGTCTGAACCTCTGTATTTTTGCAGTGATTATGTACAAATAACCTCACTTTGGTGTGACAAAGATAGTGTGACAACGCACATGATCGCACTCATTGCTTGTGTGTGGGTGAAGTGGCTAATCTTGTCGTTACTACAGAAACTTGACTCAACACATCAGCTTGTTTTAGTTCAAAAATACTCACCGCTGCGTGTAAAGCAGGGGTCTTCAACCAGAGGTCCGTGACCCCTAGGGGGTCCACAGAGGTACTGCAGGGGGTCTGCCAACTTTTGTCATAATAATTGACAATTTTCACCAAAATAATTTGTGAGAATTAAAAAATATAACAAAAATGATATTATTAATATGTAATAATAAGCTACTTTTGACAAAAAAAAAAAAAAAAAATATATATATATATATATATAAATTATTCCATTATGCATGAACTTTTTATCAATCATAAACACATATAGGCTAATAACACAGCATATAAATAGGTTCATAAGGTAAAATAAAAAAATAATTACATGTGGGGGTCCATGTTCTGTTTGTCTCTTGTCCAAGGGGTCCTTGGGCTGAGAAAGGTTGAAAACTCCTGGTTTAAAGCCATGGCAGCTGAAGATCTTGATTACTTGGTTAAGAAACAATAGCATGATAGCATGGTGGTGTGTGGCATTGTGGTCTACGATACATTGCAGTTATCATTTGTACATGCATTATAAAGGACACTTGTTATCGAAGCCTCACCTGCTTCTTCACAAACACACACATCATGGTCACTATTTGGTTGATCCAACAGTAAATGGAATGGAGTGTGCTGGCACAACTGTCTGTCAGGCAGAAATACTAGGTGACTGTGGGTGGAGATGATGATGTTAAGGCTAACACCAATGCGAGCACATGACTCCTCCAAGCATGGCTGGGCCTGAGGGTTTCTGGCTGCATTACCTGTGTTGCATTGCTCTCAATAGTTTTGACAACAACATTGAAATAGTTATTATATTATACCAGTTTTAGCCTTTATGGCTCTGGTTGATCGTAATCAGAGATCGCTAAATGTTTACAAATCAATATGTATAGTTTGATTGTTCAGATGATGGCATCGGAGTCATACTGTATGGCTGCTGTGCATGAAAACACTGCAGAGACTTCCTGTTTGAAACCACTAGGACAAAGAGAGCTGAAGGGCCTCGAAAAAAGTACATGACCAAAGTATAGTCGACCACATAGAAGCTAAAAAAAGATACCCACATCTCTGTGGTGTTCAATTTACAGTAAACAAGTTGAAGAACAACAAGCATTGTTGATACATTTAAAGTGGCCATCAGACAGATTAGCTTGTGCTGCATGCAACACCGCATTTTGGCGGGTCTTGTTCACCCCGGATGTTTCTGAGCACGCCTTGAATGTGTCATGTCCGTATCAAGCATGCTCCGTGTTTGCAATGACAGACCGCCTGAATCGGAGATAGCATTGCTGAGAGGTCCATGTGCTTTTGATTTACTAAATAATCATAAAAATCAAACATATAATGTGTCTTTCGTGAAATAAAATGAAATATGTTTATGCCTTATTTTCCAGTATCGAGTAGCTGAGCCCACAGTCACCACAGACATCAGTTATGTGCGGTTGGTTGTGTGTTTGTACGTTGTTGACAACAAGTGTAGCGAGAGTGGAAATATAGCACCTCGATCACATCAAAGCTCAAACTGTAGCTGAAGGAACATTTTTTATTCAGTGCTTTGCAAAGTAGATCTTTACATTCAGTATACAAAGGTGAAATCTGACAAAGGCGTCACTTCTCGTAACAAAGAGGCAAAGTAATGACACACAGCCACTTCTACTGCCTTACACGAGCGTACACGCATTCACTCCAAGTGTCGTCTCTCTGTCTTGCTGATCTGTTGACCTTGTTTGCCCTTAAAGCAGCATAATGGAGGTTCTCTGCATCTTGACAACACTGGGAATAGAATATAAAGGGGTGAATTCCCACATTAGTGTATGTTTATGTCACAGACGTGTATTAACATCTGTTATGTAAATCACTATACAAGCATGCAAAAGTAACTTCCTTTGAGAAGTGAAAAATGTAAATGTATTTTGTAGAGACCATGGGACAGGTGTTTAGTCTCCTGTTCTGGTATTTCAAGCATTGGACAAAATAACAGAAACACTTACACCTATCTGCAATCAGTCCTCATAAGGGTATGGAGTATTTATCACATCATACTGAATGACATATTCATCAGGTGTTACTCTCGGCTCTTTGTGTTCTTGTAAATGTGATACAGTTATAGTAGCACAACACTTGGAAAGTTCTCACCTCTGCATTGGGAGCCGAGGAAGCTGAGGATCTTTCATGAGAGTCTGCTTCTGAAAAAAATACCAACAAAAGGATTCTTCAGAGTTCACAATACTTGTGGTGAGCAGAGCATTTATTTTTACTCAGTTGGCTTATAAAACGGAGTAATTATATATAGTTGGCTTATAAAACAGAATATATATATATATATATATATATATATATATATATATATATATATATATATATATATATATATATATATATATGTATGTGTGTGTGTGTGTGTGTGTGTGTGTGTGTGTGTGTGTGCATCTTCTTTAATGTACCAATGAACAAAAGTTATGATAAACACATTATGCATGTGACTCAGAACAAAAAGCTTGTGTTCACGAAGATTTAACTTGATGTCTTTGAGTGAAATCTAGATGTCACATAGTGGATTCTCACAGCAGTTACTCTTGACTTGACTTCATTAGTCATATTGAGTTATTAATAGTCATTTACTTTTTTACTGCTCTTAAATATCAAATCCAATGAACACACTACCTGTGCATTGGCAGGTTTTTGTCGTGTACGTTGTATATGCTGTGTAGGCCAGTAAAACAACCAGGATGATGGTGAATGCCAAAGCTCCACTCAAGACATACACCAAGACAAGAGAGTCTTCATCATCTGCAGAGGGAGACATTAGAAGACATTCTGTTTTTTTCTTTAAATGTGATTAGAAAGTATTTGTCACTATTTAACAAATGAGCTGATCTGATCTACAAAGGTCCTTACCTTCAAAGTCCAGCTTGGTCCTGTTTCCAAACAGTATGTGTCCACATGAGGCAACAGCACAGTAGTAGGTCCCAGCATGAGAAAGATTCAGGCTCTTCATCGGCAAGTTGTAGACACAGGTGTGTGTTTGTGTGTTGGGTTTCCTCTCACACTGATCATTCCTGCCTCCATGGGTGTAAATGAGTCCTGGATGAGATTCTTCAGAGTCTTTGAACCAGTAAACACTGTGTTCTCCATCACAGGTCCCAGTGTGTACTGTACAGTTCAGAGTCACAGAGCCTCCTGGCTGGATGGTCTCAGATGCTGACTGATGGACCAAAGCTGGGATGTTCAGACCTGAACCCTTTACATGGATAAAGGTGCCCTCCATAAATGCAAAAATGTGTGAATAGCCAATTAGGCAGTAATAAGTAGCGATGTCTGAAATTTGCACATCTGTGATCATCAGGTGATTTTGACCAGTGGTAGTTAACAGTTTAAGGCGTGGATTATTCACAAAATCACCATGCAATCTGCCATGTTTGTCATGCCTGTAGAATTTAGATACAAGCTGTGGATTCTGCCCCGGAGTCTGTTTGTACCAGTAAAACACAGCTTCTATGCCTTCTTTATAGAAACATTCCAATGTCACGTTTTCACCAACGCTAACTGATGTAAAACTTGAAGATGATGACAGTTTAGGAGCTGCCATATCAGCTAAGGAGAAAATGACACCAAACAAATGCAAAATTAAGTTTGTACCATGAATGGGAGCATACTGTAACATGCAATGCAGAACATATCAGAAATCTCATATGTCCTTAGTAATATTTAGAATATTTTTAAGAAATAAACTTAATGCACTCACAAAAGATGCAACTTACCCATTCTCCCAAAGAGCAGACATGTCGTAGAGAGCACATAGAAGGCAAACAACGGAGGTGTCATTTTGATGAAATTTCCGTGGTCATTTGAAAGTATCTCTGTGCGTTCTCCACTTTTTAGAGACAAGACCGCGTATAATTGGCCAATCAGAAATGACTCTGAATGATCACATGGTCAGTGGCCTCTGCAGTGTTCATTTTGATCTTTCAGAAAGACTTCTAATGGACATCAAAACAGAATTAGGAATTATTTCTTTTTTTTAATGTGATCAGGTTAATTTCACGAGCTATATCTTGATCAGTTTGGACATGAGGTATCATGATATCTTCCAAAATGACTGTAGTAGAATGTAGGTGGAAAACTACAGGATCATCTGCTGTATAAATAAAGGCCTTTCAGCTTTTATCATTGTTAAGTAAGAAGCCTCTGAAATGTGTCATTGTCTTAAGATAAAACCTCAGAACTGGTCGTGGCTGGAATGTGTTGTGAAGAGGAGGGACAACACTCAGACCATAGACAGCCCTCCTTTTGACCTTGCTCCCATCACTGCTTTGCATTACGAGACCTGCTGTGTCTGACTGACTTTAGAAGACACATATTTTCCAAATTGGTCATTTATATAAGACAACAAACACTGATGTGTGAGTTCAGTCAAAGCAAAAACGTGATTTTACATACAGTTTCACACTGACCTTTGACCTCCAGATAGTGGTATGTGGTGGTAAATGACCTTTGTGCCTTTGAGTATTCATAATTCTGATCTTCATATCTTTCATGAAATCTTTTGAAACATTGTGATGGTTTGGTGGCCATTTTGGCACAGTTGCTGATGTTGATTGAAGTGAAGTGTCATTCAGTTCTTTAGTCTTTTTTATTTGAGGATTAAAGTTTCTGCATGTTCTGCACAATGTGACTTGGTGAACTTTTTGTTAGATCTGAATACAAGTTGTGGACCTGCATGATTCTGTATGTCCTCTTCAAAACATTGATTTAGACACAAACAGGATATGTCATTATGGTGAGTTTCCTAAAAAGCACATAGCTCTGGGTCAAGTTCAGGCATTTTTGAGTTTTGGAGAACTGAAAGTGTTAGTGAAACTGTTGCGGATGACTTAAATTACATTTTGATCAACTGAACTGAGAGCTTCACTCGTATAAATCTGGACTGTTATCGGTATGTACAAATCCTTTCACCTCACAGTGATGTCTGTTGATTCTAATTTCATTTAAATGACAAAACACTTCCTGCTTCCTTAGTTTTTCTCATCGTGTGCACAGACATGGCGCTTGTCTCGTAAAGTTCGGTATGACTAGGTTTGCTAAGGTGTAAGCCACTGTGGCCTGGTCTACAGGCTGGTCTTCCGGCCTTTAAGCTCTGCTAAGACTTGTGTTTCCACCAGTGGAAACTTAGTCAGTAGTTCACACCACCGTTGCCACAACAGTGAAAGGTGACAGCCGGCTATAGATTGAAAAGGTGCAACCTGTGCTTAAGGCAAGAAAGCTATTTATAGCTCGTAGGGGGGTTTTCATAAGCCTGCATCGTATGACCCACGTGACTTTTGCAACAGAATATACTTTACATTAAATTCAGCAAACACATTTCATAAAAAAATACTTTTATTTTCCTTTCAACATTATTGTTTAAAGTGTTCCTTGCAAATGATTGACGGAAGGGAGATAATTTGCTGAAGTGGTTGAACGTAGTAAAAGGTCCTGCTTCACTGCTTTCTACTTTTTACTCTGGAGTATACACAAGCACTGTCCTCGCTGTCCTCTTGACGATGCCGTTCGCTGGTCCTGTTCAGACTCAGAGCAGCGTAATGGAGAGCATCTGCATCTTGGCTCTGGTAATGACAAAATAACAATACAAAAATATGGAATAAATATAGTACTGGAAGATCATAAATATGCATGCTTTTAACATAGTTATTTCACTTACCATGCCGGCAGAAGCTGCAGAACATGTCAGATGAGAAACAGTTCCTGCAAATCAAAATACATGAATGATCAAGCCAGGCCAATACAGAAAAACTGTAAATAATTTTATTGTGAAAATCTTACCTTTGCAGACAGAGCATATGTTTTTTTTCAACTTGTATATGACGACAGCCAACAGAAGGAGCAGGATAATGGAAAACGCCAATGCCACACTCAGAAAATACACCAGAACAGAGAAGGCTTTTGTAGAGCGTCCTAACATGCAGTCAAAAGACAACATACCTCACATCACTTTTACATGTTTATATTTATTATTGTATTAAAAAAAACAATAATATGTAATACCAGCTCTTATCACCTACCCACAATCTCCACTTTGGTTCCATTACCAAAGACGATCTCCCCACAGGAGGCCAGAGCACAGTAGTACATCCCTGCATGTGAGGAGTTCACGGACTTTATAGTGAGGTTTATAGTGCAATTTCTTTTTGTTTGAGACTCATCTAAACACTGTCCCGCACTGTGATACATGATCGCAGGCTGAGCTGCACCATGTCTGAACCAGTACAGCCTCTCCTCCCCCGCACATTTTTCGGCATATACCGTACAGCTCAAATTAACAGATTCTCCCAACCGAAGTGGCTCCAACACCGGTTGATGGACAACAGCTTGGATGTTGGACAGTGATGCTTTGACATGGAGGAAAGCTCCGTGTCCAAATTCAATTGCGTTGAATTCTAAAATCCCACAGTAATATGTTGCTGAATCCGACAGGCGCAGGTCTTTGATTATGAGATGGTTGATGCCATCTGTCATTTCTGCAAAGACCCGAAATCGTTCTTCATACGCAGGATAGATAGTAGCTTCCATGTTGTACCTCATCCGAGTTGATATGAGGAGAGGTTTGCCTCCCAAGCTTTGCTGGTACCAAGAGAGGAAAGTTACAGCATCATTTCGACAAAAGCATCTCAAAGTCACCTCCTTGCCAACTTCAGCTGTTATAATCCCATTGTCCTGAGTTATACCTGTGGTCATGTCAGCAACTGTCATCAGACCTGCATAGAAATGCATAAAATTGTATTATTGATCCTCTTAAAACCTCTTTACTGTCACTCACAAATACATCCATGCACAAAAAAGTGAAAAGGACTGCAAAATACTCACAGAATTCACTGAGAAGCACAAGCAAAATGCAAAGTGGCATCATCCTTGAAGCTTTGCAGTCAGTGTCTTGTGTGTTGACGGATGCACCCAACTCTTATAGGAGACGAAAGCTGTTTGTGATTGGCTAAGCTGACTGGTTTAGAGTCAGACTTGCGATTTGTTCTTTTGCAAAAAGAAGAGTCTGGTCATGTGACCAGAGATGTAATTGGAGTCGATTACACTGGAGGACAGTAGGTGTGACCACATGCTTGTGTACTATGAGAAGGAATGGAGGTGTGGAAGTTGCATGTGCATGTCAAAGTTTGCTATACACGCACAGTGCTCAGAGGCTTTTTTTTCCGTTTTGGAAAAACATACTGTTTTCTTCAGTCATGACACAATTGTACTTTATGACCTTTTTTTTAGGGGGTTTGTGTGTGAAAGGGTGCATGTGGTAAAGATGCCGGAAGCAAAATGATGATGAAATTAGGTTGTCTGAAGCACTTTGTATATCCCATCATGCCACGGATGCCTGTCAGGTCACATGTGGCATTTGTTCCAATACTTCTCCCGAATGGAGCAACACCCCATGAACACACCTTCATAAGCGTTAGAGAAAACCATACATGAAGACTGACAAGGTTGCCCAGAGCCATTAATTTTGTTCTTTTTTGGTGATTCTAACTGTGAATTGGCTCTGTTGCAGAGCTGCATCACTGCCCTCTACTGTTTTTCCTTATGGTTAGCCCTGAATGCCATGTGAACTGTCACAAAAATGTCTGTTTGTAGGTAAAAGAAGGAAAAAGGTGGGGAACGAAAGGTAAAAATGGAAAGTAGCATTTAAAATTTAACATTTTGAGATGGACTGGTACCACATATTATGTTGATATGCTTCCCATTAGCATCTGCCACACATGGGCACGTGGTGAAGATACTTCCACATAACTCAACCTTTAAAGACAAACTCAAATTTGAATTCTCCCCACCTTTTGTGCAAGCAAATGAAGTATTGCACATAGGCTGCTTTTCCATTTTGAGTTGTTTGTAAGAGACACCATGTCAACTACAATGGCAGGGCAGTCAGTCAGCAGGACTGAACTGTGTCAACGCCTTATAGCCTATGATTGTTGACACAGCATTTTATTTCCCCTTTTCACACACGCAAATAGCCTTGGTTATGTAGGCCTCTTGTTTGGGAGAAGAAGAATGTGCCATTAAGCTTGTACTGTTCTTGGAAAGTGGAAGGTAGCTAACCTGTTAGCCAACTTAAGCTTGCTGAGCTTGAGTTGTTGTTGGGTTCCATGTTCAGCTAACATTTCTACACCAGCTTATATTTTTTTCAAGTCAGTCACTGAAAACTGACAAATATCATTGCTTCTTCATTTTAATTTCATCATGCTGACTATAAATCACGTTTTATAAACATTTCATAAACTATGCCATTTATGACTGACATATATACTTTTGCTGCTCAGACACTTGTTGGTTTCACTTCATTTCTGTTCTCAGTAGGGACCACCTTGAATGTAACGCTTGAATCATTTGCGTATGGTAATGCAACTCCAAGTTTCAAAGAAATCTCAAGTATTAAATTGAAGTGCAATCTAGTAAATCCTTTAGAAAGAGAGTGGCAGTCGTTTAAGTACACATAACTTGTAGTATATGACTTAAAGCGTGTATGTTTTAGTGGCATCTAGTGGTGTAGTTGAATATTGCAACACCCTATACGCTCACTCTCCTGTTCCAAGCGTGAAAATGTGCTTTAAAGCAAAACGTACTGTCTAGAGCCAGTGTTCAGTTTGTCCGTTCTGGGCTACCTTAGAAACATGGCAATTCAACATGGCGGACTCCGCGGAAAAGCAACCCACAGCAACTGTAAAGGCTCGTTTTATAGTAACAAAACCATAAGGATCCTATTTTTAGATGATTAAACACTCATGAAAACAGTTATCTATTTTATATTTCATTTCTGGCATATTCTGTGAATTCCTTAAATCTGACACACTGGACCTTTAAATAAATGTAAATGCTGTCGATTAAACAGTAGTTCATTCAAGAGACGAGATGAGACAAGACAAGTTAAGAGGGCTGAAGTTTTGCTTTGCATGGTTCATAGGTTTCACTGTTCGTGTGTGTGTAGGATTGAGGGGAACTTGTAATTCTGTAGTCGTGAGAAAAAAATGGTCAGAGTGTTGTATGCAGGTATATGCATCTGTATCAGCTCAAGCTTATTCTGTCAAATTCCCTCAGCCCCATCACTGTGAACTGCAGCAGACCTTTAGCAAACAGATGCCGTCTACTACGTGCAGCTCAAACATGTCTTTTGTTGTTTGCGGCCTGCATGTACATGTTTTAACAGAGCTGTGGTTAAAGCTCTTCAGTTGTTGACAAGGCTACACTGACCCACACTCCTCTCACTTGAACCCCGTACTTCCTGAGTCGTGCAAGGCGATGATAGGCCGGCCTGGTCGAAGCTACAATGGAAAATGCTCCTCCCCATTCTTCTTGTAAAAGAATGTGAGTCAGACCATATGGTAAAAAAAAAAAAAAAAAAAAAATGAAAAGAGGAAGACATGTGGGGAGGAGGGACTATAGATGGTGCCCGATTTCATCAATTCAACCTACCGCCGAGTTTTTCTCGAGACATAAATTGCACACATTTCATTATGCATTTTAAGAAAACAAGTATGCCCGATATCTACCACTGATGAAAGCAGCTTGTATTTTTACCGTCTTGTTGGACAGGAAACCTGCAGAGTCTCTTTTCAGAGCAGGGCCGCACAGAGCTGCTGCTCGATGAATATAGAAAGCCACCATTCAGAACTGATTCTGTAAAATTTGCTTGCTTGCTTTGGTTCAATGATTGTTGTATCATTTCAAACCCTGATACCACAGTGCTGCACATGCCTTTATGTTATTTATTTTAGTAGAAGTTTTAGACTTCATCTTAGATTTCAGACAGAGTCAGAGCAGTTTAGTCCATGAAAAGATATATCTTTAATCTCAATCTCACTGCCACAAGTTTTCAGTCTTCCTACACAGGTGAGTATCTTGATAGTGGGTATGTACCAAAATGTTGGCATGAGAACTACAGTTGTTTGGCGACAGGCAAGCTGCTGAAAATAGGTCAGAAACACTGAGAGCTGGCTGCAAGAGCACCGCATTGGGCAGCAGATGCATCTTGTGGTGATGGTGATTTTTTTTTTCTTTCCACTTTTAAGGTTAAAGCTTTTTGCTATTCATAACTATGCAATAAACTTGAACGTTCATCTCAAAATATATAAATATATTTTAAAAAACAGGAGCATGACGGCAACCTTTAGCTAGAATTAAAAAGAAACCTGCGGTTACAGAGAGGACAAAGCTAAGCCAGCCCCCCTCAGGCTTGACATAGCGCCCCTCCTACTTCTTTGTCCTCTATATCTGCTGTGACAGCTTCAGGTCAACTGTCAATCAATCATATGAATCAATCACGTGAATGCGTTTTTAGCAAGGCTTTTCTGTTTAAACGATGTACTGATGAGACTACCGATGTGACTTTGTTTGTTAGTTTTTAATTTAACAGACGTATGAGGGTTAAACTCGTCCATGAGAATGAGAAGTGAAAGAGTGGAGGCGTTGCTGTGAACAAACAAACAGCGTCACAAATAAAACCACATAGACATCCTGTCAGAGGGGAGGGCGAGGGGGCTCAAAACCACTACGGTTGAGCTCGATGTGAGCGAGCTTGACCAAAGCGGGAACTCAGAAGCGAGACTTTTTTTTTTCTTTCTTTTTTTTTTTTTCTTCTTTTCTCTTTAGTCAGTCGGCTGCAGGACATGAAAACACATCACTGTCTTTGCGAGCGTTTGAGAGAAACAACTTGAAAGTTGAACAAAGCGGCCGTCCTTTAATCCACAGTTCTCCGTTTGATTTTTTGTTTTCTGGTGAGGGTGGGATGTAGGACAGGAAACACACATTTGTGAACTTTTTGCCAGATTTGATCATAATACATGATCAAACATATGATCAAAAGCTGACCTCACTGAGGACATTTGGCTGTTGACAATCAATATTTTTGTATTTTCTGTATATAAAACTGTGCATTGCTCATTGCACAGTGACATGAAATGTTGCTGTCATGTCAGGCATCGTGGCTCTGAAAAAGGACAGCAGCGAGATTTTGATGTCACTAAACCACAACATCATCTCTGAACACACACACACACACACGCACTTACTCACACACGCACGCGCGCACACACGCACACACACTGTGGGTTGAACAAACACCTCACACACTGACCTCTTTAGCCGTTTCTCTGCGCTGCGTTCGCCTTGAACAACTTATCTTTCCGATCATAGCGATCTGGCGGTCACAGTTGTGGTATCAGTAGATTGTGTAGAAAACCTCATGTTGTCGAGCATGTGGTATCTACTACAGGTGGACTGCTGCTCCCTACTGACCGAGAGCTTAACTGCACACAGCGAACTGAACTGAGACATTTTGAGGCCTGAGGCTGAATTTAAAAGTTTCCTCATCATTAAGGGAATTATTCAGCCTGTGAAAACAGTTATGTAATGTTTTCTGTGACTTTAGAGAGAAAAAAATAACCCTGATGGTGTCATCACAGTTGCATTATGGGGAATGTAGGATGTGTTTTTGTAGCATATTCCTGTTTTAAAGTTGCAGTTACAGTCTCTTGCGCCTATCCAACTTTATGAAAACATACTTACTTAAATACCGTTTTAATATCACCTGAGCCTCTGTCAGAGATGTTGAACTAAAGGTGAACAGGGTCAGACAGCTTTTCTCTTTTTAAATTCATAACAAATTATTCATGCAGCTCACGAGTCCTGTTTTTGCTTTATGATGCAGGAACCACCACTCTTCACTAAATCCAGAAATAAAAGGCTCTATCACTTTTTTTCAAATTTTATTTTTGCTTTTTCATGATAAAAATATACCTTTAAAATTACAGTTAAGCATATGCAGAATATCAAATGCATAAAAAATACAAAAGTTGATCTTATAATAATCATAGAAATGACAGCAGTGGCGGTTGGAGGTGCAGAAAGTTTGGGTTTGGGTGAAGCAGCAAACATCACTTCATGTCTGACAGTCTGACTCCAGAGTAAATGGTGTCCTCGTCTGGGCTCCTCTGTCTGCGGCTCTTGCTTTGCCTCTTTTTGAAGTCCAGCGCTACGTACGGCAGAGCATCATATTCCTCATTCTGTAGGAATAAAGAGAGCTGAATTATTACGAGCAGATGCTGAACTAATTTAGGTATGTGATGTGTCTCTACATACGGAAGTCATGAATTCAAGCACTTGATTTCCTCCCTTTCCCCTGGATAAAAAGTGAAGTTTATTGGTTTTGTCATTATCTCGAAATAAATGTTGTTGTCCCAAGCAGTGTTGTAATCAAGACCACCTAAGCCGAGACCAAGTCAAGACCAAAACCAGAGTGTATCGAGACTGAGACGAGACCAATACTTTGAGGGGCCGAGACCAAGTCAAGACCAAGACCCAACAGTATATAGTCTACTTAGGTAACTAACATGTAGCTAATATTCAGCAAATCTCTTTAGATGAGGTGCTTGGATTTATATACTCTATTATATCCTGTTCTTTTGGACACTGTTTTGCAGATTTGCAGACTCTTTGTGGTTTAGGAAGTCACATTTTCTTACACTAGGTTTGGCTGACATCTCCTCCCACATAGACAAAATCACTGTCTAGGATTGCGTGTGAAGGAGGGCAGCGACTGTTGAAATGAGTCAAGTTAATAGTTTAAAAAAAAAAAGTGCCAAAAGCGAACTAGTTCATATTCATTGTTTTTGCTGCTTCACAAAATGCTGAGTTTGATTTGTTGGAGGAACTTTGTAGCTGTTGGCTGGCTGTCTTGTGGTTAAACCTCAACCTGAAGTCTCCTGTCCTCTGTCTGGTTTTCATGCAGATTTTTGCTCTATAACTACAGAATGTAGAAGTTTTTGAAGTCTCTTGGGCGCTTCAACCATCATTTGTTTGACTCTTACTTCTGCCAGCCATTGCTTCTGAAGTGTAAAAATACATTCAGTACATAATTATCCAGGCAAATTAGACATTATTAGGTGATAAAAGGGAAACACTGGTGATGTTCCAATTGACTTGTTGCTGTCTTGACTGGTCTTGAAATAAAATCCTGAGAGATCCTGAGAGAGACGGCCCTGAGACCGAGACAGGACCATCAAAAAGCGGTCTTGAGGCTGGTCTCTAGACCAAGACCCATCTCGGGTACTACGACACTGGTCCCATGATAACAGAATCATTTTTCTTGAATTAACAATTTTTGGTAAGCCTATTTATTCATGCAAATGCAGAAATACCCGTCTACATGATGTCATGCATTATCCATCTTGTGTCTGGAGACACAAAGGCCTCAGTCTATTATGTTTCATTCACAAAAAAATGATAAAATTAAAAATGATCCAGTTATTTCAGAAAAACTGATTTTTTTCATGCAATTAATAGATATTAACAATAGAGAAAACAAAAAAATGAACTTTTTATCGTTATAAAATGTTTGAATCTGTGACTGTTTAGGGCTTCCGTACTGTAACTCATGCTGGGAAGATTTTGTTTGAGCTTACCTGACTGTCAGTGGTGTTTTCTCGGACACTTGTCTGGGGCTGCAGCCCTGTAATAAATAAGCAGATTGTATGGTCATTACCTTCCAGTCGTCTGTCAAACTTATTAAAGGGTCACTTCACCCAAAATGATAAACAATGGTACTATTTCTTTAGAAGAAAGTAGTTCTAATGATAACTGTTCACAGTGACGTCTGTCCTTTTATTGTACTGAAGTTTAGACAGAAGTGTCAGAGACAGAACCTCAAAATCTGATCCAAGCAAGTACAGTCTGCACGACTCAGATCATTTAACATTTCCTCTCTTAACCACATCAACAGAAAATCTTCTTCTTCTTCTTCAGTTCATTTACCTCCAGAATGAAGATGTTTTCCCCTGGACATTTTGCAGAGCATGCTGATGAGGATGATGTTCAGGATAACGGACACGAGCAGAGCTGCAACCACGCAAAGCGTCAAGACAGACGAAGCGTCATCATGTTTCTCTGTGGAGACATGAAGTGTAGACTAAGCAGAAAGAAACAAAGTGGATTTAGATTTTTTTTTTTTTTTTTTAAGATTTGTTGCTCACCTCCAACATCCAGTGTCGTTCCTCCCCCAAACAGAATCTCTCCACATGAAGCCAGAGCACAGTAGTACGTCCCGGCGTCGGACAGGCTCACGCTCCTCTTGGATAAACTGTACACACAGCTCTGTGCAGGAGACTCGGCCTCGGAGCTCTTCACACACTGGTTGCTGCTGTTTGTGTGAATGTACATGGTTCCCAGGTGGGAGTTTGTTGAATCCTTTTTGAACCAGTAAACATTGTGTTGTCCATCTGTGGTTCCAGCGTGCACCGTGCAGTTCAGAGTCACAGAACCTCCTGTCTTAACAGAGTCGGTCGCCGGCTGCTTGAGGAAAGATCTGTGACTAGAATCTGACAAACAGATGTTTTAGAAAGGGTCATGAAATGGAAAAATCAAAAGTAATGTAAAAAATTAAATTATAAATTGTCCAAAATACCTTTTAAAACCAAAAAAGTTCCATCATAAAATTTAGTGGATGTAATTTTGGTGTGTCCACAGTAGTACATGGCTGAATCGGAGTCCTGGACATTAGAAATGTTCAGATGGTAGCAACCGTCTCCAGGATGAACTGAAAACCGTTTGTCGTCTTTAAACGGGTTTTCAAAGGTGTTGCTGTTGGGTGAATGCTTGTAAAAGGTGGCTATTATTTGAGGCGTCTCCCCTGCAGCCTGCTTGTACCAAGACAGATATTTGATGTTGGTACTGCCAAAGAAACACGGTAAAGTCACATTGTGGCCAGGGTTAGCGTAGAGCAGAGCACCGTCTGAAACACAGATGGAGATAAATACTTTAAATTAAAAAAAAAAAAAAAATGGAGTCACAAGTCAAGGCACTCAGTAAGATTTACAATTTATTTTTAGCATGAAAAATGTACAAAGTGACTTACAGGCTGTAAAAAGAGGAACCAAGAGCAGGCACAACAACATCCTTTACTGTCTGATGTCCTTCCAGCGTGATGGTGGTTTCAGTAAACGGGTCAAATTCAAAAGGTACAACTTCAGCGGAAAGATGTCTGTATGTAACACGGGTGGTTATGATTTGTGGGTGTCAATACTTGCGTAAGGAAGGCAGAAGCTTTGATTTGCAACTTTTTGCTGCACTGGCTTTTACACATTTTTTTTGATTTAGGTAGAAACATTTCCTGCCTGGTCCAGACAGTCAATTTTATCTCAGTTTTTATATAATCATAAATATTTTTTAATGCACACAAAAGTATCAAATATTTCTTGTTTAAACAAATGTTGCAGAAATTTAAAGTATTTAAAGTATTTACAGTTTTTATCATCGGAAACATATTTGGATGTTGTCACATTTAAATAAACTGTTGAACCTTTTTTAATTTGTGAACTTGACTTGACATTTATGTGTGGGTGTGTTCATAATATTGAGACTGATGTGACTGTGTGGGTGAACAAAGATCCTGCATCTTTTGTTCATGCAAATGATGCTTCACACGTCTCTTCTGCTGTATTTGAACATTTACACTAATTGTCCTGAAGATGGCGCCAACAACATTGCATAATTTTTACAGGATCAGACGTTCACTACAGGCCCTGCTCCATGACGTAACAGCAGATCAGAGATGTGCGTCAGCCCCGAAACCACTGATGGACTGCAGTCGCTGCAGGGTCAGGAGGGAGGACATCACCAAGTTATTGTTTGATCAAGTTTTTTTTTTTTTCTTTTAAAATTGAAATATTTCTGAAAATATACATGAACATGAATCCAACACATTATCAGATAAATAAACTATAAACCTATCGGCTGTCCTACATGTTGCTGTAGGCTCAGTTTAATACACAATACAATTTTACATATGTAGTTGCTGGGTTCTTTGCCCTGAAAAACACTGCAGACCTCTGCAGTGGACAGTTCATAAGTTATCTTCATCTCGCCTTGGTTTTACACGGCATATTAGAACAGCTCTCCACATGTGAAGCCATACAAAGTACATCTAGAATTGTACATTTTGCTTTTATATGCATTATTAGGAGGAAAATAAAATCAAGCGGTTGCACTAATTATGCGCAACTTTGAGCCTTAATATCAATCAAATATGAATTTGTATGTTAATGGACGTGCGGCGGAAGGGATGGGAAAAGGGTTCATTGCGTGAGTCTCACAGTCATTGCGTGACAGTTGGCAGCCTCCAGACAAAGTGAGGAGTGAGCAACATAAGTCCAAGTTTATGTGTGGGCTCCCCTTGGCACACACAAGCAACCGCGGAAAAGATGCTGGTTGTAATATTTCAGATCCTGGTCTGATTGAAGTAGTTCCTAAAAGTTTTGTAAATAGTTTACAAAGATTTCTTTACAGGCCTACAGGGTTTTGACTTTCTACAGAGGGTCTGTCTGAATCCTGCTTCTGTAATCAATGTGAAAGTGGGAAAAGAATAGTGAAGATGTGAAGACGGTGGTTTGATCGTTTGGTTGAATTAGTTTCTAAAAGTTGAACATATTTTGTAAAACTTCCCCTCATGTCCGTTTGATGAGAATTCATCCTTCTCTAATCTGATCTAATAAATGCACCACCATTCTTTCTCGTCCAGTCATATTAGCTCTCTTTTGAACAAATATATCATCCTCTGACACAGTTACAACATAAAATAAAGAAGTCAATATGGACTGGATCACTGTTTTGATACTGTATCTGGCTTGAAAATTGGCTCAGTCCACAAATATATTACCGCTCCAAGTTTCTGTGATGTACAGCACTGATTCTTTGTATTTGTGTTATAACAAGTGATTTTTACTCTTTATTGCAAAGTGCTTGGTAGTTTTAGTTTGTGACTGAACTTTGAGAAAGTGACTTTCAATCTTACAAAAATAACAGAGGGTGTTATTTTTCCTCCTCTCACTGCGCAAGTAGCATGCACACACAAATAATCCTCCCTTTCTGTCACGTACATACATACAGCAGTGAGGCAAAAAGCAGAAGCGGTCAGAGAAGTAAGTCACCAGATGCACATTTCTTTTCTCTGTGTCAGAGAGATGTGTCCTCAAAATACATACATTCTAGCTTTGATAGTGTTGTGGAGAAATTGCTGAAGTCAAAGGTCAATGGTGAGGTCAGGAGGGAAGAAAGTGTTCAGGAGCCTCTGATGTCATATGGTCTGCTAGCTGAACCATCAATATTAAGAACCATATCTAAATTCTGATCCAATAGAGATCGAATGACACTGTCAATTCCTTCAATATCTTTGTGAAGCAAATTGTATTGTTTAATATTTGGTAGCTTAGCATTAGGCTTGAGTGTGACTTTATGTGACAGAGCCAAATTTACAAAACACACATGAAATTCATGTTTAGCCCACAAAATGGATGGAACCTCAGACAGCTCAGAAGGAGGTCCATACTGTGTGGAAAGAGGCGGCAAATGTAGACGGTGATAACTGAATGTGTTCACTTAAGTGTGCTACTCTTTAGTGTTGAGAAGCTGATACAGCTTCTCTCAAGGCCTGGCAGTGAGCCACCATGTCCAAGGTGTTACAGCTCACAGCCACGAGTAACGGCCACAGTGATGTGTGGATATGAATCTTTAGCATTAAACAATCCCTGCTGTGTGTCGGATAGCTGTACTGGTATGGCACATCTCTGGTGAACCAGCAAACAAGCATTGTTCACACTCCAACCCCTCTTGTGTAACTAAAAACTCAGCAGTCAAATGTGTATACTGCTCAGAAGGGTTAAATGCTGCAGTTCAATGAAAATGTAGGAGAGGCCTCATTGTTGCACATGCTGGGGAAGTTTTAGTTTTAGTTTAATTTTCTGAATGTTTGAAAGTGAAACTAGAAAGCAAATTGAAACCTGGACATATCCAACAGTACAAACAATCTGCAGTGGTTAGACTGAAAAGCTTTTTATTTTTTATTTTTATTTTTTATAGATAGTTAGGTAGACAGACAGACAGACAGACAGACAGACAGATAGATAGATAGATAGATAGATAGATAGATAGATAGATAGATAGATAGATAGATGGATAGATAGATAGATAGATAGATAGATAGATAGATAGATAGATAGATAGATAGATAGATAGATAGATAGACAGATAGATAGATAGATAGATAGATAGATAGATAGATAGATAGATAGATAGATAGATAACTTTATTAATCCCCGAAGGTTGTCATAGCAGTCTGGTATATTTGAATACAATAAAAATACAATAGAATAAAATAAAAACACAGAAAGGTATCTGAAAAGAATACATCACATCAGAGCCTTCAATAGTTTATTTATTTATTATTTTTTTTATTATTATTATTATTTTAATTTTTATATTTATCTTTTTTTTTTTTTTTTAAGTTTTTACATTTTTATTTTTATTTATTTATTTATTTAAGCAGGTATTAAATAAGTTTTCTGTGATCGTGGTTCCCATGGTTCTATAGGAATGCTGGAAATGCCTCCAGCGGTAATACAATTGGACGTGTGCATACATGCTCTGCGGTTTTTACAGAGAGATATTTGCTCCACTATCTACCAAAATTTCAACGGTACTTTTGTTAACCTGAATGTGCATTATCCTCGGTGGGATTATTAGAAAGTTGAATAGTTGCAGCTTGAATATGAAATAGTTGCCATCCATGGCTTCCTCATGCTTGGTTATAATATGTGGGCTGCACGACAGCAGCTAGTGGAGGTGGGGCTGGAAGAGCAGGAAGAGACATAGCTATTCGTTCCTGGCTTTGGTTATTGGGTCTTTCCGATGACGACCATTCCTATTGATAATTATTGCATTTTGGTCTGCCTTTGTTTCTGTTATTGTGTTGATCCTGTGGTGCATACTGCATCATCTGTTTTAGGCTGGAAGCATGTTTATTAAGAGCAAAAACCTTGTTTCTGTGCAAAGCCATTACTTTGTTCATAGTTGCCTTCCAGTCTTGGGTGTGTCGATCAGTGACAGTTTATAAGCAGCTGCCACTTCTGCTTTTAGATTCTGCAGAATGCAAGTTTTCACCGTGAAAATTCATTTTCATCTCATTTTATTCCAGCATTAGTATCCCACATTTGTGTGAATCTCTGTATGAATTCAGGTGCAGACTCTTTTGCTTCCTGGATGCAGTGAACTACTTTTGAGAGGTCAGTACGTTTTTGTACTCATTTGGTTATTGCATTTTTTTACTTCAACATTTAACCAATAAATCAAAGTTTCAGGTGGGGCCATTGCCCACCCTCAGCTGCTCAGGGAAAACAAACTCATCTTAACACAAGAGCCACTCAGTTTTGTTTGTGAAAAGTTGTTGAATATCAGGTACTTTTTCAATCATTATTTTAAGAGCATTTATTGAAGATGTTTGTGACACTTCAGACAAACAAAGTGTGCTTTTAAGTAACGCAAGTTTGACTTTTAGCTTGACATATATGGTTTAGATTAAGTGATAAACAGTAATAAGGGAGTTAAGACTACACTATTATGTTATTACTATTATGATTTGAGCACAAACTGCACCATTAGGGTATGGTTTAACATGATCAATTTGTAATGAGCACCATGAGTGGAGTTGAAGTTGATTCTGAGTTGACTTAAAGTGTGTGAAACGTGTTAATCAAGTTTGATGAAGGTTGTACTACACCAAAATAGTATGTGATGATTGTTACAATACTTATTTAAAACACTTTAAGCATTTTTTTAATGCAGTAGAAAGAACCTATAATCTATCAAAGAGGTAAAAGGTTTTATTTTTAAAAAATGAAGTTGAACAAATCTAAATTTTAATGGTATAATCCTTGAAGAGGAAGAGCAGGTTTTGTTTTGTTTTTGGCTTCACTATCTGCACTTCCTCGTCACTAAGGTCTGTGTAAAGGCTCCTCCTCTCTGGGTTTGGCTCCTTCTCCTTCTAAATCTGACTCATTAGACTGTCTGCTGTCTTCCTTCTCCTGTCTGTGCATAATCTTGACTTTCCTTTCTAACTCTGCAATCGTTCTGTCCTTTTCCTCTACTACTGTAGCTGTTAGTAGGATAAATTCTTCATCGTTTGTTGCTTGTGATGAGCTTACTTGCTCAGCTATGTTAGCATTGCAAAAAGGGGTTTGTACTTGACAGTTGTGGACAGACAGCGAGTGTTTTTTACTTTTGTTCAGGTAGTGTTACATCGACCTTGGCTAAAATGTTCAGCAGATCGTGGGAAGAGGGAATCTTGGCTTGACGCTTGGCCCAGCCATACATCGTAGTTTTTGCACATTTCTCCAAATCATCAACATACATTTGTTTTTATATTAGTCATTTTTAAAGCTTTAGTTTGCAACTTAGCTTCTAGTACAGGCACAACAGGCAGTGACACATTTGGCACTCAGATCAATTACCTTTTTTTAGTCATTGGATTCAAACTCACAGCGTTTGTCACTCACTCTCACACCACATCTTTTTACAGGCCACAGTGAACCACGCTTGCATACATTCTTGGATGTATCTGGAATCCCAGGATGGATTTCCAACATTAGGGTTAACATTTATCTCAGCCATTTGCAGCTTTTCTTTCTCAAATGTTCCCTCATACCGCCACATGCCTTTCATCCATTCACACAGAAGAGAAGTGAACGGAAACACGAAATCCCATCCCATCTACCGACGATTCCAGCTGGTATTTGTGGAGAAAACATCGCCTTAAATTGTGATGTCTGGTCAGATGTGTGTGTGTTTGTTTTAGCATACTGCTTATCAATGACAGGTTGACCTTCAAATTTCACATTGACTGTTTGGGTTCTTTACAGAAAGATGTTTTACTTTTATTTTATTTTATTTAACTTTAGTTGAGTCAATTTGTTTGTTTTCAGATTCACATTTGTCTACTGTTTTGGACGGATTGTTACCCATTTTCGCTTGCGCAATAAGACTTTGCATGTACAGACAAACAGATTTCAATCCACAGTACAGCAGCATCAAAGGTCTGTCTCCACACTTTTTAACTACAGCAGTGGTTTTCTGAAGTGAAAGGACGAAAATTCTTTCGCCCCCAGTGTATACACATTTAGCATCAACGTTTCCCACAGGACACAGAGCAGATGATCCCCGATCTTGACTTAAACGAAGCAGTACTTTTAAACTCCCCTGTCTTTTTTTTTTCTAAAGTTTAAATCTCAGGTGGACCTCTCCGTGCCGAGTGCAGCCCGAAACTGCCCCGGAAACCAAAACAGCAGGGGTCTTAAACCCAACCCGCTACCCTTTCAGAACCACACACTCTGTTCTGTAATCAAGATTTCTGTTACAGCTCCTTCTATATTTTGTTTTAAATTTTTTACACCATTGTCAGCTTTCTTGATTTCTCACTTTAAATCAATACGCCAATTAAACATCTAACTGGGCGGTTCGTATGACACATACGTTCCGAGCAACGCTCGTTTCAGCCAGGATATTGTCACCAATACACTGAACTTCCTGACCCCCCTGGTTGGGTCTTAGATGTTTTTTTTAATAGTTATTCCAGGCAAATTAAATGAGCACAAACACAGACATGGTAAGGCATAGTAATAAAACTTTTGCACTTACCACGCCTTTGTTCTGTTGAAATCCTGTTCGTGATGCCAATTGTTGTGGCGAAATTGCTGAAGTCAAAGGTCAATGGTGAGGTCAGGAGGGAAGAAAGTGTTCAGGAGCCTCTGGTGTCTTATGTTGTAATATTTATTGACGCTTGGAAGAATTAGAGACACTCTCAAAGTACATCAGAAGTGCCTGAGTCGGTCTCACATTCTGCCCAACTCATGCTGGTGGATAGACTTTAAACCTCTACAGATAACACCACAAATACTATACGCCCAGGACTAGTCAAAGAGAATGTTTTTACCCATGGAGGTGTTATTGTCAGCATATTCTAGTCTGAAGACGCAGATGTCTGTTCACGCAGATTGGAACGTCAACAGCCAGCTATCTATTATGTCTATGAAGGCAGCAATAGCTCTCTTCGACCCTGGCCACCACAGTGTTGAGATAGACTGGCACCTACTGTTCCCAATCAAAGCCAAACAATTAATACTGCTGAGGACCTCAAGGCCCACACGTGACCATGTGTAAGGATAGAAAATTCCATAACAGATAGCCTCTCAGGGGGAAAACTTGCATAAAAAATCTGTCAACAGTGAATGTGTCAGCACCTCAGTGGACCAGCAGGTGTCAGTGTAAAGCAAGAACAACCACATCTCCAGGTTTTTGTGTGTTTCCATCCTCAAACTGGATCCCAACATAAACACGTATTTCTTAATGTGTGTGCCATTGATGCTGAAGAAAAACACTGGTTGGATTATTTGAGTTTGTCTTCGTATGTTTCACCATGAGGCAGCTGTACTTGTTCCTATTTTTTGTAACTTCTGCTTTGCTTGCCTTCTCTCTTTTGAGCTTTCTTAGTTCTTTGGCTGCAGTATTGCACAACACCGTTTTTCCTTGAAATTCTTGACACTACCAAGAAGAGATGATGTGGTTCTTCATTTTGTACTCAGAGTTTATGAAGAATTTAGCATTTGAAATAGAAAGGCCTTATAGATGAAAACACAGGCATACTGATGCGTTAGTGCATCAGTGATGACCATAAAACATTTTAATTAGTGTGATCGCTGAGTAATTAATCATATATGGCATCTTTGCCTAGCGATGCTGTAGCCTCCAGTGGTTTCAGGATAGTGGCAGCAGAGAGAGGGTACAGGAGTGTAGATTTCAAGCTCTGTTCTGGTAAAAGAATCCAGTTTGAATGATCTTATTGCTCAGTGTAGAAACATCAAAGCTCAGAGCTCCTGTAAAAATACACATGTTTATTCCTGGCTTCTTTTTGGCAGTTAGAACAAGCTTTAAAATAACTGAGCAATGTTAAAATAACTAGCAATGCTATTTAAACCGGATGACCCAAATGTCACACAAATGGTCAGTGTTGTCAATGCACTGCAACATCTAGGACTTGTAAAAAAAAGTGCAACACCTTAAACTGACATCAGCACAGAACATTTATGAAGCCTGTTTTCTATGTAAGACACACTCTCACCCTGACTTCCTTGAAAATACGCCTCTTGTAAAAGTGTCACTTACACACGAGTAAGTACAAGTACAAGACTCCTTAATAAATGTCATTAGTCTGCCATGATTGTGCACTTCACTTTTTTCGTCCTACAGTAAATGATGAGTAATGGAATGGACCGAACATTTGAGTGTAATCGGGGAGTAAAGTTTGCACCTCATGAATAAGAGAATTATCCTCACTTTCAAGCCACACGTGTGCAGATTAAACATTTATAAATAAACTTTACACAATGCGTGCTGCATGACTTTTATTGTTTGTTGCTTTCCTGTTATTTTCTGTGGATTCAGGTCAGTGCATATGGTGGCATCCTTTGATGTTCACGCTGCCAGTAATGCAGCTTTGATTGAGGTTTGGTAAAATGTCAATGTCAAAAAGCAACAACGTATGCAAAAAAAAAAAAAAATTAGTAATCAGTACTGCTGATAACAATCTTAACTCAAATCATTGCACATAAAGCTCTATAAATTACAACCCTCATTTTCTCAGAATACCTTTTGAGAAAGCATTAGACCAAACAGTCTTTATTTATCCAACTGACGTGACTCTTAAAGGACCTGTCAAATTAGCTTTCTCTGACACTTCATCTACTGAGAAAACTTCAAGTTCCCTTTGAGGTTTGTGACTTCCTTTTAACGTAGACGCCCATGAGTGCACATACAGTAACGTAACATGACAAGAGGCATCATTAGACCTGCCAGAGGCTGACGGACAGGTGAGTGATTTACGGGAGATTGTCTGTGTGTTTTAATGAGGGGTGGGTGGTTAAGCACACGAGGTTAGGGAGAGGAGATTCTTTTTGCAGCTTGCAGAGTTAGTCCTGCAATGTGATCCGTCCATATCATTTTCTTCCACTCTTTTCATACTTTTTAGAATGAATGTGCATTGAAAATGGGTGAAATGTTGTCACTCTAATTGTTGGTCATGAGTTACATGTTTGCTTCTTTGCTTTTACAGAGCTTGCATCAACAGCACAGTAGTGGTTTGTGGGTGAAATGGCCATGCGATTGGTCTAGCTAATGATTCTTTCCCTCGGGGCTGAAAACGTGATATGTATATGATATGAGCATAACAAATGTCAACAGCTGATTCCTCAGATCTTTGTGTTTGTGCATTTAAAGGTACAGTGTGTAAGATTTGGGGACTCTATTTTCAGAATAAGGCAAACATTCTACACACTGTACCTTTAATTGTCAAAACTGTGTGATTTCTAATTCATGCATGTATATCTGTCCTTAACAGCCACATGCATTATGCTTATACTGCAAAGACACATTTTAATTTAGCCTTGATTTTAGTGCTGTGAAACTTAACAAAACAGAGATTTAATACCGTGACAAATAAGATAATAAGATCAGCTCACACAGTCCTGGTTACCCAAGTGACCTTGAAAAGAATTTTTAGAATTGTCAAGAGGATGTGGCAAATGTTAAAGATAAGAATGCAAAAAGTGACTGTGGCACCACAGTTGCTGCAAACAGAAAGTATGTTCTTCTTTCAGCAGCATAACTACTTCAAAACAGACAAAATGTTGTGTTTAAGGTTCAAATATAACAAGTAAACTGAAGTATCACACAATAAAACACGTTTTTCTCAAAGATGAAAGGATGTAGAACTATTTGTCAGTGAAATGTGCCGGTATGATAGACTAGCTTTATGAGAGTACAGGGTTGTTAACCGTCTTTTCTCTGGAAAACAAGGTACCATGTAATAATGCATTAGATTAACAATTGGATTGCCAGGTTGTGACATTTTAAGGGTAGTACACAAGAGTAAAAAGAAACATGCATGGATAATTTGCATGCAGAAACCTGCAACTCGGCTACAAAACAACAGCGACATGTTCCTCTCACCTCTGCTGTGTATTCTGTTTCAGATATAAATGGTGTTTGTGCAGCTTTGGATGATGTATTTTAGCCTAAAAGTTTGACATGTCCTAATCTCTGTTGTAGATCTCAACAGTGGGAAGCAAAGATTTAACTTCAGGGCAACAGACGCATACCACATCAAGATATTTCCAAAATGGTGCACTGTCCAGTCATCCCCAAGGGAAATATCAGCTTCATCCCATCAAACCAAACAGCAACCAAGTTTAGCTCTTTGAATCTTTTTACCGTTTCCCTCCATGGCATTTTCTCCTCCATTGGCATCATAGAAAACCTCCTCATCCTCGGAGTAGTGGGCTTTCATGTCCGCCGCTCTGTCATCAGCATCTGGATCCTGAACCTCGCAGCCTCTGACCTGCTGGCCACCTCCTCCCTGCCCTTCTTCACTCTGTACATGGCCCGCGATCACACGTGGACATTGGGCACAACCTTCTGCCGCATCCATTCCTCCATCTTTTTTCTCAACATGTTTGTCAGTGGCTTCCTGCTGGCTGCCATTTCTTTCGACCGCTGCCTGGTGGTGCTGAGACCTGTCTGGGCCCAGAACTACAGGAACGTCAGTCTAGTGGGGAGGATATGTGGGGTGATTTGGGCCTTGGCTGCGTTGTGCACTATCCCCTTCTACATATTCCGTGACACCATTCCCCTACCTAATGGCAAGATCTTGTGTTACTACAATTATGCTCGACTCCTCCCTAGTGGGCCTTACGACCTGGGATCTTTATGTAAGCAGCGCAAGGAGGCCTTGGCCTTCATGAAACTCTTTCTGGCCTTCCTGATCCCTCTACTGATCATCATCCTCAGCTACGTTGCTGTGAATGCTGGCTTGGCACGCAGAGGCTGCAGACGCCCTTTCCGCTTTGTTCGGCTCGTAGTGGCTGTGGTGGTGAGCTTTGTACTCTGCTGGGCTCCGTACCACTTATTCATCATCATTGAGGTGATGTCCTCCAATGGGCATCCTGCACAGAAATTTGCGGGAAAGGCCCTCCCAATCGCAGCAACCATTGGCTTTCTTAACAGTGTCCTTAACCCCATTCTGTATGTGTTCAGCTGCCCTGACCTGTGCCAGAAGATCAGACATTCTCTGGGTGAAGTGATGGAGAGCGTTCTCGCTGAGGATCTGGCAGAGTTGGCCCGACGCCGCAGCACCATGCGCAGCTCTTTGAGCACCACCGAGATGGTGTTGAAACCAAGGAATTCTATTATAGCCTTGTGTGTGAAAACAGAGGAAGAGAAGAAACAAGAGCAGGATGAAAGTCTTGCTAACCTTCCTCAAGAGAACGACAACGAAACGGAAAGTCTTTAATCATGGCCAGGCTTTTTGTTACTTTTAAGTCTTTATTTGAAGCAGGCCTAGATAGGAGACAGGCCTTTATTTGTGAAGTTGTGCTTGTAGTTTTCTAACATTTTTTTATTTTTCTGATCTGCTCCAGTTTTGATTTGCTGTTGATGCAAAAGCGAAATCCTCATTTACCTGTTCACTTTTTACTTTGAGGGTGATGCATTTTTCAAAGCATCACTCTCATCAGTACAGCAGATTTCAGGCTCACCTATCGGCTGCTGAGTTTTCATTCCCCTACTGTTGCTTATTGTTTTGAGTTGAACTAACTCAACACTTCCTGTATATATTTTTTCAAAATAAAACCCATCCAGCAGCTCTGAAACTGCTTACCACTTGAATGCACTGGTCAAGGCTGTTGAAACTGAGTAGAGGTGAGCAAGTAGACCACTGATAAATGACAGTATCAGGTTTATACTTGGTAATTTATTCTGTATCACATTTATTGTCCTCAAATTATTATTATTGTGTTTGACATAATTAACTTGACCAGGAATTAAAGGTTCAAACCATTCGCATGAGTCCACATGTTGCAGGTATGATATCTTTCTACCAAGCTTAATTGGTGTAATTCCTTCTGTTGCTGGCAGACTTTTATTTTGAAATGTGTGCAGGAAGTGTCATTTCTCATTGAAGGAAACTTAATTGTTTTTGAAATATGGCAGAGTGGAATCTACTGGACTTTGTTGTACTGATGCAAAGAGTGTTGTGGCAAGGTACTGTGCTGTACATTACGCTCATCATTCCATCCCTCCTTAACATTGCACTGCCTGATCTTTATTATCAGCAGGACTTTATTTGTCTGTGCTCCCCACACCCCCAGCTATTCTGACTATACTGAAACCTACTGAAATTTTATTTTGAAATGTATGTGTATGTATCTTAACAGTATTATTGTAGCATAAATTGTTATATTCAATGATTGATCGATGATGTTTTTTTGACTTGGATGCCTGATTGATTTCTATTGTATATCTGGTTGAAATAATTGCTTCTTTTTAGTGTGTTGCTTTGTAAAAAGAGTTTGAACTAGAGATGTTCCTCATTAGATGTTGTCAGTAGCTCTGGTAGCTAACACAAGCACATTTTTGGAGATAGAGTACTGTATCATCTCTCTATTTGTCTATTCTATTTCTATTGATGCTATTTTTTATAAATTTACCCATTGTACGTATAATACAAAATAAATGTCTCAAATGTTGTATTGTGCATCTGTTACTCTGTTCATGTAACGTCTATACTTTGTAATACTGTGAAACATTAATAAAAAATAAAAATAAAAGCACTGTGTTTCTGTAGTGATTCACACTCTATTTTGAAAATGAGTGACAGCAAACAAGTGATGAAACATGACATTTTAATTGTAAACATATAACAGTTAAAAGAAAAAATTGATTGTAAATTGTCCACACTGGTTCATTTTCACACATTGGCCAGACTCGTCAAAATAAACAAATCTAGTAAAAAGATGAATCATATAAATTGTAGTTTATTTGGCTTCATTTGACACTGATGTCACAAAAGACTTTCCATATTTCTACTCCATTATATATGTGTTGTGTTGATTTTAGGTGAGCAACTGTTTAAGTCTTCGCACTTTGAGATGTGTGTGTTGTTTCTATTTTCATCTTATTCTGAAACGGTATGCATCATCATGCGACACTAAAACTGAATGAGTGGAATTCTTTCAGTTCAGAAGGTTGAAAAACACACACACATACAAATTAATGTATTCACTGAGAGTTGAAACTCACTGCACTGAAACTGTACATGCACATTTCCACTGTGTGGCATAACTGCTTTGACTAAATACCAGGAGTCAGGTCAAATCCAAGTTATTTTGCTATAAGATTATTATGTCCAGTTTCGCTCTCCCTCTGGTTGTCTGAGTGAGCTCTGGTACTGAGAGTGATCTTTTTACGAGTGTTTTGCCCCCTTCCCAGACAGGACAGGGACCTTTGCAGCTCTAGTCGGGCATCAGGGCACAGGAAGATGTAGAAGAGGGGATCCAGCAGGGTGTTGAGGCTGGTCAGACCGTAACATAGGCGATAGATGAGGAAAATAGAACGCTCCAATCCACATGGCTCATTAGTCAGCAGCAAGGACACAAATCTGTATCCACACACAAGGTGATAGGGTCCAAACACAACAATGAAGTTGACGGTGATCACAACTAGAATGCCCACGATTTTGTGCCGCTCATGGTCAGAGAGGGAAGGAGATCTTCGGAGTGTCACCCCAATGTGGGCTGAGGTGTAGCTAAGGGAGGAAGCAAAGTTGAAGATAAGAACTCAGCCTGTCAATCATCAGAACATACAAAATGGTAGGCTAAAAGATAAATATTCTCGCTGGGTTCTTGGGGTTAACTCACCCTAGTATGGCACATGGCAGCAGAAATCCGAGGGCCACAGTGGTGATCTTGAAGTAGGCGTATCCAGGGCTGACGGGGTATTGCTCCAGACACAGCAGTCTGTCAGAGTCAAACACTGATGGCAGCAGCCCGCTCAGGCAGAACAGGAAGGTGAGTGTCCAAACTACAACACCAGCCACCGCTGCCACCCTGACAGTCCGCACCCTGCGGCTGCTCAGTGGGTAGACGATGGCCAGAAAGCGGTCCAGCGCTATCAGGCACAGGAACATGACGCTGGCGTAGACGTTAACGTAAAACACGTAACCCACCAGCTCGCAGGTAAGCTGGCCATAGGGCCAACGGTGTGCACCTTGGAGATAAAGTATCCACAGTGGCAGGGTAAGCAGCTGGAGGAGGTCCGACAGCAGCAGGTTGAGGATATAGACGAGCTGGCAGCCTCCACCGCCTGAGCGGCCTAGATGGTACAGTCCCCAGAGAGACAGCAGGTTGCTGGGGAGACCCAAAGAAAAGATCAGGCCATAGATGCAGGTTAGGCCAAATGTGTCCGTGTCCAAGGGGAGGTTGCAACTGTCATTGGACATGTCTCTTTTGGTCAAGCACCTGACATGGGAAACTACAGGTGACCTTGCTCAGGATGATGATTTGGAGTAGAAATACCCATTCATTCACTCAAAGCAAAAGAACAAACAAGCTGAGAAGTCTGAGTTGTTTTTAGTTTGATGCATCCACTTGTTGTTTGTCCATTGTGTAATATTCATAAATGCATTCTCTCGGGGAAAAGGTCAGGCTCAGATTTAGTGCCATCAGTCAACCAGTCTTCAAAGCATCCAGAATCCATCAGGGGAAGCAAACACCTGCGAAGCACAAAACAAGAGCATTCTCAAATGGTTTAGTCTCAGCAGGTACACGAGCAGCTAGACCATAAAATTCAAACCGAGACTTTCCACTCACCTCTTGAAGCGGTGAGAGCGACTTTGTTCCGCAAAAAAGTGCTGCGCGCTCTGCAGCTGGGTGACCTGTACTCAAGAAATGCTGGGAACACGGTGTCTTGACCAAGCCTTGTCCATTCTGTGATCGTTTCCTCCACAGGAAACCAACTTCTCCAGCTTTAAAGGCAACATCCTGAGCCAGGAGAACGCCTTTCTGGCCCAGAACAAAAACATACACTCTCTCTTTCTCTCTGTCTCTCCTACTCCAGCAGCAGACAGGATGATTGAGGTGGAGGGTGGTGTGAGGGGAGGAACTGATGTAGGGTGTCCACTAATGCCCTTTAGATTGTAGGTTGCTGGCTGCGTGCCATGAAACACATTAACCCTTCAGCTATGCTGTCTTTAAACATGCTTTTCATCACATTTGATAATTGTTTTTACTACGTAACCATGCAGACTCAAAGAGTAGCTTTCCCCAGCAAAAATTGCTGTTTTTTTTGTGTGTGTGTGTTAGGCGTTAGGGTTGGGGTTAGGTGTAGTATTGGGGTTGCATTTCATGCATACAATGAGAGGGAAATAAAATGCATTTTCTCTAATCTGAAAATGACTCATTTCATTTATAGAGTTTCTAGGCAGTAAACGTGTATAATATACCCAGGGTGAACTTTGCTCAGGCACCACTGGGAGAAAGAAATCATACACAATTGTTTTGGGGAAGAATGGGTACGTTGAGACAATGGGTGTAAGGCAATATTTTTACCACAGGCTTTCAAAGGGAGGAGGGTCAAATCACTCACTTTGTTTCCTTTAAAATGTCACCAACCTCTGATTTATTGAGTAATCCAAGATTGTAACTAATAAACTGACTAGTCCCCTGAGACATTCCTACCAGCTTTTGCTCTCCAGAGCGCTGCATTAAATTATCTGTAGTATGCACCTATGTAGACCACACTGGAGTCTGATTTAAGCTGTATGCTGTTTAGACAGACATTCAGCTCCAAGGGGAAATGTCTCTTGAGGCAGCGTGATAAGTTGTTCCTGGCTTGTTCCTGTTTTCTGCTGGAATTTCATCTTGTCATGGAATAAGGCTTTGTAGCCTGCATACTGTGTGCTCATAGAAAGATGGGGATGAAACCATTGCCATATGAACTTTGCCAGCAATGACCCCCCAGCAATCTGAGATATGGGGGCTTTATTTATGAGTTCCTCCAATTGAAAATCAAATGGGAAGCTGCGGTGTGAAAACAAAAAAACTAATTTCGACACTGACTGTATTTGCTGTGTGAAAATAGAGCAAAAGTCTGACTGTTCACCCGTCAGAGCAGTAGCAAGGGCAAAGAAACGAGGCTATGTAGTTATCTAACCACTCTAATATGCTCGAGGGCCTACAAGACCACAGTGCCTGTCAATATCTACTTGTTAAGTCCTTCGCTAACCTGCATGAGAAAAAGGCATGAAGTTGCAAAACACATCCTGAAACTCACGCTTGTTGCAAGCAACACCATAGCATTACATATAAGGCTCTCTGTGAGTGCCTCTGTGAAGTGAGGTGTGAACTACAGTGTGCAGTCTGGGCATACAGCATGTGTTATTTCTTTATTTTTTCTGAATGTGTACAGATGAGATAAAACTCCAGTTATGTAAAAGCATTTTACAATAATATGGTGAAACATCTTCAGCTCTGCTGCAATGTTGCTGTGTAACACACAAACTTGCATGGCCTGACTTTGTGGTGTACAAGCTCTGGTTTCTATAGATCTCCTGATAAGACACATGCTAGTAATTCTAATTAGTTCAAAGGTGTACACTAGCGTTCATATATCGGGTCTGACCTGCATGCATGCACATTTAAAGAGTGATGACAAATTATTGTTGGTTATTAAGTACATATTTTGTTTGTTATCTTGGTGTGTTAGAACATAATATACTGTATGTAAGACAAAGTGTTACTGACATGCAACTACACAGAAAGAATGACTGTGTTACACGTGTCAGCATTTTCTGAGGGAGACTTACGGGAGAGAGGGTAAATGCAGTGTTTGCTCTTCCTGAGGATTTAAAATTGGTCTGTGTCAGCTCTCTGTATGTTTCTCTTCATGCAAAGTGGCATACAGTAAGCTGGTGAAACTGAAGATAATGATCTGTGTGGTCTTGTGCATCAGAAATGTGAGACCTTTGATAAAGCACCTGACATCGTGATGATTTTTGTCGCTACTGCAAGGCAAATATATACATTGTTTTATTTAGATCTCATGCAAATTATTACTTTGGAGCCACAAGGATTATGTTGCAGCCACAAAATGGCCGACAACATAATCCTTGCATGCAATTGCACACTGTCAAAATACGCCAAGACAAGGCCTCTTCTCTAAACTATTGCTACATCTCTGACAACAATTCTATTGCAAGATTCTCTGCATGTAAAACAAACATTTCACACACACACACTGATTAATACCTTTATTTTCTGGAAAATGTAAGAATATGAGGCTTAAGTGTTGCAGTCACTAAGCATGAGTAATTTTCTAATGACTTTTCACCTTCATTTTTCTCCTGGATCGTCGGCAGCAGAGAATCCTACAGACTAAGACTGAAGCCCAGACAAAGGCTCCAATGAGGGCCATAAATACAACAGCCACATCCACACAGTAGTAGGAGTACCAAGGCAGATTAAAACCTGCTGACTGCAGATGGGCTGCTCCTTTATTCCTGATGACGTACTCAATCCAAAAGATGGCCGTGTCCATAGGAGACATCGGCTGGTCGTGGTGTAGCTGTGAGAGACGTTGTATGTTGTTACGGTATGAGGGAGTCTCCAGGATGTCCTTTAAAGCCTCCAGGAAATCTTCTTTGGTGAGTGACTTGGCCTCCACCACCCGAGCTGCCCCACGCACCTTCAGCCGGTGTACGTTGTCAAACTGGTCAAAGAGGAGAGGCAGGCCCAAAACAGGAACGCCGTGGTAAATGGCCTCATACATGCCGTTGGTGCCTCCGTGGGCGACAAAGGCACGAGTCTTGGGGTGTCCTAGGAGGTCTTTCTGAGGTAGCCACTTCACCAGCAGAGTGTTGTTCCCCAGGGATGAAGGCTTTTCACCCACAAACCTCCACACTACCTTCTGAGGGAGCTGAGCAAATGCAGCAGCAATGGACTCTGTGACCTCAGGAGGCAGGGCTGACACCAACGTCCCCAGAGACATGACCACCACCCCATGCTCACCAGAGCTCTGCATGAAGGCCTCCAGCTCATCAGAGAGGGGACGGGCCTTTTTGCACTGGAAACCACCTATGTAGACCACGTTGGGCATGGTGGGCCGAGGGAACTCAAAGACAAAATTTGTCCTCACCAGCCATATGTCAGCTGCGTACTGCAAAGACAGCAAGTCAGTTCCAGGAGGGAAGTGACGCTGGAACAGATCTGAGTAAGCAGGGTTAACCAATACATGATATTCGACAACACTATGGAGATGGTGTAACATATTCTTGATCCTTTCCAGAAAAGTCATCTGATCATCAAGTTCACTCCCAGACACAGGGACATAGGAGACAGGAGAGGGAGCTATGGTGAGATGGCCCTCCCCACTATTAATCCAGCGCACATTGAAAACCATCGGCAGCTTGAGGTAACTACCCAGAAGAACTCCTAGAGTCAGAGCAGGGTCCGTTAACATTAAGTCAAACTCGGCGTCTTGCAGTCTTTTAATAAAAACAGGGTCATCTAACATTTTAGCAGCTGCGCTGGCAAGGATCTTATGCCCTTTCTCCAACAAGGATGTGATCAAGTGCTGTTGGCAAAAGGTGCGTATAAAACTCGGTGCCCTGCGGCATTCCATAACATCTAGTAGCATTTTATTGTAGTAGTTTATGTCTGACTCATCCTCCAGCATGGGCACATTGATAGAAGTGTAAATCGAAGAGTTACTGGGGACGTACCAGCTCTTGGCAGAGCGTAGCACAGTTATGTTGTGGCCTCTGGTGTGCAGCTCTTGGAGCAGCACCTCCATGTTGATCCAGTGGCTGCCATCAACGGGCACTACCAGAATCTTGCTTCCACTACTACAAGTGGGCCTGAGTAACAGGAAGCAGAGCCCTGCCAGGAGTATACGGATCATGCTGGATATTCCCTGTGAGAAACAACAGATAGAAATGATTAGATGTGTAACACTTAGCTTTACGGTATGGCTCATGTGTCTGTCTAATGTGATGCAATATGAAGTTCACCACTGTTACATTTAGGCATTCTAGCTGACGCTTTTATCCAAAGCGACTTACATGGAGCAATTTGGGGTTCAGTATCTTGCCCAAGGACACCTCGACATGCAGACTGGAGGAGCTGGGGATCGAACCTGCTCTACCTCCTGAGCCACAGCCGCCCCTCTTAATTTTCAGTGGAACGCAAGCAACGCAAAACCAAATAAACACAATACTGTGGAGGGCCAAGTGGTTAAGTCTTAACCTACTGTGGATAAATGTCTGTGCATGATCATTATTATAGTTTCTTTTGTATGTTCCTCACCTCTGAGGTTACAGATACAAACAAAAACGTGCTGCTTAGCAAAACTTCGAAACTTTGAAAACCACAAACCTACATGCTAGCTTGCCAGTGTTGACAAGAGTTTTTCTTGTTCCTTCCCTACTCTAGGCACACCACTGATCATGTGATCTGCTACTACTACTACTACTTCTACATGTGGACTAACATACAGTAGTGTTTTTCTTTTTCCGTTTTAAAGGGGTACACACTGAATTTTCATATGCAGCGTACAGTTACACAATTGTTGTTGTTGTTGTAGGAAACTACAAAAAAGTTTCAGTTTAAGCCACAAGTGATTTTGATTGCAATCAGATTAAAGTTTTACTCCATAGAGATAAGTGCATCTTTAAGTAATGAACACTGAAATGTGTTTGGCATAGTGTTATTGCCAGTATTTCTGCCATATAAACGTAGATCTGCTACTATATAGAAATATTCTGAACCGTCTTATATTCTGCTGTGGCATACTGTAGCTTAGTTCTTTTGCTGGATGTTAAATGATCAAGTGTTAAGCTGTAGTGCAATGAAAGTGATCATATATTTGATCACAGGTGTTGCATTAACATATTCTGGCAGGTTGTTGTTAATGACAGCATGTTCATCAGCTGCAGAGACTGAAACTAAACTTTTATCCTCCCCTGCTTGTTATGACATTTACATGTATACATTTTATTTAATGACTCACCTTGTTCTTGTTCTATTCATCAGAATCCAGGAGTTTGACTCGAGCTACAGATCCTGAGTGAGCCAGAATACTATGTGTTACGTGTCCACATCTACACAGCTTAACCTTTACACACACACACACACACACACACACACAGGCCCACCAGAGCAAAGTCCAGAAGGTGAGCTACAGAGCACCCCTAATGGTATATGCCTTGTAATTAAGAGCAAGGGTCAGTGTGTTAAAAGCAGGGTAAGTGAGTGCATGTTAAATCTGGATATGTAATATGGTGTAGCCAACTTTTTCTGTTTGTTTTAAATGTGTCAAGTCATTTCGATGACTTACATGTCCACTCATTCAAGAGAATCAGTACAAGAGAAAGTTTCGATGGATTTGAATGCTGAATGGCTAACAAATGAAACGTTTTGCCCAATGCAAAGGTACTGATTATTTCATCTCCAGCTCAGCTCTAAATTGAAGCTTGTTTCTTATATATTTCTATTAAAGTGGTCACAGGTAATGCACAGACTTTACAATCCTCTGGTGAGGAAACTTCAGGGAGAGCCGGGCAAAACTCCAAAGTGGGACACAGTCAGAGCGTGTGAGACGGGAGTGGCAGGGAAAGAGGGAAGAAGGAAGCAGCGAGGTCACACAGCGGAGGGAAAATAGAGTGAGGATTGGCGATTACAATAACTGCACGAATCGGTGCTCAACAGTCGTATCAGTGAACCGCAGCCTTCCCCTCCTCTCCTCTGCCTCTGTGAAGTTATATAAACCTGGGCCAGGGAACAACAGTCGGCTCGAGGTAACAGCAGAGGTGGAGACATGCTGCTTGTGGCTTATGTGGCTGGAGAGTTCACGGGTAACACAAATATATATGTTCAACAAAGTGACACAGCTGAAAAGGAATGCTAACATTGATTCAAGTAGAAGTATAGAGGACGGATTTCATCTGCTTTACAGCTTAACAAGAGTGAGCACAGTTAACCTGAACAAAGAGTTTGGCTTCATTACTTTACCGATCACACCTTATATGTATCATTGGTACTTACGAGAGTAATCACTTTTGACAAAAGTAAAGAATAAGACTGTAACAGGCATGCCTCTTACTATCTGTACAGCAAAGTGTAGCAGGAATCTTTTACAGTGATCATGTGATTAATCACATGCTTGCTCCGAACATGACTCTGCAAAAGTCTGTATGATTAGTATGAAATCTTTATCTTCAGTAGCTTTTAACACATGCAATAAAGTGTTACCAACCACGTTAGTTATTATGAAATTATAAAGAAAGTCTGACTGGAGTAGAGAGGAAAGTCTGCTGCTAAATAATAAAGGTACATTTTTGACTTAAAGGTCAGGTGTGTCAGATTTAGGGAACTCTAATTACAGAATGTGGAAGATGTCGAACAATATTCATAACTATGTTTTCATGAGTGCATAATAACCTGAAAATAATAGATAATAAATAATGATTGTTTTTGTTATGTCAGAATGAGCTTTTTTAAATCTACAGATGCCACCTGTCCTCCTCCAGGGAGTCCACCATGTTTCTACAGAATCGACAAACTGAACACTGAACCTACAGTAAATAGGACCTTTCATGTTTTTTTGCATGTTGCATGGCCACCATAATTTGTGCTTTATGCTAGAAGGTGAGGTGGTTGCAATCAGCAACCACGCCGTTAGATGCCACTAAATCCTACACACTGGTCCTTTAAGTTATATAAATTGAAGTTAAGATTAACAGATGCCCACTTGTGTCAAGAACTAAACAATAATAGGTATCTGACCACATACTAAAACACACCTACACACCTTCTTAACAAACCAAAGATTTCATTGGAAAAAGACACATAAAATCTAAGCTTTTTACACTGTAGATTCAACATCGGTTTCAAATGCATTACAAAAACTGCATCATACAGCCATGATAAGCTACTTGTACCCATGTTTCATCAGTTTTGTTTTTAAATAGCTCGCACCAGTTGACCCAGGCTGTGAAGTTGTCTGTCTTTATCTGTTCCAGGTGTTTATGACCCAAATAAATCCAGAGAAATGATACATGGAAAAGAAAAGATTAAGCTGTGAGTTGTAAAAGATGCTGTAAAAAATTGTAAGAGGCCCTGACGCTGCAGTGGCTGTATTTTACTACGTGTGTGTATAAAGGAGTCCTGGAAGTTTAGATCAGTATCTTTCAGTCTGCTGCCAACTCCTAACAGGCTGGGACAACTCTGCAGATGTCTATGTATAGGTAGGATCAGATAGGACTGATTTCCTGGACTTGGAAAGTTGATAACATTCTTTGAAATCTCAGCAGACCCTGATATGCGTCACTCTAAGAATTCCGTACCAGTTAAGACTGATTTCCAAGATTAGACAGACTGCCTGATGACCCATAAAACTCTCTGACAGAAAGAAAAATAAATAAATCAGTTTGATTGTGAGGGAACCAGGAGTCACATGACCCCCTGGGGGGTCAGGTTGCCCTAAGGAGCAGCTGAAATCCTTGGCTGAGAGGTGACGACCCCCAAATGGGTGGTCATCATATATTGTTGGGCATCTGTGTGCACTGGTTGTGTCTTTTGACCTTTTTGGCCACCTGACACCAGGAGCAGATGTTACGTTACGACACACAGTCGGCTGTCATATATCCCTGAGCAAAGACCGAAGAAATAGAAAGAAAGAAGCAGCAAAGAAGAAGAAAAAGAGAGAAGCATCACTCTGGCATCCCCCTCTTTTCTTCCAAACCCTTATGGACATGGAAACAGGTGGAATGCATGATGGGATAAACACCGCCTAAAGGATGGTCCACAGTATATCCAGCAGGGGGAAACAGAAACACACACAGGCAAAGCAAGGGAAGCATCAGAAGGCAAATCAACCGGGAATGAGGTTCAGATGAGTCTGGAGTGATAACTGATGTAATCTGCAGAGTATTCCCGGCAGTGGTACAAAAGATTTCAGACTTCAGATCAGATTCTGAATTGAGACTTTGGTCTGCAAAAGGAAAAAAAGTGTCTCAGGATTTATGTCTACAGGAAAAAAACAGCCTCAACCCTGCAAACCAGATGAAGTAAACAAGATGTTTGTATTTAATTGCATAAATTTATGTGCCTGTTTGTGACAACGGAATACTAATCTATGAAGCTGTGTTTGACTCAGACTCAACCACACTTGAACTTGGTCTTGGAGCTGCTCGGTCTTGGACTTGATCTTGACTGCAGTCCTTGTTAAAGTAAACTTAAGACTCAGTCCAGACTGAAATGTCACTTGGACAAAATTTGCAAGCTCCAGCAGCACGAAATCAACCAGGAGGTGCTGCAGGAAAACACACTTACAGACATTTAAATCATCAGCGCAGCCACAGTTGGTGGTGCTCCACAGGTTTGGCTGGACAGCAAGTCAGAGTCTGAGAAAGGCTGATTATTGCCGATGTACACATTTGTTGCCATAGTGATAGTTCAAATAAGGAAGGCCTGAAAATGAAAACATGTTTTACTGTTTTTTCTCATGGGAGTCTTTCTACATTCATTGCACCTTTTCAAAAGTTGAACTCGAGCCCAGATATCTGAACAAAGCTCCCGGGACGCCTGCTGCTTCAGGACCTTTCCTTCCTTCAATTGTTCTGCGTCATGATATGGCTCATTTAAATCCCCATGACAGTGTTCACACCATTTACTCAGACCCGTAGCATGTTCTATCACTTGGTGACAGATGTTTACTATTCATCACAACAACTATTGAACTTCCTTGCATGCATGCGTACTGTAAAAATCCAGTTGTTTTTGTGATGTTCTTTGCGGCAGCGTCTACATGGCACATTTGCATGTGTGGTTTGCATAGGACAGCACACAAGGATGTATTGCAAATAAACTTTGAAGTGTAAGAAGTTCAAAGAAGAGTTTATTGCAAAATATGTGAATATGAATGAGCTCCAGAAATTAAAACCGACTGAAGAATATGGAACATAAATGTGAAGATTGTGTGATAAAATTATGAAGCATCTACAGTACAATTTCCAACAGTTACAGTATATTCTCTACCGAATACATATATAACGTCATACAAGACAAGAGAGCATTGCACACCTTAATAATGAAAAATCTGTAGTGACATAAGTGTTAAGTCAAAATAACAATACATAGTGTTGTGTACAGTTAGCTGCTCAGGCACAGTGCTGCTCTGAGCTAAATGCTAACATGCTAACAGGGACATGCTGTAACAGCATGTAATGTTTATCACATTCACCATGTGTGCTAGCTCGCTAACATTTTCTGTTATGTCATTCGTGCAGGGACATAAACTTGATTAACGTTTTGCACATATTGCAACTCATCCCGAGGTGGATTGTGACCATTCATTGAATAGTTGTGGAGACATTTCAATAAAACACAAAAAATGTCAACTTGCTGGTGGTGCTAGAGGAGAACACAGAGGTTCACTAAAGTTAGATTCATCCTCTGGGGATCATGAATTTCTGTATCAAATTTCAACCAATCAATAGTTATTGAGAAGTCTAGACTAAGTGGTAGACTGACCGTCAGTTCAACATTAATACCCCTAATGTTGCGCTGCTAACCTGGCTAAAAATCAGATCCTGATTAATTTAATGAATGACTACACTACTGCTAACACTGGCCACTTCTCATTCTCATTAATATCTGTTAGTAGAAGTCACAGAGGCCAATCGTCTGCTTGTCTCTTGTCTGTCATTGATTGAGGCACCCACCATTTGTGACCCTTATTTGATCTCATCAGCTACACAGGGACATTCCTCGAAGGCAGACATGCTTGAAACAGATCACCAATCAGTAAAAGTAGCTCTCTTTTATTCTAAATAGCGTGAAAGAACTGACAGCGGTGATAAGGAGAAGTCCAAAAGTTTGTGATGATGGCGATGACGTTCACGTTAATAACGATAATGCGACGTGTAAATGTAATCTTTGTTCTCATCAGGCTGACAAGTTGACAAAGGTAATGGGATTCATCCTTGTTTTGATTTCTCTCGCTACTTGACACCAGGTACAGGGCCCGCAGCAGCAGGCGTACACGCAGTCTCTGCAGATTGTACCCTGGAAAGACAAAAACACAGTTAGAAAGGGTTGGAGTGTGCCAAATACTTCATGGTCAACAAATACTCATGTATAGTATATAGAGATGACCGTAGGGCTCCCAGTTCTATAACACAGCTGATTCTTTGGCTATAGTCATTAATCGTTGTCAAAGTCAACCTAAACAAATCCGCTGTAACAAAGGAACACGGTGTACTGAACTCTCTTTAATGACCACGCAACATGAATTGCTGGATGTTGTTCAGGAATGTGAATAGACACTGTGACGAAAGGATAAACTGGTTTAAAACTGATCAGAGATCAGATAAACAGTGAACGCAACAGTAGCTTTTAAGCTGGTAAACAATGTGCTTGTAAACGTTGACGCAGTTCAGGTGCATTTTATTGACACCCAAAAGCTTCAGGAATGACACACGGCTTCATAGTTGTTGTGTTGAAAAGGAGCTTAGCATAACGTCTGTACCTCAATGCCATATCGTTGCCGTATGGACACCCTGACGGCTGTGGCTATAGGAGGGATCATTCCGCAACCGTCCAGCAGAGGTAAACATACACACTCCCCGGCCTCGTATGATGTCTTACAGGCGAAGCAGCAAGGACACCAAAAAGCGAGGCAACCTGAAAAGAAATCACATTTACGCTCAAAATCCTTTCTTTTGAACTTTAATGTGCACATGTCATTTTTGCATGTAAAACTTCAGTTCAGAGATTTGATTTCTTGTATTGTCTGAGGACTTGCACTATCACACGAAGCATCACAAATGGTATGGCCAATCAGCCCCCTGTTGGCATTCCTGCACCCAGATCAGTCGAAATGATCAACACAGTTTCAAGCTCATGCTCGAGAGATGGATCTAAGATGCTGAGTACTTGTCTCGACTTGTGTCATAAAAACAGCCACTTTTGTCTCCATATCACTCACTCTATAAATATATCTTGTCAAAATGCATAAAAATAAAGAAACGCACTTACACTGGGGCAGATCTTGGAAGCAATCACAAATGCCAGAGGTCCATTCATTGTTTACAGTAGTCATGATGTAGGGCCTGGGCTGGCCCACAACTGTTCTCTCAGACATGACTTCAGTGTCTGAAACAAAAAAAACAAACAAAAACTGTCAATACACAATCTTGTCTGTATGAGTTCAAGACCTTTCTTGCCAAAACAGTAATGTCAGAGTATTGTGGTAAACACTGCCACATACCACAAACACTGACACGATAACAAAGAAAATATACTCATGTATATGCTACCTCATGCATTTCTGATTCAATTCAATTTTATTTATATAGCGCCAAATCATAACAAGTTATTTCATGACATTTTCCATATAAAATAGGTGTAGACCATACTGTATATAAAAATATTTACAGAGACCCAACAATTCCCACCATGAGCAAGCACTTAGTGACAGCGGAAAGGAAAACCTTCCTTGTAACAGGCAGAAACCTCGTGCAGAACGAAGCTCATTGGTGGGCATTAAATAGAGAGAGACACAGATGCACAGCAGCAATAAAATAATAACTATAACTATCAACGTTAATGGAGATATGACTAAAGGTAGTAACAATAATGATCATAATAATAGTATATGTAGTGGACGTCAAGCAGGACCACTCTGATAAGAATTTAGTCTTATATGATGTGGAAAAATAGTTAAAGGGCCATTCACACTTGGTTGCCTCCTCACTTTCTGATGAAATCTAAGTATGGTCAATGCAACAATTTCAGATAAACTGAAGGACCGCACAGGTTCTGCCCTCTACTCTCTAGACTACATCACTGTTTCTCGAACTATGGGACGAGTACCACTGGTGGTACGTGACCTCCCTGTGTGGTACTTTGAGAAATCTCTGAAATATTTCTTTTTTTTAGGAATGAAATAAATGAATTTAGAAACATTATACTGTCAAAATACTAAAAAGTTTCTAATAAACTATCTATTCTAAATATACTATGGGATCACTGAAATGTCATTTAAAGTTTTACTTTTCCCCGAAATGTTTGGTTTCAGTGTCCTGCTATTGTATGCATACATGAGCTCAGATGTGACAAAAAGATAGTAAGTAAAGGTGAAATGAGAGGTTCAAAAGCTCTGCAATCGTTGCTCCCAACAGGAAAAAATCAGGAATAGAAGTGCGGATCAGGAGTACCGTTTTCCAATAAATGAGCTCTGGATCCTGAACCGGTTTCATCAAGCATTCAACAATCAACAATAAAAAATGTTCCCATTTTCATATTTTTTGGTACAGAGTGTAAAAATTTTGAGAAATATTACACAACATTATCGCTAAACCCAAGAAAAAAAGTGCCACAAGATGTAAAAATCAAACGAATGATTGTAAAGCTGTGATGTGTGTGTTGATGTCACTGATGTACAGCTTCAAGTTTTTCAGCGTACAATTTTAGGAAAGAAGTTTACACGTACGTTCATACTAAATTGTATTGAGTCATGAGAATTACACATATGTTACACATCTAATCAAACACCTCATATATTTGACTTTTCAGGAAGGAATACGGACTGCAGATTTGAGTTCAACTACGTCTGGTTTTGAAAGGTTTCAGAAATACACAGATTGCACAGTTTCCTGAACAGACAACAGAACTGCACGATCCTTCACCTGAGTTTAAAACATAAAAATCACCAAGCCACTGAAAAATTAGGTGCAATACGTTAATTATTACAAAATGTAGCTTTCCTCTATGATATAAATACAGTACCATGCAGTATACAGGTTTTTCACCTGAAGTGCCTAACAGTGGATCGTCTTACCTGAGTGTCCTGTGAGGAAGATGGAGCAGAGTTTAGTCGAGTGATGGATTTGCAGGGCAGCGTGGCATCTTATACACCTGCTGCAGAGCAGGGAACGTGACAGGACAGCAGAAGATGCATGTCACTGACTGGTCTGTCCAGTCTGACTTGCGACAGGCGACACCTGTGATAGTCAGACATCAGGCTATCTTACTGTCACACGTCCTTCTACATCATCATGTCACAAAATGCGCATCATCATAGTCTTGTTCTTAGATATAGGTATGTGATAAGAACAAAACACAGTGCCCCGTACACAGTGACATGTGGCTCTTTGCCTTTGTTTTAATGTTCTTCATCACATTTACACAGAAGCTGTTTAATCTGCTGTTTCCTCCTCATTGTTTGTGTATTAGCAATGCAACATTTGATGTTTTTTTTAGAATTCATTCCACTAATCAACTCAAAATATTTGGATTTTGTATCTAAACCCTAACAAAGCCAGTCTAGAGTCTAAAAGCAGCTGAATATTGGGGTAGGAAATGGAATGATAGCAAATATTATGTAAGGGATAGCAAGCCGGTCATTGTTGATAAATAAACCCCATCAGAATGATGCAAGACCCGATGTGGGTTTATTTTAGTAGAAATGACCGGCTCGCTGTACTTTCCTGTATATCATACAGCTACTTCTAAGAGAAGTCGTAGTGTCAAATTATTGATTAAAAAAAAATATTTGTATAGGATCTGCTGCCTCCAGAGTCTATGATCATAAACTGCATCCAACTGACCAATCAGCATCAAGTATGCAACAGAGGTTTATAAAAGTTAGCATGCTTGATTATTGATATAATTTCATTGATTTCAAATGGTGGTTCATCTTAATGAAAAAACATATTAAAACAGTTTCTTTATCTCTTAAAAGAACAAAAATGTCATGCTTTCAAAAATATGAGACGTACAAGTCATGGAGAGCCAAGCAGTTTAGTAGTGCATAATTTAATGTGTAATATCTTGGAATGTTAAGTGTTAAATAGTAAAATAAGTTGATGAGCTCATGTGTCTGTAGTGTGTGTTTCCCCTTTAGTTAGATTTTAATGTTCAACAATTCATTTTAATTTTTCAATGGAGGAGTAAGTTTGACCCCTCTGACTCGAGCGTCTTGCCCACCAGACTTTGTAAACTTGCTCAGATTTGCTCATTTTCCCTGGTTTACGTGCTTCTACCATGAGTAAATATGTTACGTAGTTAAATTGTGTCCTTTTTGGCTGTTTTTACGATCATAAGTTTTGAGCTGCTCTGTGCAGCTGCTGCTTCTGGTGGGGTTTGCATGCCTCGTGAAATTTGGTTGTAAAAATTAAGTGATATATAAAAATGTAATTCATTTTCATTATTGTTAATATTACAGATTTAGACTGAAGGTAGTTGGGTGTTTATCTATTCTGAAAAAAAAAACTCTCAGTTTGTGAGACTAATAGAACACTGGATGTACAAAGATATGATTTACAACTAAGGTTTTATCTGACAAGTAGATTGGCATTAGATTACACACCATGAGTCACTGCTTCTCCTATCTGATAGCAAGTGCTGCTGAAGTTCAGCACCCAAGTCAAAGGCTGGAGTGTTTGCATACTGTAGTTAAGCGTATTGAAAACTGTGGCACCAAATGTTGGCTTTGAATGGTAATCAGATCCCTGATTTAAAATCAAATGTTTTGGCATTTTGAGATGAATTGTCTTCTTGTGTGCTGCTCATGCCAAACAAAATATAACTTGTGACCCCTCTTTGTGCCATGGGGTCTAAGACACAGATCTGTTTTCATTTTTTAGACTATTTGCTGCTTTGTGCTTTTTTGTGTAATATTGGAATTTTCTTCTCTTCTTTGTTTTGTTGTTTTACCTTTGGCCTCTATCAGTTATTTAAATGTCACATCTCAGAGGGGAAATCCAGCTTTGTGGCACCCTGACAACTGTAGACATCTGAAACTCGACAGCTGGCCCCAGCTCTGCTTTGTTGTAAAAAGGTCAGAAGGTAAAAAGTAATCATGGCTTATTATGAAACAATGGACATTTTTTAAAGTCCTCTTATGACAAATGTAATGGAGTAGAAGTATCATGAAATCTAAACACCCAAGTACGGAAGATACACTTCAAAATTGTACTTTAGTAAATATACAGAATATAAAGAATATAATATGCTAATTAGATACTCAAAATCAGATGAAAAATTCCCTGATCTTTTATTTAAATGACTTTTATCATACTTCTTTCACTTCATCTCGGGTCAAACTGAACTCCCCTCCCTGTTGGACGCATTGTGTCCCCGCTGAACGCTGAACAGGGAGCGGCTGCAGAACGGAGGAAGTGTGATTAAATCAAGTCGTGTACTCTGGAGGGCAGGCGGCGGAGAGCTGCGGAGAGCTGTGGAGTGCTGCGCGTGTCTAGACCAAGTGCGCCTCCTGCAGGGAGGTCAGAGCAGTGTATCTGGCTGAGGACGAGGAGGAGGAGGAGGCGTGGGATGCTGCTCTTCTCTTCAGCTCCCTGGAGATCTGGAGCCAAGATAGAGGATAGCAGCAGCACCCGTACAGGCAGTCACTCCACACACTTCCCTGTAAGACACACAGAGAGAGGCCTGAACACAGGTGGGAGGCTCGAACAAAAGGTGAACATTTGTTCACATATATAGTGTAGCAGTCCTGTGTTTCATTTGCCTGTTCCTGTGTTATCAGCTTCTACTCACATCCTTTGTAATGAAGTATAACTTGATGATTTGTCAGTGTTACAGTAATGATCGTGCTCTTCCGTTTTACTAAATATCCTCCCTCTGAGGACAACGAGTTTCTTGCAGCCAAGTCTTTGCTCTTAGCAACAGCAGCCAGGATGAAGAGCTTGTCAGTAATGTCGAGATGGAAATGTTGGTGGGTGAGATTTGATAAATCAATAAAGTCTGAGAAACACAGTCAGAAGGCAGATAGTTGTTCCACGTGCAGCCTGAGCATGTGATTTCATGATACTGAGTCAGCACTGTCATTTAGAGCCAGATGAACACTTTCGGTTTATCACTGATTATTTGTTCTGGCTCACATTATTCTTTCATAATGTCAGATTCTCAAGAGAATATTCATTCTGGCTCCATCGTGACACATTTGTTACCTTTACTTCACCGGATAGTTATAAAACATGACAAATACATTTAGTCATCTGTTGCTTTTGAATCATGCGACCTTGCTCGTTGGAGGTGTCTGAGGATTTTAATTCAATTTCTTAAGCTCTATACACCTGTGTTATAAGTGCTTGTGGAATCCTCATTAGATAAGATTTACACACACTTGTCTTTCTTGTGCAACAGACCTGGGATCTGCTCAGTACTGCACGTTCTCTCTAATGCACTGCCCCCCCCCTGTGAATTCAATGTAGGAAGGTGACATTATCAACTAAAATTATCACTCCACCCCAAAACATCATTGCATTGTTATTTAAAGCTTGCATACACATACCACAATAAACATGAGCATAAACATGTATCATCTAAACTATAAGTTTGGATTGATGTGGGCATGATCTGTTGGTTTATTTAGTGCTTTAAGATACCCTTAATGCACACAGTCATGTTACAAAATGAAAATAAGTACAGGAAATAACAATCAAAGCATTAATTCAAAAAGGACTAAATAGAATTAGCAAAGGGCAAAGTTATGAAGTGAAACCAAGCAAGACCAAAGCCGTGTGAGCATCTCTGTGAGGCTGTAGGCCTATAGGCGCAGCCGCACTTTGAGTTAAATGCTAACATACTCATAATGGCAATGCTGACACGCTTTTGATGATTCATTTTGTTCAGTTCAGTTCAAACATTTGCAAAAACAAATTATTGTTTGTTCATTTTTTTGTCTATGCTAAGCAAGCACTTCAAAGTTCAAAGGCACTTCAGTAAAACAAGTACCTGAATGCATCGCTGCCAAGCGCTGATTCAGACTGTTCAGTCATCAGTTAAAAAAAACAAAACATTTAGTTTCTTGTTAGTCCAAGTTGTTCCGTTCAAGTTCAGCTAGCTGTAAGGTTAACAGCTTAGCAGCCACTTATTTATGATAGATTTATAGAGTTCTTAAATTCTGTTTGTTTCATTGGCTTTCACAATTAAGAAGGTTGGGAAAATTGTGAATCTCCTGTGAGGAGCGGCACTGCTAAAAGCTACTGAGTCAGTCAGTGTTTCGGTATACTCAGGTGAAGTTAAGTTTAAAGATTCATTTATATTCATTTGTACCATAAACTGTATAAACATGGACGTAGTATCTGTGACGTCACCCACATGTTTCTGAAGAGCTGTTGGCTATATGGCCATCTTGGCAGGTGACTTCTATAAAAAAACGTTCAGACTCAGCACAATTGTTGTTGAACTGTTTTTGTACCAGACTGTAAGCATTTTTATTTCTGTTGTGAAGTTGGACGTTTTAACATGGGGACTCAAGGCCACTGAACGAACTGCAGTTTCTGACCCTTCTGCTTTGGCTTTACTTCACAAGCACGGAGGTTGCCGCTTCATTTATTTATAAGCAGGTGTAATATTTATTTAGATGTTCACTATCTTAGTTTAGTTTAGCATATTACAGTAGCATGCTAACGACATTCATGCTAATGAATGTCTGGAACAAGTTTCATAGTAATCCATCCACGAGACATGTCAAAAAGTACAAACGTCGACCTCATGGCGACACTTGAGGGAAAGGCAGGGGATCATTCGGGTTGTGAGATTCATCCCACTTATCATAAATTCCTGTAGATGATTTTATATCAATCCATCTGGTAGGTGTCAAGACATTTCAGTCTGGACGACAATGGTAGACTGACAGACCAACATTGCCATCCCTAAAAATACTAAAGTCAATATTAGTTTCAGGACATTAAGACAAGAACATGTAGAATTAGGCTTACTGTATACACAGAAATAACATGAAAGATGATCCAGAAATTTTAATGCATATCAAATTGGTAAAGTAAAATGTCTGAATCTACAGTATTCTCAAGATACACACCGTCTCCTTCCACCTATGAGAGAGTAATGGCATTGCTCTACAAACAACCTACATGCTGCGACTTGTTTTCATAAGAACTTCTGGCACCTTCCAACTCGTGCTCTGCAGTATTGACAGCGATCCACGGCCCACTCCACCTCCGTAGAAGCCAACATTACCAACCACCTCCTTCTCTCCGATGGCAGCGCTCCAGCTTCTGCCCGCCTGGCCTCCAACCACTCCCACCTTCTGCCTTATCGCTCCTTCTCTTCACTGTCCCAGAAACGTCCTGCTTGGTTTATCTGACATCAGATTCCCAACTTGGCCCTGGCATGTGTCGTTTGTGTGAGAAACATCTGCTTCGTATTGGTTATGTGCACCGATCAGTGACAGAGTTCTGATGTCTGTTGAGATCTGTTACGCAGAAAGGTGTTTGGTGTGGACAAACAGCACAACAGTGAAGCAGTGGGTAGGCAGCCTGAGCAGCTTGCTGTATCTTAAACACACCAACAGTTTGTTGTTTATTCATTAAGTTATTTATGGCTCTAGTGCAGATTTATTAATTTGATACACGTCTTGATTTCACTGCATCCTCAGAAAATATCTGAGGTTTGTCTGATGTCACTATATCGACTCAGAACATTGTTTGCATTGCTAAAGTAATAACCAGTGTCACCAGGCACATCTACTTGATGTTGCAGCTATTTCCCCTGTGTGCTGTTATTGTGTTTCATCACTGAAACGTCTTCATCTCCTCAGCAGTATTCATAATTAGTCAAAGCTCCAGCAGCTCGGTGTAATTGAGCTGGGGACACAGTGTGGTGCGAGTGAAAGCAATCAGCCGCATTGTTCAGACCGGTGTTTATCACAACATCGCAACTACAACGTGCCACTCCACTTGACTGAAAGAATTTAATCACAAATGTAACTCTCACATTCCCAGTGCAACTCGGAAAACTCAGGAGAACGCTGTGTCACAGCACTGAAAAGGAACGATGATAGTGATGATGATGACCAAAGCTGCCATGGTAGCTATCGAATGTTAGCTGTCAGAGCTCTAAAACCAATTCCTGTAATTGCAGTGTAGTACTTAGTACCTGTTGAAATGATATTGACGATATGATATTATGACATCCACAGCCTTGTTCCAGTGCTCCAATATTTCCCATTGGAATGAGGTAATGTCAAAACAATGGAAGTCAATAGAAGACAACGTAACTGTTTCGCAGTCCACGACCCTTTGCAAACACATGCTGTCCTGTCAAGTGATGCAACGTGCTGTGAACCTCTTTGAGTTTTCTATTAAAAGGTCCTTTCACATAAATAACAATAAAACATAAAGTCAGGTAACAAATTACAAGAAAAACTTGAATAAATGACAGAAAATGGACGAACACGGAATCAAGGCTGAAGAACTCACTAAATGGTTTGATGTTGTGGCCTTCACAGTCACCAGATCTGAACCCGATTGGACACCTATGGGAGATTTTGGACTGACGTGTTGAGCTGGGCAGACACTTTATGGTTTTATTATTATATTATTATGTTGGGTTAACTCACAATACACATTTCACCCGCTATGCGACTATGTTCACATCATAGGGGTTGCCCTGTTCACGCTGAATGAACTGCCCGAAACTGCATGGTGAAGATCAATCCAATCGGAGAGTGTCCGATTAAATCTTAATCTTAGACTGTCCAACTTTAGACAGCACGTTCCACCACCACCATCAACACATCAAATAAAGGAATGTTTTCTGGAAAAATGATAGTCTTTCCTCCAGTAGTTCAGAGACTTGGAGAATCTTGAATAAGGGGTATTGAAGCTCTTTTAGAGATGTGTGGTGGAAGAAATCCTTTTAATAGACTTTGTGTTTAATTTTCCTCTCATTTGTCACCAATTTCTATTTTTATTTTTTTATGCAGATTGTTTATTGAAGTTAAGTCAAGATAAGTCCTCACCCAGCACCCAAAAACACTGGAGGTTAATGGAATTTCAAGAACATTCATTACAAAATGGCATCTGAAAATAATTCCTTACTCTGGAGAATCTAATGACGTATAAACTTAAAAAGTGGATTCTATTCTGTTACCTGGATGCCATATCGTTGCCTGACAGACGCCCTCATTGCGAGAGAGGCCGGTGGTACGCAGCCAATACAGTCCAGCAGAGGCAGGCAGGGACACGCACCCACTGCTCCGGTCACCTTACAGGTAAACACTGGGAGGCAGCACAGGGCAAAGCAGCCTACACACACACACACATACACACACACACGTAGTAGATCAACTCACTTTTTTCTTTGCATTCAGCAGATACGATCAGATATACTGTGAAGATGACTTACAGTCACCGACGTCTTTATAGCACTCACACAGGCCAGTACTCCATTGACCTGCCTCCTGAACCATGCTCTCCGGCTGGGCCTGGATCACCTGCAGAGACATACCTGAACTGTCCATCCACGTCCATAACAAAAGAGATGGGGACACATGATGAGAAGACTGTGGCACAGTTACATTCTGGTTTTGATGCTCTTCATACACACCTTTTTTTCCTACTCTAACTCGTGAACAGCTGGGCCGCAGTCACCAACAGGTGCCCCTTATATTTTGTAGTTTCAGTGTATAATATTGTTCATTCCACTCAAAGTTATGCACTGTAAAATTTTCTAATCAAGTGAATTAAATCAAGTCATCTAAGTCATAACTCTTTAAATTGCCCAGTTATCACATTGGGAATCCGTTTCAGAGCTTGTAACTTTAAGTTCAAAATGATAAGTTGACTAAATGTTTATTAATTGGTCATTTAAATAACATTTTTAGCCTATTCCGATATTTCTCAATATGCAATGCATTAGTGTGAACTCCAGAAAGAAGATGATGGCTCTTTATGTGTCTTTTTTATCATGCAACACGACCTATACAACTGCTTTACATACGCAAATATGTTGTATATGAAACATAATGGATCGTTGTTCAGTCTTCACTGCCAACACAACATGCTCACACTGAACATATCACTGCCAGTACATTTCATTTATTTTCCTGCAGTATCTTCTCCTGGCAGCTAAAGCATGACTAACATTTTTATGGTTATCTTTAGACAACTCAAAGTACTTGGTTATGGAGAGGGAAAGACTGTCCAGTGATGGAAGGAGTAGCAGAGCCTTTACTATAAGAACTATAACTATAACTGTGCCTATAAGAGCAATGGCATCATTTAAAAATACTCAATTATATGTAAGAGTCCTGCGTTCAAAATGCTATGCAATATAGTATTGTCAGTAAAATGGTCTTAAAGTATCAAAAGAAAAAGTACCCTGACTACATATAAGTGTTGTTATATGTTATAATATTGGTGCATTCATGTGTAAGAATTATTTTAATGTGGCATCTTGTTGATACTGAGCTACTTTTAACTGTTACATTCTGTTCAGGAGAATTTGGATGGATGTAAAATATTCATTTGTAAAGTAATAGAATAAAATGTAGTGGAGTAGAAGTATAATATGGCGATATAGAAGAAATACTCAAGTATTTAAGTACAGTACCTAAGTAAATGTACTGGTTACAGTCCACCAGTGAGATTATTTGATGTTATTGGTTCGTTTTGAGTCACTTCAACACTTCCTGACAAGTTGCCATCAATTCAGCAAGCAGTTATGTTTCCTCCAAAACATATCTGGCAAAAGAAATTAGTAGTAAATACAACAAATGTGAGATTCAGGAGACTGAGTTGCTGTCTGGTGTACAAATTTGCACCCAAAGCAAACTCTGTCTGCCGCACTAATTGCAAACTAGCCAGTCTAAGAGCCCTACACATTAACAAAAGAGTATACAAATCAGCCAACTTTGTATCCATTATCCCACAAATCAAGACTCTAACCGAAGCCAACATACACAGGAAACCACTATATCCGTCTAAAGATAAGCTCAACAAACCAGTGAGGTGCTTGTTAAGAACAAAGGTTCCCGCCCCTCACTCACTAAGGATTAAACACGCTTGTCTCCTGACCTGAGTTATTCTTTAGCTCTGCTCCAAACTCAGAGGAGGGAAAGAGCTTTCTCTTTTTCTGGTCCATGTAGGGCTCAGAGCCAGCCTGCTGCGCTCTGAAGAATGATTTACCATCACATTTCTAGGCAGAGTAAAAGTGTAACTGAAAATATAGAACCAGGCTCCTTTTGATAAAGAATCAATGACTTACCTGTGTCAGAGTTTAGTTTTTAAAATCCCAGAAAAACAATAAGGACTGTCCACAGTGTTGTTATCGACAGTGTTTGACTTTTTCTTTCTTTCTGCCTTCTCACTTTGACTTTCACGTGTGTGTGTGCTTGGTGCACGACTGCAGTGTTTTGGTGTAAATACGAAACAACCAGGTAAGATGGTTAAACAGGCTCCCATACAGCTGACCTGCAGTATTTTCATACTTCATTTAAAGATTCCAGAGAAAGATTATTTTATGTCTAAAAGAATTTCCGTCCCCTTATCAGTGGCATTATGTTTTATCGACCATCTTTCCGTGAAATGGAGGAGTATTTTGGTTTGAGAGTTCCATCATGAGACACTCCTGCGGTGCGAGGGTCATCACAGAGCGCTACTATCAAACAGTTTATGATATTATTCAGACAAATAAGATGAATTACAAAACCATCAAGACTTTTTTTTTTAGTCTTTTTTTTAGCTATGAGATTTACACCACAAGAATTTCACCACATGAAATTGCTCAAGAGTGTTCTCACTGAAGTAATGCAACCTGAAAAAGCCCCGTGTGACTGTGTCTGTGATATCTTATTGTCCTCATAGAAGTGAGTGAAGCCCAGAGGAGTAAATCTTACCCCTATCAAACAAAACCTGACTCCTCTCCCATCAGGGCTGCAGCTGACACCAATGATCATACAGAAGATTAACAAAGGTGACATTCATGGTAGAAAGGAAAGTGTCACATCCACCCAAACACTTTAAATGACCATTTCACTCCTATAGTATAAAGATAAAATACAAATATTACAAATAACTGATGGTGTAGATACTTGACAACAAATTTAAAAAAAAGGTATCAGAACTGATGTAATATTGTAAATATCCCTGAAATTGTGATGAACGTTTCAACAATGTTGTAATTTCTTTCACAACATTTCAATTAAGAAAACTTTAATGCAATAATACAAAATTTTGGGAAATACTTATTACTAAATCGTTTGCAGAGAGTTAGATGAGAAGATTGACACTCACATCTGTACTGTAGGCTACAATGAATATTTTGGCTAGCTGGAGCTAGCAGTTAGCTCATTGTTGTTTTTATACCTCGATTTTTGAATGGATGAAACAAATTAATGAGATGTAACATGTTAATAAGTGAATTGCATTACCTTCGGACTGAGCCAGGCTAGCTGTCTACACCTGTTTCCAGTGTTTGTGCAAAGCTAAGCTAACTGGCTAACACGCTGTAGCTTCATATTCACTGTACATACATGAGTTTGGTATCGATCTACTCGTCTAACTCTCAGCAAGAACGTGAAGAAACATATTTTCCAAAACACCACTCACATTTAAATATTCACAAACAAATCAAAAAAGTCTCTGTATGAGAAAATTTGTCTTTATTTACAATGTATAAAAGGTCACAGACATGGACAGTATATTACAAGCATGACGTGATGCATAATAAGATGTAAGGTTACCTTAAGTGAATTGATATAGCATAGCATAATGGGATATAATGGTTAGCATCATGTGATATTGTAGTGATGTGGTGATTTGATCTTGTGTGATGTGACAGGATGCATTACGAGATGTGTTCAGGGACCGTCACTTCTGGTCTCTCTGCATATTTCCACTCATTCAAACCAGTGTGATTGGCACAGCCCCATTAGGACGCCATGACCTGCAGGATGCCTGAAACTCTGGAAACTCTATGGATTAAGAGAAAAAAAAACAACAAATTAAATATGTCTACTATATATATATATACTTATTCTCCTGTGTTTTTGTGTCTAAGTGACTAATGGGGAACAGTATTGAGTTAGAGTGCCGCAGCCAGCAGAAGCAAAACTGTCTGTACATAATCTTTTTCACATAATTCTTCTCTGAAAGTATTCTAGCTCTAACATTGTTTCTCACCGTTGCCTCTCTGATGCCTGACCTCCCTTTCTCCCCTCTCCTGATATTTCCACATCTAATTCTGTGAATTAAGGGTTTATTCTGCCCCAACCAGAGCTGGCAATGATTGGAATAATGGAATAAAGCAAAGTTTTTTGCGAGTTTCATTTTGTTTGAAGTAAATGATATGTTACAATGTTAGAAGGTAAAATTACTGTTTTTGTCAGTTAAGTGTGGTGGCTTTGAACACAGCAATATAACTGGTTAAACAAAAGGGATGTTACTCTTTAACCATAAGGTCTGTCCCTGTAGGGATCCTTTCTGCTGTCAGACACCTAAAATAACAATCTGAGCACTTTTAGTGGATGTGAATTGACAGTGTGCAATTGCCCATCAGGATTATGTTGCAACCAGTTTTGCGGTTGGCGGCTGTAGCGCTCTGACTCGGACAAAAATTGTTGTCCGTGTTAGTCACATAGGCACACAACAACAAGGAGGAATAAAGTCCAGGTTGAAATATACTGACTTTACCCTTTAACACAGAAAACAAAACTATCTCACGTCAATAAATGTCAGTTCACTCACTGTGTTGGTTTGTTTTGCTGCAGAAACATTTGATCAGATCCTGTTTCTTGATATTTTTCATGAGAAGCTGTGAGGAGCGACATTTCATTTGTCCATTGTGCATAACTAGAATGAGAACAAAGGTTGAAATTGAACCACAACCACTGTTATATACATATATATACTGTGGTCTTTTGTATAAAATATGAGATTACAATCCCGTATGATAAAAGCACTGATGATCAGGGCTGCAAATTTTTAACCACAATGTGTGAAAGACGCTCACCTCTGCACATGCACTTGCGGATGTGCCCTTTGGTCACATGAAATTCAGCATGGTTGACTGTACACAGTGGAAAAAGGCAAAAATCATTTATGTGGAACAGTAATACATCAGCCATCAACCACTTCTACCACTTCCCGTCAAATACATAATCACTTGACGCTTGTAGTTTAGCAGAATCAGTGATTTACTCTAATATATTATAAGTTGCATCATGCATTATGTAAGTTGTATTATGCAAAAAACAATTGAAATAGAAACTCTTTGTTTTTACCTGCGCTGTCACAGAAGCTGTTAACCACAATGATGAGCAGGAGAGCGACACATATGATCCGGGACATGATGGAAGTGTATGTGCAGCGTTCACACAACAAAGCATCTGAGTGGTTCTACAGATGAAGAGAAACTCTGACGGTTATATACCAACCGTTTGTGTCCTCATCCATGTGGGTCTATGATTTGTGATATCAGTTTTAGCAAATCAAAAGTGGGGATTTTTTTTTTCAGAATCCCTCAACTGTGGATGGATTCATCCATAAGTGATGAACATGGAGATAAGACATTCCTGCGCACACAAAGGAGAATCGCTGTGCACCAAAACAACCAAATATGGGTTGAACTTCCACCTTGGTTAGAGCCGGTATATCCGACTGTGATAAAATAGATGTGGTCCCTGGTGTTTCTGGTTCACCGCACCCCCACAGTCCTATCAAAGGCTGGCACTCAACCACAGCATGTGATGTTTAAGCATTACAACAACAGATGTACCTTCTCGAATAGAGTCACTGCAGTATAGATTGTTCAATTAATGACTGACACATCTAAAAAGATAGCACACTTACATGTTTCAAACATTAACACATGTTTTGTTGACCATTTACTGATTTAAATACCTAAAATATTACATTTGTTCTATTGTTAGAGCTTAATAATGAAGTCCTTAACATGTCGCCTTCCTCATTGAATCCCTACCTCTTTAAGTAGCTTCAGGATGGAAGAAAATATACTGTGTACCATCTTGTTTTCAGCACATTATTAAAGCTATATGATGTGAAATACTCAAAGAAAATTTTACCAAATAGAAATATTCTAGGTGCCTTCTGCATCATTTAATACACATTCTGTTTAAATTCAGCCTGAAATCTTTAGTATCTTTGACAACTTTGGGATATCCACCAGGCAGCAACCTCCTTCTGAAGTGATTTGAAGCCAATGTGTCAAAAACTGCAGTTCCTCAAACGGCCACTTGTCCAACTTCACAGCAGAGATAAACATGTTTACAGCCTGATACAGAAAACAGTTTTGGTCTCTGTAGCCAATTTCCCTGCTCATGACAACTGTACTGAGAGTGAGTTTTTTATAGAACTCACCTGTTATATTTATTTTAATTATGAAGGATTAAAGTTATGCATAATTAACAGTGTGGCCGCTGTCACAGGTGGCTTGTTTGAGCAGACCGTCTCTGCTCCATCCACTCTCCACGTCTTTGCCCATAGGTGGGCATTGGCTGCACTGCACAAGTCTGTAACGACCGACTGACAGGCAGATCTGTAGCGTGTGAGATTTGATATTCCACTATGGAATGATTTGTCGACTCTTTTTAACATGTTCGATTAGAAGCAAAAGTCAAACAAAGAACATTAGACATGTACTTCTTCAAGCCTCATGGTTGGCCTCTGTGGGTTGTGATAGGCCTTAATGGATGGTGGGTTGGATTCAAGACCAGTGAGTCCACTAAGCGAGCAAATAATCTTGCCAATAAGTCACAGAACTATTTAAACAGTTTTGAAATGTTTTTTTTAATCTACATTTTTCTATGTCACTAATGTGACTTCAAGCTGCTGCCTCTCTGACATAAAGCAGTGCGTGTTATGTATGGAGGGGGAGGGGGGTGGGGGTGCGTGGGGGGGCGGATTATTGAGCAGTTGTCTGTCATTGGCTGGCGCCTGAGTCACTCTCTCATTACCGAAGGTGCGTAATTACGCAGTGCGCTCTCGAAACTTTGGCACACCTCCACTGTATAATCCGAAGTGTCAGCACTGTTTCGCTTCTGTCAGCCGCGCAGTGACGTCCACATGCCGCTATGAGTCAAGACACAATACGAGGAAATCCCCAAGGCCGAGAAAACGACGAGAGGCCCCTTTAAATCGACGCTTCCTCGGTGCTGTGCCAAGAGAGAGAGAGAGAGAGAGAGAGAGAGAGCTCTGATAAACAACAACACTGCGCTCTGAAGCCGCTTTTACCGGATTCAGCTCTTTACTGCGGCCTCGGTGAGACAGAAGGTGAGCAGATCTTTGTGATATTTCACTGTTTTTAAAGGATTGTAGAGGAAACGATCAGTTAGTGTTGGTTTCAGGAGCGGACGGAAAAGCAGTTTGTTACAGTGAGTGGATCAAACGGAAGACACGTTATTGTACTGTTGAGCTATTGTACCGTTCAGGAAGGCATCTGCTACACCTGTTAGTTGACACGGGAGTGGAAAACACACCAGAGTACATCGTTTATTTCAGTCTAAACAGCGGAGAAGTGTGTGTGTGTGTGTGCGTGTGCGCACTTGCCAAAAGCCGGCCGCTCTCTGACGCATGAGAGCTATTTTTGACAGACGTCTTTACTCTGTTTCACAGGCTCACAGGACTTTTTCTCTCCGCTCTTCCCAGCATTTTGTCGTGTGTTGTTCATACATTCGTTGTTGAATGCCATTGCGGAAGTGAGGAGCTGCTTTTTTTTTTTCCTCCAACACACAACGCTTGGGCTGTGCGGACACCTAGCGGCCAATCAGGAGAAAGCACCTATTAGAGATGTACGGAGCTTCAGGTATCCCAGAACTCATCCCGCCCAGCGGGCCCCCAAGGCAGCCCGGACCGGCAGGCCAGTACAACCCGGGACACCCACAGGTTAACGGCGGCGGCGGGGCCAACCCTCAGAGACTCGGACAGAGGGCACCCAAGCTGGGCCAGATTGGTCGGTCCAAGAAAGGTGAGGTACCTTTGTTGGATGATGTATCACTTTTCCTCCCTGCAGGGCCTTTAAACACGAACACCACCTACACACAGCTGACAATTTAACATGGTGACACTTCTAAAGGTGACCTGAACTTATCAGAACTACATGAAGTCCAATATAACATGACGTACAGCATGAGGAAATAGACAGACAAGTGTAGTTTTGCCTTAAGATACAGAACAATTATATGTTTAATGGTAAAGATTAAAGTCATTTGAAGTCCGGAAGATGCTGTTTCAGTAATATTCAAAAGTACACACACAGTTTTCTTCATCTGTTGAGGGAGTGGAATCCACTCTTTTATTCCTCGATATATAACAGTAAACTGCCCTTGAGACACGTGCCTAGTCCAATACTTTAATCATTTTTGGACGAAACATATTGAGTCTTTGTGTAAAGAGGACAGCAATCTTCGATCTGTGATCTGCTTGGTTCTCAAACTTGGGCCTGAGGACCAGCAGGGCTCCTCAGAGGGGGGTAAAAAAAAGAGAGGAATAGAATATGTAGCCTTCTTTGAGGAGAAGTGGGAACAAATGTTCTGTATAGTTCCCCTGACACATTTTAAGAGTTCATTCTTTTTCTTGCACGTGCAGGGTCTGGAGGTCTGCAGTGATGATCTGATCATTCAGAGAGCAATAACACACTTTCTGTGAATCTAAAAAAAATAACCCAACTTTTTATTACCTCCATGCTTCGCCTCTCCTAAGAGAATATTACAGAATATTAAGTAGATTTTTCAAAACGTAGACGATAATTACATCCCTAAAGTCAGCGAGGCTTAATCACACAAACTCAATCTGCAAACAGCCTCTGAAGCAAGACGGTCATCTCAAATTGTAAAATATTTAAAGGAATAGTCTGACATTTTGGGAGATCATCTTCTTCGCTTTCTTGCAGAGAGTTAGACAAGAAGATTGATGCCACTGTCACGTCTGTCTGTTAAATATCAAGCTACCACCAGCAGTTGGTTAGCTTAGCTTAGCATAAAGATATGAAACAGGAAGATCCAACTCATTTCTGTAGACGTAAACCACCATATTTCAGCTGCATTTAGTATGAATGCATTCTTCACCCAGAGGCGCGCATTCCTGACCTTTGACCTTTTCTCCACAGTGGACCTGGACGATGAAGACTTGGATGACATCATGAACAACAACGGGCAGTGTCCTGTATCCCTGTCGCCCATCTCTTAAACTTCACCAAGAAGTGCCAAAAAAAAAAGAAAGAATCCCGGGACGCCAAAACTTCCCCGTCAGTGATCTTGGCCTTGAGCCTGTCAAGTGTCCTACAGAAGCTTCTGATGGCTCAACAAGGCACAAAAACCACCGGCTCATTTAGCGCCAGCTGAAGCCTGATTGTACATAGTGTTTATTTAACTTACCTTTGGTCAGACTGTGAATGAATTGTATTGCATCGCCCTCTACTCCATACCTCGGTAGGCAGTAGACTTTCAGGACTTTAGGACAGATTTGGAGGAAGTGTCTATATTTTCAAAGCTTCTTTAAAAGGGCTATGTTTCTAAAGTTGCACTGAGCAAACCGTTAGATGAGAAGCAGCTCCTCACCTGCCTGTTTTCCGGTGAGGCTTTCTGATTGTCCGTGGGTTGGCTGTGTGAGGGAACACAAGGCTGTTTTTGTGAACCACACAGGTGAAATGTTAAGCTTTGGTTGTGCAATGACTATCATTCTCTACTCTCACACTGATGCAAGTGGTGTACTATTATCCAGTGAATGGAAGCTCGCTATTTAGAGTAAAAAAATGAAAAACAACTACTGCTAATTATTTATTGTTTCAAAAATGAGAAGAAACACTTTTGTCGTGTTGTTATGGCTTCTACATGTTTTTTACTTGTTTCTGAATGGAAATCGCTTCTTAGAACTGAGATTTATTACGTTTCCAAATGGTGCACTTTGTGGGAATGCCTGTTATGTGCAGTGACATGTTGCAGAATTCTATGCATGGAGTCTGTTAAAGCATCAAAACACGTAACTGGTATCCTGTTATTAAGGGCTATGTAGTAGTATTTCACCACCGTTATGCTCTCTCGATCATGCAGAGTCAACGTTTTCCTAAGCTCACTGTTGGCTCGAGCTGCAGTTTCTGCAGTAAAAATATCGTAAACAACCACAGGTTTGTGAAGGTTTTTTGTTTTCAAAGGCAGGCTTTCCCAGTTGGCCAGTTAACTGTGATAGAAGTCGTGTACAGCTCTAAATGTTTTGATTAAATTGCCAAATGACATTTAATGCTGTGTCAGATTTATGATTTCAAGTGGATTCTGATTGGCGCACAGACATGTCATAATGAACAACACTTACTTTGTATTTATGTTAAATTATACAGCAGCTCTCTGCTTCTTATGCTCCACCCGGTTCAGGTGAACTATTTAAAGATAATGTCAGCCTTTACTTCACAATTACAGTATGAGATCATGAAAACAAGCAGCCTATGATGAGCTCTCACTGCTGAGACAATCTTAACACTGAGGTTTTTTGGAGGTTTTTTAAAGATTGCAGTGGACCTTGAGATGACATGTTATTGTCTGTAAAGGCTCATGCTGATGTCATGTTACTTAGTTGGCTGTGACAATGTTACGAGTTCACTTTTTTTCTTTTTCTTTGCGTCACGGGAACGCTGCGTTTCCCAGCTCATTCTCTGACTCAAAGATTGTTGTTTGGGTTGTGGTTTACCATTTGCATGGAAATGGTCGACTTTTCTTAATGCATCTCGGGAAATAAAAGATGAATCTTTGTGGAAATCTTTTGTGTTTTTGTGTTCTTTGGGTGAAGTTTGACTGCACTGATTCACAGTTTTTCTCTGTTTTTCTGCTGCATTTGTGTAACGTTTAATGCTTCCTGTTTTTTTTTAAGTTTCACATAGAAAACATCAGTCTTATTCCCAATGGAGAAAATAGTTTATGTTGTACTGACTCATTCATTGTGTGAACAAATGGAGAGGTGTGCATATAATATAGCGTCACTGTCCACTGAAAACCACGTCCAAAAGGAGGTTACTAGCTCACAAAATGTGTTTACACAGTCATCGGTGAAAAGTTAAAATTTTTAAATGGATGTACCTGGATTGTTGGAATTAACAATTATGAAATTGGATTATTGTAGGGTTCTAGGGATGTGCGGGTGGTTCCAGGACTCAACTCTTCTGTTTATGTCCACCTCAGTTACTATCAATATTAAACTCTGAATAGCGAGGCTGTCCTACATGTTTCCACAAAGCACATTGGACTAATCAAAGCTATTTTACTGTTTTAGGTTGAAATCAGCATAATCCAGGTTAACGGCCATCTCACACTGACATGGGTACATCAGTCTGACTTGGTTCAGAGAGATCACAGAGCTCGTCGTCTATCCTTAAATCAAAACTCAGACGTTATTTATCCGAAGTTCTCCTCCCTCTATCTATCCTACATACATGATGTAACAAAACATCTTTTCAACAAGATTCTAAATGCTGACCGTAGACGGTAGAGAATATGCACATTCCATATATAGAAAAAGTTGTTTTTTTGTGCATAACACACAAATAATATCAATTCTTCCTCATTGAAAAAATCTATGAACATGCAAATATTGTTTTATTTTATAAGGTTAACTGAAAAGTCTGTTTTCAGTGTATGTGTGTCAGGGGCGTCAATTTTCCGCACCACACTTTTTTTGTTTGGAGGGGGACTTAATTAAAATAAAAATAATTTTTATATTCATTTTATTTTCAGTTTGTTTTCCTTTGATCAAAATGGGAGGTCTTTCTTTTGACTGTCTTGAGTGAGGATTTAGCAGGTTTACGTAAAAGTTTGTCATTGTCTTGATCGTATGAATAGTTTTGAGAGCACAGTATCAAAAGCAAAAACTGCTTTTGGTGTTTGTGTCACTTGTCAAACCTGAGCTCTTGCTTTCTAAAAGTATAACCACCACACATTGTTGTGATATCTTTTATTATTTAAGTACTGTTGGACATGTTAACATTTTTCTTTCACTCATTTCTCAATACACCATTATTTGCTACAGTAGATGAGCCACGTGTATAAAACTATGACATTTAAAAAAACAGCCCACACTGTTCAGATCATAAAACATCTTACAAAAAAACATGACTGAGTTTATCATCTCTGAAAACTAAAGCTGGGCCACAGTGAACTACCAGTTATCTAAATCTACACAGGAGCAAAGACTTCATCCTACGCTTGACAAAATAAATAGAGGCAGTTTGATCTCATAGTGGCTGATATGGAAGCTATTCGAGCCGTAATGGCACAGTGACTACATAATAAAATATTTCATATCTGAGCAGGGTTTGTAACAGACTGGTATGAAGAGCTGCAGGGCCTGTAGTGAGTGTTGTAGTAAAAGGCCTGTGTGATCGGGTCACCCTACACAGTGAGCCCTGTGTGTGAAGTCACACCCTGCTCATCGTAACGTCTATTTTAGAAACACCAACAGTTCATATAAAACACTGTATTGTCACCCTGTCTCTCTGTTGTGCAGGACCCCCGAGCTGCAGCCTAGCCACCTAACAGGAATTGATTACTTTCAATTACATGGCAAACGCTAATAGATGCTGGTTCCAACATGGAGGTGCAAGTGTTGGCTATAATCCACCATTTAGGCTACAATTCAAGAGGTTACACCCCGGGGGCTTGTCTATTAAGTCAGGGGATCCAATTATAATGTATTTGTGAAGATCACTTGTAAACAATTGTGGAATGTGTGGACGGGGTGAGAGACATCATTCATGAAACAACTGAGAGTGCTGCATGGTAATCGAGGGGTTATCAAAGGCCTGCCTGAACAAAAAGAAAAGAAAGTCCCATTTCATTAATTCTTTGCCTCTATGATTCACAACTTCCCGTACATCTTCAGTTTTACTCCTCATCAGGGCTGCAAAAGGGGGAAGGGGGGGTTGAATTCGTCATCAGCTTCTGTTGGAGTCCCAACCTGTACGTAGCGCTCTCAGACATATTCTTTAGTGCTACTCGGCGGACCGGAGCGGGAACTGCCCATGGTCGGGTACTTGGATACGTGTTTCTTGCGTGGACAGGAAGCGGCCAACATTGCGCCACCTAGGACATCGAGGAGGGAGCCGCCCCAGGCGATGAAGATGGCAGCGCCAAACTCAAACCTGCGGCAGACAAGATGATATGACCAATTATTTCAAAATAAAAGTTTGGATTTCCAGCGACAATTGAAACCTCTGGGAAGGTTGATGAAAGGAAGGGACATTCAAACCTGCACTGGTGGAAGATCTATTCAGATAGATTACATGAGAATTACATGAGAAGATCAATACCACTCTCATATTTGTCTGTTCAACTTGATGCTACAGGCAGCAGCCAGTTAGCTTAGCATAGCATAAACACTGGAAATGGGAAGACAGCTAGGCTGACTCTGTCCAGAGGAAGTCCTTGTCCAGCACATGACCATGAAACTACATGTAGTTGTACACTTGGTTGTTTTATGACGTGTTTTCCCCGATTTTCACTCTTCATGCTAAGCTAAGCTATCTGTAGCTCCCAAACATGTCAATGTGTTCCTTTAATTACAGTGCACAATGTGTTTTAGGATACTTACTTAGTGTTGACTGGAGTATAGGGATTATAGAAAGCCCGGATCACATTATGAGCAAACCAGGAGCACGCTACGATGGCACACAGCCCTGAGAGAGAGGGGAGAAAGTCAACAACAAAGATCAATCCGACCATCAGAACATCATCAAAACCTGAGAGAGCAGACATGCTTTTATCCTCTTTATGGGCACCAGGCGGCTAGCTATTGACTTCAGCACAATTAGCTTTTAGTGTTTCTGTTCTCTTCAGAGCCAGTTAGACCTCTTATGTTAGAATCAGTGCCAGGAGTACTGGTGTCGTTCAGTCTAATGACCTGTGGAGGGCTGAAACAGAAGAGTGGGAGGAAAGCTTTTTGGGCTGGGGATCACACCTCCTCCTACCTACTGTATGATGTATGCAAGATCTAAGCAAAAATGTGATGATTGGGTGGGTATTATGTAATATTATGTAACCGGGTCTGTATTGATTATCATCGGTCACATAGACAATAATATAGACTAGCATAGATCCAACATAACAGAAATTGGTGGACTGAACGTTTTTCTCACACATCATATGAAATTTTCAGCTGCTCATATGTCTATGTTATGATATGTTTTCTGCAGTTCTACTCTTCTCAGTGGAAGATTCATGTTCTTTTTGTATCAACACTTGCATGGAGTAATCTCTGTAAATCTCTATCTGCTTATGAATGCAAAATCTCTAGGCATTGGAACAAGTTTTTGGTATCGGAGCATTTTGGGTTGTATTTGTAGTTCGAGTAGTATTGATCAATCACGTTGGAGCAGGCTTTGGTTGCAGCAGTCTATATAGAGAGCAAAAGAGGTGGAACACATTGACTGAAATGCAATATTAGCTAGAGATATGATATATATCAACTTGCTAATCAGACTGCAGAGAAAGTCTTGGCCCTGGTATCTATTATCTGCTTTGTGGATATCCGCTGGCTACATCAGAAGCTGATGACAGCCAACAATACATCTGCTTACAACTTTAAACCACTTAAAGTTTATTTAACATTTATTAAATGTTTCTATACTGCTTATAAGCACTAAATTGGGGGACTTTAAGTAAAGACAGACTGCCGTTAAATCTGGTTTGCACATTCATGTCCCAGTCAGGATGACTTGTACTCACTTTGGTGATCCCTTAACTTTCTATACAGCATCAACATCAGAGTTACTTTGGTTTATGTCCAATCCCCTGCAAGCTTTATACTGTATCTTTGGTGTTAATTAGAAAATGTTAGCATGCTAACATTGGTTGTTAGCATGTTGACATTAACATTACGCTCAGAGTAGCCTTACATTCTCACAGAGCCTAGACTTGTTAAAAATGCCATTTCAAAGCCATGTATTTCTGGCCAAACTTGTATAAACTGCACTTTAGGTCCATTAATATCACAAACCGGCTTTGGTAAAATGTCATCCAGATGCTGTGGCCTTTGCAGTCACCTGGTCTCAATCCAACTGAAAGCCTCAAGACTTTGGAGCAACGTGTTAGACAGCGTTCTCCACTGCCAGCATCAAACCACAAAATGAGATAATATATTTGAGAAGAATGTTGTTCATCGCTCCAGTAGAGTTTGGCACATAGCAGCTGTTCTTGCAGCTTGTGGTGGAATACAAGCTTTGTCATCCACTCATGTGTTGTCAAATTCCATCAACAATGTACTTATCTCATACAATAACAAACCCAATATGTTTGTGTAGATTAAATATAATACATTATGGTATAAATTAACGCGATGCTGTTTCTGAACTCTTTGTGATACCGTTCACATCCAGCATCTAACAAATGTTGACCACTGTGGAACATGCTTTATCTAAACTACACACTCCATGTAAATTAGCTCAGTTTGCATCTTCACCTCCCACTAGTAGGATGATGCCTCCTGTCATGGCAATGCGAGACTTGCGTAGTTTGTCACTGCCTGCACAGGTGGTGCACTTCATTCCCATACAGGCCACACCCAGACCAGCGATGGACACGATGATGCCAACTATCATCAAGGCACGAGTGGCCTGAAGCGAACCTGTGGCAGACAGAGAGAAGGGCAAAAAAAATATTAAAATGAGAAGAGAAAAGTGTGTTGGTTCCATTACAGGAAGCAGTGAATATATTTTTTTTGTTTTGTGCAATGTGGGAGTATGGCTTAAAAAGGTTAAAAAATGCAACACTTTGCAAGAACACAAAGAGCACCCAAGTAATAAATCCTACTGCAAATCTGAAAGCACAAACTGGGATATGATAAGGAACAACTAACAAACAGGCCTTGACCTATCAGACGGGCTTTATGTGTGTGTCCAGAGGTTGTGAATTACATTCACATTAGCCTGTCAGGACATTTTAATGTGAGCTTTTCCTGGAAGAGAAACCATGGGATACACATGAACACACACAAACAGAAAGAAAAATACATCTCACACACTTTCTTTTACACGCTCTACCTCCCATCCGTTGCTATTTGAGAGGGGGAGACCTGCCGAAACTCTACTGTTAAGATCCTCATCTGTCAGTGTGCCAACCCCCCAACCCCTCATCCCTTCCTCACCCTATAAACCTATCACAGGGTGACCCCCCTCCCCCCTTGTCTCCCCTCCTCTGTCCACCTAGAACCAGTCTGTGCCAGTCTAGTCCGTCCCTGCCCTGCCCAAACAAACAAAACCGTCCAGCAGCGAGGGAGGGATGTTAGAGAGATAGAGGGAGAGAGAGTAACTCTAAAAAGTAGTGAGACATGGGAAACAATAGGGTGGATTATATAGTAAATGCAGATAGAGAACATGATGCACAGTATCCTGGCTTGGAGTTACAGCACACTGTGCTCATTATCTGTCTATGGCAGCTTTATAGCCGATTTAACAAATGTGGCTCATCTGCTGCAACTGAGGGAAGAAAAGAGGACATGCTTAAGAAAGATACTGGTTTGGTTAGGATTACTTAGCACATACATTACATAGGAGACCCTCAGTTTGGTATTGCAAAGGCCCTAGCAGAGGCCCTTATTGATTGAACTGATATTATATAATATTAATATACTGTAGTGATATTATGGTAAGTCCATCTCCTTCCAAAACACATGTGCATACAATCAGATTATCACCATCTGAGAAAACAGGGCCTTTAAGGCCCCTGAAGGTCTGAGGACCAAAGTTGGTTGCCAGATCTTCCTAGCTCAAACTCTTTTCCATACACATGCTGGCTTGGCCTGACTAAGTTTGCATCTCCATTACAATAAGTACCCGCTTAAACGTGTGCCTTTAACTGATGACGCACTTGTCCTGAGTCAGTGACATTTGAATAACTTCTTTAGTGCCGTTTACTATTGCTCTGTGCAGTGGTTGTTGGTAGCTACATATCATCATGGATTTTCATGCTGCTGTTACAATTTTGTTGGCGTCTACTATTTGAAAACCGGGAAATTCGATGACGAAATTGATAACAAAGTCCAACTGACGAAGCCCAACTTGACGTCACCACAAACTACTTGGAGGTGGGCTGTGCTTGCTTTGGCTTAATTCCGGAGATGGTCCATTCCAAGTGTGACTCAGCATGTTTAAACTGGTAATGCAAATGCAAATCGGCATGGTATGGTTTCGCTTGGTGCATCCGAAAGTGCCAATGGAAAAGCCCTATTAGTAATCTAGCTCAGCATTAAGCCTATTGTATACACTGCAGTGAACACAAAACAGTACTTAGTATGTGAATTAGATTTCTAAACAAAAAAAATGAGAGATATAAAGAAGATGAGAAGAAGAAGATGAGAGAAATATGTCATTAAAGGCGTCCAAAAGTCTGCAGCAATCCCAACTGTTCAAACCAAAGCTTCCAGTTTGCTGTGAATCAGTGCACATTTCTGCATGAGAAGCCTGTGTTGGTTGATGTTCATTAGATTGTTCAGATGCCTGTGCTGCAGCAGTGGAGTTACCATGGTCACCCTTCCTATGAAGATGATTATTAAACACTACATCTTTCTAATAAGCAACAACTGCTGTGGTGTTTGCAATGTAGTTTGTATTTTATGGTGAAACAAAGAACAGGATTGAGTCTATCAAGTGCTGGGATACAAAACAAGATGCCATACTTCCACAAAGACCAACTCTGTGTTCATCTATGGTTATAGAAATTACAGTCAGTCAAGAGGCATGGATCACAAAATTAGCTCTTGAATCTTAGATTAGGCATCACCTACTGTCCAGCATGTGCATGTTGAAGTGTGAGTGCTTGGGAATTGTTGCAAGGTGGGGTGGGAGGCTTTCCCAGAATGTGTCAGTGTGTGGGTGAGGTTTCTAAAGAATGCTTTAAGCAACCGAGATGAATCTTTTTAATTCCTTTCAGACCTTTTCTTCTGGAATCTTTATAGCAGGAAGCCTTCTGAAGAAGACAATGTCCCACTGTAGTGACGGATAATGCAGGAGTGTAAATGCCAATAGCAGAGAATGTGGTTTCGTAATTACAGGGTGATGAGCAGCTTATACCCTGAGGTGGCAAACTTAATCAGGGATGACTGTATGGTCCATTGAGGTCTCAAACAGGTGGTGGAGGCACTTTGATGGAGCAGGTGGGACTCCAGGTGGAGATGCTGAAGTCATGAATAAGGGACTGTGTGAAGATCAATTTAAGTTTATATCAGCTGCTGGCTGCAGTGGGAGAAGTATTCAGATGTTTTACTTGAGTAAAAATCTACTACAAGTGTAAAAATACTCTGTTACAAGACATTAACATCAAAATATACTTAAAAATAAAAGTACTCATTATGCAGAATGGCCCATTTCATAATAATTCATATTATATTGAAGGATTTGGCTATAATTAGTGATGCATTCATGTGTCCATCACTTTAATGTTGCATCTGCAGAAGATGGTGCTAATTTAATGTCTTTATATAGTGTGGTTTAACCTATATCGGTAATAATCCATCATAATTTATTAGTTGATGTATATGTATGTTTTTATTAACATCTAAATCTGTAAAGTAACTAGTAACTAAAGCTGTCAGATAGATGTACTGGAGTAAAAAGTACAATATTAGTCTCCAAACTGTGGTGGAGTAAAAGTTTAAGGTAGCAGTACTCACATACTGTACTTGAGTAAATGTACTTAGTTAACAGTGATGGTTGAGTCACAGCCGTCTACTTACTGTCGAGCTGCAGGATGGAGTCGTAGATTTTACACTGGAGCTGTCCGGTACTTTGGAAAGCGCATGACATCCACAGTCCCTGGTACATGGCCACCGCCGTGATGATGTTGTCCCCGATGTAGGCGGACATCTTCCACTGTGGCAGAATAGTCCCGATGATCAGTCCAACGATGCCAATTAGCGACAGGAAAAATCCCAACAGCTGAATACCGGAGTTAGCCATGTTTCCCCCCCAAAAATCTTCTTCTCTGAATGAACTTAAGTTAGTGGTGTTTCTCTCCTCTTCTCTAGATATTTCTTCCAAGATCTCTTAATTGTGTTGGAGTGATGCAGAAGAAGCGCCTGGTAGAGTCCGTGTCGCTCCTGGGGTCTTCTTTCGGGGATGGGCATCGGAGATGTGGGTGATGGTGTGAAGTGGGTGTGTAGTTATCATGCTCGCTGATGCATGGACATGCAGTTCTCTGTGGTCGCGGGGAGTAGCTGCTGGGAAATGTCCCCTCTGCTTCCAGCAAAGCAACAGGTTGTCTCTCCACTTAACACTCTCTGTAACAGTTTGTAAGCGTTTCTGCTGTGTCACAGCTTTCAGTGAATTCCACACAAACACTGTCTAAACCCTTGTTGTTGAAAATGCTTTTGAAATGATCATCTTTTCTCTTAAACTTTCTCTACGTATGTCATTAATTAATTAATGATAAAGCCAGTGTGAATATACCCATTATTTGAATATTTGGGTGTGAATATACCCAAATATAAGCATCATATGTAATGAAATGTGTATAAAAATAAAATAAAATATAGACCATAATGTGGCTATGCACTTTATAAAAATAAATTTCTGGTTAGAAATCATCTTAAAGACGAAATTAAGGAGAAAGTTCAGGAGGAAGAATATTTTTTTGTTTTTTCTCCTATACTCCCAAATAAAGCTGACAACACTGAATATGTAAATCAGCTAGTATCACTTTTATGAATTTGACTCGAAATATTATTTATTTCCCCCTTCTACTTCAGTCTACAATGTGTGTGTGTGTGTACAGTATACACAGTTATGCCCACTGACCCAGTTTGATGCTATAACTCTGTCAGTGTAAAAAGTAGACGGTCCTTTCAGCACAGATCACTAATCACTGGCTCTGAGCAGATTTATGACCCCTCTGTTGTTAGTGATATGGTGGTAATGAGGTAAACTGGTGGAGTAGAGAGATTTAATGTTGGAAACTCAGATATGTTCAGCAACTGGAGGAGCTGGGTGAAGACAGAAACACTTTTACAGAAAAAGTTTATATTTTGTAGAGTACCTTATTTTCTCAGCTTTAGTAAGATAACTGGCACATTTTAATTAATGATAACTAATCATCATTTAATCAATTACTTTAGAACAGGAACTATATGGCACACCTGTCTCTAATGTAAGTGATGGTAAAGATTGGCAGAGTGAGGTGATGTATCATTGTTCTTGTCAGTGTTCAGTTGTCCGACTGTTGAAGTGGACATTAAAGTGACAAAGTTACGTAGAGGAAGCCGTTTGTGTGCTTTTACTTCCCCCACAGCCAGAAAGTCATTTAATTCAGTAACAGTCAAGTTTACAGTCGCCAAGAGTAACCAGTTTTACACTTTCATTAGGTCAGAGCAGAGCCAAGGACCCCTGACAAGATAGAAAATATACCGGGGACCTTGTCACTGATGTCCCTTGGAGTAATTTGATGTAGCATTTATACCTTTATAGTCTTGTAGAGAGAGCCAGTTTCCACCATTAATGGGTGACTAGTGGGTGACATGTGGATGATTGTAAGAGATTAGAAGATAATCTATTAACTATTTTAGTTTTAAAAAAGTTATTTGTTTAACTATGAAGCCTTTTGTAAATGATCATGGTAATTATTTTTCGTTCAGCTGTTGTTGTCCTCTGAAACACTGGATATTACGAGACAAAACACCAATAGCAGAGTGGGATGTACAAACATCGTGGCTTCCTGCTGAAAACCTGGTAGCATTTAGACAGCCAGCAGATAACCTGATGGACTTTGATGAATGAGTTATCACTGCTAGATAGGCCGTCCAGGATATATAGACCACAGACAGCATCCAGCCAGCTCAGCTCATCATGTCAGAGGGACCATAGGAGAAGGTCCTGGAGAAGATTGAAGCTTCTCTTTGAATGAAAAGTTGGTTTCTGACAAAACTATGATAGTTAGTAATAGTAATGGTGTCTGTCATTCGTACATCTGTTCTTGAACTATGTAACTTTGTGCTTCAGGTACAATCACTGAGATATAGATAGAATATGTAACACTTTATGGCACTAAGTCAAACTATCAACTATTTCATTGAATGTGGTGAATTGGATCATATTTTATGGAGAAGTGTTTCTGGTTTTCCCTCTGGTGTCCTTCAACTCAACTGTTGAGCATCAATTCTCTGATTGACTGACTGTGATTTAGTTTTCTGATGGACAGTAAAGTAAACTGCTGCGAACTATAACTGCTGTTAGCTAATGTTAGCTCAGTTTGTTAGCTGGGCTGCCTGGACTGTGGGCTCAGAGTACCAAGGGGGTGTTAGTGTTTGTACAACATGTGTCTTGGACCAAGGGAAAGGCCCAAGTCATGGTGAATGCAGACGAGTAATGGGGTTGGTGTTGCGCCTGAACAGGAGCTGATATTTACGACAGTGGTATTACACTGTGAAACTGTAAACTTATACGCCAATGTTGTTGCCATTTTCAAAAAACACTAAAAACAAGTGAAAGTCAGTGGGCACAAATATAATCAGATCATACAATTTTGATCTGTAAAAGTGACCTATGTGCACCACTCTTTAGCTTACTTTACCTATACAGGATTTCACAAAATGCAATAAATGTCGTCTTGTAATTCAAGTTTCCCACTACCTTATATCATTATTTTTTTAGATCCATATTTTACATGTAGAGCTTTTTTCATTGATGAATTCAGTGTTGCTTTTAGCTAATTTGAGGTGATCATTATACACCCCACTAATAGGATCAGCTCCGTTAGGGGCATTAGTATGCTAGCTGTTGCTCCTTCCTGCAGCGAATGGACAAAAAAGTAACAGACAATAGCAGGCATTGTCCATATCAGTGGTCAGCTGTGTGTGTGACTTCACACTGGGGCTAAACAATAGTCCTACAGCAATGGGAGAGGAAGTAATAACCCATAAGCCAGGAGGAAGTTATCCCGCGCTGCCAGGTTAATGGGAATGTGCTCACCTACTGGCTGGATTACTGGATTTAAAATGGAATGAGGCTTTGCTAGATTGTTCTTGAAGGTCTGTTACTCTTTTATTCCTCCACCACTCGTCTGCCTTGGACTGTTCTTTCATTTTCTCACGTTCCTGCCCTTTCCAACCCACCTTCACCCACGTCTTCTCTCACTATAACTCTTTCCCCTTGTACTGTATCCAGGCATGGGCCTCAATTCTGAACTGTTGAGGCCAACAAATGCCTTATTGTTGCTGGGGAGGAGTGACCCCATAGCTCAAAGAATCTGTCTCACTTTGATACAGAGGTTGATGAGGGAGAGGAGGATAGATTGGTTTGAGGGTTGAAGGAGTTGTTAGGATCAATGTTGGGAGGAAAAGATGAAGAAAATGCAATGAGAAAAAACATATGGTGGTAAGAAAGGTGAGTAGAACATGTTTTGTGAGATGTAGAGGAGGGGGATGAGTAAGAAGAAGATCAGGGGCCAGTCTCAGGCCTACCAGTGCTGTTGCCACCGGTAACCTGATTTATCTGATGTCCTCTTGGCTCCTTTTCCACCCAGGTCCTGGATTGCAAAGAACACAAAAAGAACATTGCTCTTTCCCCCCTTTGCTCTCTCTCTTCTTCTCCCTTTTACTACTTTCTTTTTTAAAAGCGTAAACACACATTTGTCTCGCTGGTTCAGCCGTTGCTCAACGCTCAATAGAAGCTGGAAAAGAAAACAGCTAAATCAGCCCTAAGAGCGGCACTAACAACATTCTCTCGGGGGGCTCTCCCTCCTATTTTGGAGGCCTCCTCTGGGTCTGAAGTGAGCAAGTGGAGTGCAAATCCAATGATTGAAGTCCTTTAAGTGCCCTTGGAAGTCACTGAGGCATTGGCAATAAAACACGCTGGGCCCACGGCTTTTTCTTGAAAAGCTCAGAGTGCGCAAATGAGGGGGATGGCGCCCTTCTCTACATGTCCTCTGTCTTTATCACCTTCAGTCCTCTTATGCAACAAGACTTGGCTTTGTACAGCAGCAGCAGGAAAGGACCAATACATTGTGTTCTTGGTCTTGTGGACTCATTCTTCCCGTCTTCTCCTCTAAGGCAATAAGAGAGAGGTGCTCTTTTTCTCCTAAAAGCTTGGCATGTGCCACATGCAGGGTAGAAACATATTTGGACAGTTTGGATACAATGAATACAAGCACATACTCTGTGGCTTTATGCTGCACACCAGCGAGCATGAAAATGGCTACAGTGCAAGTGTAAGACAACATGATCATCTACAAAGTGACACAACGTATATACTAAACCGAGTCAAAGTTAACCCAGAGTGGGTCACTGCTCTGATGCAATACTATGTTAATCTTACCCAGGACACAAGGGATGTTTTGACCCAATGTTGATGTCATTTTTATATAACTGTTGGGTAATTTACTGGGGATGGGTTTAAAACCATATAAATAAATCATGTGAAATGCCCCCAGCCCTTCTACATGAGAGCAAGACATCCATTCAGAAAGAGGACTCTGTGATCATTTTACGTCTGTAGTCGTTTTACATGTCTTTTGTATTGTTTATGTGTCAATTCTTGGTCATCTTTGTGCATCTTTGTAGTCATTTTGCATCTCTTTGTTGTGTTTTTTTGTTTCTTTGTGGTCCTTCGATTGACTTTCCAGAAAGAAGCCACTTCATACATGTCCAGTAGTCCAGGAACCTCTGAGCCTATAGGCCTGTTCAGGAATCTATCCATCACACTAACAAGCCAACAGTCCGTCACCTTCTGACTTAGGTAGGGGTATGGTTGGCAGTAGGGTTGGCTTGTCAGATTCAGGGGGAGCCTTGCCAAGCCAGACCAGCTGTTTTACCCTAAAACTGTCACACATTTATTATAACTTGTACAAAACAATGAGCAAATGACATCCAAAATTGTGAAGGGCATATCATTATCATATTATTGAGCACCAGTGACAAAGATTGATAGATTGTAACAGTTCACACCCATACAACATTTGAGTTTAGGTAAATAACCAATCAGCTAAAAGGTAACCTAGATCACAGATCACAACAACCCGTTGCTTGATTGGTGACCCTTATAGTTCTCTACTCATGGTTACAGAGTAGAGTTTATCCAGTATTGTGTTGCACTGACCCAAAATGCTTCTTCTGAGACATGCAATCATGGGGTTAGAAAGTCAAGAAGCATCAAGGTGATAAATGTGTTTTATGAGTTTCAAAGAACCTTTGGGGTCTCCGGGACGCCAAGCAGAACATTAACAGAAAACTGGTAAAAGGAGAAAAACCCTTAGAAATAAGTACTGATTGCCAGTTTTCTTTCAATTGTGTTGTCATCTATTAAATTCACATTGTATTACTGCCCTCTACTGCCCAAAGGCTAACATTACATCACTGGTCTTGCAGAGGTCAGTAGAGTCAAACACAATCTATTGGTTTTATGTCCAACACATTCAAAAAGAAGGTGGCGCTTTAAATAAAACAAACTCTGTCACTTTCGAGAAACATGTATTTCAAGCTTTTAGACTCAAATAGTGAATATCACAATGTGTTAAATACATGATTTAGACAAAAAAAATGCAAAAACCATTGAGTGTTACCACATATACATTTAACTTCGGTAGATCTATACATGGATTCTGTTCATCATATAGGTTGTGCATGTCATTCTACTTTATGCAAATACTTTCTTCTGCTACCTGACCTTACAAAACATTTCAGTGGCTAACAACAGAAATATGGAATAGGTATTAAGGTATTTATGGAAAGTCAGCTCAGGTGATCTTGGAAATCACCAATAAGAAGAAGTGACGTTTGAACAATGTATCAAGCTCCAACTGTGTGGGTGTGTTTTGTCTTCTATGGGAAAGGGTTGTCAGGTGTATAGTTGAAACTGGCATCCAAGAACATGGCCAGAGTGCCCAGCGTGGTGATGATGACAAACAACCACAGGAAGAGACGGTCTACCACCAGGGCGATGAACTGCCAGTCTCCTGTCATCTAGGGGAGCACACACACACACACACACACAAAGGCACTTTATAAGCACTGAGTCACTGTATATATGCAATGACACATGGACATCATTGGGGCATGTTTGGAGCACTCTGTACTAAGGGGCCGTAGACAGACTGCAGTAACAAGCTGCCTGACGGTGTGTGTCGTGTTGTGCAGGTTTCTCACCGTGTCATCTGTGTCCTGCTTCTTCAGCTGCTCGGCCATGTATGTCACGGCAGCGATGGCTGACTTCAGGTTGGGAGGGAGGATCAGACAGTAGCTGTCAGTGTCTGGGAAGCGCTGGAGCTGCACAGTGCTCTCACACCTTGAACACAGAAGGACAAGGAAGGGTCTTTTCATCAAAGAAGTTCAATGCAAAGCAAAGAAGAATGCTTTGAAACATGCTTGTTTGTTGCAACATTTGTCAAAAAGTATATTAAAAAAAAGTTTCACATTCAAAAGTTCAGCGTCTGACAGCTTTTTATGCCACTGTAACAGATTACAGTTACCTTTTTTGTACCATTTTTTTGTATTTAAAAAAGATTACATGTAATCTGTTACATGTAAGAGACATTACATTAGAATTCTCGTCAAATTCTACACAAGAAAGCGAATGTGCCACCCTGCCAACATACAAACACCTGTAGTCTCCTTTTATTACCTTCCTATATTTTATTGTTTTTATTACTTTTTTATAACTACGATTCTATTTTATTTTATTAAATATACAATATATACTGTAGTTTATGTACGTGTATACTGTTCTTCAGGATGAATAAAACTTAAAAACTAAAAAAATGAATGAATATATATATATATATATATATATATATATATATATATATATATATATATATATATATATATATATACACACATATATACATATATATAAAGAGAGAGATGCAAATTACAAATGACAAATGATGGTGCAACAAATTCTTATTTGGGGATGTCTCTCCTGCGTCATGCTAATACTTAGACACACGTCCTCTGGAAGAAGTTAAAACACGCAGCTACACCCTTCACCAATGCTCCCTAAGCCCAGATTTATGTTGTGTATGTCGTGAGTCACTAGCACAGCATTGTTCACCCCTGCTGTAACAAACCACCACTGACATTAGCTGTCTACTGTAGGACATGAAGTACAGACGTAGATGTCAGTGTTGTCTCTTCATAACACGTGTCCTTCTGTGCCCTCTAGCCACTGACAAGCAAAACTACTACAGGCCTTTTCCTGCAGCTCCTCTAAAAGCTGAGTGACAGCAGCAGCACATTCCTGACACCAGGGTGACATTGACAGAACACTGGGTCAACATTTATGTGATGCCATGACCTCTGACCCTTTCATTCTTCCCCGCACACAGCTGTTCCTTAAACCAAAACATGAGCAGAGCGAGAGAAACAGTCTCATTGACAGCGTTCCTGTAGTGCCTTAATGCCTTAGTGAGTGAATGCTCAACCAAAATACTGCAACAATGTGTCATCTCCGAATTCCAACAATACTATTAATAATAAGAATGATATAAGACACAGTCTTTGTTGAATCATTATTTATACTGACTATTTTATTCAAGTTTGAGTCGGAAAAAATCGAATTAAGCACTCATGGAAAAATACCTTAAAACTAAGACTCAGCCCATGGTGCCAGGAGCCAAACCTAACTAGAAAACCACCTCTGTACTGTATTCTCTGTCATCAAACTGGCCTCTATTGGCCCTGGATGCTGTGTTTGGACCCAGCTTGGTTGTGCCATTCCCTGGGAACTCCCAGTCTGGCAGTCAGGACCTTCTTAGCTGCCTATTTTTACAAGAAATGTGTGAATATGCAACTGAGCGCTCATGTAAAAGCTCACATTTATATTTAACACAAACACATATACTATACTTATATAGCAGGTCAGGTCACACACAGTCGTGTCAGATCACAATAATGCAGGATGGAGGAAACACTTAAAGGGTGTTAACTGTTTGCTATTGAATCTACTTCCCCCTATGCTTCCCATCACCCCATTCAACATTCACCTCCTGGAAAACTTGCATATCCTCAGTGAAAATGTTATCTAACGTTACCTTTAGAGCAGTCATCTCTCATGTTTTATTGTTTGGATGGGATTTTATTTATTTAAAAAAATGGATTATTCATCAGGAAAATTTGTGGACATTAAACAGCCTCCAGCCTGTTTTTATGAGTCACTGAGAGTTTTATAAATAGGAAACAGAGACAGTCAGGCGCTAACATTTAAAAAGCTTTGTTCTAATAAAATGAGTGCAGGATCAGTAATTACTAGTGGAGAACTCTATGTGCTCATCACATAACAAGTGATGTACAGCATGTAAATGCACGTCAACAGTGCACATCTATCCTTCAGATGAACATCACACCACTGTAAGGGTTTTAAAAATAACCCACAAGACTGAGAGTCTGCCGAGGATGGGAAAGTTGGTTTATGGCACTCGGAGGTGGAGGGGGTGTGATGGGCAGGTGAATGTTTAAAAAAGGAGGTTGTCAGACCTGCTCGGTATGTGTGTATTTTCACACGCATGCACGACGAGGCATTTCTGCGTTTGCAGCATACATGAGAAATTGTACCATGCAGTAAACAAAGATAACGTGTTACAAGAGGAATAGCACAATATATACATATTTAATGCAATTTTTTTTTTTGGAATGTCTTCTTTTCTTTTGACGTATAACTCCTGTTAATACTGTAGTCTACATTTATAGGGCTTTTTAGCCTTTATTAGACAGTGGCAGTTTGAGTGAGACAGGAAAGGGGATGACATGCAGCGATGTGCTGCAGGTTGGAATTAAACTCTGCTGCAGTAAGGACTCAGCCTTGATGCGTAGAACCCAGGGTGTTGCTGTATTGTACATCTTTAACATAAACTTTACAAGTTATCTCATGACACTTTCCATAAAGAGCAGCTCTAGACTGTAATCTATATAATATTATTTACAGAAACCCAACAATTCCCACCGTGATCAAGCACTTAGTAGCGGCGGCAAGGGAAAAACTAAAAGCAAAAAGCAGGCATTACAACACATTTCCTTCTTTCGAGTAAAGGTCCTTATCCTTTCTATTAACATGCCCAGTGATTCTTTTCTGAAGGCACAAAACTAAAATTGTTCTTAAATTACAGAAATGAGACTTTTAGTAAACACATTTCTGCGATGCTGTCGTGCCACTTGGTTCTACTGGGTCCTCACTGTAGCCTCTGTCAAAATGAACTAGTTTTGCTTGATTGTTTGTTGGTCATCAGTGATTATTCCTCTTTTATTTGTTTGATTATTTGCTTTTTTAATAATTCAACTTATCCTTTGTCCTGTCTGTGCATTATTTTCCTTGTTTTCCATCCATTTCCTTTATGTATACATCAGTCTGTGTAGTTGTTAGTTGCTTTGCTCAGTCATTGAATCATTCGTCCATGTAGATGTGTAGAGGACACTATTAAGGACACTAACTATTACACTGGCTTTGGTTTCTTCTTTATCACTGTTGTCTCATGATCAGTAAAATCATTACTCGAGGAGAGAGAGCTCTACCTCGATGTGTGTCTCCTCTTGAAGGCATCTGTCTCGACACCAGAGTGCACCTGTCATATTGACATATACAGTGCATGTCTACAGCGCGTGTATGTAGTGTATATAGGGTGTACAGTGCGCATGATGTAAATAAAGTGCAGAACCTCTGGCACCAGAGGGAGGAAGGCGTCAGTGAAGGAGCATGACGAGTTATCAGAGTCACAGAGAGAGACTGTGTGACAACAGATGGACTGCTGAACATTGAAATGAGCTCCTGTAGGAGGGGTGTTGTGAGCATATGTGTGTGTGTGTGTTTGTGTAGCCACAGCTCAGGGCAGAGCTATGTGGTCCTCTACATGCTGCATGCCACTCACATTCCACGGCTTGTATTCATTACTGCAGATACATGAGGCCTTCTATCTATGACACACAAACACACCCTGACACAAGCACATGTATAGTGCTGTTACTGTATATGTGGATATACCCATAATGAGCAATATGTTGATTAATAATCACACACCCCTGGGTGATATACAGCACAAACAAAGGCTTTGTGATACTGATTAAATACGCCCAAATGGAGATGCACTTGCAGGCAGCTCACATCATCAAACATGTGTTGCGTTGTAAAGGACATCACCTGGCTAATCCACCCCTGACAGAACAACAAGATAAACAGATGGATGAAGGCAAAACTCTACGTGACACAGACTGGATGATGGTGCCTGGCCCGGTCGCGCCGACCACCATCGTTTCCACATCAAAACCAACAAAATCCTGCTCTGCCCCGATCACTCAGCACCGGTCTTCCCTTCCACTCATCTGCCTCTATCTATTCTTCACCCTCCCTCCACCTCCTTTCTGTGGGATTACCCCTTAATGCCCAACCTAAACAGAGGCTTAGTGGCTGGCGACTGTGGACGGGGGTGTGGGGCTTAGCTGAGGCTGAATCTGATGCCTTTGGAACGGGATGAGAGATACCCAGCACCAGGCCTGGTTCATGGGACTGTGGAGCTGTTTATGATGCCATGACTTGGTGGCAAGGCTGAGGCCTACTGGCAGATTAGCCAAAGTGAAGCCAGTGTGATTGGAGGGACAGTACAGTTTTAAACAATATTTTGGATTTAAAAAAAAAGTATGCTTTGTCTTTCGGCCTGTTTTTCACAGATTGATATACAGCAGAGTGACTCAAAGCTTTTTGATTTACCCAATGTTGGGAACATTAAGTCAAGGAGAACATTGTAAATCTGAGCTAAACAAACAAAGGAAAGAGCACCAGCTGCATAAACTCAAATTCTATCAACACAAAATAGAACAAAAAGACATCACAATGCTGATTAACCCTCAAAGTGCAGTTGAGGGCTGAACCAAATGTCCTGACAATATGTTCCATTGTTGAAGCATTTCACTCAAAACCACGAATGCCAACCTCATGGTGGTGCTGGAAAAAAGGTTAGGGGATCAACAAAGTTACTAGCGTTTATCCTCTGTGGACCATGTGTATGTAATGAATATCTGTAAAAAAACATCATGTCATGGCAATCAATCTAATAGTTGTTAAAATAGTCAGTATCCCTAGGGCCATGCCACTATGCCATACATATACAGTACTTGATTGAATAAGTGCCCCTCAAACATCCTAAACCTTCGAACAACACTAAAGCTCAGAAATGAGGGTATAACAAAACATAATAATAATTACATAAAGATAAAATGGCTTTGAGTTCAGGCCTTCATTTGTTTTCAGAACAGTCTGTTCCATTTGGTGTTATCCAGCTGAATCCTTTTTTGTTTGTCAGATTACCTGTCATGTGTCTGAATTAAGTATGGTATTAAATATGTGACGCTGAAGGAAATGCACATACTGTTACTGTCTTGGCAGATTCCTCAAGCTGCTGTGGTGATGGCGGTAATTCTGCCAAGTCTAGCACGCTGTGTACTTTACTATAATAGCTAGTCTGGCATCAGATCCAACATTCACACTTTGGCAGACTCTACAAAGAAGATTCATGCCTGCGTTGGCTTTTATTAACATTAATAGAAATAGCTTTCTGCAAGTGTAGTGTCAGGATCAGCACATCTCAGCCCAGAAGAAGGCTGAATTACTTCAGGTCTATGGTGTTTAAAAGTCTTGACAGTTAAGAATATAGGCACTATATCTCATTGGCAGTTTATGTCTTTCTATAACTCAAACCAAGAGCTTGGTTTATCTGTGGAGTCTAATCCAATCAAGTTCGGTTTATATAAATATATGTTTTACTTAAGCTTCAACCAAAAGTTCTTGGAAAAAAAGAAGTTGTAGGAAATCCTAAACTAAGAAGAAACAGTACTGCTATGGGGATGCAACAGAAGCCCTTTGCACACATGGCATCTTCAACATTGCAGGCTTCTTCTCTGTCTTTAAGCAATGGCTTTTGGGCCTTGTCATTCAAGTTTCCTCTTCTGATCTATTTGTTCAGATGTAGCACATGTAAAACGCTCCACTATCCATGTTAATAGTAGTTGACATGGTGTTACACTACACCTTAACTATTAACTAGAATTAATTGACATAAAAAGTGTGACTCATCTTTTGTAGCTTTTTTGTACATTTGGATACTTTTATGATGCTGTGTAAATGAAGACCAAATGAGACAGCATGAACCATCAAGCGCTCACATCTTTGCTAGAGTCTCGTAAGTAAATCTGGCCTTACCTTCCTCTCCAGGGTATGACGAGATCGGGGTTGATCTTGCGAAAGAAGTATTCTCCTCCAGGCTGCCTGCCATTGAAGTTTTTGAAGGGCGTGTCATCACTAGAGTCCTCCTTCAGGAGAGGTTCCTCTGGGTTTGGCCTCGTCATGCCGATGTATTTGGGCAGGAAGTGAATGAATACCTGCAAATTTGAGGTAAAGAAATCAGTGACATCATGGTTTTCAATGGTATTGAAATAGCCTAAATGGATGTTTGGTGAGCCTCACCTTTCGAACCCAGTTTGGCATGATGTGTGTGCTGGGCGTTCGGTGATGTATATTGAGGACGACTACACTTAGAATGACAGAGAAAGTGACCAGGATCATGGTGAACATGACATAGTTGACAATAATTGGGATGCCCAGGGAGGTCTCAGGGACCTTGTCGGCCAGCAGAAGCATGAAGACAGTCAGTGCGATGAGGACGGAAATGGACAGAGTCATCTTCTCTCCTGCAGACAACAGGGACCGTTTGGACAATTAATTACGCCAGAAAAGCGGTAAATGTTACCCTGCTGGCTTCTATTTTATGTTGACAAGGACAAACTTGGATTACATTTGACTGTTTGCTGTGGATAAACATGCAATTCATTAACTGGCTTTATCTTTGGAAATCTTGGACAAAGGCATGTTTGACAGTGCAGAGTTCACTTGTCTGTTTGAAGGTAAAGAAGACAAATGCCTGATTTAGCACTATCTCATAGATAACCCAAGTTCATGCTCCAAAGAATTCAGCATGCTCGAATTGTTGGCCATCAATCCTGTTGAATCTACACTTTCTGCTATCTCAGTGAAACATCACTCTGAAATCTGACCACACAAGACCAAAGATTGACAAAGTAGGTTCCTTGCCAAGGTCACATTCCTTCAATCTATAATATATCAGTAAATTCCTTCAAAGGTTGCCTTGTCTTGTGGAGTATTCTATATATTAGACACATGCTTCTTGTCATGACATGAGACAGTGTATCAAGGTGGTACTCTCCATTCCTATCTCCGGTCTTGACAGTGATGTGTAGGCACAATGTCAAAACATGTCAAATGTGCTGACCTGCTCCAGGAGGCAGGTAGAAGACAAATATAGCCAACACGCTGGTGAGGATGCATGGCACGATGATGTTGATGATGTAGAAGAGAGGTTTTCTCTGTATGATGAGGTAGAAGGTGATGTCCTCATACAGATCCTCCTTAATGTTCTTTCGTGAGGGTTTGTGACAGATAGCCCATTCTCCATTTTCTGTGGAAAGACAGATGTGCAGGGTGATGAAGATACTGATATTAGATGGTGAGCTGTTTCCTTTTAATGTGTAGATAAACCTCCTGTTAAAGACTATAGGTTGTGGATGTGGTCTCTGTAGGAACTAACCAGTGAAAGCGTTCTCATCTATAACAATCTCTTGGATCTCTTTGCCGTCATCATCTAGAAAGTACTGCAGGTCCACCTCGGAGGCGTCGTAAGTATACGAGCGGAAAACCATGCTGCAGTTCTGCCAGTCAAATGGGAAGTACGACACCTGCGGAAGTGGAAATTATGAACTGTTATATAACTTTTCAAAGGGAATATTCACAAATATGAAATTCTGGATGTCGCTCCATTAAAATATGAAACACTAGGGTATTGCATATTTAATAATATCAAGTCATAAACTGTCCTTAGACGAGAACAGACCAAAAAAAGGGAAAGGAAACCAAAGCAAGAGAAGAAAACACCACATAGAGAGAAATAAGTTATTAAAGGGTTTACATTTTAAGTTGACAGTGTACAAGTGGTATGTGATTCTTGAAGACAGTACCTCTATAGAACAGGAGCTGCGATAGATGGCTGGGGGAAGCCAGTTGACTGTCCCATCACTGTAAACCAAGACATTGACGTAGAGAGCCACATCAAACTGACCGTCATTACTGTAGGGTGGAAACAGAAAGGCATTTTAATATAACATGACTCTTTACAATAAAATACATTTTCTTGTGCCCCGTGGACAACAAATTTCAGCACACACAAACATTATTAATATTGTGTCAATAGCAAACAACAGAGGGAGTTATTGGGCATATTTTGTTACAATGCAGTTTTTCAAATCTGTCATTATCTTGCTCTTCCCAGTGAATCCCTGTGTTGGAGCCCTGTGCAATAATTCACAATCTCACAACATCATATCATAAGATAGCATATAAATACCACACCACTTTCATGGACATTTTGTATATCGATGTCTTGTAAGCATAGGCTCCAGCCCCACTGTGAGCCTGATCAGGATTAACGGTTACAGATGATGGATGGATGGCTGTCTTGTAAGCTTTGCACATATAATTTAACACCATTAAAGACAGATGAGTTTTGAAAATGAGTTTTGGACATGCAAGAAAGAAAGAAGTCACTGTCACCATAGTTCTTTTTCATGTGATCAACCTGCTTTGTCTTTGTGGAAAATACTATGGATAACTGGGATTACAGAGATGATACTCACTTGTTTATGAGGTAGATGTCAGGACGCCACACTTTGTTGGGTGGAATCCTTAAAACTTTTATGTTGTCATATTCTTCTGGGTTCCATGACAATCTGTAGTCTGTCCATGCCTATGAAGGATGGAAGGAAGGGAGAAAGGAAGGAAGGGAAGGAAGAAAGAGCAAGGAAAACAAAAAAGAAGAAGAGCAGACAAGAGGTGAAATCATTACCACGGTGCTCTGATGTCTCTGTCATTTACATCCTAGTTTCTCCCGTCTCTGATAAGTCATTTAAAGCTCACACCCCGCTGTCACAAACACTCAAGCCGTCCTGAATTCCAATTAGCGAGGGCGACGGACAGAAATGAAAAGGGTGAGTCAGAGAATAAGAGAGATAAAGCAAGAAATAATTTGTGGTTATAAAAAGTGACAAGTCCATTTGAGGACAGAGCGACAGAGCAGTGGAGAGGAGATAGAAGTCAGAGCGGCAGAGCAAGGCTCAGTGATGAAGATGAATGTTTCCATGCTCGTACCAGATTCATGAACACATTGGTTGTCATCTCTTCGTTCTTCTCGTTCTGTAGTGGGATAAAGAGACACAGAGATGGAGGAAGAGAGAGGGGGGATATACATTAGGGATGCCATTATGTCTTGTTGTGTATGACAGTGCTGTTACATTCAGTCCTGCTCTCTAGAAACTAATTGGGTTTGCATGAATGGACGACCATGCACTGATCTGGCCAGCAGTGTGTGTGACTGAACTTCTTCAGGATAGCACAGCATTTTCAGAAGATAATGACATGAAACAACTTGATGAATGAAAAGCATTAAAGGTGTTTGCATGTCCTGTATCTGCACGTGTGTGTTTGTATTTACCAAGCTGACAAGCTGAGAAAGGGTCATCCCCACTCGAACCATCACCTTCTCCTCCCAGTAACGAGCTGGTCTGACTTTCATGTTATAGTTCTCGAAGAGCTTCTGATGGAGCCTCCGCTCTGTCTCTGAGGCTCCTGGATGAAAGGATGGATGCAAAGAGACAGAAAATGATGAAGGGGAAAATAAGATCTAATGAACCAAAAGCCACTGCCACCTGAAAAAAAATGAGTAGCAGAGAATGGTGATATGGATAAAAAATGAAGAGCAACAAAAAATAGAAAAATGGAAGGGAAAAACAATATTTTTCATGCAATGACACTGCTGTCATTTTACTTTACTGGATCTTATAAAAAAAAAAAGACACATGGACGTGCACCATGCAAATTATGTCACTTTAAATGCCTGAGAATTATATGCACCTTCATGATCAGGATTTTTGTCACATGTAAAATGTCCAAAAACCACATGACAGTTTTTCACTTGAAGTCGTGTTCCACATGATATAAACATGCAAATTCAAGTTCAAGTTTAATCATCACATATAACCGTCATAGTGAAATGTATTTGCGTTTAATCTCCAATATTTGTTCTTAAAATAGAATGGTAATAAATAATATAAAACATAATAAATAATAAGCATTACTATGGAAGTAACCTAAGTAAATAAGGAAGTAAAAGAATGTTTTTTGTAAGACGTCTAAATTTGACGTCATTTCATAAAACATGAAATCAGCTACAATTTGTTACATATTAGATATTTGTTACATATTAGACCCATTTTCACTGGTTTACTGTGAATTTTTATATTGAGGCTAAACTGGTTTAACTGATTTATATTTGTTTAAAAGCATAAATTATATTTTTGATCTGGATTGTCTTTATTTCATTTTTCTATTTAACTATTTTTTTAATAAATTCTTGAAATATCCAATAGTCTCATATTCTTTCATTGTGTATATTTCAAACGGGTTATAATTTCTGTACAAATAAGGTTTGATTGATGGATGAAAAATAAACCTAAAAGCATGAAAGAAAGAATGAGAGCAGAACAAGTGCAGAGTTAAACATGAGTAAATCAACAGTTAGTAGAAAGTCAAAGCTGTTAAAATGATCTAAAGTACAAAATAATCAAAGCGCATGACACATGCCGCCAACACCCAGACCACAGCACTGTGGATCAGTGGTTAGGGGTTCAATTCCCACTGTGATGAACCATGCTAAAAATATATTGTGTGTGCTCACGACTTACTGGTATTTTTCTGACTCACTTTCTAATTTGTCTAATTTGTCATGCAAAGTGGATTTACTGCGTATTATTACTCACTGATCTGAAAAAACAATACTGCGGGCACGCGGAAGAGAGAAATCATTAGTCAGAACAAACGTGTTGTTCAAGGAGGTTTAGTTTGATTCCGATCGTCTGGCAGGGACCTTCCATTAACTCCCAGGAAAGGTGTGACGTTACATTCGAAGTATTACATTCGAGTATTAAATAATTAGCAGAATTTAGCCCTCTGTGTGATGACAGATGTCTCCAAAAATGTGTTTCATTTAAAGCTGATGACGGACTGACCTTTCAGTCCAAATATGTGACAAAACAACATGTGGAAAAGGCAGAGAAGGACGGACAGGACATGCAAAAGAAGCAGTCGGCGGGGCAGGTGCTGTACGATGGGTAGCAAAGGTGACTGAGCTAATGTAATTGATATGCAGCAGGGGAATGGGATCAAAGGGATGTCTGGGATACCAGCTCCATCGGGGACAAAAATAGACTCTGATTAAGCAACAATGATGTGTTAATATGATTCATTATATGTTCCAGAACAGGACAGTATTGGGTTTTTTTTTGCTTTTGAAGCAGGACAACATGGACATCTTTGACAGGACACAGAATAAGGATTTCTTTCCATGGGGCTTCCCCATCTGTGTCTCCTGCTTCTTATGTCTGTGTACTCTGGCTGCCGGCCCCTCTCTTTGGGGAAATACGGTTGTAAAATCGTCCTAGCTGTACGACAGAGCCACAGGAACAATACACCACAACCCCTGTGGAGGTCAACAACCGAACAACCGGTGCAGGGCAGCTTTTTTGCTTTCCACTACCATTGTGGGGTCGGAAGGTCAAAGTCAAAGCCCTTCAGCTGAGCACAGATAAGAACTAGTCATAGTGAATCAATACTAATTCTGATTTTATCCCCCCCAAAAAACTGAGAGAGTGGAATCAATACCAATTTAACTGAACTGACAGAGTGCAGTGGGATGAGATGTTATCTGATCACACGGTAGCTATCCTGACTACAAAAATGCCACAGTTTTTAAGTGTATGCTTGCAAATGTAGGAGGCGGAGGTGGAAAGGATTCTCTTCTGGGCAGCCCAACAGGAAATAGGTGCAGTAGCAGTGTTAGGACAGACAGAGGAATGAGAACACTGCACCACTGGTCGCCAACAAGCTCATGGCAACAGTTTATTTTCCAAGTATGATATGGGGTCAAGGGTCAAAGACAGTCAAGCAGATTTGTTTTTCTTTCTCGTCTTTTCATTCCAACTCTCTCACTGTACTGTACTTCGACATGTATGTCTACATTTGAAAGGGATAGGAACAAAATTATACATATGTATTTATATAGTTTTTTTCAATAAATAGACTCAGACTGTGGAAATGTGGAAAATACATTTAGTTTCACATCAGTTCTTATCAAATTTGTCTTGAAAATGTAATCATATCAGCTCATGTAAAAGATCGTCAGCCAAGAAGCCATACGCACAAACCAAACCATTCCATAAAAAGTCCTTACCAGTAAAAGTGACACAAAGGCAGCTGCATATGATGATAAACACATTCATCCTCCCAGGAATGTTCATCCTCATCTTCATTTGTCCAGTCATGACAGTCATGTCATCTTACACTTTTATGTGCCAACCAAAGGGCCCACTCTCCTCTATATAGGCACTTTGACCCCTCCGCACCTTCACCTGGAATCTAGATGCAGCGTCCAAAAATGACACACCTCTCTAGCTTAGGTATTTACATGCACACCTTCAGTTAAGTCGCAGTTAGTTGCCCCCTTCAGCGGCAAACAGTGTTCAGCTAACGGCTCTCTCTCCTGTCCCTTCGTCTCTTTGTGGCCATGGCTCCATGGGTGAAACCACGGTCTGATTGGGTGCGCGCGCTGGGAGTGACGAGACGGCGGAATGTGTTTGTACTGGGAAGCCTGTGGGGCAGGCACCTGTTGGTGCTCACCAATTTGAGGTTAGCACTGTGGGGACGGTGGGTGGGTGGGAGGAAGAGGAAGTGGAGGGGGTGGGATGGGGTAAAGGAATGGCAATGGGCTATGGGTTATGACAATGGAGATATTTTTGGGGGGGAGAACAAGTGGGCGGGGTGGAGAATGGAGTTGATTGTGGGGGTCGACTTTCTCTGTAGACGAAGAATGATTGGCAGCCGTTTTGGAGCTGAAGGTGTCATCTCTTCTCTCTCATTTCACTTTTAATGCCTCCTTCATCCTGTAATTAACCTCTCCGCCTATTCTTCTCTCCCATTTAATCAGATCTTCACTTCGTCTTTCGTTCATTTCCACCCCTCCCTCCTCTGGTGTATTGGCAGTCATTCACATTTTGCTGCAGTTGTAAAAAGACTTGGAGACAATGGTTAATTTCAAGCTGGACATTATATCTACGGGTAGAATTGATCATATTTCAATGGATTTTATTAAATATAATCACAAAATGTCCACATGACTTAGAGCTCATCAGTTTGTGGGAAGAACTTGTCATCAATTTTACAATTTTAGGTCCTTTATAAAGGTATAAGAACAGTTATCTGTTGACTACAAAAATACACACTGTATTAAAGCCACCTAATGCAGAATTGTAAAATTCCCAACTTTCCAATTGATGCCACTCAGTGGCAAAATCTAAAATGGCAGACGGTATACAAAGAGAGGGGTGGGATGGGGTGAAAGAATGGCAATGATAATGAGTGTCCCATGCATCTGACCTGGGACATTGAGCTGAATTGTCTGAAAGCAACACATACGTTTGGTTGTGATTGTTTTATTTAATACAAACAAAAAGATTACATAATCACATAAAAATGTGTGTTTTTAGGCGCATAGTGGCTTTACGCAACAGGAACTTTAGGTCAGAACAAATCGATTACCAAGATTGAGATGGAATAACCTTCATATTGCAGTGAAATAAGCTATTCTTAAAATTGCAAGCTATAGCAAGAGTAGGGATAAAATTCACAGCCCTGACATTATTTCAGTGATATGGGAGGGGTTGTGACAAGTAAAATAAAGAGAAAGATGAAGACATCGCAGTTAGTCAAGCAGAAAATGCATTATTCAGCAGAGCAAGGCTGACATGACGTGACTTTATATGTCTTTGAGCTGTTAAAGCTAATGTATGTGTGGGAATTGAAATGCGACGCTGAAAGACTCGACAAATGCTGTGGAACGAAAACCTGCAGGATGAAGTTGCTGCAGCAGAGTCCAGTATTACCAAACTTCTTGGCAGGAGCAGTGAGGTGTTGTCAATAGTGATAGAAAGGGGTCTTACAGGATTCAGGAGTCTGAGCGAGGGAAAGAGCAACTCAGTCTTGCCCATATTGAGTTTGAAGTGAGCCGGTGGCAAGAAAAGATAAGCATGTCCAATAAGATATAAAAATAGAGATGGATGCTGTTGCTATAGAAATGGTGAGGGATGTTCTAAGACGTGAAGACTACAAGTGTTTTGATCGATGAGGTGAAGGCCTCGGAGTGAACTCTGGATCCTGCTGCTTCTCGGATCCTTCATGTTGTTTTTTTGAAGTAAAGACAAGAAAATACTCACCGTCCTCCCATCGCTTACACTCTATCTCCACTTTTATTACCCCCTTTTGTTGCATCTGAGGTCAGACTATCCTCTCTCCCTCACTCTGGTCAGGTATGTTTTCCAGTGCAAAAACACAAACAGGTCATAAATCAGAAGTTGAGAGAGGGGAAATGTCTCTGACTTGCCCTCCTGCATGCCGCCACTACTAGTATAAATACATCAGTCAAAATGGCCCCTGTGTGTTTCTGTCTATCAGTCCAACAGCCCGTCTCCTCAGTGCAACAGAGTTTTATGCAAGGTCAAAGTGTGGGAGTACGGAAATGGGTGCAATTCAAACAACGCTGCAGCCAGGTCAATAATCTTAAAGCGCAATCAGCACCGTCACCACAATGAGCTGTTGAGAATGACTGCAGACTTTCAGCTTTCAAACGCTTCAGTTCGCACTTCATGGACACATGAGTGTATTTACACACATCGAAATATCAGGGAAGCCCATGCAGCAGTGTCCGGTAACCAGTGCCAGTGTGACTTTGTGTGTGTGTGTAGGATTATTAAGGATTATTAATAGCAGAAGGGGCAGGTGACGGAGCGAGGGTCGCAACTCTCACAGTAGCATTCTGACAACAGATGGAGCCTTTGATATTCTCCCTTCAGATCTTTATTTAAAAAAAAAAAAAAAAAAAACACACACACACACAAACAAAATGAAAGTACAAGATTGAAAGGGCAGGTGTGTGTTTGTGTCACGTGAGAACAGGGGTGGGACAACTAGCCAGGGCCCCCGAAGGGTGGAGAGCCCTCAAAAAGCATGAAATGAGAAGTTTGTTTTGTTTTGTTTTTTGCAATTTTTTATTCCTAAGTAATTAGTGCCATAACCAAATTAAAACTGACTGAATAAACAGGTTAAGAGACTCAACTTTGTATCTGTAAAAAACATAGTGGAGATTCTCTGAGGTCCCCCCTCACCCCTTTCACAAGGTACAAAATGGTTTATTCCATTGTGCACCAGCATTTCTCTCTGATTGTGCCTGATCTAGCTGAGTGACTGCTGATGCTGGAGCGCGAATGTGCACCGTGTGTCACGTCTTTATCCAACAAAGACAAAAGAAAGAAAAGAATGCAAACTGATGGAAATAGCTTTTGACTCATTTCTTTCAAAGGAAAGGTGAGCACAGTTTAAAAATGGTGTAAGCTAATATCAGAAGTTGTTTGGACTGTCAGCCAGGCATTGTATAACATAAATGAGTTAGCATCGTTGTCATATGACATGGCCCTCACTTTCAGAAGCAGCTTTTGAATCAGCGGCAGGTCCCTCATTTGTTACCGCAGACACGAGACAAGTTGAGCTCATGAAGTGGCTACTAAGAGTTATTACAAGCAATCATTTGACATTGAGGCGTCGTGGACCTCATGGTAAAAGATAGTTCAACTTTGGAGCCATATTTAGCCCCTTTCCCAGTAAGATAGCATGACATGTTTGGTATCAACGGATTCATTGCAATCTCAGCATGAATCTAAAGATTCATATGATATCGGCTTCGCACTAGCTTAAAACTGAGCCCACAGCGGCCTTCAGAAGACAGTAATGTTAATACCAGATGATCCACTATCATTTTCAGAAGGTTAAAAGTAGGCCAAGTAAACCAAGAACTCAGGAGGGGAATCATTTCGGTTTCAAGATCATGGCGCACATTTATATGGACTGATGTTCCTCACTTTGTATGGTGTTAAGTTGACAGACTCGTTCAGACGCTGCCAACTTTCACACAATGATCGTCACATGTCCATTAACCTACAGAATTATGTTCTATTGAAAACCAGCTAGTTCAAATATATGTGACTTTCAACGTGTAAATTAACGCGTTGTTTACCCGTTAACGTCGCATTACTGACACATTAACGATACGCTAACAATCAACACGTTGTGCATGCGTTAACGGCACCCTGAAACTTCATAATAATTCTCAATAAAATCATGATGTAGCCTAATTGTTCCTCAATGCTGAAATATTGTATTATAACATAATTGTACATAACAAATCTAAAGCCAAATAAAAAGGGAAGTCCCAAATCTCCTCCCTCATGAAAATATTATGTAAGTTAAATCGTCCTGTGTACAAATCATCATCATGCTTTGGTATTTATCCTCGCTGTCATTTATCAGACAGGACCACTGGTTAATATCTTCATTTGGCTGTGAACGTGTCAGAAGATGATCTGTCTTTGTAGCCTTTTAATAACTTAGTCTTGTTTCATAACAACTAGTTTCTTTGTTTTCTGGACAAAATGATCCTGCAGGATCGAGGATGTTGAATGATTTGTCCATCTCTATTGTGAGTGCGATTTTTTTGGGGCCACAAACAAAATCTTGCTCAGGGCCACTAAATGCCTAGGGCCGGCCCTGATGGTGATCAATGAGGCAGAGGCTAGTTAAAATAGAACTCATGGTTCCTATTTTTCAATATAGGACTTAGAAAAGTAAGAAGGTGTTAGCTTTGTCTCATAACTTAGGAATGATAAGTACTTATCATTACTTGTTTAAATGTGGTATGAACAGTTCATTAGTGGCTACCTAGATTCATGTGTACAGTTGTTGGATCAATTACTTGTAAAAAAAAAAAAAATAACAATAATAATAACAAGATGCGTGAGCGATGTGAATCATGAGAGGAAGGGGGTCCACAGAGACTGCCTATGTATAGGGTGCAGAATTCTGTGCTACATGCTTGCATGTGAGAATCAAACAGGACATGTGGTGCGTGTCTATGTCTGCAAGAAAGCAAGCCATTAAGAGGACCAGGTCTCTTATATAATGGGAATTCCACAGACTATTGGTGCAGCTGGTGAATTGACTTGGCATGCTGCTCTGCACTCCAAAACTAGCGCCGAAAATACAAAGAGGATTACTGTGGTTGCAGAAATATCCACAAAGCATGTGCCACACTCCAGCACATTCTGACACAGGGAAATGAAAGACATACAGCTTGCTCATTATAGCATCTGGTTTGTCTTGGTGTTTATGTGTGAACACCACACATGAATATCCAAAGTTGGATCTACAGTCTTCAGACCTAGATACACTAGAAACACACCAACAGCATAGATTTCTGTGTTTATACACTAACTGGCTGGTATATTTCATGCAATTATCAATGCCCTTGCGCTAGTGTATAAGATCTATATCAAAATAGGCAGCAATACATTCTTATGTGATTAAGGCAACAATACTGAGGCCGAGAGAAGCCCTTGAGTACTGTTGCTCTTTCAGCTGCAAAAAACCCAAGTTATATATTCGCATTTCTTGAAAATTGAGGTTGACTGCAGACAAAACCTTGCAGGATTTCTTGACAGCATGCAATTTGACAAACCTCAGCTGCTCAAACGGCATGCCTTCCTCTACGGGCAGGTAGAACAAAGATACATGCCCTTCTGTTCAAGTTTAATGTCTGAAAATTGATCTGATTCCTGGTTCCTTATGTTTTACAGAGCCTAAGTCTGAGACTTTGTCAGAGTTTTTGCCTTCCATATGACCAAGAATGAAGGTGTTGTGTTAGAAATTATAGTTTGACACGATAATGGAATATTGTCGAAATGTATTTCAGCATTTTATGCTGTCTGTATCAAAGGCAAACGAAATTTACCAGTCAGAACAAGTAAAGTCAGTTGGCACTGCTTTCCAAGACACAAGATGACAGTAGAAAATGTGAGGTGAGCAAGTTTCTTGCCTGGAGTACAATCTCAATTGCTAGCACATCGAGTGGATGGTGAACTACACCCAGAGAATCGTTTAGTACAGTAATTTATTCTTCACTATTTGCTGCGGTTTGTAAACCAGGATTGGTAGAGCTCAAGAAAAACAAATGTCCTTCTGCTTCAGGGGGATTTGAAGGGATCGGTGGGTGTGTGGTTGAAGCTGGCATCGGCGAAGATGGCCAAGGTGCCCACAGTGGTGAAGATGACGAAGATCCAGAGAAACATGCGGTCCACCACCATAGCCACGTACTGCCAGTCCTCCTTCAGCTGTACCAGGATGGACGGATGAAAGGGGAGGATCAACAGAATGGGAGAGAAAGAAAGGGGAGTCATTGAGGGGACACAAGGAAGGAGTGGCGGTGGTAGGGTGGGACACGAGAGACAGACAGAAGGGACAGAAAGAAAACAGGCAAGAGTTCACCAATTAATCTTGCAAAGTATAAAAGGAAGGGATGAATTGGGAATATAGGAGTGAAAAATGAAGAACAACTAACTCAGACAGGTAAACTTACAGCTTCGTAGTCCTTCTCAGCCTGCAAAGCCTCAGCGATATACGTGATGGCGCCTATGGCCGTCTTGAGCTCGTCAGGTAACGTGAGGTAGCTGCTGGGCCCATCGATAAACTTTCTCAAATCTGTACACATGCCCTCTGGCTGAAACCTACACATCAACACACACAAACACACATTAATGTCACAGGAAAATATCCATAATGCACAACATTTGATATAAAAAAAATAAATGTCAGGATTGATTCAGGAGAAATGTAGTGAGGGCACAAACAAGTGTCAACATCCAAACCGAACGAATGCACACAAGCTTGCAGAATGTAGCGACGTGCGAGCAGATGTCGGCTCGGGCTAATTAAAAGCTGTAAAATAGTAAAGCGTTTATGAGGCAGGCTGCACGTCTCCTTTGCACTCCCCTGTCATTCAGAGAGGAATAAAGAGAAGGTCAGAGGAGCTCCCTGGGCTCGCTCTGCCAGTGTGGGAGTCACCGCTCTGCATCTGCTGACTGGGCTGCTCTTGCTGAGAAACCCTCTTTGTGTGTGTGTGAGAGTGTGTGTGTGTGTGTGTGTGTATGTATGTGCATGTTTCTGTGTTTACCTGTCGCTCTCAGTTACCAACCGTCAGCTGCTATGGTGTGATAGCAGTTGCTCGGGGAAGCTGGGAGAAGGTTGCTGTCACAACTTTTCACACGACAGCTCAAACAGTAGATCCCATTTGGGTAACACTTTATTTGGATGGGGCGCCAACAGATTGAAGTTTATAGAGTATTTGTGACATTTGTAACTATTTGGATTTGTTTGTAGATGTTTTCATTTCGTAAACCCTTAACCCATGCCGTAACCATGATGATTTTGTGCCTGAACCTAACCAAACCTTAACCACAGTGCTGTAATATCAGAAAGAGTTGCCCAATCTTACTTTAAAACACAGCTACTGTAGAAACTCAAACCATTACTCATTAAGCTTTTCTGCTCTGATTTCCCCTGCTGCATTTTTATGCATAATCGAGTGTCCTTGAGCAATGACACTTGGGTTTCTATTAGCTGCTTCCAGTAGAGTGTCAGACACAGCTATAATACTACTACAGTATAACATTAAGTAGTGATGCAGCACGGCTCTCTCTGCAGGACGTCACAGCTGAAATGCATGCTTGAGGAATGACATTGCCTTTAAATTAAAGCATAATTCATCATTTCAGTGGTTTATGGTGACACTGTACTCTCCAAAGTAGTTGCAAAGATCTGCAGACACAAGTCCTCATGTTATATAAAACATATATGAAATCAAACAGGCTGTGAACAAGTCACTCTAAACCAAAAAGTGTGGACACCTGAAATGTCACAATCCCTCACTGCGTGTACAAAATAGTACGGCAAGTGCAGCAGGACAAAGTTAAATCCAATATTTGATCTTTAAACTGCTGTTTACCAAGAAAAGAAGAGCTCAGTGACATTTCTGTTGAAATTACTTGCCAAAAAAGTAGAAGTACGCCGACACATGGTTAAACTTGCACCAAAAACACACTTTAATCAATGAGGCGCTGCCTCCTGAGTGTACCTGCGTATAATGTTTGTAGAATTCATATTAATTAATACTAAACCAGAGATCATGTATTTTCTTTTTCATTTTGAGCAGTACTCCCCTTTGACAAAGTCCCTAAAGTTAATCTACTACAGGTCACTGCCATGACCTTGTCCAAACAAATATGACGCTCTGACGATTTAACATTATTCCTCTTGCAGAACAGCTGCACCGTGCTTTCTACAAACACCTGCTTACTTATGAAACACCTCAAATATTAAACACCTCTTCACTTACATTTTATAGATCCTATGAAAAAAAAAAAAGATGAGTTGCAGGTCATGCAGCTCGTCACCAGAGGGCAGTGTGGCACTATGTTTTTAACAGGATAACTTTCGAATGGAGTGACAGCCGATACACAGAGTGCAGAGCTGCTTGGTATTCAGTGCTGCAATTTGGGGGTTTACAATGCATGCCATCGCTGCTGCTCCTGTGAGTGTGGCAGGTGAGGAGGCTTTGACCTATAGAGGTGGAGCGTCATCAGATAGAGAGAGAGAGAGATAAGAGAGGGAGGTAGGGAGAGCGAGAGAGACACAGTTTGCCCTCTTAACCCCTCCTCCCTTTTCCCTCCTACGTGGCTCAAAGTAACACTTCATCAGCGAGAAGTAAATGACTGTTCAGGGGACTAATTCAACTAAAACTGGCTGCGTCCAGTGCCAAGACATGCACTAAACCCAATTAAGAAGGTGTGTGTGTATGTGTGGCCTCAAGAGGGATACTGCTGTCTCATCAGATTGCTCTAATAGAGCCCCCCCTCCTTCTCCTGTCACTCGTTCTTTCACCTAAACCCGCAGCGTCCAGCTCTAACGTGTCAGAGCCGATTTGTGCGAATCATTATTATTTTAGCAACGATTCTCTGCCGCCCCCATCCTTTCCCTCTGGACATATTTCGGTACTCACAAGAGGTGAAGGATAGAGAGGGAGCGACAGGTACAGACTGTGAGGAAGATTTTTTGGTGTGTATTAATAGAGCAGAATTGAGGCGGGATAGTTAAGGATGTCACAGGGTAGATCGTTCCCGGGATGTACAGTTCCTCATTTTACCAAATTCACCCAAGCAAGGTCAACCGTGTCCTGTGTACACAGTATAGGGACAAGAGTCAGACTGTTCTATTGGTTTGTCGCCAATTTGTGTGCCTCACTGGCCAAAATCCAGTTCCTTACTCAACAGCTTCAGTGGCAGCAGCAAACCATAAAAGCATGTTACCTCTACAGTTTTGAATATTGCAAGTCTCTATCTAAATGTACCGGTGTTGTGGTGCTAACGCCTCTCACAGTCAAAACCAAAGGTCACAAAGTGAAGAGCTAACTTTTACTTTCAGTTCTTACTTTGCAACGCGGCCAAAAATGAGGATAACTTCACTTGACTGTCTGGATTTTGGCAGTATATACGGCTTTTACTACAAGCATATAAAAATGACACCGTGGTATTAAGACATGGACATGCAATATGCGACAGTGACTTTTAAGTAGATGTCTGAGTGTGTTTGTGTAGAGCCTTCAGTGCAGCGTGCAGTAAGTAATGAACCACCTCAGTGCATCACCCTGATTTTGGTGTGTTTTTATTCACATCTTACTGCAGAAAGTTTTCCCTTTACATACAACCCATGATAAAGATGGTTCAGGTATGGATCGTATATAACAAGTGGATATAAAAACTTAAAAGCTGCATAGGATGAAGTCATGTAGTCTTCTGTCAGGTCATATTGATAAAAAAATATATATCTATAACTCAAACAAATGTATGTCCTGTATTAATATTTGGAAAATTCATTTAGTGGCATTACATTATAGGCTGTGGCTATAAATATATAAGCAATAACCTTAATAATGTACCCACTAGTTTCAAGAACACTGCAACATAATACAGTTTACAAGAGCTAATACCCATCTATTGAAAGACAATCATTTTACAAGCACAAAAACATATGTACAAGTACAAAGTCCTATAGTACAGTAACACTAGTAGTAGTAGTAGTTATAGTATTCTCTTGTAGTAATTTTTGCTTCCTGTTATATGCAAGAGTTTGACAGCAGGACTGTTGTTGAGACTGGATGTAATCATTTGCCCAAAACAGCCAATGTACCAACTGTATCTATGTTAGCTAGCTGGCAATGTATGCACCGACCATGTGTGGAAACTGTTTTGCATTTAATCCTGTCTCTCCATTGACTATGCATGCATCACATTCACCCTCTGTCTGAATACGCCTCGAAACATGGACACCGCTATTTACATACATGCAGACACAAGAACAATGAGTCTAGGGCTTTAACTGAGTCACATGCTAATAAAGCTTTTGCACTGGCACAAATCTGGCTCATTCAAAAGTGGGCTACCTCTTACTTTAGCCTCGGGCTTGCTGGCACTGCTCTGGAGCTGCATTAGCCCAAAGTTTGCAGGGTTATCCCCTGAAAGTCTACCAAACACAGAGCTAAAAGGTGCCAGTGTGAAACAGGGCTGAAGTAAAGAGAATGTAAACATTAGTAGCATGTTCCAATGGACATTTAACACAAAGGTCTTAAGTGTAATGTGAATTCTGTGAATTTCGAATGTGACCTATAGAGTAGATCAGATTCTATAGATATAGATAAGTTTGACCCTGGACTAAGAGTGGGTGGTCTCACCTGTTGGGCTTGGGGAACAAGATGGAGGAGTCAGGCTTGCGGATGAAGTATTCATCAGCCACTTTGCTGATGGTGACAATCCTTTTCTCTCGGCGGGGCAGGGTCTCCAGGGACAGGGGGGTCTCTACTTTTGGCCGCAGCATGCCAAGGTATGGAGGCAGCATGTGGATGAAGATCTGAGAGGAAATGAGAGATGAAAATCAGAGAGAGTTACCTCCACAGCCACAGTCAATACAAAATCACAAATCTCAAAATAACGTATATTTCTTTGACTCAAAAACCACATAGGTTATTTAATTGTATTTCCTCTTTCACTCAGAAGCTTGTTGGCTCTCTTAGACCTCCATCATCTTCCCTGGTAATAAAAATCAATTTATTTGGATTCCTGTTTCATGATTTATGGATAGGCTGAAATGTGCTTGCCCTGTATTTGCCAATTAAGGCTGAGAAATGATTCAAAATGTTGAATTTAGCAGTGAGATAACCTTTGAGAACAGTTGCTGCTGAATGATGTGGGTGGAGAAACCAAATGGGTAATGCTTTCCAATTTCTCAATGTCTACTCTCAAGGTGTCCTTGGGTGAAGAGCATAAACTCTGGATGCTCCAGTGGAGCTCTTAAGTAAAGAACTATACTTGTGTTGGACTTTGCCCAAATGTCTGTAATTAAACAGAAATAAATGTTTGATAAAACCTGGGAAAAAATCAAGTATATCTTTTCATATAACCATCAGTTGGTACTTCTTGGCTGTCAGACTGGGAGCTGCCTTTCAGAAGAATACCAGTGGAATTTGTCTTGAAGATAAAACAGCAAATAATTGAGCCAAATGTTAGTAATAATCAATATCATAAATGCTGTTTGCCTCTGTAAATGGCTTTTTTATCTGCACTTTGAAGTGCTTGAATATCCTTCTTTTGAAATGAGTCTTGGCTTGCCTGTATTGACAGATGGATGTCAATAATAGCCCACCGGCAAGGTTCACATTGTACAGCCGCTACAATGGAGAATGTAACGTGAGGTGAAGTGGCTCGACCAGTATTGCAGCTTCAAAGAAAAAAAGGTGACTTCGCCTTCATTCAGAATCAAATACAATCATGTAGTTATGTGATCTCCTCTGGCCTTTCGGTCTACTCTCCCCTGTTTCCCAGAACACTACAACACCTGCCATATTTCACATAGTCTGTTCTGTCTGACAGCAGACCAGTGAGTCACAAATGGTGATGTGATCACAGCAAAGAGTAATCAAACTGGCCAATCAGAAGGAGACAAAGTATTTCCCTGTCGAAGTTAGATTCTTGGAATTTTGAGAGAAGATTTAGGGGGATGCTGGGGAAAAACCTGACAGACAATCTGATTAAATGATTATGTAAGTAAATAAAATACAAAAAAATGGACTTCGGACTCTGATTTTGGCTCCTGGCTATGGTCCATGGTGGAATAATATGTATATAGTGCTTTAGCTGGAAGTAAAACCCTGCAGGTGTCATTCTACCCACATTCTGAGCAGCCACACAAGTTCATCTGATTAATTATTGGTTAGCCAAACTACTTCCCAGCACACCACATCATTGCCTGAGCTCTGGAATATTAAAAAGTAACACACAAAACAGTAAAACACAAAATCAACTCTTAAAAATAAAAACAGCATTAAGCATAAAAACAGCACTGTGTCCTACATTCCCAGCCTTTGCTGGTTTTAACATACACCTGAATCCATTTTTATCACTGACCCCATGTGACAGCTGTTATGTTTCCCACAGCTTGGCACATCATGAGCCGTGAATATAAGAGAGAAAACTGCACCCAAGAGAGCTCCACTTCATCTACAAAGACCTTATATCACAAGAATGTCTGCCTCAGTAACTCAGCTAGTGCTACTTCTCTGTCTAAGTGGGACTCTAGCAGACCAGAGCTTCACAAGCAGTGACGAAGAAAGCATCCGACGGGACATCAAGGCTGAGCTGAAGGAGCTCAGAGACATGGTGGTTGAGCAGAACGAGGAGCTGAAAGCTACCAAGGCTGCACTTGACATCCAGAGGACACTGGTGGGCGACCTGAGGAGAGAGAACTCAGCCCTGGGAGCATCACAGCGCGCCACGGCCATCCGACTTGAGCGACTGGAGAAAGAAAATAAGATGCTGAAGGCAAATGCGGATGTGGAAAAGGAAGAAAAAGCAACAGAGATGACGCATGTCCAGGTTCTGAACACTTTGGGGACCAAAGTGGCCTTTTCTGTTGCCTTAGACTGCCCTGGTGGACTTACATATGGACCATTTGACGAACTTACAAAAGTCATTTTCAAATGGGTGTCTACCAACATTGGCAATGCCTACAACCCGACTACTGGCACCTTCACTGCACCTGTTCGAGGAGTCTATTACTTCAGGTTTAGTGGTGTAGATGACCGTACTAATATGTGGATGGGTGTTTTCTTGTATAAGAATGATCAATCTGTCAAGTACAAGCAATTACAAAATGGGGATGGACATTTGAATTTGTCCTTTACTGTGATTCTGCAGCTGGAGAGGGGAGATGTTATTGACGCCCGTATATTTCCTGGCACTAGATTTGCCGCCACGGCGTCAGGGGATATCAATCTCTCCGGCTTCCTGCTGTTTTCTCTGTAAGAGCTATGAGGTGAAGAATGTTTCGTGAGGAAGATCACGGCACAACCTTTCTTCAACACGCACCATGTTTTTAGACTCAAATGTGTCTCAAAATGTTGGACGTCTTCTCTGCTTACATAAAATTTCTGCTCATTGGCATGGCAGTAAAGATTCATTTGAAAAATGGCAGGGCTAAATGCCCAGCTTGGAAGTGGTGCCATTACAGCATAATAACAGTAATAAAAGAATACTTATGAAAGGAAAGTCAATATTTTCCTCATTTTTTAAGAATATAATTATTGTATCAGTAGTATGGGTAGATGCCATTTTGTCACTGATGATTTATATTTACTTAGAATGAGATCATTTGGATTTTGTAATTCATCACACACCTCATAAACTGCTTTGCTGCAAACAGTACACATTAAAGTGTGCATGTTATTTCTTCTTTGTTGTTTGGTCTTTGATTTAAAGCTTCATTAACTGATTATTTTTTGCCACTTGTGGGTGGAAGAACAATACGGTAACATACAGCTCATATTGCTATTGCAAAGTTGCCTATAGACACAGAGCAACATTAGCATTCATTTGGAGTTGTGTTTTTAACTTTTATTTAGTCTTTACCAACTCCTGAGAAATGTATCTGGCTGTTTAGCTGCTAAGTGCGTCACTATCTTCACTAGCAAGCTGCTAACTCTTTCTGTCTGCTGTTTGGTGCTGGACATGTAGCATATAATCGGTTCATCAGAGCTTTTTTACTGAAAACTGCTGACTGCTGTTGGAAACTATAGTGTTAAGACTGAACCAAAATCACAGAAAACTAAAACATTGAGCTGAAAGACACACAAATACTGTCGAGAGCTCAGGGGAACTGCAAACTACTGTAAGGTGATAATTCTCTGTGGGTTTGTCACTGGGAGTAATCCCTTTCACTTTTCACGTTGTCATTTCATCTACTGTTCGTATAAAGATGATGCAGCTTAAAAAATAGCACTGTATTACACAGAGTTCTGGAGAATGATATAAATACATACCTGAACATCCATAAATTTCCCACTTCTAATGTTCTAAGCACTAATCTTCCCTTTCCACATTACACGACACTCATGGTCAGAGGAGAAGACATGAACAGAAGCAGAACCTGTAATTTCTCCCATCAATCCAATACCAAGCAGCTCAGTTCCATTAAGCCATGTAAATCACCTGTGTATGGGCCTCTCTGAGGTGAGTGCTCCCTGAAAGCATGACAGAACTTGGTACAGAGTATAGAGCTGCTGCTCGGGCTTGTAATTAGGTTCACATAATGTACAGTGAGGGCAACAGCCACTGATGGAGGTTAATGGTTTAACATGTTGTTCAGGGTGTTGAGGACGGTGTGGACTTAATCCAACAGTCTGCATGAACATAAACTACAAATGCCTCCATCAAACCAAATTACTGCAAAAAATTAACATTACATGAATTAATTATTTCAAGGCTGCAATTTACTACATTGATGGAGGTGTTGCTTGCCCACATGGATTTAATTTATGAATTCATTTTATTGTAATTTCACACTTCATTTTCATGTGCACATTGACTTGTGCTCATTAAGGTGCCCCCAAGTTAATAATATGTGTACATTGCTGTACAGCGTTTCCATCACTAATTTGCTATTATAATTAATTGAATTAGCTTGAATGTATTCATGTATTCATGATATTTAATTAGCTTAAAGGTCCCACATTGCCGAAAGTGACTTTTGAATTATTATCATAAAGCAGGTCTAGGTGCTGTAAAGATACTGTGAAACTATCAAAACTATCAATCCACAGAGGAATACAAACAGTCTGTATTCAGAAACTGTACATTTGAATAAGCTATCAGGACTTCCGTAAGGTTATGATGTCACAAGTCTACAGCCACGCCCCCAGCACGAGAGGCTTATTAATATTACTGAGACAAAATGCAACATTAAGTGTCCCGCTCATGCTTGAACTCCAGGGAGAAGCACGAGAAAGAAGATGTAATACTATATTGAGATGTTATTTGTACCACAAATCTATTCTCTTATGGATATCAAATCTTCAGCTGAAACACTAGAAAAGTATAAAACATCTAACCTTTAATTAGTTACTGACCAGTTTTCATTTTGTTGTTGCATAAATATATAGTTAGGTGAACAGAGCTTTTAAATGTGATATTGTATATAAACTCTTATGTGTCTATGCCCAACTCAGAAACATATCTTACTTTCTTATCAATATGTCACGTGTTTGCTGTTTGACATTATATTTACAGATGTTTTATATCTGCACACAGGAGCAGGTCGCACACAGGAATAAATATTGTTCGACTGCCTCCCATTCTCCCCCGTGTGTCCCCTTCATTCCTCTCAGAGGACATGCTGCGAATGGCTGGTTTCCTGATGACATCACTCACCGTGCCTCTCTGTGAGGCAGGCTGCTCATAAAATGAAAGCCTAGACATTGAAGATATTTCCCTCATCTTTGTGATACAGTGGTTGGTATCCTGCTAAAGCATCTAACAAGAGAAAGAAAGCTTTTTTATTCTACCAGACTGCTCTAAAATATGGCAGGTACACAGGGGAATGACAGATCTATGGAGGAAAAGAGCAACATTTCTGCTGTTTTTTGCAGAGCCAGACAGTCCACAAACAAAAAAAAAGAAATCAATAGAGCCAAACAAACAATTCTTGATTCACAATGTAAATCTGTAACCAGGCTACGTGTTTGTTATTATTTTATATTTTCGCCCATGGAGCTCACCTTGCGGACCCACATGGGCATCTGGTGGGTGTTGGGTGAGCGGTGGTGCAGGTTTAGGACCACCACACTGAGGATGACAGAAAATGTCACCAGGATCATGGTGAACATGATGTAGTTGACGATGATGGGGACACCCAGTGATGTCTCTGGGATCTTATCAGCCAACAGCAGCAGGAACACAGTGAGGGTGAGCAACACGTTGATCGACAGACCCATCTTCTCTCCTGGTAGGGCAAAGAAAGAGCATCTGCCATCATCTTATATCAGTTCATTTTTATGGAAGCTGGAGTTCAGTTCACTGTTGTGGACAAGAGTAATAATTACAGCGCGTTATGACTCATCTAGTTTTACCAGGACAAGATTTGTTCCTCCTTCAGCTGAGTGAGTTCTACTACTTTAACAGCAGCTGGTCCATGTAATTCACCAGTAATGACTCTAATGGAAAATTCATCTCCCATTCTAAGTGAAGCTGATTGGCCAATAGAGCGAGGCCTCCCAGGTGCATTCATTGGTCACTTACAAACTGTGTTTACGTGAGATTGGTTCGAGTTGGTAGGTAATGAGAAATTGATGTGCATTACGACACTGCATGGAGCATGAGAGCAACTGTCAAAGCTGAGGCGTTTCCCTTCAACACACCGCATCAGCACACAGTTCAGTGTGTCAGAGTCTTGGTTGACAGGTGAAGTACAGCGCAATATTGTAACAGAAAATGTTTTTCGTGCAATGTCCTTGACTTGTATGTGTGCCGGGGGAGGATCATACTTTATGAGCATGCATGTACTGTATGTCTGTGCAGACCTTGAGAGCTCCCACAAGCAGGGGGTGAAAGATTTAAAAAAAAACATAAGCAGGAAAAGTAGGAAGCTTTTATGCACAAACCTGCCACCTTCAGGGGCATAGCCAGGATTTTAGCAATTCAGATGTCATGAATCCAAATTCCCCCTGAGCTACCTCACAGGTTTTTGACGAGGCACCAAAAAGACTGTAAAAATCATTCAGACCGGTAAAAATCTGGGGCAACTGAACCTCTCATCCAATGAATCAATAACGAACTAAGTGGAAACAATGGCCTGGTTAATGATCCCACCAAGGCTAAATACCTGAGTTTCTTCGCCAGTCAGTCAGAACTGAAGAAGCCTCTTGGATGAGAGGTGAAATGCATTCACACATGTCCCAAATGTAACCCTTCTCAAACAAAGTTGACCTGGACGACTGAGAACCTTCACAGACTTTTTTAAAAATCTCTATTTTTTTGTTCTTTTAACTATTTGATTCTACATAATGATCAAAATGTTCTTTCAGAAAGAGAAATGTTCATTTATTTCTGGTGCTTAATGTGGTGCAATATGGGCAACATGTCAACAATAATCAGCTTTAAAACAAGTGTAATTTGTGTGAAATTGTAAAAAAAAAACTCCCCCATATGCCATTAAAATTCCTGAGAACAATTCCTACTAGCTTCAGGCTACAGCGTTTATATGTAATCCTTTTATTATGAACTTAAATGACTCTTTACACATCACCATGCAGTGTGTTGATGAAGGATTCACTCTCCAGGAAGAAATGGCTCAACTGAGGCAAAAGAGTAGTGACCATCTCTTTGCTGTTCAGATGTTATGGTCACTGTTACATCAACTACTTTACAGGTGAATGTGGAAATATTAAAATGTACTAATATGACCTGTGTTGCTCCTCTGGCTCTGTGGGCCTCTGTGGGTTCTAGGACCACACCCTCCATTAGTGGATCAGGACCAGTCAGGACCAGTCAGGATCAGGATTAGTCCATTGCTCTCTTGTACGGTGTTGTCAAGCAAGGCACTGATTCTGTTGTTAACTTTCAGATCAGTTTTAAATTGTAAATAAGTTCTACACTCAGAGGAGACTCTGTAGGTTTCTCTTTTATCCTCATTCCTGTGTAGTTCATTTCTTACTTGGTGGTTCATTTAGTATCTTGGTTGTATTTCGGGCCAGGGCTCTCCCTGAGGTACAACTTAAGCTTCTGCATTTGACTCCTCATATTCGTCATCTAGTTTTATGTTACTCCCTTGTCCCTGAGATCAACTTAAACAGTCTTGATGTGTTATGAGATTAAGGCAGAACTCTGACTGCAGAAAGTGCTGTGAATATGTCCATCTGGTTATCTTACTTTAGTAGTATGTAATCAAATTCTTAATAATAATAGAACACATTTAAATTTAAGATTCAGTTTCCAGTCAAAGGCATTAGTATGTTTTTTCCCCATGTCAATTGTCAGCTCTTACAGTGACCGGGATCTTGTATTTATTGTACAACATGCTGCAGTGCGGCGGTGAACACCTACACACTGATTCCCTGATGAATCCATGTAAACAAGTCTATTACAGAAATCGTGTTTGAACCATATGAGTGTTGTGAACAAAGTACATGAATCTTAAGCTGATTACTACTTTCATTTTGGAGGTTATTGATTCAGCAGTGCTTTATGGGAAACAACTATCTAATCTGAAATTGAATCCCTTTGTGCCAGTAATTGGACAAATGTATGACTGCCCAATTCAAGCAGACCACACAAACACAATTAGGAAATGGTATTAACAGTTTTAGAGAGGGACGATAAGGTAGAGTCCAAATGAAGCTACATCAAGGTAGAAACTGTATCTGCCTCTAGATCACAGTAAACTGGTTTGTATTGTTTGTATACCTGCATCAGGAGGCAGGTAGAAGTTAAAGATGGCGATGATGGTGATGAGGATGCAGGGGAGGATGATGTTCAACACGTAGTACAGAGGCTTCCGCTCGATGATCAGGTAGAAGGTCATGTCCTCGTACTTATCGTCGTTCATGTTCTTTCTGCTCGGCCTGTGTCTGATGTGCCACTCGCCTCCCTCTGGAGGAACATTCACATTTTAAGAATTTGGATCAGCAAAAAAAAAGTGGGCTTTTGCAACACAAACAACAAATCTGCTTAAAGAAGAAGGCCCAGGCAAAAGTGCAAACAAGTCAAAACACTCCTGTGACTGTAGTTCAGATATTAAGCAGAAGCAAGCAGAGCAGGAGTGCCTCATGAGAGCAAATTAAAGAGTGGTGAAGTAATTCACTGTATCGTGCAAAGGAATTTATCCTCCCTAACTACTACTACAATGGCCTTTACACTGCAGCCCTTAATGAATCCCTAATATCTTTGACTTTCTCTAAACTGAAACTGCTTCAATATTGAATTCTGCAGGTTTTATTTACTCATTCACTTAAAATGAGTGTTTTCTCATCAGTCTTCACTTCCTTCCCAAAAACCCACTATTCCCAATACTGCTCCATCCATCTGTCTGTCCATCTGTCCGTCCATCCATCCATCTGTCCGTCCTCTCATGTGTCCCCCAACAAAGTCTCACCACTGAAAGATTCGTCCAGTTGGATCTCCCTGATCTCGTTGCCTCTCGAGTCCAGCGCGTACTGTATGTCGATCTCCGATGAGTCGTACGTGTACGAGCGGAACTGCATGGTGCAGTTCTGCCAGTCAAACGGGAAATATGTTACCTAGACGGAGACAGAAACAGGAATGTTAGAGGAGTCGGAGAGGAGGAAGAGGAGAAGTATTGGGAAGCACAAGAATAGTTCAAGTTTGGGTATGTGTCAATGTTCACCTTAACTCCACAAGAGCTGTAGTAGAGTGCAGGGGGAGTCCAGGTCACTCTGCCATTATTATAAACCTGAACATGGACATGCAGGGCCACATCGAACGTCCCGTCATTACTGCAAACAGAGATGTAGATCAAATATGAGTTAAGACCTTGAGTTTTTTCCTCTTTACCAGCATTCCTAAAGAGGTACTGGATTGTTTTTTGCTTTTCTTTACTTTATATTTTGCATGACATACAAATCTTTAATGAATCAGTGCCTTACTGCTAAATATAACAATACAGTAGCTTAGAATGGGATGAAATATTGACTAAAAGACATGTCAGTGAAGGGTTATTGTACACTGGACCCATCTAGTGCTTACTACCAGACCTGACTAACTCACTGAATGGAAGTTCTGTCTGTTCAGAGTTTGCATGTAGATATAACAGAATCATTTTCTAAAGAGTGTATCAGTGTTGTAGCAGTCAAGACCACTTTTTGAAGGTCTTGGCCTCATCTCAGAATCAACCACATTTTTACTTGTTCTGTCTCCGTCTCAAACGAAGACGACAGCTCTCAGCTTTCCCCACCCTCCTTCACACACACTATACTAAAAGTGGAAGACAGGAGGAGAAGAAGCCGTGGCTGTCTGGGAGGAGATGTCAGCCAAATCTTCTGTAATAAAATTTGGCTCCCTAAACCACAAAAAGTTCATCTGCAAAACAGTCCAAAAGAAAACACACAGCAGTGTGTAAATTCTGCATTGCAACACTTACTGAGATTGCAGGGACCACGCCTAACCCAAACAGATTAGCTTAGCTACCTGAGTTGGCTATACACTGCCTGGTCTTAGTTTGGACTTGGTCTCAAGCTCTTAAAGTCTTGGTCTTGTCTTGGTCTCGATACACTCTGGTCTTGTTTTGGTCTTGGTTTAGGTGATCTTGTCTACAACGCGAGGGTGTTTCACTCCCTTCCACCACCATCAAAGAAAAGATGAATTTGAGTATTCCATTGTGGGAACAGTAATAGCACAGTAGAGTCATTTATGTCTACCTATGTTTCGGTTTCCTCACATTTGAATTGTAATCCTCGAAACAACGCCGGTAGTAGCAAGATGTTTCCATAATGCCGCAAAACCTTCTGGATGTACAACGCATCTGACATTGACACCAGAGAATGCTGTTTGCATGACCGCAATGTGTCTCCTTAATCTTAACCAAGCTGACTTAGCTCCTGTAATGAACTAAGTATCGTGAATCTTGGTCATGTGAGTGCGGATACTGGTCACTTTGAAGGACCATAGCAAACAATCTATTTTGTTGTTTGCGTTGGAGGACTTAGGTATAAAAGTAAGGGCGTTTAGTGTACCCAGACCTTCAGTGGCAATGCTTTTAGAGACATAGTTGTGGCAGTGTTGGTGAGTAGTCTTTATTTTGCTCTGCAACATTAGACTTTAAGCCATTATCAGCAGATATTATGATGCTGACTCCGTTGCACATATCAGGTAATAGCAGCACCACAGGTTTGAATCTCGCCTGAGGCAAGATGCCATCCCACATCCTCTCACGCAACCTTTCCGTCTCTTTGTTCTTTGCAGTAAAAAATAACATCACCTACAGAAAACAAGAGGGTGAAGCTCTGGTCAGAGTGACCAGGTAACATCTAAGTAACTATATCGCATGTGACCTTTTATTGCAGTCACATTGTTCTTTCCACTCTCTCTCCATTTGCTTATTTGGCTGCAGTCGCACACTACAAGACCCCAGTAAAACATTTTAATTGGCATGGATGGAATGGAAGAACTCGACATTTCACAGGACACTTCTAATGTTAGATGTATATAGAGCTGTTGTGGCCGTTACACTCATTACATTGTACACAACAAAGACATCAAGTCAATTAGGTGCAGATTGAGCTGTCTGTCCGGGTGCTGTGTTTGGTTTTTATGGCTCTCCTAATGTTAGCTTGTGTCTATAAAGCAGACCCTCCTAAAAAAAAAACCTGTCCCTGTGAAAGTGCTGCAGCTGCTAAAATGACCAACATTGATCATACACATTTGTGTATATGTACACATATGTGTGCATGCGTGTGGTTCCAAGTGAACACCTCCCGGGCTGAAGTATCTAGGAGTGCCATCATCTCAGTTTTCAGGGAGCCATGCTGCTTAATTGCCTATAAAGTGTTGATGAATGGAGCAGAGGGGATATTTACAGTGGTGCTAATGGGAGTGTGCATGTGTGCGGGGGTGTAAGAAAAGTAAAGTATCTAAATTTTCTAATTTTCTGCTGTGACATGGAGTTTTTTCCATTATATATGTACTGTACTGTCCTGTACTGGGTCTTTAACCTATTGTCCACTGTGTGCAGCTGGCTGGGGCTCCGTCACGCTCCAAACAAATCTGCTGCTATTTAGCCACTGTGTGTAAGTACAGTGTCTCACTCAAGGCTCAAGTGTGGCCGGTGAAGTGAGAGTGAAACTCACTTGTGAATGTTTACAGATGGCTATATTATTGATCAGTGTTATAACATTATTATTTAATGATGCATTTCATTTGTTACTCAATGTGTGTGCATATAGCTTTGGTTCCAGTGGAAATTTTGTGGCCATCAAATAGAAAACTGAGCTGTAAGAGTCACATTTAGGTTGTGCTACAGCTCTGGCACATGTCTGTTTTGGTATTGTATGTTTTTATTTGAAAAGTAACCATAGAGAGATGACATAAAAGAGGGGAGAAAGAGAGAGAACATGCAGCAAAGTCCTCTGGCCAGACATCATCCAGGGATGTGGCAGTTCATGGGTGGTGCCCCAACCCAAAGGCCACTAGGACCCCCTTTACCAACGTTTTCTGTTTTGCAAGCAGATTAAAAAATTGGCACCTTGTTCATGCTTACTGTAGTGACAGATACTTTGGGACTGTACTTAAATTACTGTATATTGTCTTTAATCTGTATCTGTATTTTTTGAATAGTGTACATATGCAGAGAAGATTTTGAAAAAACCTGCTGCATTCCAAGCACACAGTCTAGAACAAACTTTTCCCTTGGAGTGACAAAGCTGAAACTGTTGGGCTGTGGGCCAAAAGTAAGCACCTTTGTGTTGTATTTATAAGATTCGAAATGGCACTAGGAGCTCAAGTTCCCTGAAATGACTGGCAAAATGTCACTTTTTCTGCCATGCTCAGTATCTCTATGAAAAATAATAAATGATTAGGGATCCTACATATTTAAAGAACATTCTTTGGGGACTTTTTTTGCCTTTTATTGACAGGATCAGCTGAAGAGTGACAAGAAAAGAAGGGGGAATGACACACAGCAAAGGGCCATGGGTTGGAATCAAACACAGCCTACGTGGTGCACCATTCTAACAGGTCAGCTATCATGCCACCCCATATTATAATCATAAATGATAAATCAGTGGGGCAACTTTGGCCTGAAGGTATCACTTTGGGAAGCCCTGGTTTAGATGTAGCCCTGACCACTGGAGGGTTGTACAGATTTACAATGCTGACTTATCTTCAACATCATCTAGTCCCGACCAAAAGAGGGAAGAGTCATGAGCATTCATCATGACCTTGAGTAGAGGTGAAGGAGCAGACTCAAAGTTTATTATATAACTAACAGGCCATAACAGGTGTGGTTAGCTAGCTGTACAGCACAAGTAGTGGAATGAGCAAGGTGAATCTAAATCGACTGACTGAACAAACAGACAAACATGTCCTCAACTCAGTGTCAGCGGAAGGGAGAAAAAACAAATTCTTTGCTTGTCCTCGTAAGAAATTTGTCCTATTGTTGCCATCTTATTCAACACGTCTTTCATGCTTGGAAAGGACACAGGTACAGGCACATCAATATCTACTGGAGGGTAAACACAAATTGCCCCTCAGGGCCTGAGAAGGAACCATCCTAAACAAAAACTAAAAACTCAAATCTGGAGAAAAGTGGCCAAATGGTTTCTCCTCTCAACTCTTTGCTTCTGATTAATTCATGTCAATGTGAGTGCACCGCTCGTGCTTACTTATTGATGAGGACAATGTCAGGCAGCCAAACCTTCCCCGCAGGGATACGCAACACCTCGATCCCATCATATTGCTTGGGTTTCCATGACAGCCGATAATCTGTCCATTCCTGTTTGAAAAATTCAGGGAAAAAAGTGTTTTTAAATATGTATAAATGTGGGAATTACACACAAGTACATGAAAAGGGCTGGGACAAGAGGGAAACTTACAAAAGTAACCAATTTGTCATTTCATCAGTTTATTTTTCATCTTTGCGCTGCTGTAATTAGATTCCACAGGGACGATTCCTCTGTGCATTTGTCCTTGCAAACAAAACACCATTTGCATAATTTTTCATTTTGCATATGCTCTCTGTTATTATGACTATTCCAAGTGTTCTCGCTTGGTTATTTGTGTAGTGTATTGGTACTGAGCTGTACATGAAGGAGGAGGTCTTATGGTAATACACTTATTTTCAGTGGAGCTGGAGTCACGCATGAGTTGGTCAGAATAATGTGAAATAGTAAGAAGTTATACGCTTTGAGTACTGTGTGTTAATGAAGACCAGGAGTTCTTCATGTAGCTTTGTGTTGTAGTAAAGCAACAAGCTCTCATCCCTCAAACAACCTGCTACAGATCATTCATTGTGGGTTAGGAAGGCTTGAAATGTACCCCCAAAACTCGAATTTTAATCTACATAAACATACTTACCAGATTCATGACAACAACTGTGCTCATTTCTTCATTTTTCATATTCTGCAACAAAAAAGTATGCGTTATTGGTGCTTCTCTTACCGATCATAGACACAAAACACACACAACATGGCATCTTCCAAGTGCACGACGGAAGTCCGGTGGTTCTCAGCCTGGGTTTGATGAACTCACCACATCTGTTTCAGTGATTTGGGAAATGCAGGGGAAGCTACACGAGAATTATTCAGCTTTACTAATAAACTTAAGTTTTACTAAAGTTTTCAGAGTCCAAACAGAAGTAAACACAGAAATTAGATTAGCTCTTGTGAACAAATATGACCTCTACTTCTAGGGCGAACTGTCAGATAACCAAACTAGCTGCACATCAATTTGTTAGAGTGCAACAAGCTTTTCTGTAAAGAGCAGAACAGATCCATCACAACTCTGACATTGGTGTGCTAGAGACTGTGATTCTCCTCATATGGTAAGCAACAAAGCAATTTACCCTTTCAGGAATTATCTGTTTACCATACAGGATATCATAAATAACAAGTTTATGTTACTGCAGCTAGTTTGGTTTGCTGGCAGTTGACCCTGTAAGTACATCCCAGTGCAGCTACAATAGCTAATCCATGGTACTACTTTTTGTGGTAACCTTGTGTTTGTATTCTAAAGGAACCTTTTGAAACAATTTAAAACTGATGTTTATTCAGTAAGCCTGAGTAAGTTTGTGCTGTTCAAAGTTAGCATTAGCCCTGGTCAGACAAATAAATCCCCTTTCAGACAGTAAGTATAACGTTGGCTTTTTGTTATTCAGATATAAGTGACTTTTACAGTAATGTTCCGTACGGCTTTATCAGACATGACAGGACATTTACAGAAAGAGACAATGCTTGTTCGATATTTGGTAAATGCTGACAGAAAGAGAGTCAGCGATAGAGGGAGGAATGGTAAGTTCAACTTTTTATGGCAGCAGGGAGGAAGATTGTTTTCTGTTCCGTCACAAGCTGCATCACTGATGGATTTAAAATCTTATTTTGCCATTGAAGACTTAATTAATGACCATCATTAGCACGAGGGACGGTTGCACCCACTCCGCATGCTAATCCAATGATACAATGTCACATCAATTCCATTATTTGACGTCATTAGAGAGCAAATTCTGACGCCTGTTTTATAAAGTCTGACATGTACAAGACCTTGAGTAGCAGGAAGTTGAGACTCTCGATTAATTCTAACTATGCTCACATGGTGCATGAACTGTTTGCTGGATATTCATTTATTAAACATTTGCCATGGATGAAATTTGAAAATGAGAGGACGTGATGGTTGGATTACGAGGGGAAAATGTTCTTATAGACTGATCTGATTGAAGAAGACAACTTAAAATTGATTTTTTCAGTGTTTTCAGTGTTGATTAAACTGATTTTGAAGCAGAAAATATAAGGATTGCAGTGTTTTTAGAGGGCAGAACAGAACCCACACTTCTCTCTTTCTGCTGAAGGCGTTGCGTTAACTTGATGGCATTCAGTCCAGACTTGTTAAAAGTGATATGGAAACCTTGCTCTGTCCAGCCTAGTAGATTGCAGTCATGACCTTTACATAAAAGCAACCAGGGTGCTTATTCAGACACAAGGCTGACATGTTGCAATACCAGCCACTCAGACTTGCCGCCCCCAAGCCGGCTGCCAGCTGGATATACCCATTCATTCCATTCACATAAGCAACGTCCTGTCATGGACCTGTCATGGCATGAATGAATTCTGGGCGGCTGCATCTGTATATTGCCATCAGATTAATGTAAAGGGGTGCGTGTCTGAAAGGGGAACGTCCCTTTGAATAGTCGTCTAACAAGACCATCCAACGCGGCCTTTTGGCTCATATTTTCTGGACTTTGTTTAAAATTAGTTTTAAGAATTTGGACTTAATCCAGTCACAGTGCATCAGCCAGATTACTGTCAGTATTGCTTTGCTGTAGAGATCCGCTGTGTTACGTCCAAAAGCAGCATAATGAAACTGAGCTGCTGTTTTTTGTAAGTTAGCCTAAGAAATCTGTTTTTTTTTTTAAGCAAACCATTAACTCTTGACTCTATAATAATTCATCTTGTGTTCTTTGTCATTCCCAATTAATGCACATAGTTTCAGTGCTGCTGTTGGACTGCACTGTACTTGTTTGCTAGGAGAGTTGTTACGGCTACATGCTGGAAATACAGCCTCTACTTGTTGATAGTAGCTACAAACGGGCAGACATCACAGCTGATAGTCATTCGAGACGCCGGCTGGTTTGTCAGCAAAGGACACACGCCAGCTACTTCCAGGACAGAGTTCACGATGTAGGCTTTGGTAAAGAAGATGCTTGTATGCGTATCCATGTGAGTGTGTATGTGCATGTGCGTGTGTGTGATTGTCTGTCCAGCAGGAAGGTGGAGCTTCCCTGAGCCGGGGCCTGCTATTTAAAACGCTGGGAGGAATGTCAGGGAGACAGCTGGGCCATGAACAGGGAGGGGGAAGGTGGGGGTTAGTAGTAGAGTGAGGTTGACTTAAGCCATCTCTCTCTCTCTCTCCCTTACACAAACACAAATTCCTACCTCACCTATCACTCATACTTCCTGAAACTGTTTGAATTCATCTCAGGAGGGGGTTAATAATAACACTGCTGTTATCCAGCTGACTAGTTCTGGGCAGACGAGGGCTGAGAGTCCAAGTGGGTCAGTTTAAATGACCGCTCTACTCCAGAACTTAAAGGCCTCATGTGACTTCCTCTCCGGAGTGAGACTGACCTTGAGTGGAGGTGTAAGGAGCATGCTTACTGATGTGCGTGTACATGTGATGCTGTGTGCGTACGGGTGTGACAGCAAAGAGAGCCAGGGGGAAATTAAGAAACAGATGAAGTGACTTGGTGTGTGTTTGAGTGTGTGCTTTGTTACATCTTTATGCAGTCACACAGGCAGAAGCCCGGTCAGTACACGCTGCTAAAACACCATTTCCCAGCAGTACTTCACCGCTCTTTGCGCCATTTGATGGCACAAAGAGTCAGAGCTACTGTTGTGTTCTGTTCCGTCTCAGCAGGCCTGCAAATCCTGGATTCAGAACCAGATGGCTCAAAGATATATTCACAGTTTTGAATTAAAAACTTTAGCACTACATTTTGTTATCCTGTCACATGAAACTATGGGAGAAGAGGTGGTCCTCAGCATGAGGAGCGAGTACTGTGCAGAGACATCTGTCTGTGGAAATCAGATTTGATTTTTAAATATGTATTTATCAGAGACAGAGCGCTTCCTGAGGCAGAGGAGCCGCACTTCTTCTCGATAAGTTACAGCTTTGAAGCTGAGTACAAGTTTCACGTCCTGACTGTCACATGAATCCCCTCAAAATTCCTAAATTTGAAGACTCACATAAACTCACCTATTTTCTAAGCCTTTTAAGTTGTAAAAGAACTAGTCAAAGTGTCCTTTGGATGCATGTGGTATATTCATAAATTTTTCAATGACTGCTTATCCTTATCAGCGTCGTGGGGGGCTAGAGCCAATCCTAGCTGACATTAAGAGGTGGGGTACACCCTGGAGAAGTCACAAACAACCATTAACGCCTATGTGCAATTTAGTGTCACCGATTAACATATAAACCTCCATCTCTTTGGGCAGTCGACAGTGGTGCAGGGTGGCACAGTGATACAGTGGTTAGCACTGTCGCCTCACAGCAAGAAAGTTCTGAGTTCAAACCTTTGTGGGACCTTTCTATGTGGCGTTTGCATGTTCTCCCTGTGTCTGTGTGGGTTCCCAAACATTTGTTAATCTACAACATTTGTATTGGCCACAGTGCCGTCTAACATTCATAGCGTACTTTCACAGTTTCTGACAGTTTTGGTCTTGGTTTCTATGATAGGTCTACTGAGATAGTGATATTTGAACATCCATTCAATATTTCTTCGTGACATTATTTTGTCCTTCAAGACTTCGGCTGTAAACATCACTTGCTGGTGGACAGGACTCTGTTTTTTCCTATCCGATACATCTGGCACTGATTCAGTATATTCTGGTCGTGCATGTCCATGCGTAAAAATACAGTATGTACGTGTTAAGGGTCTCGTGCCTCACCAGTCCAACGAAGGAGGAGAGGATCATTCCCACACGGACCACCACCCTGTGTTCAGGGCTTATTGCTGGCCGCACCTTAAGGTTGTAGTTGGAAAAGAGCTCCTTCATCAGAGTCTTCTCCACTTCTGACGCTCCTGTATGACAAACAGACAGACAGAGGGCTCATATGACATGTTCAGTCAGAACTTCTGGTTTCAACCCTCAGATAAATTAGGTTACGATTGCATCATTCATTTATTAGTTGTGTGACAGCTGGATATATTCTCACAACCCATCAGCAGGTCAAGTCAAGTTTGTTATTGTCACTTTTAATTCATACAGTCCGTTGCCTGTCCCTCTCCTCAGCTTAAAATTCATAAAATGAACCCAAACACTTTTAACTAAAGTTTCTGCCGGCTGTTCTGTGCTAAACCCGTCACACTGGTGACAAGTGGGGGCGAAGCTAATGATTGGCAGGCAAGGTGTATTGTGCATTCAAATATGAGAACCAATGAACCCTCGAGCTCAGCAGTTGAGTCAGTAGTGCACAGCGAGAGGATGCTTCCCAGAATTAGCTATGATAGGAAGATGTGTCGCTCAGCAGGAGATCGCCAGACTAGTTGTAGCTAAATTAAGGTATCAAGAGAAATTCAAATCAAAACCATCTTCCAAACTTCCGAACTAGACGGTCCTTCTGCCTCCCCACCCATTCACTGTGACTACAAACGAGCCCAGAGAGAAAGCAACAGGTATACATTTAATTCAGATGAGCGCTGGGATGCAGTGCAGTGATGCCTTGTGTAGGGATTTCAGTGACTTGTTAACAGGATAATGCTGAACATACTGACGTTTTTGCAAAGGATCAGTGATGTGGTGATGCGATCAATAGCTTTTGCTGTAGAACTTGAAGAATGCAAGAATCTTCGATTATAGTTACAGGCCTTGTCCTTGTAGGAAACATTGTGCCAATATATTTGCTAACTCTTTGCAGAGACAAAGTTTTATTATAAAATAAAAATAAAATTTAGGACTGAGAATAACCATAAAACTAAACAGCTTAAAGAGTGTGTATCTACCACAGCCCAAAATGCTTACATTCCACAGCATTTTCAGTTTTATTTCCACCCATTTCCTCCTCAGTGTTGGAAGGTTAGAAGCATTTATAATCAGCAGCTCTGGTGACGCAGCATTTATCACGTTTGGCATAGCTGTGGCCCCGGCAGGATCTGACCTGACAGGAATAAATGACAACGATCGCCCAGCAAGGCACCCCCATTAGCTAGGCACAGGGAAGCATGGCTGCTGATGGGCGAGGCTGCAGGGGAGGAGGTTGTAGAGAGCTGGAATTTAGCATTTTCTTCTCTCTGCCCTGTTCAGATGACTTGGTAAATAAGTCAGACTGAAGTAAAAACCAAGACCAATGAGATCAGGCGAGGTGAGACCATGTTGAAGGCTAGTGTTGAGCATGTGAAGGATGATAGCAATGAATATAAGTGACAGTAATAAAATACAGAGGCTTTGCTCTTCTGGAGTCACTTTAATAAAAGGACTCAAGAAGAATTTACGAGTCATTCTACTTGAAAAGACACTTAAAATGTGCCTCGAGTAGCTGTTTTACTTCATGATAACTTCACAAAACGCAAGTGAGTGCACTTGCTGAGTCATGATAAACATGATTTAAAAGTTAACAATGACAGCAATAAAGTTCAATATGAACCATATCTCTCTCTGAGTGGGTTGAGTGCACTGTTTTTGACCAGGAACAGCAGGAAGACAAGAACGCCATTGATTTCTCTGAAATAATGGATGCCTGACAATGATTGTTTTGGTGCCTCTGATGATATTTAGTTAAGTTTACGACGGCTGTCAGCAGTAATTCAGGTCTTTTCCTTTTAGACAACATTCCTTTTGAGTTACCTTTGTTTCTTCCTTCCCATCATTTCTTATATCCCCCTTCTTTCAACAGATTGTTAAACACAACACCAGTGTAGTCTATACAAAAAGTCCAGAGACTAATTTGTTACCTGGCTTTATAGCTCTTTCTAGTAGTTGATAGAATGAGGAAGTGAATCTAAAGACTATCTGACCAGTCCTGTCGAATTTTGACATTGATATCCTGTATCATTTCCATGCAAATTTACGTCTTTTGTGTATCTTTTTTATGGTACCTGATGGTGTTAATTTTCTGTTGTAGGCTATATGCAGTCTTTAACCACACTAGAGTTATGGCTGTAGGGATGGTAATGTTGGTTTGTTGACTGGTCAGTCCACCACTTTGCCATTAAATTTTATCAAGACATTCATGATCCGTATAGAAATGTTTGGGCATCCACTGACTTTTCCTTTAGTGCTACGATGATGTTGACTCTTCTGGTCTTCAGTGAAATATCTTGGCAATGGATCAGTTGCTACAGACATTTAAGGCCCCTACAGACTGAATTCAAGAATCATTAGTTATCCCCTGATTGTTCATCTAGACTCATGAGGTCAAAATTCCAGTTTTCCAATTTAGTTTTTATGATGAACTACCTGTAAAACTAATGGCACCCCCATTAGCAAATGTTAGCTTGTGAACACACTAGTTGGTAAATCTGATAAATATTCCCCGTTAACATTAGCATGTTAGCACGTCACAGTGAGCATGTTAACATTTAGCTCAAAGCAGTGCTGTGTCACTGCATAGTCTTGTTATGATACGTGTTTTACTGTCCACATAGTGTATCTGTGGTGTCTTTCCTTATCAGACTCCATAAAATTGTGTTCTTCCCAACAATATATTTAGTGTTTGCCGCACATGGCTTACTGGGATTACTGTAATTCAACTTTTAAATGAGGCTTTACTCATTCATACACTCTATAGCCACATAAGAAGAAAGCAATAAGCACAAGTTAGTCAGTTTTGTCCTTATAGAAATTACTACGGGCAAGACATGTTTTGCCAAGTACTACTGTATGCGTTATGTTTTGTCAACTCCAAATTAAATATCACTGTTATATACCTTTAATATTCCCATAAGAACTTGCCCTGGAGACACAGCATGATATCTTGGTGGCTTTCAGTGTTAACCTGGTATTTCTGGTGGCTTCTAAGGTAGGTGTACCTAAATATTACATGACTACAACAGTCTATTACGTGTGTATATCATGCCAGCTTCTGCCTTACCTCCCAATGTGCTTAGGCTGCATAAGCAACATGCCAGCAGGAGCAGATCCAGGCCTTTCATGGCGACCCCCGAAACCAAAAACGGTCTCTTCTCTGTAAACAGATCCTCAGGCGATTAATCCAAGTCCTTCAGAGTCTTTTTTTTCCTTCTTTTTCTTTTCCAGTGCAGCTCACTGGAACTCTTCAGTGTAAGTTTTGGTTTGGTCAGTTTGGACTGTTGTTGTCTGTCAGTCAGGCCAGCCAAGCCAACTGCTGTCTGCTCCAATTACATCCTCGGGGAAGGGGAGGGTGTGAGTCACTGTTCACCCCACTTCGTCAGTGTGGACCAGGCTTGACTGTACCCAATGAGAGCTTACTTACACACTACTGGTTCTCAAACTGTGGCCTACAGGACTTCTTGTAGGGTTTCCAGGCAGGCAGTGAAGGTTACATTTCTCTAAAAATTAAGTGGAGTAGCATGTAGTGATAGAGGAAAGGCTGGTTTGACAAGAAGCTTTAATCTCCCCAGTTTCACCAGCAATTTAATAACACTTTCATACTGACACAGCTGTACACTGACAACTGAATACTGGCGCTCCCTCCTGTTCAGACACTGCTCAGTGCTTACTTGATTTTTACACAATGATTTCTGATTTACTGAATGTGCTATAACTGTTAATGTGCAATTTGTGACAATATGTAACAAAGCAGCTGCAACATCCTCAAAGTCTTGAGTCAGCAAACAATCATCCTGCAAGACATCCACCAGCAGCTGCTGAGCTCATCGCTCTAATACAGAGGTGTCAAACATACGGCCCGCAGGCCAGAACAGGCAAAGTGTGAAAGTTGCAGATAAGTCATTAATCCTAGTTTTTTGCACTGGTGTTTCTAATTTGTCCACTGGACAAATATGAAAGTAAAACACTATATTGCTCTTTGGTGAATACATGGGACTGCCTTTGTAGAGAGATCTGTAAATTGTAATGCACATGTAATGACAGCAAATTGACTGAATGTGGTAAAACTGAGACATATTGTTGGAATTACATTTATTTTTATGGAGACATCTCAGGCAATTCATCATCTGTTTTATAAATGGATGGAGCAATGGGGCAGAGTTGTTACTTACAGGTGGTTTTACTGGTCCAGTCCACTTGAGATCAAATTAGGCTGTATGTGACCAATCAGAATAAAACAGAACGAGGTCTCAGGCACAAAGGCCAGACCTTGTTCTCATCAATTTTCCTGTTCCAAGTGCCCCCAAATCACCTTTTCTGTTTCCTCATCTTCTCTTGTTATACAAACCACAAGTGAAACAATGAACACCTCATACAACGGCTGCCCTAATCCTGTTTCTCACTTCAAGGGTTCCTAGCAATGACACCTCAAGGGCTACGCCAATCAGTGATTCATATTTGACCTTTTGTTTGACTTCTTGATGCTGATTTTCTTAATATCTCTTATTCCTCAGCCAAGTATCCCTAGGAATAACATCCACATTGGACAATTTTGCACTTCACAATTTACATTCAGTGCCAGTGCAGGAAGTGCTGTACTGTGTCCCCCTCCTCAGACAACATAGGGGTGTAGAGGTTGGGTGGGGGATGGGTGTGATTAGCACATCCAACTTTTATGCAGACCAGGTTCCACTGTCAATCGCAGACCTGCAATTAACATTTGGGTTTTTATTATCCCTAACCCTAACCCCAAGTGTTTTTGTTGTCTAACCATGCAGTAACATTTTTACCACACTGTAGTTGCTATGCACAAGTATGTCAGTGAATTATCTGTGCAGAATTTCAAAGATGTTGGCATTGGACATGAAAAACTTTGACACTTATTATAATCTGGAGTTTTGCATCGTCCAGATGTTACCATCCTTGTTCTGGCAATAGGATTGCATTCCTTCAGCCCCTAACCTCCTATGAGTCGGTCCAATAAACTAATTTGCATAGATGGCATAACAAAACGCATAATTCAAGTGTTTGTCACCTTAAGACTAGACTAAAGACTTAAGACTAAAGACTACAGCATATAAATTGGAGTTGTGCCTTTTTGACATTCATTCACATTGGCAAGAGTTTTTAGCCTCTCATAGATGTTAAACTTAACTCTGAATATCAAGTACAAGTGAAGAGGAGCACTGCATTTTTCCATTGAGTGATAACTTGCCTGGAGCTTTCTAGCAATGCTATGAAAAGAGTAGCCAAGAAACCAATCAACTGCTGGCTAAAATGCCTCACTGCTGATGCCATGTATACATCAAAATGGAGAAAAAACTGTTTTTCACATGTTGTGTCTGCAATTGCGGTTTAAAATTTGCCTTTATGCCAAAAAAATGTATGGCTATCTTGCTACCTTTTACAATCAACCACTGTAACATATAAAGGTGATACAGCAGCCATTATTCTTACAGTATAACGCTAAGTTGATCAACCCATTTAATTGCCACACACTGCTGTATTTTCCGAAGGCCTCCGCACTAAAACATCTCTATCCTCCTCATATCCCTCCACTCATCCCTTCATGCCACTCTGCTCTCACTCACATTCATCGGCCATCCACGCCACCATAATTTATGATCCACTGTCACTGCCATTTGGCCTGCCGCCAATTTAATTACCATAGAAGCTAACTATTAACAGCTAGCAGCCAGTGTCAAGTCACACATCAAATCTGTGGTCATGAGGGAGTGTATAAAGCCTCTGCTGGCAGTGACTCATATTCAGGGATCGCTCCCAGAGCATCCATAATAGATCACTGTTTAATGTCGAAGTAAGTAGTTAAGTTAAATTAGATAGTTTACCCATGATTGTTAAAGGGATTATTGTAATCAGATTACATGAAATGTTGATAATGTCACTGCAAAGATTATATAGTTCGATGTTGGAGATGATTGTTATATTTGATTCCAACATGGTGTCAAAGTTTCCACTTTCTTTTTTTTTAACTTTAATTATATTTAAAAAATGCATCAGTGTAATCACTTTCTTTTTTGTTTCTTCATCCCACAGAGATAAATTTTGTCTGAGCTCATTGTGCCAAATGAATCTTGTGTTCAATTTAAAGTAAGTACATAATAACAAAGTACATTATAGTGCATAGTATAAAGTTTTTGGACAGCTAACCAAAAGATGGAAACACCCTAATCTTACATTGTTCAACCTCTTATTACAAAATCACTTAATCAACTGCTTTACCAGCTTTCACTCCCCTGGTAAGGTTTTTATCAGACTTTGGACCCCGCCTTCAGGGATTAGCTCCCTATTCAGCTGCAAGAGCATTAGCGAGGTCGGCAACTGATGTTGGGAGACAAGGTAATCCAATTAATCTCATAGTTGTTGGCTAAGGTTGAGGTCAGTGTTCTGTGTGGGCCAGTCAACTTCTTCCATACCAAACTGGGAAATCCATGTCTTAATGGACCTGGCCTCATGGTCCATGGTGAAATAGACTTCATTTAAGGGTGCTTTCACACCTAACCTGTTCAGACGAACTGTGGTGCCTTTGCCCTTTTGTTTCAGCTTGTTTGGTCTCAAGTGAAAGCTGTCAATCAAACTCTGGATGGTTCTATTCATATGAAATATGAGATTTTAAGATCAAATCTTATGTTGGCAACAAATGCTGGCCTAATTAAAACAGTTAAAACGGTGGTCACACCAACTGTTTTCATCTGAACAATGATTTATGGCCTCCTGTTGTTATGTTACTACTCTCAAAGTCGGCTACTTCTTCTTATTTGCTATTATGTTGGGTGTTGGTCTGATTGACAGTGTTTTCCTGTGCTGGCTGTATAGCTCTATTCATTTTTTTTATTTTAATGTCTGTGAATTTGCCTTTTTTTTACTCTTTGATCCTCCATAACATTCCTGAAAATTACAAATGTTTAGCTACAAATCAGCGGGAGATTGTTAACACTGCATCCTAGCAACACATGCTGCTTGGCAATAGCCATAGTCACGTCACGTGGACTTTGATGCGTGTCGCTAAGACTGGACGTAGTTCAGCTTAAGTTTGGTTGGTGCAACTGATGTAAAGACCATTCTAAAGGCTGAATTAGCAGTTAAGACCAGGCTGAGTAAGGACCAGTTTGTGTAGCCTGCTGCAGTAGGCCTTTCCTGTTCATTACGAATAAATCTGCTCAAAAACAAAGAACAAAAGATGTTCCTTATTACTCCAGAACTTACCTGTGAGTCTGTGATATTTTAATTATTTTGTTCAGATTGAAAATTATGCAGCAATAGTCCTCTATGCAGCTGGTGCAAACAGGAACTGAGCTTTTAATGGTGCCACTTTGCCAAAAGAAAACAGCTATAGCCTTTAAAAACATGGCTCGTAGCCTACACTGTTACTTATTGAGCCATGGCAACATTTTACCTCCTGTTTACATTCCCCCAAAGCATTATGGGAACTATAGTTCAGGTCCCAGTTCAGAGGTCACAGTTGTGTCGATTTTGTCTGAGGAATGAGAATGAGACTGTTCCAGACTAGCTGAAACTGAATAAAAAGTGTAAAAGCGACCATCCCAAACCATGACCATATGATCATATGATCATATAGTGTAATCAGATTACGTTAACTCAGTTCAGGACCATGTAATAAGACTTGTGAATAGATGTAAATGCAAAATGTAGCTGAAATGTTGTAGCAGTGACATGAAAACAGCCCAAAATAAAACTCTCAGCAGACCAGCGTTACAATCATACAAATATATTAGTTTGTTTTATTCAATTATATCCAATAATACGTCTCCCTTGACTTTGTGTAAGTTATTATAGAAATAAATACAGATCATATTGCAAATGCAGAGACAAGAGTTTGGGATAATAGAGTGTCGAGGAAGGGGGGGGAGGAGGGGTTAAGGGTTTAAAGGGGTTAAAGAGTAAATATTGGGTAAAGACTGTTTTTTTGAAGGTGTCCAGTAAATGATTGGCGCATGCATGCTTGTAGTCCCGCCCGTCTGTGATCCTCTACCTCAACCCAGGAGTTTCAAACTGTTCTCTGTAGTCCCTTACAGCTCTTTTCTTCAAGTGATCCGTGGGTTTGGATGGCGTATAGTAGTTGTGTTATTCCACCTTGCCAGCAACAGGGGGAGTTATTGCACCCTAACCACATTTGCATTGATATATTTATATATATTTATATATAGATATATTTTTTGCCCATTTGTATATAAAAATAGTGTCATTGTGGCTTTGATAGCTGGAAGACTGAAGCACTCTTTGCATTTGGAAGACAGGAAGGAAAGTAAGATTATGGTGATTTTCTTAAAATCTTTTCTGGAAGACTTCGTCACAATAACTTGGATCGTCCATGCAGTACAAAGAAGAGCAAAAAAAAAAAAAAAAAAGTCAAAAAAATCCTCCAAGGATCGATCACAGAATCACACGCACACACACACCACACACAAGTCGAAGATGTGTTTGCGTGTGTGTGTTTGAGGTGTGGGACAGACGGTGAATGAGCAGTCCACATGCTGCCGGTGAGCCAATTAAAATCCCACAAAGAGATCAAAGGTCAGAGGTCAGTCAGTCGGTCTTTGATTGACAGGTGAGTGCTGGAGGATTGTGGGGGGATCTGGAGGAGGAGGACCCCACAGTCTTGGCGTACTTAGCTTTTCCTCTTTTCGTAGACCGAGCTTCATTGTTCAATAGCCCACATTATTTGATAGGAGAGTAGATATGTGTATTCAAACAGCAAAATGAACACATCAAATCAACAAACACACATGAACAGACCAACAATGATTCATAAAGGGCATTACAATGGATACCAATACTCATATTCCTCATATCATATCATTTCATTACACGTCACAGTACTTCCACTGAGAAATACCCAAAATACTGTTTGTTCCTGAACAAAAAGCAGTAGGTAACATGACAGTTAAGCATAGTGTACAATGTAAAGTCACCACGAAAACACTGTTGGTGCATTAGCTTGTGAGAGGTGAAGTCCCTCCATGATCTGTTTGTAAAGGTCACCCCATTTAGCCACATCTGCGCTGGCTTGGTGCAGGGTGCTCTGTGTGTGTGTGTGTGTGTGTGTGTGTGAGTGTGTGCATTGCAGATGTGTCCAGGGATTGGGATGGGTGTGCTTTTAAAAACACATGCCTGATTTTTTCATACATCAAGTTAATCTGTTGGTTAACGATATACAGGATGTGACACTCGGTGTTGGGGCTCTGGATTCTAATATAAAAGCACTTTGTAGGAGGCGGGCTCAAAGAAAAAAATAAAAAATCAAAAGAGAGGGAGAGAAAATCTGTCCGAGGACGGCGTCACTCTTTTGTCACGTGAGCCTCTCTCTCCCTCTCTCTCTCTCTCTCTCTCTCTCTTTTTTGTGTTTTCTGCTGCATTGCAGATGTGGTGAAGGGACTCCACCTCAAAGTAATGCACACACACACACACACACACACACACACACACACACACACACACACACACACTTAAACAACAACCCAGCTCACAAAAAGGGCAAAATGTTAGAAAAATAAAAGCTCTAATAAAACACGCAGTTGGGTTCTATATCAATATTAATCCTTTTTTTCACACCCTCCCAGATAATGTGGCTGCACCTTGTTAATGGAGTTTATTGCTTTCTGCCCAAGGACTCGTGCTCATTGATTTGGCCTCTGATTTATCCCCTATTTTCCCCTTCCTCTCTGCCTATACTTTATTCCCTCTCTTCTCAGATACACATAATGGACATACAGCGATATTCAATCACAGTTACACAACGATTACACACAAAGACCAAAGCTAATGAGTGGACTCTAGAAAACACACACACTGTATGCACACAGACATTCACATACTGCCTCCAGGTAAAAGGGAAGTTGTGTTTGCAAAAAGGGATCGGAGAGAGGAAGTGGATCTTCAAAGAGAGAGGCTGCGAGGGTTAGAGAGTTAGCTCCACTGGAGTATGTGACACATGCCTCGCTCGCTCTCTGTCTCTATCTCTCTCTCTCTCTCTCTCTCTCTCTCTCTCTCTCTCTCTGAGTCCTTCACAACCCCAGATGACCCTCTCTGCAGTCGTAATTCGCTCTGTAAGCAGGGAGGGCCCTGACTCGGAAGAAATGGGAGAGAAGGGAGTCCCCCTGGGGAGGAGAGGCGTGTGTGTGATGTGTGAAGCGTGCAGCTGAATCAGATATACATCATTTAACCCTCTTCTATATCCACACACACACATTCACACCCACACCTCTACCATATTTCGCCCATATACTCCAAAGAAATGGAGATGCAAAGCCCTCTAAAGGGCCAATATTTAACATTTAAAGCTGAGTCTGGAAGCATTTATCAGCCAGTTAAAAGCAGTAAATTCAGCCTTGGGGGGGGCGTTTCACTAATCAAACATGTGTCTCAGATAGACGGCCGGCGAGATGAATGGCAATCTTTACATCCTGTAATTCACACAGAATCGTTTGAAGTGAAGCCTGAAGGCCGGAGAGCAGACAGGCTGGAACAGAGGAGCTGATTTCAGGCTTCACAAAGGACTTACAGCGGAGACAAATGGGAGCGTATGAACACTGCAAAACACACGCGCGCGCGCACACAAGAGTCTATGATATACACACACCCACGCACACACATGCAATCATGCAAACTTTCCACACGCTATAAATGATTTTGCAAATCTAAATCAATAACACTGCAAACAGTGGGACACACGCCTCCTCTTTTAAAATCTTTGCCCCGACCTGCTTCCCCACATATATTATTCAGAAACACCCCAGTAACAGGTAACATCTAACAGGATTAATCTGATTACAAAAGATAATATCTGTTACAGCTTCGGCAAAAAGAAATGGCCGTAATTAATGCGAATGTGTGTGAGACTGTTTGTCAAAAACGTGTGGGCGCTAACACACATTTTCCTGTAACAAATAGATGGTTAATCTGAGTTGAACAGCATGAGGATGAGTATTCAAATAACAGTCTGCACACTGGAATAAAAAGCTCTTCTATCAGCATCTTCTACAGAGGCAAACTGAACAGATACTGATGACTGATGCAACTAAAAGTGGCTGATGGATCATTTGTATTGTTTTGCATTTAATCACACACATATATAGTATGAATATTTCAGTAAACTCAGATATGAATCCATCACTCAGAAGATGACAGCGTTGACTGATGCTCAGCCACAAGATCTGATAGCTTGGTTTAAGAAAATCCTGGCTCTCGTCACTTAACGCCGAGTTCGAGGCAGGAAATGGGATGATTTTAGCCCTACATACGTCGCAAAACAAATGAAGTCTGAATTCATGCCCTCATATCTACAAATGCCACCTGATGTGCTATTGTTCTTTTTTTTTTTTTTTTTTTTTTTGTGCATCTGTACAGGCAAATGCATCAACACAAAAATAACACGCCGTCCATTTTGAGGTTTAAAGGGGCTCTCAAGTAATTTAGGATTGCACTTCCAAAACGTTGTGGCACAAAAGGTACGGTCAAATTTCAAACAGAAGGCGAATTTTAGAAGCGATGTGAACGTAGCCAGGGAACATAAATGTTTCTTCTTCAGCGCAAATTCATGGAAATCCTGCACTTAATGACTCAAACATATGAAAAAACTGATGAAAAAACAGAGACCGAGAGAAAATACCACAGATAAATCAAATGGCGTTGATCCGTTGCCAGCTAACGTACAGCTAACGTCTGTTGTATGAATAGAAAACGACTGCAGAAACATTCTGATGCGCTAATTTGTGCGAATAAACAGTGAAAAGGTGAAAATTTGCTTCACTTTCTGTCTGAACACACCATTTTGGAGCCACAGAAGACATCTTCAGAATTGAGTAGCGCCCCTTTAACTCTTCTTGTGTGATTGACTGATACATTGCTGCACTGTCCATATCTCTACTCTGAACTCTAATCTAATTCACAACAGACATACATTTTTCATTATTTCCACAGTCCGCATAAAAAGCTTGAACTAAAATTGTAGCCCTTTAACTTCTTTACAGCTGTTTTTTTCCCCTTTTATTCAAACTCTCTGCTAAATCTCCGAAAACAAACATGACACGTACATAAGAATATATATTGCAACATAGATTTCCCAGCCCTTAAAATACAGTAGTTGTCACAGAACTCACGGTTAATGTCTGTTTGCTGAATTCCTCTTCCCTCCTATCTAACAGTATGTCTCTATCTAGTCCCAGAAGTCTTAATTCTATTCTAGTCTGCACCAGCATGATTTAATTAAATATTTGCGTAATTGCTTTGCGAATGGTACTCAAACATTGTGTTCTGGATTTAGTGATCCATAGGGGGTGAGTGGTCAGACACACCAACCTGAGGGTCTATTTAACAGTTTAATTAAGGTCTTTAGTGTGTAAGTGAGGTTTTAAGAGTAACTTGTGTTGAATAAATAAAAAAAATAATGGGAATAAGTCTGTACTGGGTCGCTAGTCATTTAACTGAACATCTCTCTGTTCCCTAGTTTTTCCCTCTCAAACTACCTCTTTTAATTCATCTCTCATGTTTTCTCTTCAGACAAGCAGAAGTAAAGTTTGCTTCATCTCTCACTTAGCAGATTACTTTGCTCGGCAGCTTCAGCTTGGCCCTGTTCTGCTCATGTTATCAGCTATTATTATTTACAACCACAGGTTACAGGGGATCGGGGGATTATGCATGAAACGGGAATTGTGTGTGTAAATGTGCGCGTGTTCGGGGGAACTCTCTCCACATTACCATAATTCTCTCTTAAAAACTCTTTCTGTTCTCATCACCGCAAATGATTTTCCCGGGAAAAAAAAAACTCTCTCTTTCTCCGTCTTCTTTTCTTTGGTGCGTCCCTCTTTTCCTGAGCCCTGATCATCATCACCTCCTGAACACACAAGACTCCCTCGCTTTCCACAATACATAAACATTAGGCAGAAACAATTACCCTGCCTGGCATATTGTACCAAGAAAGTTTGAAATGAAAAATGATTGCTTTTCGTGTTGAATGGAAAATACAAATGGAAACACACAAAACAAAGTCTGCTGCGCGAGAAAAGTGAAATATTTTAAATAGTTACTTTCTTTTCCTATCAGATCAACACTGGAAAAGATGTGATCAACGATGTAATCTATATCTCCAACCCTTCTTACGTACCACAGCTATCAATCTAATTATCCATATATGACTTTGGTTTCTTATTTTCCCTCCCAACTAAACAGTCACAGTAATTCAAATCTATGAACTTTCAATCATAATAGTACAAAATAACAAGTAAAGAAGGCTTGAATTCCTTTGCATCATAACCAAAGTCTCCAGGAGAGATTTATGGTAATTCATATGTAAAAACAGATTAACACAAATCTGTAGGGTTTGGATTGAAATAAAAAAAATCTGCTCAGTTGTAAGCAGTCAAACTAGAAAGTAGTGGTTTATATGTGAATGTGATTCATGTGAAGCATGGTTTTGTCAGTTGGATAATCCATTATGTAAATAAAGACTTAAAAGGACCATCACAGTCTTTTAATATTGCCGTGCATAAGGTTGTGCGACTAGCAAAAGACAGATTGAAAAAAGAATGATCAAATATGAAGCAGCAGAGGCCAAGGTCTCCTGACTTTTAGCTCCAAAAAAACAAACAAACACAGGATCCTACACTACCCATAATGCAATGTGATATCATCTTTCATTAGACCCGCATCTTTCACAACCCACACTTGAGCTCTGCCTCCTCACCAGGTGAATTCTGTTGTGCAAAAGCTTTGCGCTCGTGTCAGGTTCAGGTTTACATATTTTGTAACATGTTAAGGGGAGTACAACTGCTTACGTGAAAAAAGTGGCTCCAGATCGAGCTGCCTCAAGTGATGTCACTTGAGTCACCTTTAGTTGGGGCTGAAGGCTTCAAGGTTGAAATTTAAAAGAATCTGGGGCTGTGGAGTAAACCACTTCTCCGTAGCATACTCCCTAGCTCTGTTTGAGGCTGGAGGTGGTTCAAGGCTACGTTAGCATCTACTAGCATAACACACCTGAATCTCCAACTAGATTAGCATGAATTTGGGACACAGCTAGTGTAGCAAATGTGTTGCAACAGTCAGAAGGAATTAAATTAAGCAAAAATTTAGCTTTATGTAGCCATCAGGCAGTACCAGTTGGGTTAAGTCAAGTGGGTCTTGAAAACATCCAGGTTTGCATGGGCTTTGTCTCCAATCTCAACCCAAATGGCTCAAGTGATGTCACTAGAGGACTTTTTCAGACTCCTCCAGAGCCACGGAAGACACGATACAGCTGTCTTCACAGTGGTACTCCCCTTTAAAAAATAGCCCACATACAGATCCATACAGCAGATTGGGACAGTGATCGGGTAAACTGTTATCTTATGCAAAATAGTTTTTTAAAAAATTCATCAAAAGATGGTAGCACAATATGGATGCAGTAATTAAATACATGTATTTTTAGACAGGAGTACCACATTGAGTGATCGAGGGTCCACAGATACTGTGTGGGCCTCGGGGGTTTGTGCGATGCATGGCCAGCCACAGTGAAAAAAGCTATTGCAGTGCAATCACAAGCTACACAGTCAGGCTCCATCAGTACCCCATTTCACTGATGATCTCCTCATCATCTCCCACAACCTGCACACACACTCCCCACCACGTCAACACGTGCGTTTGTGAGTGTGTGTGTGTTAATGCATGTCACCGTGTTAAGTGTGTTAAGTCGTGAGATCATTTTCTGCGGTCGTCGCTCATGGATATCATGGTGCTAAAGTGTGTGCTCACAGTAACACACACCTCCGTGTGTGTGTGTAAATGTCAGTGTAATAATGAGTGTGTGTGTGTGTGTGTGTGTGGTTACGCAGTGTGCCGAGGGAGCTCTTGGCCCCTCGTTTAAGGGTCGAAAGATTCTGATCAGCCCCAGACTCCATTAAGAGAGCCGGAGAGGACGGGAGGGGTTTTCTTGTGCCGCCGAGTGGAAAATTGAGTCCATGTCACAAACTAATCAAATCTCACCAAAGGTGAATGGAAGAAGAAGGGGACACACACACAAACACACACACACACACACACACACACACACAGGCAGGGCTGACAAGTATCCAGGCCATCTTAGAAAGTCGCTGACACACACAGAAGATGTGGACTGAGCAGATGGCTGCAGAACAAAAGTCTGCAAGGGTCTGTGTGACAGCCTCGCGTTAGCGTGGCTCCGTGTCAGGCTAACATTAGCATGGAACCCTGTGGGGAAATAAAAACACAACCCATTTGTGAAGTGTGTGCTGCAGTGGTACGGATTTGACCGCTGCACCCGGAAGACTTTGTTCTGATATTTGGTTGACTGGAAGGACGTCGCTGATGATGGCGAGTGGGTGTGTAGGGTTTCCTTCCAGCACGGTCGAACACACTGTGGTGACATGCTAAACGATGCTAGGTGACTGTTCACCTTCTCCGTGGAGTTATTGCTTTTGTATCCCAGGCTTTGATAATCACAGAGGTTATTAAATAAGAAGGTGGAGGGCTAGTGTGGATGGGGAGTCTGTGAAGGTAAAAGGGGCTTCCCATTGGCCAGCTCCACTCTGCATGGACCTGCTCTTTTTCTCCAACTTTTACACCAGTGCATTATGGTACGCGGAGTTCTTGTGGGGTCAGTGTTGCAGGTAGCAGGTGTCTTTGTGTGTGTGTGTGTGTGTGTGTTTGTGGGGGTAGCCCTAACAACCCGATTCAGGTGTCCGCTGGTGTCCAGTGCCCCGTGTCCTCCAACACTCCTCCCACCCGTGTCTCTAAGCGCTAGGAAGAGGAGGTTTTGGTTTTGGATTGAGCGTCCTTCTTGCCGTTCTGGAGCACGGGCGAGTCACTGGAGGTCTTGGGCGTTTTCCTGGGCGGGCTCTGCTCAGCAACATCGTGTAGAGAGGGCTCCCTGTACATGGCCACTGGGAATGGAGAAGGTTGCAGATAGTTAAGACTGTGTGAAGGCGACGACATAGGTGCAAGGGTTATATGACAGTTTCAAATACAAAGTAACATTTGAAGCCGCTATGCTATATGTCTTTGTTGTAAATGTGTGGATTAGACTATGTGCAGTAATGACCTACATCCTGTCAGCTATTGTGTCTTTTATGATACTAGTGGCTTTAACAATGTGAACATGACCCTATTCCTTCAGCTCCAAATAGATAAGGAAACAGTCGTAGACCAAATAATGCAGTGGAGAAAAGTATCCTGATGCTGTGTTATATACCAAACTTTTATCTTAAAGCTGCACTGATTCATATTTTTGTGTGAACTAAGTTCAACTAAGGAGCATTTTAGTATCTTTCAGCCAGTTATTTTGGTTTTACCTCACTGTTTTGGTTCATTTTCAGGGCTCTTTCAACATCATTGTTTCCAACAGCTGTAAATATCTTATATTTATCACGTGGGCATCACCACAAATGAATAATAATGTTGCTCTGTGTATGCTGGATGTGTAAATAAGAAACTGCTAACACTTATGCTGTATCAAACCTTATTTGTCAGTGCTAGAATTATATTTACAGCCTATTCTACTGACCCCTAGTGGCCGCAAAATAAATAGGAAAGAAAATGCAGCTTTAACAAAGTTTAAAACATGGTTGGTTAAGTAAAATAAAAGTTTGGAAGTGATTGTGTCTCTCTGACTTTTGCTGCACCTCTTTAGGATTAGACGTGCACACAAAAAATCTGTTTTGTCTGTTTCAAAGTTGAGTACTGATAAGTTTTTTGCCCAAAAGCATTTAATGGTGACATAAAATTCCAAAAATATAACATCATAAAAAGATAAATGCCTTTCGACATAACAATCGTAACTCAACGTTGACTTACTTTTTTTCTCTTTCTCTTGCCAGCCTAATAATTCCAATGATTATTTTCAAGGTCACTGCTTTTATTTATTGGTTTATTGCTTGAATAAATAATTATGACTGAAGGTTCAGCAAGTTGAAGAAGTCTTTGACATTTAATAAACATCCAATGCTGATCTGTGATTTTTCTGCAAAAGTCTTTGACCTACAGGAAGTGATGTGATTTACATTTCAAGCAAAAGAAGCAAAGGCAGAAGAGAGCGGTACCCACAACTGAGAACATTTAAAGGGAAACGTTTGTATTTTTTATTGTGTGACTGAACTAACATGTTAAAACAAAGTCACACTCTGTTCTGCAACGTGAAATTACAGTTGGGTTTTTTTCAGTGGAGTCTGGTGCCTTTGAACACGGTGATATAACGGCTGTCTCTGTTTAAACAAAACTCTTGTTACTTTTTAACAAATGGTCCGTCTCTGTGGGCTCCTTTCCATCATGTTGTCAGACACTTATAAGAACAATCTGAGCCTGTCAGTGCCAAAAACAAGCACTTTTAGTGGACGTGCGTTGCGCCGAAGGATTACACTACACAATCCTGGACCGATTTCAAAAACTGTTGTCCTCATTTGTCACTTAGACACAAACACATGCTAAAATAGTGTTTGAAATACCTTGACGTTTCCCTTTAAGGATTTGAACGCTTGGCACCAAAATAAAAGCACTGAGCATGTTTCAGGACATCCCTGCTTCTGAACAGTGTGTGCAGTATGTATTAATCTGTAGCACCTTCAATGAGTTTGGGCAGGAAGTGCGCAGCTCCCTTCGTCTTCTTGACACGGTTCCCTTTCATGACCTGTCCGTCTCGGTTGATACCGATGTACCACGCCCGGCCCGACTGGGTCTGTCTGTACAGGATGGACGAGTAGGTGACGTAGTAGTTCTCAAACACAGACTCCTTAAACTTACACTCCGGCGTGAAGTGTTCCTGCAAGACACACGCACAGAGACAGAGACATACACGCATCAGGTCAGAGAAGAAGAATAACACATTTGGAGTGTCTCCCATTTTTTATCTGTTCTATTATTTATATATTTACTCTCCAATTCCACTGGCTCAGCTGGGAATGGGAGGAAATGGGCCCCACATTTCATCGTGACAGGGTTACAGGAGCATCTGTGGCTGCATCAACAAACTACACACACACACAAACACACACACACACGCACACACGCCGACAAACTCATTCCAACATGTGCACACGCCTATTTGCCACATGGACAAAGTGTTTCCAGAGCCAGGTAGCCATAACTCAGCCGGTTCGGTTTACCTGTAACAAACAACAATCAACCGGATCCTTCACCCCCTCCATAGTTTAACGACCCCACCGTCGGCCTTCAGCTCACACACACACAGACACACACACACACACACACACACACACAGAGACAGACATGCATAGCTCTGCATTAGAAAATACGTCAACACCGGGACATCCCCCCTCCCTCCATCTCCATCTCCTACTCGTTACAGCTCTCACATATTCCCTCTCTATCTCATATCCTGCCTCTCCTTCTCCACTTCACTCCCTCCATCCCTCCGTCATTTGGTAACCTTGTTGAGGAACAAACCAATTTGCAGGATTGATTTGGAGCCTTGATGTGACGGGTGAGCAGAAAAGGCCTGAATAAGGAGTTTGCTCTCTCCCTCCCTCGCTCTCTCTCTCTCTCTCTCTCTCTCTCTCTCTCTCTCTCTCTCTCTCTCTCTCATTCATTTCTCACTCACCCTCCTCACCCTCTCCTCCTCCTCCTCCTCCTCCTCCTCCTCTCGCTCTCCGTCTGCTATCTCTTCCCTCTCACTGCTTGTCTGCCACACCGCAGGCGCAGGGCCTTAACGCCTGCCTATATCCATTGTACCGCACATAAACAAGCTAATTACATTGACTGTATTGCCCATTCTTTAATTACCCATCCATTCACTTAGGCAGCCATTCATTTCCTCACCCACCCATTAACTTAGCTCTAATAGCACAGAGCGAAATCCAAAGGTCTGGAGTCTTTTGGAAGGTGTAATCAGATTGCTATCATTAACTGTGTTTGCACTGCAGTGTGATGCGTCTCATCTTCTCTGCACTCTCGCTCTCAGTGTGTGTTTGTGTTGTTGTTTTTTTTTTTTTGGAGGGGGTAAAGTCCGATCACCCCCCAGACAGTCATGCTCAAGTTCATTAATTGATTAATTACATGAATTAAACTGAGATCTGGTCGTATAAGTGATGTTTGCTGCACGTGTTTGTGTGTGTGTGGAGGTTGTATCAGTACCAATCCATGACCAACCCTGTGCAAAGGAGGTGTTTTTTTTTCTTCGATCAGCCAATTATCAACCTTGGAGACCAAACGTGAGCAAACAGCAGAGGAGAGATCTATGAGTCTGAGACCTGAAATGTCCGACCAACAGTCTAAAACTCAAATATATTGAATTGACTATAAATAAAAGCAGCGAATCCCAACTGAGAAGATACAACATTTTAGTGTTTTTGCTTAAAAAAAAAGAACTTTCTCGTTAACTTTCTGACTAATAATTGTTGCTTCAAACATTTACTTAACAGAACTTATCTTGTGACCCAAGTATATGAAGTAGTTAATTCTATCTCCACTTCGAGCAACCGCAACAGTAAACTTCTACATAACTGTACTATTTACCAATGCAGTATATGATTATCAGTCACTTTCAGACTTTTGATGAAGTAGGATTGTGAATGCAGCATTGTTACGTCTTATTTTATGCTTCTACTCCACTTACATTTATCTGACAATAACAGATACAAGTTGTTTTTAAATCAAGATTTTACAAACAAAACGTAACTCAAGTTAGCTCCATCCCCCTAAACATGCTGAGAAATTCAAATGCAGCTATTGCATCAGTAATGATAATCCAATGAATGAACAGAAATTAGTTTGAAAGTAAGTTAGAACTTTCTTTTTCCACCACTGAACAGGACAGAAGATCAGTCAGTGATCAGTTAGAAAGTGGCACAAAAACATTTAGCATTCTTACCTCTTGAAAAATTTGAATTATGTTTTATAGAAAACAAATCTGCCATATATCATATATCTCATCCTATATATATTGTAAAGAACAGTCAAAGAGTGAAAACCTGTGGTCCAGAAAAAAAATGGGATATTTGGTTTCACCTTTGAAATTTCATCTTTTAGACAGAAAGTACCAGAAACTCCCAATTTTGTTCTGTAAAACAAAAGGCTAAATATTCCAGCTTGTGGATCAAAAACCATGCTCTGTGTTTCACTTATCATTTCCACCGTCAATATGAACTGATCCCATGAGGAGACACATGAGACACTCACTCACAAGGTGGACAGCACAGAAAATGGAGCCAATCAATGTTTCATCACATTTCATCTCATCTTGAGCACTGCACATTTGTCGCTACACATTAAAGGTTTCATGAACCTACAAAATCATATGTGAGCAATACAGACACTAATCCGTCCACTTTTATAGTGCAGACACGTCTTTTTAGCCGAGCAGCTTCCTCATCCGTCGACTCATCGACAGTGTCTACAGTCTTTACAGGAAATAAACAGACTTCATGCTTTTGAGCACTTGTTGCCATCAGTGTGATTATGCATAAGAAGATGGCTGCCGCTGTCTTGCATTACATTGCATCAGTAAGCAAAGAAAACGAACATCTGTTTTCAGAGAATCGTTAATTTATGATTTTTTCCCCCTTGTAAAATACACCTCCAGTCTTTCACGCTGTGTGATGTTTAACATGCTGCTACACTATCTAAATCTCCAGCAGCTTGCATGAATGACTTCATGAACACACTCACTTCTGCAGAGCATACAGGGACTTCTGTATTTGCAACGTCAGGAAATTGGTTTAAATATTTCAAAACTTTTCATCATTATACATTTTCTTTTCATCTGGCATTTGTAAATATTTAATGATTTAGAACTGCTGCTCTTCAGGGAATTTCAACTATCACATACTGAAATTAATTTTAATTAAATCAGTCCTCCTTCACTTTTGTCCCGGCCAGAAGCCAACCGCATGCACTTAGTCACAAACACACGCCCGGGGTGCCATCAGCAATGCTGCTTTATAGGATAACACACTATTAAGCCGTCATTTATAGAGACACATTATTCACGCGGCAGACACACAGGGGACAGATGCACATCTGTCTGCACAGCGTTTACTCTGACTAGACTTCAGGCTGAGTTCACTGATCATTTCCTCTCCCATCAAAAAAAACGAAAGAAGAAGGGACCACTTCCTCACACTTCCTCTCTTACAGCATCTAACGACATACAGAACTAGAGCCTCTTCTAAATTAACAGTGAAGCTAACTGTCACCTGAGCCCAATAACCCTCATTCCCCCTCATCTGAAAGACGAACCAGACTTTGTTGTCACTGCTGCAGTTCCACTTGTGTTCAGCAGGGGCTGCTCCAAACACACAGGGGCTCCTTTCCCTCCTCCTCCTCCTCCTCCTCCTCCTCCTGCTGCTGCTGCCGCCGCTGCTGATGTTGATGCTCCAAAATGAACTCTACGTGTCTACTTGCCACTCCATAATGCTCAAGTCTTTCCAAAGGGCCTCTTTTAGCACTCCTAAAAACCACTCCAGTCGTACAACAACCTCAAATCCACACAAAGGCTTTCTTTCTGTGCTGCTGTTCATGCACCAAACTCCATTGTTTTATATATTTTGTGCAGAATTTGCTCAAACGTCCCATCATGTTGTATTATGTGATTTAGGATGCAGGGGCGGATATAAACCGATATGATATCCAGGTTCTTGAAGTTGATTTGAAATGATTTAGAAAGATATTAAGCTCCCAATTTCACAAAATTTCTTCACTTTTATCTGGACATGATGCAGATCTGCAGTTTTTCATGTAGGCGCAGATCACTCAGCAGTGTTTCATCAACAAATTTGCTGGAATAGAGATGAGAAAGAAAAAGAAATCAAGACTATGGACATAGAGAAAGTAAAAACTCAAAAAAACAGACACAAACTCACTTATCAGTTGAAGTCACGGTCAATAAAAAGTATCCATGACACACTTTTTGACACTAAATTTACTAAAAATCCTCTGTTACACACGGATAGTTCTAGAGGAGATGAGAAGATTGTGTGTGTGTGTGTGTGTGTTTGCGTGTACATCCACTCATGCATGTCTGCTGTTGTGACAGAGAGACATGACAGATCCCTCTTACATCAGTGGGAGGCCACCCGGCGCCAGATGACATGCATACACACACACACACACACACATGCTCACAACATCAACAGTGACGGATGGACCGGTCGCCTCCCTCATCACTCACTCCCGCAGACGGAAAAGTGAAAGAGAGGGATGGAGGGAGAGAGAGGGAGCGGAGGGAGAAAAGAGGAGGACGAGGTGAAACAAAAGGAAGAGGAGGAAGGATGAAGTGGGCGATAAGACGACTGGAGAGATGAGGAAAGGGGAACGTACAGTAGGATTATTCTCCAGTAATGACACACACACGTCTCATTTCCAATCCGTTGACACCTAAAGACATGATTCTACTCCGCTCGCACACGGCACACGGCTGCCATTAACCATTGAGCCTCCCGTGTGCTCAGCTTGGGAATTGATTCCATGTAAGACCTCTGTGAAAAGTCAATAGGCATTAGTGCAGAAAAAAACCTGGATTAGGCTTTGATTGGACGCGGCGACGTGGCGACGCAACCGAGTGTGAAGAACTTAAAACGACTTACAAGCTGCGATCGGGAAACCACAGGTTAATCCAGGGGCTCTAAGTCGCAGACACTTATCGACCGCGTCCCAGAGGACAAATGTATTTCACAGCATCGATAGGCCACATGTGCTTGTATCGTACATGATGAGAGAAATACACAAGATGTGTTAAATTTTTCGCAGCTTTCAGTAAATGCTGTTTGCAGTTACGTGTGTCAGGAACCACGGCTGATCAATACTGCCAGGTTGGATGGCCTCATTCAAGCAAAATGGGCTTTGGGAGGCCGTTGCCAATGTTCGCGATCGATCGGGTAGATAGATATTTAGGCTGGTGAACTTCAGAATGGGCAACGGAGGGACAAGGTCATTGTTTGGCAAGTCAAAAGTTAAGTCTAGAGTCCACAGTCAAGTCCAACGCGTCCCAAGTCCAAATGAGAATCTTGGTAGTAAGAACCCTTTTCTAAGTACTCAAAAACACTTTACAGGATAAAAACATCAAACAATATGCTAAAAACACAGAAGACATAATTAAAATATTAAAAGCATTTTGTTTCTGTGAGTGATTTGAAGGTGGGTAAGTCAGTGCAGTCATGAATATGTTTGGGGAGGGGGCAGCTATGGAGAAAGCTCTGTCACCTTCATGATGAACCCTTCAACAGTCAGGAAAGTAAATTTACGGTGAACTTAATGACGTTTTTACTGACTTACTCAAGTACAGTACTTAATTACAATATTGATGTATAAAGGTACTTTAGTTGAGCTTTTCCATTTCATGCTACTTTACGTTTTGGGAAATATCGTACTTCTTACTCCACTAAGTTTATTTGACGGCTTTAGCTCCTGTTTCAGCGATTAATAACTTTTATGAGCTCATAAAATCTGATTTATTGATAGAAAGGTGTCTATCCAACAGTATGTGAAACGGTTAAATTAGGTCCACCTCAACCAACTACAACAGTAGCAGTAAGAGTGACCTGAATCACATCAAATATAAAACAATAGGCTAAAAGATGCTAAAATGCTCTGTAGGCTGAGGGGACCTGCAGAGTTAGGTTCCTCAATCATTTGTTGATCCAGAGCTGTAGTTGTAGTAAAATGATGATGCTAACCATAAAAATGCAACATCCTTTGCAAAAGTGCCCCGAAAAATGAATACATTACAAGAGTACACATTAATGCATCTGTAATAATAATACAGTACTCACAGGGGCAGGTTCAGTGCTTTTACTTTTGATACTTTAAGTAGGATCATGTCACGAAAAAGGTCAAAAGGCCAAGTTTGCTTCACAAGTTGGAGTCAGTCAAGCGACTGTCTGTCAGATCACATCTTCAGCCTGCCCGTGTCTGTGCTGTCCCTCCTGTCTCTTCATCTCACAATCCAATAAAAAAGGAAACTGTCGTTAAAATATCCTGCGGGGGAAAGAAAGTGTAAAGGGATGGCTCGGGTTATAAAAATATATTGGATTGATCATGAATTGAGAGCTGTTTTCTTTCATCCGAAAAGCACTGTTTTTTTTTGTGATACTGTAGGCAAGTAGAAGTAGTTTGTGACACGACACAGGAAATCAGCTTTAATGGCCCCGAGGAGAGATTTATGTATGATGCAATTATATGTGAGGACTTTACATCATTACTATACATCTGAAGATCTGAGATGAGCCAATATCAGTGTCATTTGATGTTATGCTACAGCCGTGAGTGTTACTTTGTGTTATGAGTAAAAAATGTAATCAGAAAATGAAGCTGTGAGAGTACAGGATTTTGGCTGAGGATGAAACAGTGAAATAAAGTGGGCCGTTTTTTTTGTCCCTGAATCCGGAATGATGAAATATTTACCTGCAGATGCAACTTTGTCAGAAGGATAAGAATCAGCACTAAAAGCACAGCAAGGTTAGCCTTACAGAAGCTTATTTACCAGCAAAGCTGATTATTATCTGAGCAAATGAGCAGAAAAAAAACGACCTTAATTGAGGACAAACAGCTGAGGAAGCATCACAGGAGCATCTAAAGACACAACTAATTATCATTTATTAATTTATGCACAAACATGTAGCCCTGCTGGCATTGTCTGTAGTGTTATCATCAGCACTGCTCTGAGGGTGAGTGTTCAGGGAAGAAAACAGTCTACAAACAAACTTCCATTTCCAAGCCAGCATTGTATTCTCAGGTGGATAAACCAGCCAGCTGATGCGTTACATCGACAACTACTGAGTGAAAAACAACCTCTGTCATTCAAAGCAACTTTGTCAAGTTCAATATTAGCACATGAAAACAGTCTGTTAGCTTGAGTTTAAAAGCAACATTTGCTGGTTGACTTGCACTACAACTAGTAAATAAAACAATGATTGTAGTTCATATTCAAGCTCATTTTAAAGGAGCTGTCAGAATTTTCTTTGGTATATTTGCACATAAATGATAACTGAGTCTGACTTAATGATCAGGACTGCTCATATCTGAAATTTAGAGCTGTGTTTAGGATAGTGTCAGACGAAAACAAACTCCCCCATGTTCACTAGCTAGATGCTAGATGCTCTGCTGTTTGTTTGATTTGCAGATACTGTGTGGTGAGTTTTTCAAGATCTTTCGGCTAGAAAACAGCTGCCTGCTGCTTTTAAAAATGTGTGAGTGGTGAGCGTGAACCAAATCACATCATGTATGTTGCATGGTGCATGAAACCAAAACAATGAGCCAAAAGATGCTAAAACGGGAACCAGGAGAGTTAGTTGCTAATTCTTGGTGGGTTTTCACAATGAGCGACCCCTTTCACATGCACAGAGACATTTGATATGATCTTTCAAATGATGAACAGCTAAACCACATTAACTTTAAGGTGGAGGAACCCGATAGCATGAGCGGTTATAGCTAGCAGAAAGAGCACATTTTGGCATGATGTAAGAAAACAGTGGTTTCTGAATGATCTGACAGCTCTCCCTGCTCGCCATGAATCAAACAGACCTCACAACAACATAACCGCTGCTTTTAAGGTCTTTCTCCGTCTGATTTCCACCTCTCGGCCTCTCTGCGCTCTTGTGAACTCTCATGAGTGTCTGTGAGTTGCTGACCGACAAAGAAGAGGACAAAGTTTTGAGCAGTTGAGACGGAGAGGAGTCCTCGACTGTGCCAACATTCTGGCATTTACAGGGGCGCCCTGAGGAGCGCTGGAGCTCGACCAGGGCCGATGCATTCATAGCATCCAGAAAACACACACACACACACACACACACACACACACACACACACACACACCTACACAAACACACACATAGACAAGCAAAGAAAAAAGCACATACAGTATGTAAACACACATGTTCATGATATCTGGGTGCACAAAAGGACGACTAAACAAGACGCACGCATGAAACAATCCTTTGACACAAACACACACAGACAAATGAGTGGAGATGAAAACACACACACACACTCATACACACATGCTGTAATGAGAACAGCTGGAGAGGGTGCAGGCGGGTGAACAAGGGGGAAGAAGCAGAGAGGGAGGGAGGGACGTCCTCTGCTTCTCACCTTGACTGCCAGACCCTCGCTGTGCGTTTGGGGATTTTCCAAAGGGAACCAGAGATAACCTGCCTTACCTCTACACTGCATTTTTCATCTTTCCTTCTCTACTCCTCCCCAGTCTTCCCTTCCTCCCGCTATCTTTCTTTTTTCTTCTCCCCTCTTTCTCTTAGTATCCTTTCTGTCTTCCTCCATCCGTCACATTACCCCCCATCTCTTTCTTCAAGGCCACGTGTGTCCGCATGCCACATCAGAGGAGGAAGGTGTGTTTGCCTGTGTGTGTGTCTGTGTGTGACAGGCAGGGGGTCGATCAGAGTGCGAGAAAGGAAAGGGAGCAGAGGAAAGGAAACAAGAGTGCTGACTCAAAGAAAAAGAAACAAGCGGCTTCTGATTCAATGGGCGGGTGAGGAAGGTCAGAGGAGAGGAGTTAGAGGCAAGAGGAGGTTTGTGTGTGTGTGTGTGTGTGTGTGTGTGCGCGCAGGCAGCTCGGTCCTCTCAGGTCATACAGGAAGAAGACTTTTTTGAAAGCTTTGTTGAGGGAACTGACTAATTGCCAGTTTGCCACCTGTCAGGTGTGTGTGGTCATGAGAACTGGTGCCCAAGGAGTTCTTTATGACATGCTTACATTAAAGTAATCTCCAGTTTACATAGCGGCACTTTATTAATGACTCCAGGGAAGAAGTTATTATTAGATTCAAGCCTGAAGATGGCAATAAATACAGTATGATAATTGATGATAGGTTACGTGCATTTTTGCAGAAGAAGCTGCTTTGAAACTGAACAGTCTGTAATTCTTATAAGACGTGCAGCAAAACTTACAGCACTGCTGTATCTTGGACTACCAGGTGCCATTTTATCCCATTTATCTGAAGTTAAAGGTACCCAGTGTAGCTTTTGAGTACTTGTGGAGCGATAAAGCAATGCGTTGATAAGCAGACCTCTGTTTTGTTTGTATTTTGTGTTCAATATGTACACCCACAAAAGCATGAGAGTGATTTGAAATACACAGAATAAGTAGTCGAGCGTGAAAATTGGTGCGCTAGATAACATATTTGTTCGACATCGGGTATTTTGGTGAAAAACACTGAATATAAAAATTGTTTTTTTCAAAATTATTTTGCCAAACCACTGAGATGTAGTTTAAAAGTGCCTTGAGATATCAGAAGGCTAGAAAGGCGCTATATAAGTACAGTCCTTTTACCATTTAAATCTTATTGTATTGTATTTTCTTTATCTTCTATGTCTAGCGCTGTTACCGCAACTAGTGCTCTTAATGCTCAGCTGTTTTTCTTGTCCCTTACATTTCATTGTACTGTTGACTCTGTGTTAATGTGTTACTCTACATATGACCGATAAACCTGAAATCTGAAACACTGTGAGGACTATGCACTGTGGCGCTGTCCGAGGTGCTGATCCTGACGCAGGAAGGAGTTCGGGAGCTATCCAGGGTGCTCGCTCTCCACTGCACACATCAGCCGGAAACAGCCAGAACATTCAGCCAATAACTTATCATTTCATATCATATAAAATATGCAGTATCAATCCGAATGTTATGTAATACAGTTTATCTCAGTTCTTTGGAGCTTTACAGCATCTTTCAGCTCAGTGTTTTGGTTTTATCTGTGCTTTCAGAGCATCATTTTTGGATAGCATCTCAGGAGTTGATGGTGACCAAAAACAGAGCTAAAACAAAATAAATAAAATAAATAAATATCAGACTTTTATTCATAAGCTGGACACAAACACAACTCCAAATGAATATTAATGTTGTTCCGTATGCCCTGAGTGTGTGACTATGCAAATGTTTGCTAATAATTTCACTACATCCACTCAAAAAAGTGATAATTTGTCAGTAGCCAAAACATTGCATATTTAACATCTCACTGCCAAAACTTTCATTTAATTGTTTACATACAGTACAAAATTGCCGATAAACAAAAAACATGATTTCGGTGTGTCTGTTCTCACAAGTTAACAGAGAACTTAAAGGGAACACTTCTAAAAACACTTCTTTAGGTATATTCCTGCATGAATCCTGTGACCTACTCTTCACGAGAGCTCTGCAGGAAAACCAGTGAACTAAATATCTTGAAGAGACCATCCACACACACACACACACACACACACACACACACACAACCTCTCACACACTTTCAGTTCAGAGAAAGGACCTGCTCGCTGTTATAGAACACAGTGAGATGATGGATGTGGTAACTCTCTATATCGCCAAGGACCATCCATCCCAAATAACCGGTTTTGTAAGACATGGCACAAATCCACTCATGTAAAGAAAATAATTTACAGTAAAAAGCTTGTATACTTTTGTACCCATTTAGCTTGTTATCCTATAAAGTATCATATAAAATGGATTTACGCACACACCTCTATATGCATCCCTGTCTCCTTGTGTGTGTGTTTATGGATTGTTAGTACTGATCAGAATGCAGAACAGGGCTCTACCCTCTCAGCTCACTGGGACGATCGTAACTCTTGTCAAAATGCAGCAAGGCTATTGTGTTGGCTCTGGATGTAGCTGCGGCATTCTGAGGTGGATATGAAATCCTGTCTCATGTCACCTCCTCCTCCACTTCCTCATCCTTCATGATGCCCCACATCTTCCTTTAACCATTCCCCTGTCCTTCCTCTCTCATCTCTCCCTCACACCTCCCTCCTCTTCCCCTCCTCTCTGAGGTTGGTTATGTGAGCAGAGGTGTTCCCTATTTAGCGGCCTGTGCCTCGGTGCATCTCTAAAGGAGTCCCCAGTGGAGAGCTTAGGAGGGGCCACAAACAGTGCAGAGACCGGAGAGGGGAGAGGGAGGGAGGGAGGGGAGGAAGAACGACTGAACAGCAAGCAAGTTGGAGGTATGGGAGGACCGGGAGGACCGGGAGGGGAGATAAATGTAAGAGGAACGCGATCAGAGAATGAATAAGCACAGAGGTAAGTAAGGAGAGAGATCAGGGGTGAGGTTGAGTGTAGAAGCACATTGTTGATGACATCGGGATTACTTGTTTACTGTTCACAAGCTTGTTATACCTTGTACCATCCCCTCCTTTCTCATGACTGTATGCAAAAGAAACCTTTCCTCTTTCAAAGAAGCAGTTTATACTATGAAGGAGGAGACTTACATAATGTATTGTGCAAGTGCAACACAGCTCATGTACGGTACACAATTAAAGTAAAAAAATAGATTATGATTTCTCCATTTCCTCAATGTTTAGCTGCATGGATTTTTGACTCAAAGGTCGCCAAAGTTGTACTCAACATGAGAAATTTGGAGACGACACAACAGCATCAGTCATTTCAGCAAGTGCCCCAAAACTACAGAGTGCTATACAGTGATAGCATCCTCTAGTAGCCGTAGTAATTACAATGGAAGCCAAAGAGGAAGTCAGGTTGTCATAGAGATATTTCTTTTATAGAATGACAAAGTCTGTGCAGGGAGGAGGTTAGAATGGATGGATGTGTCACCTCAACCAAGTCATGTTGGTACCTAAACCTAACCCAACCAACCATAACCACCTTGTTGGAAAGGATTTGAAAGACAAATGATGTCCTGCAGATTAGGAAGGGAGGTTCTTAAGACAGAGTGTGCGCTGTTTAGATTGTGAAAGCCCCCTGAGGCAAGTTGAGGTTTGTCTTGTTGGGCTATATGAATAAGACTCACCTCCATGAATCCACTAATTATTGCAATTTCATTGAAGTGAATTAATTTCACGACAATGTTTTGCCATTTTTACATTATGTTATGATCTGAAGAGAGAAACAAAACTGAGTAAGAGGCAGTCAGGATGTCTTACATCTAGTAATGTTGGTGATCTGGAAATAAAAGCACAACTCATTTTAAACCTCTCTGGACGACAGCGTGCATTAAAAATAGAAAATTGTTACGTCTTATACATTTATGTTTCCACAGGCATCCCAACATGCCGTCGATACACATGCTGTAGCTGTGTTTGTCTTTCCTCTGCATGTGCAAAGAGGCGGAAAATGGGTTTTATTTCTGCTTCCCTTCCTCTCCACCCATGATTCTCAGTATTGGGTCGCAAGTGGAGCTGTGTTTGTTCATCCTCTGAGTGTAGATCCACAATGTCATCCGGCGGAGTAAAGTTTTACTTGGCAAAACTTTCCCCTGTTAACTGTGGAGAGTTTGGCCAGAGCTGGTCCTGGGTATCGGAGTCCGGCCCAATTATGTCTGCCTGCCTCTGTCAGATTGTTTATACCTGGCTGCACATGTGTGTTTGTGAGGATGTGGAGGGTGGCTAAATTGCACAGGGGAGTGTGTAAGTGTGTGAGTGTGTGTGTGTGTGTGCCTTTTACAACATCTCAAAACACTACATCTACCCCCCCACCCCAACACCCCCTCCTCCTCTCACCATCCACACATCACTCCTCCCTCCCTCTCCACTGCCATCTCTCTACCCGGGAGGCTTTTCCAGAGCACACGGCTAATAAAGTGGGCCAGGTCCGCGGCTGAGCGCTATTTTTATCAGAAAGCAATTTTCAGGAGGTGCCCACAGGTAAGCGGGTCTCAGCGCCTCAGACAATGGAGCCGTGACAAGGAGTTTCCCCCCCGCCATTAACCTCTGCTGAGCTACTCACAAACGCCCCGGTGCACCAGGAGCACTCCACAGACCCGGTCCTTGTCCCTATATCTATATCAAAACCTCCCCAAAAAAAAGTGAAATGTGCCTAAATACCTGGAGATACACGACTGGTGATTGCAAGTTGCCCTTTAGTGCTTCCTCAGTATGTATGATCTGACATTTGTAGGGTGTTAGACATGATGAGAGAGTGGCAGAAGGTGGGGAATGAAAAGTGCTGTACGGTGACCAGATGAATAAAGGTACTGCAGAGGTGAAGGCGACTGAGGGAATAATGAAGAGGAGGTGTGTGTTGTTGTAAAGACAGATGGATACATGCAGCCCATCTGGTCTCTCTCTCTTTGTACAGCTGGACTATCCAGAGCTGCAGTGAAGAAGTTTCTGCTTGTGGTTGTTATAACCACAGAGTCAGCCTCCAGTTAGAACTGATTAATATTAACAAAGTGAAATGTTTAAGTGTATTGATGTACATGAATCAGTAGGTCTGTATGGATTTCTTACCTCATGTGTCACATGGAAGAAACTATTAGATCACAAGTATTGGATTGGATTGAGTTATCCTTAGTGGTGGGAAGCATGTGTACACATTAGACATGCACCATATTTAAATTTCTCTTTATAATTGCGTTGCTTGTCTGATTATTAGTGTGTTTTTGAAGGAGACAGAGAGAGAAGGTGATTGGGTCAGGGGTCACACGGATCATTGAGCCAATCATCAACAAGGAGACCACAGATCAAAACAATTCTAATTTCAAGAGTAATATGCCAGATCAGCAAAAATCATGACCCTTGGGTATTTCCATGTTATGTCCCTTTCAGACATTCTGCAGTGAAAGTTCAACCTGGTTGAAGTTACCTTTCTTTTTTACATAAACTGCTATTAACTGATTTTGTTGGTCACTAGGGGGCAGCAAAACAAGATTTTAATGCAACATTGACATATTAACACCTTATAAAGTTGATACAGCATAAACATTAGACACAATAATGTTTATTCTGATGGATTGAAGTCTCCTAAGGGGAATATCTGTTTTTTTTAGTAGCTAAATGCTTTTTCAATTCTTAGTCGTCACTATGATCCACCCCATTCACATGTAGTTATTTGATTCAATATGAAAATAACGCTAACAGCTTCAAGTGATTTTAAGTTATCTTTTTATGCAGGACTTTAATTGGTAAGCTCTGGTATAAAAATCTACATATTCTCCATCACTGATGGTACAGTTCCATGTCGCCCCTTCAGCTCACAGTGGGTCATATTACCATGTTACATCATCATGTTATCCCAAGGCCTGCCACCTACATGTGTCCTTTACTCCTGCATTATGCCCCTTGCAATTAACATTCACCTGGGACAGCTGTCACTATGTTGGCACGGCGACAGTTTTGCTGAGCCAGCGTTATGAGGAGGACATCAATTAACATCAGTTGATTGGTGTTCCTTTCAGTCAAACTATGATACAAAAGAAATCCTTGAATCACACGATCAAAAGAAAATCAGATTTCTCTGAATGTTGCGTATATGGACAAAAAACATGCGAGAGGGAAAAGGTTTGAGGGCGAGGAGGCGGAGGACAAAGGCAGAGAGGGGAAAGGAGAACAGAGAGGTAGAGGACAGAGCTAGGACAAGGACAGCAGATAAGGGACACGCCAAGACAGGGATATATATTCAGAATAAAAGAGGTTCACGGGGTGACAAAAAAGCAAGGGAGGAGGAAAGCAGTGATGGCGGAGAGGAGTGAAAGAGACAAACCACGAGAGAGGCCAACAGACACAAATGGCCGGACGGGGAGCGAGACAGACTGACAGGCGAGTAAAAGCCGTACAAGTGAGACAGAGGGGGGGGTAAAGGGAGATGGAGGGGGGAAGAAAGATGAGCGTGGTGGCGGTTGTTGCTCCCAGCGGAGACGTTATGTTCGCTATGAGTCTGGGCCTGTCAGGCCATCCTTCTATTCCTCTCTCCCTCCCAGCATCCATTGCTCCTCCTCTCCCCCTTCTCTCTTTCCACCTTCTTCCTCACAAGACAGCGACAACAATCAGCCCTGTTTGTTATTACTAGAGGTAAGATCCAGCCTGACCTGTCAATCAAACTGACCTGACACCCCCTTATCCTCAAGGAGTTTGTAGAGCCGTAGCCTGGAATACAAATTCAAGTGTGTGTGTTGTATGTATACAGACAAGGAAAAAGCTTTTCATGCTGTTTTATGCTCATATTTTAAGCTCAGGTGTCAGCAGGTGTCTCATTTTAAACCAAATTCCATTTCCATTCTGCACATTTTAATGTAAATGCAGAAAAACTGATGCCTCGCAGTGACTCACTCCTCTGTTCTCCTTCTCACCTCTATTATCATCTCGTTTTTATCCTCCTGAAATAAGAGGCTCATGTAAGGACAAAAGGACATTCTCTCCATCATTTAGCCTGTCACTCCCACTCCCCTTTTTTATTGATCCTGAGCACAACAACTCACAGATTCACAAAGAGATTGAAGCGTTAGAAGTGTGTTATTTTCTTTACAGTAGATTACTTTGCCGTAACGTATAAATTCAGCCTCTTCTTCCTCCATCTCTCCTGAGTGCTAAAAGAAGCAGAACAAAAGTGTTACTTGGGTGATCCTTAAATATCTCTCAGGGCTAAACTGGGAAGTGTGGCTGCCTACTTCTTATCTAAGGTAGCTGCATTAAAGCTCACAACTGAAAAAAAAAAAAGCAGTGAAGTAATTCCTGTTTATTTTCTTCCCCTGTCCTGGCGGAAGCTGCTGCTTTCACTGCCTCTGTGTTAAATGTGTCTGGAGGTTTAAGTGTGTCGTCTGGTTAAACGTAGCCAAAGAGGCAAGCTGGAGATTTACCGTGCTTGCATGTGATCAATAATTCATGCTGCGTGTTTGCAGGGGAAACACCATTTGCAAACTAAAGCGATCAAACTTTCATTGTCTTAAAGTGAAATGTAAATTATACAGCAGATATTGTGCATATTTTTTTTCATTTTTGAGGATGAACTTTTGTGGAACAGCCTCTGAGCTTCAAACATCTGTCAAGAGTTGCTAAAAGACGTGCTTTCAACTTCTTCATGTGTTACTGTGATACCATCCCTTCTCTTCAACAAGTCTAAATAGCATTAGCTATCAACTGTTAGCAATTTAAACCATCTGTCGCTTACATCATTCAACATTTGGTAGGCCCCACATGCTGTTATGTTCGTAGCGAAGGAAGCCAGTCATCCCAGCTTGCTAAAGGTAGCACTGATTCCCACTAGACTCTTAGTTGATGTTATTTCAACACCTGCTGAGGGCTGCACTCAGTGCTGTGTTCGTCAGATATTATATTAAAGATTCAGCTACCATTAGTTGTCTCTATTTCATGGCTAATGTTGTGTTGATGGCAAATTAACATAGCGTGAGTCACAGCAATGGTTAGTCCTATGACCTCAGCCCGTACAGCGTACCAGAGGGAGAGTGCTAAAGTTACACATAAGCAACTGGCAACAACACAGGTTGCCAGACGGTTTGTGAGCTAAAGTAATTAACATTATGTCTTAGAAAAATACATTTTAATTTCAGTTCTTTAAAATGTGTGGATGGATGCTTCAAGTAAACCACCACAGGGACTGTAATGTGGCAAGGCATTTCTACATAGCGGACCCCGGTTCAAAACATTGCTGTGTCACTGAGCAAGAAACTACGGGTGCGGTCGAATAGTCAAATTTGCTCAGGAACCTTCCTAACTCAGTGAAATGACCCGGAAGTATTAACGTAGCCGCCATGATAAGAGCTGTTCGAATTCTCAAACTGTTAAGGAAAGGAGCTTCAATGCTTCCTTTAGTATCTCCTTTAGCATAGGATACACCGGACCATCCTTTATGAAAGAAAAGGAAGTAATGCCGTCCCACAATTCCTTCCGGCAGCGACAAAAAAATCGGCGCACCGTTCAGTCATTCACAACCAGAAAACATTAATGTATTTAAACAGTGTGATGCAGACTGCAGCAGAGAGAGCGTGTGAATATGAACATACGTGTTGACGTGATGTAAAAACTTTGATCATGAAGTGTGTTCTGTTGTTGACTGTGGAGCTGCGTTCACACACAGAGTAAAAACTGTTTGTAACTGTGACATCCAGCGTCCTGCAGATCATCATGAAGTTACCGTTGCTGATTAATCATATATCTTTATCTTTCTATGTTTCTATATGAGTGGACAGGAGGGTGAGTGACCATATCAGCATAACAAACACTTCATTCAACTTCTGTGACAGGTGGACAATAGTCATTTATTATTTGAATTCTGACTTTGATAATGAAGTTACCTTGATCAAAACTTGCTTATGGGACTTATATGGACAGGCTGTAGTTAAAGGATTAATGGAATAAAGAGTGGGGGGAATAAAAATGTTTGAAATATTTATAAAAAGTTGCATCATTAAATTAGGTTAGGTGAACAGATGAAATTTCAGTGATCCTCGCTGGGAAAATGAGATGTGGCTGCAGAGGAGCAGAGAATATGTATAAGAATAGAACAAACAGAAACTACTGAAGATAATACAAAAAGAAAATTACAACAAAAGAGTTTTAAATGAGAACGATGCAACTGATAAATAAAGATAAATGATGGGGCTTAAGAAAGCCAAGCTGTAAAACTACTTTTCTCTGAGCCATTACTGGCAATTGTACAGCTGGGAGGAGGTACTTCATTTTCAAATCCTTTAAATAAGTGTTGTAATTATCTGCTTGTGTGTGTGTGTAGGTGTGGGTGTGTGTGTGTGTGTGGTTGCGGGAGGGAACACGTCTGCCACAGAGGCCCCATGAAAGATTAATGCTGAGTAGCCACTGGAACACTGCCGCAGCCGAGGTGAGCCTTTGTTATTGCTACAAAAAGGTAAGAGGGAACACCTCCAGCTTGGTTACATGTGTTTTGTTTTCTGATGTTGCTGGAGAATACCCTTTGATTTAAGCTGGAGAAAGTAACTGGCAGCCTTGTTTTCTATAAATTACATTTATAGTTCTACTTTACAGTAAATAGACATTCGACGAATTATGTAATTATGTGAAACCTGTGTATTTGCATCACCGGCCAACTCGCTTCATTACAGTTACCTGGCATTATTGCTCCATAGACAGTATAAAACATGGACATGGTATCCGTGACATCACCCACAGGTTTCTGAAGAGCCGTTGTAAAGCTCGGTGTGGTGGCCTCTGCCGCCTCCCGGCTAATCTAAAAATGGGTAAAGATGTGGAGTGTGGGTGCTCAAACAAGCCACCTGTAAGGGCACCCGTCTGTCAATCAAAGCCTCCACACTGTTAATTCTGCATAACTTTAAGCCTTAATATGATTTGAACTGGTGAGTTATATAAAAATTCACAGTCAGTACAGTCGTCATGAACGGGGAAATTAGCTATAGAAACATGTTTATTTCTGCTATGAAGTTTGGCATTTTAACATGGGGGCTTGTGGAGACTGACTCGTTCTGTAGCCAGCATGTAGTGGCCGTTTGAGAAACTGCAGTTTTTGACACCTTAGCATTGGCTTCATTTAAAAGCCACGGAGGTTGCCACTTGGATTGGATGCATATTTTTGTCTGTTCACGTTGACTTTGTATGTATTCTCATGAAGCGAAAGATCGCTTCACTTTCTTTGTGAACGCGCCAAACCATGGGCTGTAAAACCAAAACAAAAAGCTGAAAGACGCCAAAGGCGCTTCTAACAGCTGAGTTAAACTGCAGTGTAGGGTGTCAACTTTCTGTGTGTTTGCAACCTTTTTGCAGATACAGATAGTAATTTCTTGATATAATATTACTGATTGAGGCCGACCCCTATCTTGTCACATTTTTGCTAACCTTACCTGCCTTTTTCTCATCTCCCTGTAAAGTAGACCAAAGAACCACCAACAAACAGACATTATCTCAAACATCTCCCTCATTATGAATCTTTAAAGAAAGCACACATAAGAAATTAAACAACAACAGAGTTTCCCCTTCTCCCACAGTCCCACGGTACATTTCTACTACAGCAAGCAAAAGAAGATGTGTACTCGTGATCTAAAATGGCACATAAATACTTTCTGAAATATCTACATGTTCACGTTAAAATTTAACATAGAGGTTGTTTATTTGTCTGCTTGCTAAAATTTCCCTGAGCCTTCAGGGGATGATGCAGCAGCCTTGTTCCCTGCACATGCAAACGGTTGCATAATAGGGTATTAAGGCTCTGCACTGCCTCTCTCAGGACCCTGAGGGCAACAAGCGCAAAACGGGCCTTCCTCTTCTATTTCTGTTCTCCGTCTTCTTCTCCAGCTCTCTCTCTCTCTCTCTGGCACTCGCATTTGCACAGAACAATAGCAGAGCAGGTAGTTTAAGGTGAAAAAAGGGGGGGAGAAATCCTCCTCCTCTCTTTTGTCCTCCCTCCTTTCTCATCTCAGAGGGATTTTCTCAAACATTTTTCTCCTTCCGCTCTCTCTCTCCCTCTTTCCCTGTGGTTCTTTCCCTTAGTGAAAATGGGTCACCTTTCTTCTGTCAGGAGAATGCCTGGGTAAGTATAACCTCTATATCTGTGTGTGTGTGTGTGTGTGTGCGTGCAAGGTTTTTACTGTCTAGGGGGGTTCCAAGCCCTGGAAAAGTCATGTACAAGGACCATTTTCTGGGGCTCATTAGGGGAAAAGTTAAGTTTTTTTGGGGGGGAGGGGGTTGGAGGGTTAGAGTTAGGTTAAAATATGGATTGGGGCTACTTCTGACATTTCAGAAAGTTGCACTAATAGTTAAAACTACTGTACACTACTCAAGACTTAAATTCAGGTATTTCTCAACTTGGGTCTTCCTAGTCTCATCATTGTGGCCACTCTGATCATTTCTCCTCTTACCACCTCTGTTATAGAGAATCAAGAATCATGACTGTATGTCAGGGCAAGCAGGATTCCCTAAAGCCTTTCAAATAAAATAAAGTTTTACATGAAGCAGATGAAATTATTTCACTAGTTGACCAATCTTGGAACCCATTGGCAACCTTTTTATACCACGTACCACTTAGGTACCACTATTTTGACAGACAGCAATGTAGGCTGACCCTGTTCAGCTATGGACATCTCATGCAGGAGGCAGGAAGATTTTTTATATTGTTTACTGATGTTGAATCATGAACAGAACTGGTTCAAGAACCAGAGCTAATTTGGTAAAGGGGTTCTCCTGATCCTAATTCCTAATATTTCCTGTTTGGATTCATTCATTTCTCCTCCGCTTACTGTCTCATGGCAGGCTGATGTTGAAACAAGATATTTCAGGAAATGCAAAAAAAAAAAAATCAACATGAACAAAACTTACATAAAGCTCAAGAGCCAACAAGAACACAGTCCAAACAGACTTGCCAACTACTTCATGTTATGTGGAAGGATAGGGAAGAAGGGATTCAAACGTTCAAGAGCTCTGTTCCGCCTCATTAAGTAGTGTGCATGATGACGTCTCAGAATGAATGTAGAATGATGTACTGGTTGTGTATGAAGGACTTTGTGTTTATCAGTGTTTGGGTGTTCTTTCCAGGCTGATTTTCCATTGTTCCACCTGATAGAAACCCTGTATCTCCTCCCCTCGTCTCCGGCAGTATGCACGCAGGCAGCTTTCGATGGACTTTGAAGTAAGCGCACCGATGCACTTCAAACAAGATCTCACACACTTCGCCTGTGTGCCAAGAGGAAAACGGCTGAAAAAAAAGAGCTTTTCTCTGCATCCTGATAGAGTGCACTCGGATCCACCCGCCATCTCTTCATCTATTCTCCTATCTACCTCTCAAATGTGCGGCTCGGCCGAACCGCTTCTCTCTGCACATCAATGAAATAACTCTCTGGAAACACCGTATGAGCTGTTTCACAAGTTGTAGCATACAAGTGCTGCTGTGACCGAGAGCGGGAAAGCGTTTGATGCGCAGATGCATGCAGACATTACACACAGCCTCAGCTGCCACCATCTCAGTGAGTAAAAGGGAACCAGGTTTGGGTGAAAAGACTCAGATAGTCTCAGACAACAGCATTATGTCATGTGATACTGTGTGTGTGTGTGTGTGTGTGTGTGTGTGTGTGTGTGTGTTACTATATATTTTTGTTTACCATTATTTACATCCAGTTCTGTGTGAGTTGGGTTCATTCTTGATCCTGGAAACAAACGATGGTCAGATGAGGTTGAGAAAAGAGTAGCAAGTGGTTACGTTAAACATATACTGTACAGTATATATACCATTGTTTGTATACTGATACACTGTATATTTTTTAATTCAAAGTTTCACTATTGTTGCATAATTTAGTGCAACTTGGAATCTTTTCTTAAAAACACAAATACAGTGCATGCTGGGAAATATATGCTAACTAGAAGAGTGTGCTCAGTTGAATGCATATGTCTGCACAGTGTGTCTGGGGCATATGGGTGAGGAACAGGGAGTTCAGGGCAGGCTGTGTATCCAGCCTGAGAGTAGTGGAATGAATGGGAGACAATTTTACATTACATTTACATTATCAAGGTGTAACCAGAGCAGACAAACGTCAGACAATTCCAAAAACACCAGCCATGTAAAATGTCAATTTCAAAGTTAAAATGGCTACAAAATAATCCGCCAATAATAACGTGATCGACAGTTCCAGACTGAAGCGTACAGAGGAGTGAAAGAGAGCGAATCACCCCAACCATGAGAGTTCTTTGAGCCTATGGTCATAAAAGTGTGCAAAGTAGTGTGCAAGGTTACCTGCAGACACACACACACACACACACACACACACACACACACGCACATACATAACCAAACACATGATCCCCTCCAATGTTTCTAAAAACTTAATTTGATAAACGAATGATCATTTGGTCAACTCATCATTTTAAGGTACTGAACACATGATAAAACTTTTATCTAGACTTGACACAGACAGACAAAAGTAAGAGTTGACTTAAGAGAATTACTTTGAAGACTTTACAGTGAAGTTTGGTACAAACCAGCTTGGTTTGTTGGCACCACTAAATGCTCATAATTTATGAAGTCATGATCCTTATTTATACCAATTAAGTTGTTGTTTTTAAAGTGCACAAACTAAAGCTGCAAAGCTTCTTTACTAACGTGTAATAAATATACTCATCTGTATAATAAAATCATATTATTATATTGTATGTATTATAAAAACAATATTATCTTATTGTCCTGCAGACATTATTTACTATTTATAGATGGTGATATGTTTGTGTGGTTGTTTCGGGGCTACAGCCTCACAGCAAGAAGGTTCTGGATTCAAACATGTTCATGTTTGCATGTTCTCCCTGTGTCTGCGTGGGTTCTCTCCGGGTATTCCGGCTTCGGTTAATTGGTGACTCTAAATTGAATGGCGTGAATGTGAATGTAAATGATTGTTTGTGTCAGCCCTGTGATGAATTGGCATCGTGGTCAGGGTGTACCCCGCCTCTCATCCAATGGGATTGGCTCCGGCCCACACGACTTTGATAGGACAAGCGGTCATAAAAGTGGAAATGAATACATTGTTTTGCTTGACAATGGCTATAAAGTATATGCAAAATGTCTGTACAAGTTTACATTTTCATACATTGAAATCAAGCAGCAGCGCAGCAGTATCACAGTTTGCAAGATGGAGAATTCTTCATCGTCAGACATCAACAGTGCATGCTTCCAGTACAGATTTCAGCTCTAATATGAGACTAAATAATAAATGTGGAGACCTATTTTGTCCTCCTGTGACTTTTAAAGGCAACATAAAATTGTGTGTGAGGGGTTTCCACAGGTCGATTTCACATTGGTCTAAGCGATGTCGCCACGCAGACTGACTTAAAAACCTTTCATAACTGCGTGTAACTCCAGACATATTTCTGTATTGCCTCCATTTCAACAAACACTACAGCGACATTAAGAATGCATGTTGCTGTCACACACTGCCTGTACGCTGTGTTTAATCAACTAAGTACAAGCAAATACAAAAAGCCAGCAGTGGGGGGTGGCAGTTTGTCACCCAGGACTGGTGTAATGAAATCACAAATTAAGTTTTTGAAGGCTTACGGCATTACTGTACTGTATGTGCAGACCGTACCGAAGTGTAGAGGTAGCCCTCGCTGTTCATGGCAACGTAGAGCCCTGTCTTGGTGCTCTGGATGGCCACTATCCTGAGCCCCACAGGAATCAAGTTGAACTGCACTGCAAAAAACAGAGAGGGGGAGAGGTGGTGTTAGAGCAATCATTCTTTCTCTTAAACGCTCACAGTGCTTCCTCGTGGCATAAAAAGACAATTGCTTTCCAGCTGTCTCCTATTTCATCCTGCCTGTTTTACAGTATATCTGTCAAAGACGGGGACAGGAAGTGTGTGAAAAAGAGAGAGGGGGAGAGGCAGGGAAGGGATTAGGAGGGGGAGATTTGGGAGGAATAAAGTCTGGTTGCTGGTACACCGGAGGTCAGACGAAAATGGGAGTGACAGGATGGAGAATTCCCCTGCTGGAGAGAGAGAGAGAGAGAGAGAGAAAGGGAGAGAGCATGGCTTAGCAGAGAGCTTCAAGAATACAGTAGCATCTCCTGAGCCTGCTCTGAATTCATTTCCTCTGTCCCAACACAGCAAACAGCACTTTGTAATGCAGTTCTCTGAATCCCCTTCATATGGAACCTTGGATTTCTTATGTGCATAGCTCTCCATATAAACAAATTCAACCTAGTCACTGCAGCAGCGCTCACACTGTGTTTGTGTGTTTGCCTGCGTGGTCCGGTAATTTGTTTAGGTGTCGATGAAATACAAGTACACGTATTTCTGTACTTGCCTCTGTGCTGTATGCACATGCTTTCCTGTGTATCCACATGTGTGTTTATCCTCCTCCTGAGTTGAGTGTGCTCCATCTGAAGCAGTGCCTTATACGATGTGACATGGTAAGCTGAGTGATGACAAAATGGCCTCTGGCTGCCAGCTGCTCTGTGGTCACACTGACCATATTGGACATGATGACCAAACGCCAAAAGTTCCTGATGCAGTTGGACTCGATCTGGGCGACTTAAACACACACAGCTTTTGAGAAGATTGAACAAACAGCTACAATTTAATTATTTTAAGAATATTTCAACATTTTGGAATATTCAGTTACCATGAGTCGGCAAGAAAATCAACACTCACCCTGATAAGGATAAGCAGTTACAGGATAAGGATGTATGGATGGACTTCCTGGAAATTTATAATCACTCTAAGGTTGCCATCCAACCAGTTGAGACTTTAGGAAGTCACTATGGCTGGCCTCTGGTCACCAAACAATAGTTACAACACGTAACTCGTAACTTTTGATTTTAACATAACATGTATAGATTAAACACATAAAAAGTGTTGGTAGCTGTAGAAGTATGTGTGAGCAAGGCAAACTCTTTTTCCTGTCTTATTTAAATGTCTTGTAAATGTCAAACGTATGTAAAGAACTTTGTACTGCCTTGCGGTTCAAAGGCATTACAAATAAACACGAGACACAAGAGTGGTATCAAGCTTCTCACGTCTTATCAAGTCTCAGCTATAGAAGAAGTATATTTTCCCAAAATGTTTGAACTATTCCATCAAAACGTCGGAAATTATGAAATTAAGAATAATTCTTGACCTTCGAAGAAAAAGTGTGACACTTTAGACGCCGTGATCTACACCTGCAGATTTCTAATTGAGTAAATTCAAACTAAATTTTGATTGAGCATGAAAAAATCTTTTGACCTTGAGATTTGTTTGAAAACTCAGGAAACTAGTTGCTGGTAGGAGTTCTACGTCTGGTTGCAGGACACTGATGAACGCACACGAGCTGGTGGAGACTATGTATTACTCTGCTGACAGACTCTTGAATCTGCCTGAAATGAGCATCAAATTCTCTCTGTTCAGTTCTATTTGATCATATTTAGTTTCCTACATAATGTTGAATACACAACCTTTGCTCATCTTGCTTAAGTCGTGTAACTCCAACAAAATGAAGCTTTTGATAGTCACTAGCAGATAAAGCTGTTCTGGGATCAGTTTTTGTTGAAATTCTGGTCTGAAATACCAAAACCAGCATCACTGCAATGCAGCTTCAGAGTTCTATTGTGTAATACAAAGTGACAGCGTGGTTGTCAAAATGACTGATTTCTTATACAGATGAAATATTGAATCTCAGCAGCATGTTTTAGACTCATGGAGCCATTAGCTGCTATTAAACAATTCAATCAATTTCAAATCAAAAGTTCTGCCAACATAATGGATGGAAGTTTAGTTATCAGATGGAGATAGAAAGTCAATGCTGGCCATGATGAGAAAACTTACAACCTTGTCAGAATTTTTAATGAACATTGAATTGTGAAGTTGTTTTTCTTTTTAGTAATACACCTGAAACACGTCCTCCCACATTCAGCTGAAGAAAAAATTAATTTCATGTAGGCAATGCATACAAGAGCATGAAGTTATACATTTGAGTCTTTTACCACCGGTGTGAACATTGTCATATTTTACAGTAACCTCACATTAAACAGGAATCATGTCCACTGTCCACAGCTTCAATGTAAATGAAACTAAACACAGTGCAGATAGTGATGTGTGTCCAGTTTAGGTAATGAAAACGTCACATGCTTCTCACCCTCCTCTCTCTCTCTCTCTCTATCTTCGGGGCCCTGCTTCTATTTGCTCGATCGATCGCTGCATCTCAAACAGTCGGTTTCGCAAATGAACAAGGTGTCACCAAAGACCACAGCGGGATGACAAATAGAGCAGGGCACACACACACACTTACACACACACACACACATCGCCTCCTTCATTCTTGCTGTTTCTCACTCTCATACATACACCAGCACCCTCAGTGTGGTGTTGATGACCCCATATGACCTGCTGCACATTTATACACAACACACACACAGCAGTGTGTTGTCCTCAGTAATAATAATAAATGTGGGACGAAGACAGCCTTTATGATACAATTTCTTATCTGTGCATGTTGAAGTAGTTCAAGAGTTAGTACATAGAGTTTGGATGGTAGTTTTCTCCAACGTCAGTGGGTGACGTCACCCATTGGTTTGTGGAAAACAGTTTTGAAGCCTCAAGTTTGGCATTATGAATCTTGCCATCTTGGTGTGTTGGATCCAGAAATGAGCGTTTTTGGATGAGAGCGTAGAGCTGGTGGCTTTGTGAGTTGGACTGTGCTCGGTTTTTAATCTGTTTTTAAGCCAAAAATAAATGGTAGCCTGCCTTGTCATAAACGTTCTTGTGTTACAGCTAGAATCAAGTCAGTGCAGTAACAGAATAAACAGAACTGTTAAGCACTGCCTAGTTTGACAGTTTGATCTGAGTTTCGTGTTCACGCTGCACGGACTCACTGAGGATGAGTTGTCAAGCGAAAAGTAGCCATGCTTTATCGTCTGTTTAATGTAAAATGGGACACCAATTCAAAAATAAACATTATGTTGTATGGAAGAAAACTTGAAAATAGCTATTGAGCCAAGTGCGCCGCCCCCTTTTGCTCCTATATCAGAGTGTAGGCTATCATTAGCAGCTCTGTTGGATTTCGGAAGACGGTGTTATATTCATAAAACACATGAGTTAGTCCTGAAAAAGCCCTTTCTGTTGTTAAAATATTGAAATTGAAGCATAAACCTAACTTGTCTAAACACAAATGTGAAGCAGCCAAACAGGTTGTGTTGGAACAAAATACAGATCATATTTACAGTCCAACAAATAAGCTCTACACAGTGTCTTTCTGTAGGATGCTGACTTTTTGTCAGGGACACTTAACCTCAGTCTTTTAGCACAATTTAATGTAGCAATCAAGTGCATAAGACCCTTTGACAGGGTTCTTGTTGTCATTTTAGCCAGCAAATTAGACGTCATTGGCTAGAAATGAGAAGCCTGCTTTTGTCCACTGCTGTCTAAAATCATGGATCATTGTTTCAAAAATTCTAAGAAATTGGAGTGATAAATCTCCCCCCGTTATTGTACACTATGTACAGTGACAGAGGGGAAGCTTGACAAGCGTAGCAACAGTAACAAGCTTAGCAAACGGTCAATTATTTCCTACTTCTCATCCTCTCTCCATTGTCTTTTATTTCTTTCATCCCAAAAAAGAGTTTGCTTCCTTTCTCGTCCTCAATCAAAAGGAGCTGCGCTCATCAAATGGATCACATAACTTTATGTCTGGATAATAGAGGCATCCCATCTCTCTTTTGTTTTCCCTCATTGCTCTCCTTCTCCCTCTCTCTCCCTCTCTCTCTCTCTCTCTCTGTCCGTCTATTTGACTCGCTTTTTTCTCTGCAACTCAGAGGAGGTCGCTGGATTAATCAAAAGTGTTTTGAGGGAAAGAGGAGGGGAGGGAAGAGGAGAGGAGGAGAGGGAAATGAAGGGGAGGGTGGAGGGTGTTGCCAAATCAATCCCACAAGTCAATTTGAGGCTTGAGATCTTCTACACAATAAATAAACAAGGGGAAAGTGGAGATGGGATGAGGGAGAGGAGGGGGGGCCAGTAGCAGGACACAGAGTTAAGCTGTGCAGAGGGCATCTGCAGGCCTGCACACTGTGCTGCCGTCTGCAGTGTTGCATTGTGCAGCCCAGTTGTTCTCGACTGGAATGAGGAGAGGATTACAGTCATCTGTGAGAAGTCGCGCAGAGTTTAACTTCTGGACAGGCACTGACGTGCTTTATTCTGTTCCCTGTTTGAATGAAGCTGATTGTTTTTCACAAATATAGTTAGAGATCAACTGATCTGAGAACTGGTGGTCAGTGTGTCCAACAAACAAAACACAGAATGCTCGAGATGAACTAAGTGAAGCATCGCTGTCACTGACAGCTTTTTAAAGCTCCCCTCACTGGTGACTGAAAGCACTGTTGTCAGCAGTTAGTTTGAGTCCATATTCCCTGTCTATAACCGAGTACATGCTGGGAAAGGCTCTAAATCACAGTAGTAGCCGTGACCCAGTTCCATAATATTATACCCTATATACTGAATGCTAACTACACAGCCACAGTTTACTGTATTTCCAGTTACAGTAGTATATAAAAGGATGTATTTTACCATCTGTTACTGACAGGAAGTGATGCCAACTGTGACTTTTGAATTATGCTGCCAGTTAAATTGGACAAAGTCAAATCTGAATGATGGACTTTTTTTTTTTTTGCTTTCCAACATCGTATAAGAGACGTCTCCGTGCATACCTACCGTTGTAGTTATTTCAATTTTTTGCGACTGTGAGGCGATCTTTAATAGACAGTAGTGTTCATCAACAGCATAAAACAAAATCAGACATATTCAATATGCATACGCTTGAGCATCTGGTTCGCAGATACAGGTCCGTGGCCATGGAAATGGGCGTTACCCCGGTAACTGCCATGTGTTGGGAGCTATATGGCTGGAAAATTGTGCCGTATTGGATGTTTATTTTTGTGTTTATGTTGTGGTGTATAATGTATCTATGTCTTTATATATTTATGTGAGGCTTTGTACAGACTGTGGTGACAAATTTTCTTGTAAGGACAATAAAGTATGGATCTATTTATTCTTGAATTTGTCACTTTCTTAGTATATTATTCTACATATTTAATAACCGCTTAGGTTTATGTCACATTCATATAGAGAGATGGCAGGAAGTGAAGAGATATTCATTGCCAGTCGTGTGAGGGTTAAAATAATAATATTCAGAAAAATCTTGTATACATACATCAGTTTGTGGTAATACTGGCATGAGTGCAGGATGCAGTATGGAATGGGGGACATGATTCATGTCAAGATGATCTGTATTGAAGAGATATATCACATGTAGAGGACAGGTGGATATGAATTATATGGCATTTATACCATTTACTGTGCTCTTTGCCCTTTATATCAAACAATCAAACATAATGTCTGGGGGTAATGTGGTGTAAGCTGAATGACTGTGTGTCGTTGAGACACAACGTGACGATGGCTCCGCTCTGAAAACCCATTATCTTCAATGGCTTGCGAGTGAAGTGGCGCGCACATCTTGCACTTGGCGCACTTAGTCCCAAAGTTTAATGTACATATCACAATGTCCATGGTTCAGTTCTGGCCTCTCTGTTTGTTTCCTGTCTTTCTCTACATGGTTTATTGTCAAATAAAGAAACATGTAAACAAATAAATAGCTCATAATCTTGCTGTTAGTATCTGATAGTTTGGGTGTTTAATAAATGTCCACCTCAAGAGATTTATGTTAATACTTCATATTAATCACATTTACTTGAATCAGCTTGATTCCCGTACAGCTCCAAGAACTTTCCACAAGTTCAAGTACATCTTGAAACAAGACAGACGGCTGCACTGGGATCAGCGCAATGACACCCAAATTAATAAAGTTGTAGAAAACAAGTTGATTTGCATTGGCAACAAATGAAACATCCTCTCTCCATTCACAGCCTGTCATTTGTGTTGTAAAAAATGAGCTTTAAAGACTCAATAGTAGATTAAATGACTTGTAGCTGAGCTTCACGCCTGATTTCCCTGGTGGTCGATGACTCTGATGACAAGACAACTACCTTCACTCTGCTGTTATTTAACTTCTACCTCTTCCCCCAGGCTTTCCTCTCCATAACTGATTTCTCTCAGCTTTTATCTGTCTTCCTTTCAGTCCATCTGTCTTTCCCGCTTCTTCTCTTCTCCCTCTCTATCCCTGGTGCTTTCAGTCTTTTCACCCCATCATGTCATGAATTAACCACCTTTTTCTTATCTTACTCTGTTTTTTTATACGTCTCTCCATTTTTCTTCCTTATTTGTTCCCTTTCAGTTCCCTCGTGGCCCGCTGTCGTTCTCTGTCCGTCCTGTGAAACCAATACTTTTCCATCCGCGTCCATTCATCTTTGTCCTATTTTACCCTGCAGCCTTCCCTGTCTGTCTCTTCATCACTCTCTCTTCTCGTCTCTGCCTCACCTCCTTTGTATCCTCACATCCCCTCGTTTGGTATTCTTCATGCTCTTCTTCTCATCCTTACAAGCCCCCTCTTGTACTCTTCTTTTTTTTACCTTTTTCTTCTCATCTGGCTGAGAGAGCTTTTGCTTTCTATGTTTTGCCATTTTTCCCTCCTTGAATGCTGTGGCTCTCACGCAGAGCGAAGTTTTCCTCATCAGTCTTTCAAGTCTTTGAATTTTTTTTCTCCCTGCCCTCTTGTCAAAGAGGCGTTATCGAGCACTGGGGAGAGTTGGACGGAGAGAAAGAACAGACTTGTTCCAGAGCAGGGACAGAGATAATGTAAAATTTCACTCCCACAGTGGGAGATGGTAATTACAGTGGATAAAAGTCAGGAAATCAAGCTTCTTCCTTTTCCGATGTACACACTCAGAGTCAATAGCTTTCATCTCTCTCTGTCTCTCTCTCTCTACCTCCATTTCCTCCTTTTTTTCTATTCTTCCCTCGTTGTCTGTCAAACTGTCTGTCTTCTTGTCTCATCCTCTCCAAGAAACAGAATTCAGAAAGAGACTAAATCCAGTGACGATCACGCCAGCAGCTCCATCCGTCATCACTTGTCCGTGCATTTATTCCCTCTGTGCTTTCTTTTGTGTATTTTTTAATCTCCCTTCAGCTCCTCTGAGTTCTGTTTCCTCCTCTGTCTGTTTCTGTCTGCTCTGTCTGTTTAGTGACAGAACCCTCCAAACCCCTGTTCTGTCTCACTTCTGTTACTGCTGTCACTTCATCTGTGGTTTTCTATCATGTCTGTTCGACTAACCCCAAATATGGCACTATCACACACAGTTACACACATTCAGAGGTCCTGAAAATCTATTTTCTCTATCTACAGCTACAGGATCCTTCATGAACACAAAATTATCTGCAAAGTTTAAACAGTTTTGGACATTTCACTTAAGTGATTTCTAAATTTCAGCCAGACAACTCGCGTTTGGAATGTTTATTGCAGCAGCAGAATTTAGTCAGTAAGTTAGAGTTTGAGCGGCCGTCACTCCTGCAGATTTGTATACATAGAAATATGAGAAGTGATGAGCAAAAATATTTTGAATCCACAGAGCCTGCAGGCGGGTGCTGAGTTAGTGGTGGGACTGAAGAACAGGCCGTGATGATGATGCAGGCCAGTGATGGCATTAACAACGTAGAGAGAGAGATGGGAAATTTTGCAGCTTAAACGGACTGCCAAAACTGGGAGGGTGTGTTTGGATTTGTATTTGGATTGGATGACTGCGGTGTGTGAAGCAGGTGTATATGCAGTGCATCTTGACTTGACTTGCCTTTATTCGCTTGCAGGCGTCGCTCCACTTTTGTCATTTTATCCGCTCTCCTCGCTGGTTTGAAGTGGGTGGGGCTCACTTGGAAAATGGTGATGTCACTTTACTTATTTTCATGCACCAATCAGACTTTTGCAACATTTTAATCAGTCGTTTGGTTATGGTACCATCACTGTCAGTCAACCATAAATAAAAGAAAAAGATTTACTCGTCAACATTTAATGTTATACAGAAATACTTTTTTATGTTCCTTTAGTGTATGTTTTATTCCTTGAAAATATGAACTGGTTATCACTAAACTAAAAGGCCTTTTTGAACATTTTCCAAGTCTATTGCACTCTTTTAGAGTTTTCTTAGTATGTATTTCTTCCCATACCCTGATAACTATTGTAAAACTGTAAGTCAGAAGCTTAGATTAAAACTGCAACATGCAGAAATTGAAAGGTCCTGACTATAGAGCCCAGTATTAGCATCAAAAAAGACATAGCTGTTTAAATGAAAACTGCAATTAAAGAACTTCTGTCATCATTTTACATGCATTTTACAATGTAATGAAATGAATGGAAACCTATGGCTGCTTAGAAGTTATTTAACTGCATTAAAATCTAAAAGTCTAGATAGTACTTAGGATAATGGTTGTCAGAAAGAATAAGTGATTCATAATGAAGTGGCTAAAACAGGCAAAAAACACCGGTATAGTCCTTTAACGACGCCTCGTACTTCAATAAATAACTAATGACTCTCATCTCCCTCACCGTGCACCTCTCTCCTGCCGTCATTCCTCCTCCAGCTGTATTACATAACAGCTTGGAAGAGCCAAGAGCAGAGAAGGAGAGAGGAGCAGGGCGGGAGGATAGGGTGGCAGCTCCCCTGACCTCCCACCAGAGGGGGGAGACACAGTGATTGAGGAGCCATCAGCTGTGTGCCAGCTGCTCTTCCTGCTCCCCATCGCTCCCCCCTCTCCCTCTCTCCCTCTCTTCCTCTCTATCGTCCTCAAGTTTTTTTTTTTTATCTCTCACTCCCACTTCCTCTTCCAGACCGTTGTGTTTTCTCTTTCTCCCCTTGTCTCTGATCCTCTTAATCTCCCTGTTCCCTTCCTTTTGTCACTTTTGGCTTTAATGTTCAGTCACTTCCCGCTCTGTGACAACTTCCTCTATCGCCTAGTTATGGAAACCCTGAGGGAACTTTAAAAAAAAAGTGATAAAAGGATTCCAAGGCCATACAAAAGCCAAACTCGTCACTTTTTGTTCTGGTACATCCCCTCAGGGCTTCCATACCTCCTTCCAACATTTGTCCCTACACCAACCTTTCCCTTCTGTCCAGGAGAACCAGGAGGTGGAGGCAGCTGCCGTAAAGCCAGGTAGACCAGGAGGACAGGTGACAACAGAGAGTCAGAGAGGCATCCAGTCCCCATGTGTGTCCGTGCTCCCTCCTGCTCCCTGGATGTCATTGTTTCGGTGTCATTACACCGGGTCGCAGGTGTAAAGGAGCATCAGGAGAAGTCAGGGCCAAAGAGGGGAAAAAAGGGGATGATGGAGGAAGACAGGGAGGAGAGGTCCTTTGAAGGTCAACTGTACTTTGGAGAGTTTTGTGTTTACAAGCCGAGTTAAACAAGTACGAGTGTGTTTGCATGTGTGTGCAATTTCATAGACACACACACCACCATATTCTGCGCAGATCAGTCCCACAGTTAGCCAAAAACTCTGTCAGGGCAAAGGCCTCAGATATGAATCACACTGCTGCACCCTGAATTATTTATTCTCTGCTGATTTGGCCTTTCTTCAGTCTTGGGGTGGTGCATAATTACTGCACACACACATTTTGAGGGAAGCAGTAAGTTGACGTCAATTTCAGGTTGTCTGCGTCAGAACTGAAGAGTAGATGTCAGTGTAGTATTACGTCCACCGGCCCAGCTCCAGTGCCCCTCCTCTAGCTCTAAGCCCTGAACCCTCACAGACTTTAACCGACATCACTGTGGTGTCTGAGCGCACGCCTCCACTCAGACACTGCTGAGTGCTCTCCATTTGAAATAATGGCACCGCTGTGCACGTTGTCAAGTTTTGTGCTTTTAGTGTGAAAGTCCTGTCACAAACGGGACAGAACTTTGTGACCCCAGACATAAAATCTTACACTGTGCGAAGTTCAATGAATTTAAGTGTTTACTATGAGTACAAAAAGACAATGCTGGACCAAATTCACATCTTAAAAAGTCACCATCATGTCATCATAAGAGAAATAAATTCTAGTTAGCAACATGTGTGGTTAGAAAACGTATTCTTGCTGACTCTGTCCATCTTTTATGTATCATTTTTTAGTTAATTCCCATGTGGAAAGTGTGTATTAATGGCTCAGAATATGTGTGCAAGAGGAAATAGTGGAACTGCAAACTTCCTGAGACATCTTTGACAAACAGTACATGTTGTATAGTGCACACTGTACGATGAGAGATTGCAGACTCGTCATCTGCTCTCACATTCACCTCTAAATAAAGTGGTCTAGATAATCTGGATAAACTGTTTGCAGTCTGTCTGGGTGGCTAACTGCTTGGGGTTAGGGTCCTAAAACTACAAAACAAGACCCAAGTTGTCATAAATGAGTTATCCTTTAAGACTAATCATATAAAACTATACATGGCACGTATCAGGGTAAACAAAAGAGACAAAAATATGTGTCGATAACTGAGGTGCAAAGATGGATTACCAACTGGAAAAACAGGCAACTCCCCCTCAGGGGCCCTAAGTTCACTGTGGTAATTGGTTTATGGTAATGTGATTTATTATAATTTATATGGGAATACCATAAAACAACCACTAAGGCATAATATAAAGTGACATGACGTAAGTGCCTGTTTTATTACCTCGTCTTGAGACCCTGTCTTGAAGAAGGGCCATGTGTCAAAATCTAGTTTTAAGACCTACATTTAAGGTGATATTTTTCTTACGTTCCTAAATCAATTTGCATTTAATCAAATTTGCACTCAGCAGTAAGGCCATGATGTACACAATGAGCAGAGAGGGAGAGGAACAGGGGGTTAATAGGAGATATACTCGCTGTACAAAGCCAAAGAAAAGAGAGAGAGAGAGAGAGAGAGAGAGAGAGAGAGAGAGAGAGATTTTAGGGGGAAACTGGTGCTACAATTGAAATGGAGTGAAACTGAAAGCTGTCTGGTTCCAGGCCAGTTTGCATTATACTGAAAAAGTCTCAGCTCCCAAGGAGACGACTGACTGTAGATAAGGCTGACAGTCGGTGTGTTACTGTAGTCGGTGTGTTACTGTACATGCTCACACAGCTATTTCTGCCCTTTCAATACTGTGTGCAGCCAGGTAGATGATTGTGCCGCTGATTGATTCACTTACAATGGTGTCAATCACTCAACGATTCCTGTGTGAATGCATAAATAATTGGACGTGGATAAAAAAAAAAGTGCACAATTTAGGAGTTTTACACGACTTACCTGTCAAACTCCCCCCACGCTGTCCCCTGAGAATGCAAAGAGCCCAGGACAGCATTAAACCACATGCAGGGATTGATGGAATTATAGTTGTTATAACATAAACCATAAGTCAAACCCACGCAAACACTTTGCGGGGTGACCTCCACTCACTGATGTTAAATACCCCGACGCACCAGGAGCGGCGTTATGCAACGGCAGTCTTTACACCTGTCTGGAAATGAGCCCTGTTCGCCTTCAGATGTGCCCTATGGTGTGATGTGATGAATATTTCAGATTGGACATGAGAATGTTTAAAGTTCAAAGTGCAGCGATGTTTGCCTCCGTGTAGGTGTGCTGTTATATAAGAAGGAGATGCGAGCGCAGGTATAATCAGTTCCTGTGGAGTTTTCTGGAGGTGTTGTGGGACTAATTTAACCAAACAGCTGTTGGAGAACTCACTTACAAGTTTTCCCAATACCCTTTTTTTTTTCTTCTGTTTTTCTCAAGGGATTGTTCCTCAAAAATCTTTAATCATTTAGAGAACTCTCTTGTTTTACTCGTCCAGATCTAAATGAAGACAAACACGACTGCAAGTTTCCAATCAGCAAACATAATCCTGGCAATGTCCAAGTAACATAAAACATTTTGTTAAATTTTCTCTCTGGGATAAATGCCAAGGGAAAACTTCACAATAAATGCCTCAAGGTTATTCAAACCTAGTAACACTGCTGCTGAAATCTCAATGAAATGCTGAAATACAAACTTTACAGAGGGAAGCACAACTGAGAGTCAGAGTGTGACTTTTTTTCCCCTATCTCTGTAGATTGTAAATCCCAAATTGTGCTGGCTACATGTTTTCCATCCAAAGTGGTGTTCTGACAGAAAAAAAAACGCTGTGTTGCCACATCAGGGAAATCCTACAACATAATATTGATCTCTCTGGGAGGGTTGGAGGGAATCCAGGGACTCTGTGGGTCATGTTATATGATGTTTTTGGTCAGTTATCACCCAGATGATGAGCCCTCGCAGTGTGAGGTGTGTGTTAACATGGTTGTGGTGTGCACATCTGGCGACTCAGAGGAGGACAGCATGTTTTTGTATTAATGGGCAGAGCTTTAAGTTCTTTAAATTTCTACACCTACATGCTGAGTGCATATAGTCACACCAGAATAGTATTACATTATTGTGAGATTTTGTGAACCAAGAATATAGAAGCCATGACAACAGATTTGAGTAGCAGTAAGGATATATATTACACTAACGCTCACCTTATACCAAACAACTTTAAAAGAGTTCACTGTTGCAGACAAATTTTCAAGTTCATTATAAAATCTTGTCACCTTGATCATTTTGTGTAAAGGTGGTCATAAAACTCAGTCCGAGTTGTTTTAAGTCAGTCTTAGTCTCGTCTTGTTCTGATAAAATCAAACATGTTTAACATTAAAAAAGGTTTTTAGTCTTGGCTCATGCAAATAATGACGCTCACTCATGTGAACAGTGTCTACAGTGAATAGGTGTACACAATAGTAAACATGGAGGGGACTCTGGGGAGTCAAAAGAATGGAACTATGAAGTCTCGGTTCTCTTGAACTGTAGAACAGGAGAAATTGGTTTAGTTGTGGAGTGAGCAAGGGCGCTTCTCGGACATGTCCTCCCATTTGTACCACAATAGAGTGGAAAAGGGAACAAAGTGGACAGAAATCTTCAAATGAATCTAGTTGTAGTCTTGGAAATCGTGACCCTATAAGATCTTAAAAACTGACTTTTGACTGATTGAAACAATGTCTTTAGATGAGGGTGGCAGTCTTTTGTCTGTAGTTTTCTAGTGTATGGTCCGCGTAAGATGCTTTTCGGGCAATTAGCAATCAGCACTGGTGAACATCAGCAGGTTAGCATTGTAGCTAGCATGTTGACTTTGGCCTCATAGACAGCTGAAACACGGACATAGTATCCGTGCCGTCACCCACCGGTTTCTGAAGAGCCATTTTGAAGCTTAGAGTATGCCACCGCCATCTTGGCAGTACTGGCTGCACAAACATGCCACCTGTAATGGCACCCACCTTAATTTAAGCCTTAATATAATTTGATTATGTAGAAATTCGGCCTCAGTGCAGTTGTTGCTGCTGTAAAATTTGACATTTTAATATGGGGGCTTATTGAGATTGACTTATTCTGTAGCCAGCCTCATGTTGCCATTTGAGGAAATGCAGTTTTTGGAACTTCAGTCACGGAGGTTGCTTCTTGGTTAGCTTTTAGCGCAAAGCACTTCTATGCCTGAGTACAGCCTCACAGAGAGGTTGTACACAATGAAACACTGTTAGACTAAAAACAAAACACACGGCAGCTGTTTGACTTTCCAGGAACATAAGATATTACAGAAGGCAGCAGAAGACACCACCAGGCTCCATAATATTCATATTTGAATAATCTGCATCGTGATTTACAGTTAAATATCCTGTAAAAATATTCACATCAGTGCCTGAGATAAGCTGGGATGTTGGGAATATCATCATCTGCTGCTTTAGTGCACACATCTACTTAGAATACATCAGCCAGGCTTGACAGCACACACACACACACCTACAGTGTAGCCTATTCACTCACACAGATGAGTGACTCATACATGAGGCTTGTAACTTAAAGGTCAAGATGATTGTAAGCAAAACAATTAAAAACACGTGTTTGAAAAAGTCAAACTGTGCCGAGGTCCTGGACGTGCTGTGATATACAGTACGTGAACAAATCCCATTCAGCTGGCGTTCACCCAGTGCACCCCGCCAAGTGTGCATACATTTTCAGCCTGATTGATCCAAGTGTGAATCAAACCAGAAAGCATGACAGTGTTATTGTGCATCCGTGTGCTGTCGAGACGTTCAGATATACGACCATCCTACCAGGAAGCCCCTTTTCAAAAGTCCTTTGGCATGGAAGCTGGGGAAACTCCCAGTGCTGCATGAACTGGCAGAGCTTTGAAATAGACACCTTTATCAGCCTAGCTGACAACATCTGTGTGTGTGTGTCTGATCGTTCACTTACAGAAGGAGCTGCTTTCGTCCTTTGTGCCTTCCATGGTGCCATCCGGCAGCATCTGGAGGTAGAAGCCGTGTCTGCAGTAAAGCCGCGTGACGATGCCCTTCAGCTGGGGCTCTGCAGAGCAAACACAGGGTTAAACACACATTAGCATCACGGAACACACGCTTGTCAGTTTTCGTATATTAATGCACACACCTACCTATGAGCATGCACATTGACTAAACAAGAGGAAGGTCTTGATATTTACACTGTGAAATAGTCAAACAGTCAAAGTGTGTGTGCTTGCATGTGTGTGTGTGGTTGTGTGTCTGTGACTGTGGCCTTCAGCAGGATTGATGGGACCCTGGTGTCTGCTAAAAAGAAGCATCTTTCACGGGCAGGTTCAAGTGAGTGTGTGTGTGTGTGTGTGTGTGTGCTAATTGCAGCTGCTTATTACTCTACAACAGGCTGATCACTCACTAACTAAGTGTAAACCAATGACAATATAGAGAACAGACAGCATATGTGTGGTATCACCCATAGGTTTTGAAAGTGCTGCTTTGAAGCTGAAATATGCGGTGCTGGCTGCCACCACGCTGCCACCTGTACTGCATCTTCCACCTCCCAGTAATAATCTAAATATCGGCATCTCAAGGAATTAAAGTTTTTGGCACTTCCGCGTTGGCTTTAATTCTCAGCCACTGAGGTTGCTGTTTGGTGTAAATATTACAATTTCAGTTAATTATGTTCATGTTTGTGATACTAACATAACAAGAAATGGGATTCTAACCACTTAGCTACAGGCTACAAATACAGGAATCAGTAATATCACCAAGACAACACATATGTTGAAATTAAGACCCCTGCATGTCTAAACCTACCTAACTTCAGATAATAACACCGGGCATTAATTAGCTGCTTGAAAAAGGAATGTCAGCTGCTTAGTTATGCTGCTAATTGTTTCTTGAAGTTAGCTTGTCACGAGTAGATAAGTTTCCTTTATCTACCTTTGCTGATGTTGTGCAGTATCGAGGTGCATGAGTGACTAAAGATTTTTTTTTTTGTTAACCAATTAACTAAAGAGGATATGGGATGCTAATTACGCAGCTATAGGATGCTACTTAGGTTGGCATGGTGATGTAGTGATTGGCACTGTTGCATCGCAGCAAGAAGATGGATGGAGGATACTACTTTAGTGTATAGGCAGTAGGCGTGAACTAGTTTCTTTAGCATGTGTGACTAGTAAGAGACATTCTGTGTGGACTGGAATCGCTACGCTGGACTCAAGATCAAATAAACCCCACAGTGACAAGGAAAGCTGTGTGGGTCCTTTGATGAAGATTTGTGTTGGACTGTTACAAGGTCAAATAGCACTACTGGCATACTTGTCCACCCTCCTTGTCTGCCTTTTCCCGGGGGACTCTGGTTTTCATCACCCTCTCCTGGTTTTCTCTTGGGTCACAATTTTACAGCTTGAGTTGATTATGGTGGATGCATTCTGTTGTGCAGTGTTTAAATAAGATTAAAAGTATTTAACATGGAAATGATGTTCCCGTGTACTTATACTTATTATTTTGTTGTGTTTAGTTACCAGAATGCAGAAACATGAGAACCCTGAACCTTATCAGTTTTTGAGGTTTTAAGTTTAGCAAATATGGCTATTGGTGACCTCAAAAGTCTTTGGATTCTTGTGATGAAGACTTCAGCCTCCAATGTCACCTGCTATTCCTAACAACCAAGCTAAAACTAAAATGACACTTTAGTTATGGCAGTAGAGACTCTGCTGTAAAGAGTAACTTTATGGGGTCATATTTTCAGTTATTTAAAAGGGTTTGGTTTAAAGTGTTTGTGTTGTGTTGTTATTTCTGTTAGCAGGTTGTGATCGTTCCACAGGGGTAAACCTTTGTGGTATCTGCATGGAAACATGACCCTAAAAGTCTAACCACAGCAGCACACACAGCAACTCTTGTTGTCTGCAACCAAGAGAAGAAAGCTCAATTTCCTGCATGTTAGATGGAAAAAAAACTGAAGAAACAAACAAGAACAACTTAACCGTCACACTGAAACTTTAATGAACCGTCTCCAATCGTCTGTTTACCCTGCTCTTGAATACCAACTGTTGTCATTTACTCAGTGCACTTGGACTACCATTTGTCTCTATGAACCAATCAGACATCTGTCACCGCTCTCGAGATAAGTTGGCATGTCTTCCTCTAACCTCATGTTTCTCCGCACACGCATGACGGACTGCTGAGGGAGACTAAATGGTGGATCAGAAGGAATGTCAGAATGCTCGAGTGTTTCCACAATTAAGCTTTAATGAGACACATCAAATATGGATGAGGACAGAGAAGTACAGGGGCAGCTGGCAGCGGGCCCTCGGTTGACAGCAGGGGGGGTGAGAGAGAGAGAGAGGTGCACTGCAAGATATCCATCCCCACATTAACGCTCAAAGGATCAATTAATTATAAAATAAATAGATTTTTTCTGAAGTAGATGGAAACTTTCTTTGACTTGTATTCACCACGTATAAATCCACCATTGCCACATTTTGCCTTAAAGTGTACTCCTGCAATTTAGTATTGCACTTCCAGTTAGAGGGCTCAAGACAGGACAGTAAAGAAGGGTCAAAAATTTGAAGCAGATGTAGAATTAATTAGAACAGGTTTAAATATCCAGTTTAAACCCCAAAACTTTAGAAGCACTGTATCCTAAACTTCCCATAGTGCAACCTAATTGTGTCTTTTTGTTTTGCTGTATGCGTGGCATGCTGGCATCATGGCAAAAACACGACAATGTCATATTACTCCAGCTTGGGAGACAACATTTTAAGATGACTAGCCTTGTTTCCATAACAGATAAACAGAATTCAACCTTAATAACCTCAGATGGTCTATCCCCCCCCCCCCAATATCCCATGAAGAGGAGATTGAACATGATATGTAAATCCAGTTGAGTGCTACTTTAAATTAAAGCCTTAAATTCTGTTACTAAATCAATGCTTAATATGGTGCTTAAATATTATGTTGAATTATGTCCCTTTTTTACATAACATGTCATGTCATCAGCTTGTGACGTAAAAACATTCTAATTTTTTGTCGTTGCAAAGCTGACGCATTTTTCTGCGAACATGAAGTCATCAGGACGTTGAAGCTCATTAGAGTTTGAGTTAAGCCTTGATGTCTGTGAATTAGTCAAAGAAACGCTCGTGTGTAATCCTCCCTTTCATGCCGCCCGCGTGACACAACATGTTTGGAAGCGCTCTGGCCTGAGTCGCTGTAACTACCACAAAGATAAAAGCTCATCCATCCATCGCTGGCTGACTGGACACACAAGGTCGAATGCGGGGCGTGGTAATCTGTAATATCCTGAGTGTTAATCCCAAATTAAGCCTTAGACCACACACCAGGCCATGTGCTGCTTAACACATCTGCCACAGTGCTGAGCAACAAACACACACACACACACACAGAGGAAGCGGATGTTGACCTTTAGTGTGACCCCTCCTCCGTACATCCGTGTTTGGTAACGATACTCAGACAGAAGGACAGGTAAGACTACTGGTGCATGTACAGAGCTTTTACAAAGATAACACACACACACACTCTCTCTCTCACACACACACACAGCCTCTCTGACTCAAACCATGTAGAAGCAAACGCTTAAAGCACGGTAAGTTGCCTTGAGTCATACCTGAGGCAGCATGTAAGTTAAACTGAGGGTTCAAATGTGCAAACACACACACAGACATTGTGGAGGTTAGTGTGTGTAAAGTGTGAGTGTAGATCTGCAGTGAAGATGCAGGAAAAATCGTTAGCTACAAAATAAAACAGTGTAATCTTTTTTATAAAGTAGTTTTGTAAACTCTTTCTATTAAATGTGACTGAGGTCAACAGATATATTTCTCCGGGTTGTAGCCTTGCAGTAGTTCACCATACTCTATGACAGCTTGTAAAACAAGACTTTCAAAGTGATAGATGCTTTGTTTGCAGCAAACAAAGCCCAGAATCTGTCCTCTGAAATTCTGACATCCTCAAGTCAAAATTCTGGCCAAATGGTGTCACTGGAGGAAAGCTGAGTGTTCATCACAGATGCTGGGATTGAGACCATGGATTCCTTTTGAGATAGGCTGAACCAAAGTGTTGAACAAGGGAAACTTGAGCTTGATGTTGGGGAAAATATAAAGGAGTGAGGAAGCAAGAGAGAGAAAAGCGGCCAAACTGTGTGTCAGTGTGCCATGGCGTGTGCTAAACGGAGGAAGGTTGACACTGAAAACTTTTAATCCGGAAGATTGCAGCCAAGTCAGCCAATAACTTCTTATTAATATTATTATGAAAGTACTGTTTATTCATAATTCTCAGTTGGAGGTCAAATTTACTTTGCTTTGACTTTTATTATTCATTTTTTCTTATTTATTTGATGTATTATTTATTATTGTATGTAGCTCTCCAGAGTCCAGAGTGTCACTGAAATATAATTTTTGTTGACATGACATTGATTTATAGCTTTCTTTGTTTGATTTGAGTCGTTGACTTCACACAGTGCAGATGTTGATACAATGACAATGCTGCTTCAATATATATAAAATAATTGTAATGTATAACTAAATCATAATGCAACTTAAAGATGATGATTCTGCGGACCTGAACATGAGGAAATTTTCTTTATCTGGACCTCTTGAAATCATAATTGACTTGAATTTATTTATATGATCACAATCTTTTCCAGTGGGGTGACCTTCGTAGCTGCTTCAGCAGTCTTTGGTCAGATTTAGATGGTATATCTGCAGGGTGGGTGATGAATAATATATGCAGAAGTCAAACTAGATTTGGGCAAGAAGTGAACACTTGCCCTCATGCATACAGGGGTGGCCTGGTGGAGTTATGTAGTTCACAATATGACATAATAGTTTGTTTCTCTTCACTGATCAGGTGTATGATTCAGAGAACTGTGATACAATCAGCTCTTATATAGTTTCTCTAAGTGTCGTTTCTGTGGTTGTCATGGTTACACAGCAAGTCCGGAAAATGTAAACATTATCAACTCCAACTGCAACAACAAATAGTCATTTGCGTTTACGAGAACAGCAGCCGGCCTTCATCTTTTTGCTGCCATTGAACTCGTCCATTGTCGCATTGCTGAAAACAATGGAATCGTCATGTTACAATGGTCGCGCTGCATGAATATGATTGGCCATAAGCAGTCAGCTGATGAGTGAGCCGGCGATTGCAAAGCATAAAGGAAGCAGCTGATGCCAGGAAGCTAATGCAAGCGTGACTTTAATGCTCTGCTTCAACAAACTCAGCGTCGGGTTTGGCGTGATGAGGCTTTGAAAGCTCATCATGACATTTTGGGATTAAGATCTCACTCACATGTTTTTATTATTTAAAATTACAGCTATGTCGAGTTTCCCCTGGAGTTTTAATCTCGTCAGCATCGGAAAGCCTTTGAAATGGCATTAAAGCCATGAGACTAAAACACATTCATGCTCATATAGACTTCAGTCTCACTGTCACATTAGAATGTATCCTGGGAATATTACAGCATTAGTCAACAGACAATAGATTTGTTATCAGAGTTCATCATATCCTAGAGCACCACAGCATGTGGTGTGTGTGTGTGTGTGTGTGTGTGTGTGTTTATGCATGAAGAGGATTTGTTCTTATAATCCCACAGACATTCAACACCAATTATGGAGTGACCTTAATAAAGAGCAGGATTAATTTTACTTATTAAGAATTTCAACCATTAAAGTCACCCTGAACCCTCCGGCTGCCCAATGGCTCAAGTCAGATGACAACTGGGCAGCAGCGAGTGTTATTTTCACCCCCATTACACACTACAATTTTTAATGTGTGTGTGTGTGTGTATGTGTGTGTGTGTGTGTGTGTGTGTGTGTGTGTGTGTGTGTGTGTGTGTGTGTGTGTGTGTGTGTGTGTGTGTGTGTGTGTGTGTGTGTGTGTACGCGCGCGCTGGACACCTTCAACAGAATGGCTTTGGCTAAAGAGCCAGAGATGATCTGCCAAGGACAATATCTGTCTGTCTGTCTGTCACCACACACAGACACACAGTAGAAGTATTTATATCTCCTTCCCTCTGTCCATCCTTCTCTTTTTCCTCGTATCTGTCCTCTCACCATTTGCACAGGACTCACACCCATATAGGTCAATGGATCTAACATTGTGAGCTAACTGCGTCAATCAAAATGTTTTGCTGGAACAGAACTAGCTTCGTACTTCGAACTATGATTAGTATAAAAAGGACTGTTGAGGTGGTTTTCCATCACTTTTGGATTACGGTGATGTAATATATAGAAATTCTGCTCCTTCGGCTCTTAAATAACTACATGTGAACTGTCATTCCACCCTCAGATTTATTACTGGTGATAGTCATGGCACTCACCACTGTGTCCTGTATGATAAAGTGGGTTCTCTAGCGTAATAAGCATTGGTATTAGTTTACCCATGAATCCCCTGTGAGACTTACGTCCTATTTTCTTTGAATTTGAGTCTGTAACTCGACATCATTGAACTTGGAGTTTAAATTAAGGTAAATTAATTCTGCAGGCCAATATTCAGTTGCAGTTAAGGATGTAGTGAGGCCTTTTTGTAGCGATGGAGGTTGGAATGGGTTTTTAACAACCGTGGTGTAATGTACGAAGAGAGAATTAGATCATCAGCGTAAGCACTGAAGGTAATCTGTGGTTTTGGAGAATCGCCCAATACATACATCATGTCCGGTGATGATGTTGTATTGCAGTTTTCTCATTCATCGGAATCAATTAAATCACTTTAAATCAAACATTTTTATTCTGTACAAAACAAAAGTTCTGCTTACATTTAGTGCTAATCACCAAACCACAGTGTGGGTATTCCTGAGGTCTGACAGACCTGCTGATTGTGTGTATTTCCTTATAAAGCTGATTTTTTTTAATTATTTTAAATCCATCACATCTAAGTTTGCCTAACCTGCTAATCTTCTTTACCACCTCAGTTGGCGTATTGCTCTGTTTCTTTGAGTTCAACTCCGGCTAGATGTCAATCAGTACAATAGCGTGAAACCAGTTGCTAAAAGAATCCCCAACCCAACTCTTTCATCCCTCCTTCAATCTCCTTCTTCACTTCCTTACATTGTGCCTAATTCCCTCACTAATTCTAATTCTCTATCTTTTCCTCCTCCTATTTAAGGCTTGATTACCAACCGGGCAAGGCGTCTGCCTGCCCGGATCCACTTCATGTCAGTTGGACAAGTCCTGCATAGCTGGAGGGTCAGTAGGAGCCCAAACAGCAAATCTTTCCCAGAGGCCTTCTTGCAGGTTAACCCGACCATGCCTTACCTCTGTCAGTAACTCCCACTCATTCAGCTCTCTCCCTCTCTCTCCTTCTCTATTCTTCACTCTCACCCTTTCTTCCTCTCTTCCCCTCTCTCCCTCCCTCGCTTCTTCCCTAAACTGCACATCCAGTCAGCAGGGAAGTCCTTACTTCGGCCCTTTTCAAAGGGTGAAGGAGTGATGCAGTGAAAAGAGGAGGAATAGTTTGAGCGAAGCATCAATAAAACGTCACTTAACAGCAGCAGCAGAGACAGAGGCTGATTGACTGACATGTCAGTCAGAGGAGGAGGGGGCGGAAGAGAGTGGGAGGAAAAAAACAAGAGAGGAGGACAGGATGAGGAAAGAAAGATAGAGAGTAAATCTCTATGATTGCCTTTATATGTTTCCCACAGGTAGTCAGCTCACTTCAGCAGCACTGAGATACCCTGCCTTGATGTTTCATTTAGCGAGCGCACTAATTCATATGTGTTTTTTTCAGCTACTAAAGTCTGTCAGACCCCTCGAAGCTGACGGCACTGCGACAATAGCTGATTATTATACTTCCATCTGTTTGCCGACACATCATCTTAAATGCTCTCTCTCTGTGTCAGCACAGACGCAGGCGAACTCCAGGGAGCACAGATGTGCTACATCACTGACGCATCACTGATGAATTATGGTCATTGTAGTTCACTAAGTGTTTCTGCGTTTGGCAGCGTTAAAGCTTGAAAACTTTATTCGGAGAGGATCAGCGGCTTCACGAATCGCAGCACCCAAAATGACTCACAACAAAGTGAGTCGACAGGCTGCTGATATAGTTGAGGAAACTGAAAGTCATACTTTAAGACACATTTTTACAAGAGTTTACAATGCTGGACTTTACAAATAAGACATTTTAAAAGAAGAACTCAAAATTAATTTTGATACTACTACCTTTTCACCACATTTTGAGTACATATAGTGTATGTGTGTGTGTACTGTGTGCAGTAATAGCAGCTCATATTTAAAATTCCCCTTAGTAGTGAGATAGCTCAAGACAAATCATAAAAAAACAAACCAAAACAAAAAATAATTGCATTATATTGTAATATTTTTGGAAACTACTGCTCCCAGTCCTCAAACCTCTTCACTTCTCTCCTTCTCTTCACACTTTGGCAGCACGACACAGGAGCTGATAACACACAGGGACCCCCATTCGGATGATCCCTTTTCCATTAAGAGTACATTCAGTCATGCAGTCAGCCGCTAAGTCATAAAAAACCAAATGACAAAGAGTCAAAGACTTTTTCCCTCTGAGATCTGCCAAAAGCGACCTCAAGTCTATGAACACTATATCCGCTGAATAGTATAATTTAATGAGTTACGATGGAAGTGTATGACATCAGCACGACAAGCCGCAGTATCTAAAATGACAAGAACAAGAACTATAGAACATTATATAAGAACATTATAACCTTCTGGGAGGTAGAATTTATTGCAATTCTTGAATTCGAACCTAAAAAACATGAAAATAAAATGAATGTAAAATAAAGGTTGTCTAGGGTATAGAATTTGAACACGGACTGACAGGTTTCTTCAAGTTGAAAGCTGATGCAGCAGCAGGACCATACATCAGTCTCAGAGTGTTGTCTCCTTTTGGATTTACTGAAGAAGATAAACTTGTTTAAAGCCATCTTGTCATCACCTTTCACATGTTCCAACATAAAGGAACAGATTTGGCTCTGCCATGTTTTGTCTTGTCTTTGAAAACAAGAGCAACAGTGAAATGTATGACATTTTCATAGAGCTGCTCCCAAAAAGTCAATGATTCCCAATCATCAGCCATCGATTGATGAGAAGTTGATTTGGCTGCTTGAGCTCGCCACTGTCGCCAAGTGCTTGCTCATGGTGGGAATTGTTGGGTCTCTGTAAATAATATTATAAAGAGTACAGTCTAGACCTGCTCTATATTTAAAGTGTCATAAATGTCATAAATAAAATTGAATTGAATTGAATTGTAGCACTGCTATTGATTTCTGTGGCTGTACTGTTAGCACTACTTTCAGCAGGCTGCTTCAGCTTTGTGTTGCATTCAACACCAGGTCCAGCTGTGATTGGTTGCAGCCATTAAAGGCTGGTTGTGGCCATTCTAGACAAAGCTTGTGATTTTACCAGAAGTGCAGCAGTGCGTTTCAGAAGCGTCCCAGAAGGGGCTCTACGCAGCTGGTCTGTTTTTGACAGAAGCCGTGACCAGCTGCATCAAGCAGCACAGAGCTGACAGGAAGTCAGAGACAGAAACGCCACAGAGTATCCCATCAGCTTACAAAATAAAACAACCTGTGCAGATTCCCAATTATAAAACAAAAAAAGAAACAATTTAACTACGTTGCCTACTAGCTGATGGTAGAAGCATGTAAATTAAGGAAAAAGACCAAATCTGAACAAGTTAACAAAAATTGGCAGCCAAACATGACAATGGACCAAAACAACATGACAGATGTGACACCATAGAGCTTATGCCTGGTGGAATGAAGGCATAAGTTCCAGATTTTCAACAGTCAAGCATCTAAATCTTCCTGTTGATGTTCGCCAAAGAAATAACACAACAATGTCTTAGCTTCTCCTCCAGGCAATGAACAGTATTTGAATAAAGAAGTAAGCAGAGCCTTTTCTACAGCTGTACCCTCAAAATGCTTTGATGCATGACAAAACAGAGACTAAAATGTCTTTAGTTTTTGTTGACTAAAACTAACAGAAATCACACAGTCAGGTGCCAAAACTAACACTGCGGCTGAAGCTGTTTCTTTCCATTCTTTAAGCCGTCAAGTAGCATTGAATAGGAATATTGTAACACAAAACTCTCAGTCAACTGGCTGACAGATTGTTCTTTGTGCTGCCTGACAGGTGGAAACAAAGCACAGTTGAATTTTGCAAGTAATTACTCCTTGAGGCCGAGCAACAGAGCAGCAGTAATTTACAGTTGCATGCTGTTCATGCAGCAAAGGAGTGGAATCTCCCTCGCCCGTGCCTGCATGAGGGCATGTATGCATCTCCGTGCACCAGTTTACAGTGTGTTCAGCTCTTTTGCATTTTGTTTTTTGTGCATATATTGCCTTAAAATCAACCTCCTGCTCCAACCATCTTGGTTCTCTCATCAGCCAGTGGGCAAAGGTCATTTCAGTATAATTCTCTTTTATCAAATATAGCACTGTGGGCAAATTCCTGCTTGGTTGCTGCTACTTAACATGCCATGCCTCTGCACACTGGTACCAGAAACACTCCTCAGCTTTCTCCGGAGTTAATAAGCTTGTTACTCCCCACTGACTCTAATATTGTCTTTCTCACCACTAGCACGAGAGCCCGAAGCTATTAATCCATGGACATATGGATTTTACAACTGTTAGTATTTCATCTCCCAGCATTTATTGCATCCACTGGTAAACGCTCGACGGCAGCCACAAAAGCAATAACATATCCTGTATTGAAATGAGAACAAGTGGAGTATGATATGTAGATTTTTTCAACATCACAAGTTTTGTTTTTGCAATCACAAAAGCTCAGAAAAAAACATCTGGATTGAGGATGAGGGAGCACCACACGTACTCTCGTATTTTCATATTACACCACATTCACATTAAGTGCACAGCTAAATTGCATAAAATTAGGGTCTCGCAGTGGCCCCAGTTGACAATGAATAATGGGGATAAAGGTGGGGAGAGCCTATATGGTAATGGCCATATTTACAAGGACCATCAATCATCTCCAAATCGCCAGCGGCCTCATCCCTCATAGGATGGAGAGAGACAAAGGGGCGGGACACCTTCAAAACAAACTGCTTCTCCCTTCAGTACTCTCTCTCTCTCTCTCTCTCTCTCTCTCACTGCAGTCCAACTTTAGTTTTTAGGAGAATCAGAAGTGACTAAAGTGATAAAGGTGCTGAAAGTATACCAGACTCCCATGTTATTTTCACAACTTTTTTGGCTGTAATTGAAATAACCAATATGCAGGTATGAATCACACAGCATTTACATAAACTGTGCGTGGGGATGACAGAGTAGCCAAAGAGCGGCAGATACATTTGGCTTAAGTGGAGGAGAAAAATAACTGCTCAGTAAAGGACGATCAAGTTGAGATTTGTGAAAATATAATTCTGATGTGTCAGATTCTGTATTCTAGACGAGAGATCAATGCCAGAAAACTGTCACTAAACCACTGACAGTTTAAAGAATGGACAGCGTATCCGTGACGTCACCCACAGGTTTCTGAAAAGCCGTTTTGAAGCTCAGAGACCGGTGGCGCTGGCTAGCTATAGAGACCAAATCTGTTTTTTGTACCAGGCTGTAAACATGTTTATTTCTGCTGTGAAGTTGGACATTTTAACATGGAGACTTATGGAGATTGACTCGTTCTGGAGCCAGCCTCAAGTGGCCGTTCGAGGAACTGCAGTTTTTGGCACTTCCGCATTGACTTCACGTCACAGCCACGGAGGTTGCCGCTTGATTTAAACCAACCTCAAGACTCTGTATAAACACACTGGCTGTGAGAATATTGTAATATGTGTAACATTGTAGAACAAGTGGCAATGATCCTTATTACCTGCTTTTTCATTACAGTGCAGGCATTTTTGTGACAGTGCGGGTAACCTTGTTGTTGTAAACCAAATGCTTTTTTCTACAATATCAAACTGTAGTGTGGTTGAGGTGTAATTAGCCAAGGTTTATAAAAGATTGTGGTTACAAAGAACACATTCATTGTTGTGATGGGGCATGACCTACAGTCATTGGCATGAAAGTTGGATGCACTACACTCATACTTTAATCTTCACATCCTCGACTCTTCACCTTGTTACATAAAGGCCGACTTGCCAACATTTTTCAATGCCATCACCCGGGGTCCTCCAGTTTTCTTTATGTTTATATTTTCTATGTTGTTATAAATGAACTTTATTTAGTTTGTCTGAGGTCCCGCTCTGGCAGATTGTCTTTGCAAAACAGCACACACACATTTCATGTCAACCCATCTGTTACTGCAACCTGGCAATCCACAACCTGCTTCAAGGGCCATGGGCACAGCAGTCCTCTGTGAAGGCAGACGGGCTAGCTTACACCTTAAAGATCTAAATACAACTCTGCTAATACAAATATCAGCAGAGTTGGAGTGAACAGTTTCTATTTATAACTACTAGAGGCTACACATGCAAGCTCAAACTTATGTGTACAAGTGAGAGAGAGGCATCGTGTGAATATGAAAATGTTGAAACTTTCTTTGATGAATTCTCATGTTACCCTCTGCCAAAAAAAAAAATCTTGTATTTCTAAACCTAATGTTGACAGATTCACATAAACGGCTGTACTCGGTACACGACTGTACTGCGCTGGCATTAGTTCACCTCTAAGAGAAATTATGTTTCATTTGCAGCAGCAAGTCTGTTTTGAGAGAAATGTAATGCTGCCTGGATTATGTTTTCTCTCAACATAATGAGGACACATTGTTAATTAACACGTACCAAGTTGCAGAATGTTGATACTAAATGTATCATTAAAATATTCACTGACAACGTGTTTCATTTGCATTTCTCTCCTGCAATAGAAAATCTGCTCATAGCAGCTAAATCATGATGATTTTTATAGTTATGTTTCTGTACTTGGTTGATTAAGGTTGGACTGTAGTGCTGGTTTGATACTGAAAAGTCAAAGTAACTTGAAGCATCAGACAGGACATGTTTACTACATTAACATTCAACCAAAACCATCATTTTTCCCCCCTAATCTCAACCAAAGTCTTTATGTTGCTTAATTCATATCTAATTAGATGCTGGAGGATGTAATGCCTTGTCTTCTGCACTTTGAAAAATGTGAACAAAGTCCCCCAAATACATATCCTTATGTGGGAAAATATATATTATTAGCATGTAAACATGGGTTGCACTGAATGTCCTGGATTCTGGGCTGAATACTACAGATATTACAGTGGTGACACTGACACAGTAACCTCACTTATACAAGCACACAGTGTAAAAATGTTCATTTTAACCAAGAAACCACTCGAACAAGAAAAAGTGAACACCCAGACAGACTTATAGGTCGGACAGAGTGAGACGTTGTGGATTAATTAGAAAAGCAACGAGTGAACTTTTCAGTCTGTGCTCTAAAGCTTAATGATTTAAAGCTTTAAATGAATGGCCTAATGATTAAGTCAGAGAGTGAGAGAGGAACAGAAACAAAAGCAGCTGTCTCAGATGTGAGAGAGTGTATATGGAGAGGAAGATAAGGGAAAGGGATGAAGAACAAGATAGAAAATGGGATGAGAAGGAGAGAGAGTGAGACAAAGACAGTGGGCATAAATCAAGAAAGGAGACCAGACTGAGGAGGGGAGGGAGACGACACGGAAAAGCTTAAAGAGAAATACCCTTGGGGGTTGTTGTGTTTGTAATAGGCAAACAGACAGAGATGTGGAGAGAGACAGAGCAAAGGAATAACTGAAAAAGAGGGAGAGGTGCCCAGTGAGACAGGTCGAACCTGGATCAGAGAGGGAAAAAAAGTGGGTAAGAGAACAAACCACAGTACAAAAAAACCTGAAACATTTTAAGATCAATGACAGTGAGGCAGAAAACAAGAAAGGGAGAGAGAGCGAAAGAGGAAATGAGAGAGAAAAAATGTTTTTAAATCTAAGAATCCAGACGACAACACATTGTAATCTTGCCATCAAGAGGTCCTAACAGTTGTTTTCACAGTCCTCCAAACTGACCCTTATGAGTGTTTTCTAATCTTGCACCCCTATTAGCAAGAGGACTTCATGGGTCAGTGCCTTCTGAAAACCTTAAAAATGACCGTTTATTGGTCTACAACCTCAGGTGTTAAGGTTTGGTTAAGATTTGGGACAAAAAAAAACACTACTTGACATCCATGAAGTTAAAAATCACAGGATTTAAACAAGGTTTGCACTAGACACTCATTTATCCAAGAATATGGATTGGTAAACGGTCAACTAACCTGGAGGTCTGGGGCGTGAAAAGGTCCAGGCTTAATGTGTGTCAGCTGATTTATATGAGCTCATTGAACATCTGAGAGTATGCATCACTAAAGCATTGTATCAACTGACATAATGAGGGCCAGAAGGTGGACCTTGCTTTATTACCTGTGTCAAAATCTAGTTTATTATTTGAGTTTTATGCTAATGTGTTGCATATTCCTGAAATTGCGTGCTTGATCAAATTACCTCACAGCTTATTTTTGTCCTGGGCTGGTCAACAGGTTGTGTACCTCAGAATTATGTCCATATTGGACAAATCTGCACCTCACACTTGACGCCCTGTGCTAACATTCAGTTCCAATAAAGAAAGTATTGTACCTGTAGCAACGCAGAAAGTAAAGGAGTAGAGGTCAGGGTGGAGGATAGGTGTATATCATGCTCAGATGTTGTACAAAGCAAGATTTTTTAAAAATCGTTGACATCCAGTGTTTGCTAGAATCAAATAAGGACGTTCTTGTCTGGGGGGTAATCCCGAAATGTGTTTCACTTCAGCAAAAAGGTTGCAGCTGCTAGTTTTCTGGCAATAAAGGTCAACAAACATCACAAATACAGAAATTATTCAGCTCCAGAGTGTTGTATCTTTACGTGACAAAGCTTGTGTTGTAACAAAACACTGCAGAGGCCTGATCGAAGGAGGAAAAGACAAAGATAGAGAGCAGAGTGAGTCAGCCAGTGCAGAGGTTTTCAGTATCCCAGGACCCTCCTTTACTGATGTTAATTACAGTAACGATCAGTGGAGAGACCCGCCCACCCAGTGTGGATCCAGGCCAGGACCCGATATCACCTGAGGGTGGAGGGAGGAAGGACAAAGAGACATGGAGATAGAGAAAGAGAAAAAAGGACTGGATGGACAAGCAAGGAACAAGAGAGAAGGAATGAGGGAGGAATGCAAGGTGGAAAGGATGGAGGAGAGAACAGAGGACACGAGTTTTTGAAAAAGGGGGGAAGATGAATAAGAAAGGAAGACTGATAGGTGAAGGGCTGGTGGGGGGAGGACACTAGAAGATCCACTAAAGATGCAAGAGGTTGAGAGGATGAAATACAGAAGGAAGAGGAAGAGGAGGACAAAGGATGGATTGTGGAAGTAAGGGGGTAGGAAGAGGATGAGCAAAAGGGCAAAAGAAAGTGAAGGAGACAAGGAAGATGGAGGAAGTTAAGGTGGAAAGGGAAGAAAGGATGGAAGGAGACAAAGAGTGGAATGAAAAGAGGCGAGAGGAAGTACAAAAAAAGAGAGGGAGGAAGAAGCGTAGAGATAAACTGTGTGAAAACATTTGCAGAGGGAGGGGATGAAAGCGAACGAGTGAATCAGCAAGAGATGAAGGAGTGGAGGGCGATCACAGAGGGGGAGAGAAGGGTGGGAGGCAAGCGGGGAGATCAATCACCATGGCTCTAGTGTTGTAACATTGAAAAGAGTCAATGGCCAGGAACCAAACTTTCCACCCACACACTTCTTCTCTCTTCATCACCAACATCTCTCTCGTACTCTCCCCTTCTTTTTCTCCCCTGTACACTCTCTCAGTTTATCGCCTCCCTCCTCCCTCGCTCTTAACGACACCTTACATCTTTCAGCATTTTAACGCCGCACTATATTTCTCCTCTTTGTGGTAAGTGCTGACCTACACACAGATAAATAGGAATATTCCCTTAAGAGCCATTAGAGGCAAATACAAGCCAATTTTCTGTCTATAGAAGCTCGCTAGATGACACTTAAAGCATATTATGCCATAACTCACAGCAACGCACAAATGGAGGGAATAAATATCACACATGAAAATGCGAAGGAGAATACCCCAAAAGACACAAATTGGCCAAATTCTCAAAGTTTACAACTCCGACCGATGTTGTTAATTGGTTGAAAGTGTAGAACTTGCAAAAAACGTTGAGCTTTTAGTTCACAAAATGTAATAGGTGCTGGAAATACGGTCTTCAGACATCCACCTGTAAGGGGCGCATATAAAACCTGACAGGCACAAATTAATTATAGAAAATTGGGACCCCAGGACTGTATACCTGATCCTAAGGGTCAGGTTATGCTGGAAAAGAACATGTTTGTATGGCATGTTGTCCAACCTTACAGCTGTTCTGAAAGGCCACAATGGAAGGCAGAATCAAATCAGACCATGTGGAGACGCAATATCGTGAAATATACGAGGATAACAGAAGTCTCTCCTGGAAGGCAGTCATAGCGTTGTTGCTCAGTTGTTCATGTCAAGTGATAGAAATAGATGTGTAAAGAGTAAATACTTAACTTAAAGTCTTTCTCCTTCCTTACCTTGAGGTCATTCGCAGCACAAACTTGGTTTCAGAAGTTACAGAACTGTTCAAACAAAGAGGAGGAAGGTTTCTGCTGCTATTTAAGCAGTTCTTATCAAGCATACTCACAGCTTAAATGCAGGTAACCCACAACACACCCAAATACTGAGCAATACTTGTCATTTATCCCTGCACATCACAGTTCACATCTTCCGTGCAAACACAGAAGAACCTGGTTGAACCTGGAGGACCCAACTTCTATTCACTATTCACCCATCAGCACTGTCAAGGCACTTGATCAATGGTGCAAAGTTACCGGTCAGGGTTTACCAATGATGCACATGCATAAGCACAAGTCCTCCAAAATAAAATTGGCATTGTGCACAGCCCCGAGACCGACAGCATTGTCTTCAGCAGGACAAAATCACTTCTGCCTGTCTTCCAAAAGTTCAAGATCAAGATCGTTGTTTGAGTTAAAAGGCGTACTTTGTTCAGGATGGGAGACCTTGGGGAAAACATTGTTGACTGTTGGTTGGAAATGGGAAAATGACAGCGGTCTTCCATCTGATATTTTGTTGATCCATCCATCCTCGATCTCCCCCATACATGGACTTTTTTGAAAGGTCTGACGTTCTGTCCTGTTTCGTTTCTGTCTCCAAAAGCACTACACAACTTTGTTTCACCTCTGCGAGAGGTTGCAAAATTCATTGAAATGAGTTAAATGCTGGTGTGACCAACTTTTCTTAAAGTAATGGAATGTAAACTCTGAATTTAATGTGACACTTTTTCTTATGTCATCCATCTGTCCACAGGAAGACAACAGATCCATGCGTTAGTACATAACAGGCTGGTAGAAAGGAAAAACAAGGACCCAACAGCTGATGGATGAGTCCTCATACTGTAATACCAGACCACCTTGAACTGCTCAAGGTGTAGAAAACAAAGCATATTTTGGCTTTGCATTACAAATTTCAACATTGGATTGTTTTTTGCACTCGCATCTACTTAGATGAGAACTTCAAATCCCTTCATGTTCAGCCTGAACATGGAAAAATAAAAGTCTGAACTTGTGATTGCAGGTAGACAACAATTTAATGCTAAGATAATTGCTGAAATGTTTTGGAAAATAATTATTTTAATAATCTTTATCTTTATCTTCAGATTTTAAGTTAAATAAAATTTAAAAAATAGTTGAATGGCATATGTTCTAATGTTCAGCAGTCATTTTCCGGTAGCTTTTGTGGATGTGATCTAGTTTGTGTTTGTGTGTGTGCAGCTGTTATTCCTCTGTTGTTTAGAAGCAAGATGAGACACATTCATAAGCACACACACACACACACACACACAGGTCGTGACAAAAATTGGGTCATGACACTTGCTGCTGTCATTCTCTCTCTCAATTGTTTCCCGTGAGAGCGCAAACAAAATTCACGTGAAAGTGACACCAGATGCTTTGAGGTTGCTCCATCTGTGTGTGTGTGTGTGTGTGTGTGTGATCATTGGCAGTGCATGCTTAGGTATGTGCGCGTGTGCACGTCTGTCTGTGAGGGCGTGCATGTAGCATATCCACCTGAGAGTTCCTACGCACACGTCTCTATGTATTTATGCTTGTGTGTGTGTGTGTGTGTGTGCGTGTGTGTTCTTGGCTGACACTCTGACAGAGATGGATGAGGCAGAGTCGGTCCCGCAACGGACTCGTGTGCTTTTGCGTCAGTACCCTCTGACCTCGGCGAGGCCAGCAGCGGCGGACATGCTCTCCCACCGTGCATTAGTTAATGACCAATCGCTGTCTCCCTGCAACATGCACACGCACACGCACACACATAGGTGGGTTTCTCATCCTCAAGAAGGGACGGTGTGTGTCGGAGCAGATGGGTAATGGGCTGGAGGGAAGGGTGAATCGACAATGACTTGACGAATTTAAACAACCCAGAAGGACTCTTTGCTCAATTCTTCACTTGGATCACATCCAGAGTCGCTGATAGAAAGAGGACGAATCAATTTGCTTCCACATTATTATCAGACACTCTTCACAGCTCTACGTGTGGAGGATTTCAACATCAGGATATCATTCGGGAATTAATTGTGATATTTTAGGCAGTATTTCAGTGGATTTTAGATAAATATTAGATAGTTTTATCATGCCTTTTTTTACTAGTTTTAAATCATTTTTATTCTTTTATGATGAACATGTGTATTGGCCATATTCTACATTTCCTTGGTGCCATAGTTGCACCGTTGTTGTCCAAAAACAATTAAAAACACATCAGTAAGCCACACTGACACACTGGCCGATGTTCCTTCATTACCGTGAACACACAGACTCTTGTTTATTTTGACTTAATCCCACATTAACCATTCTGCTGTATGGAAATACTCACTGGAGCATCAAATGTGTATTAATCCACAGCTGAAAATAGTCCCCCACAAAAGCACTATTTCCTCCTGTTTGAGTAACATTTGCTGAAAAACTACAGTGCCCAGCTGTTTCAGGAAATTACTGAGATGAATGTGAGAGAGAGTTTGAGAAACTGTGTGTGTGTGTGTGTGTGTGTGTGTGTGTGTGTGTGTCTGAGGGAAAGAAAGAGAGAGGAGACTTTACCTTCTCCTAGCCTAATTGCTTGTCTTTTCCCACACTGTTCTCTCCTCTCATTCATCTCTAAACATATGGAGTGAACACCTCTCACCTCCTTTCTCCTCCTCCTTTCTTCTTCTCCTTCTTCCTTCATTCAGCAGAGTGCTGAGACAGCACATCCACCTCCTTCATCCCTCTCTCTCTCTCTCTCTCTCTGTCTCTCTCTCTCTCGCCAAGCCACAGCAGTGAAACATGGAGCACAATGCTAATCAGGCTCTCGCGCCATACGTGCACCACCCTCCCGCTTATTCACTCTCTCTCACACACACACACACACGCACACGCACACACACACGAGATAGAAAACCCCGTATAACGAGTGTCAGGAGTCGTAAAAAGAAACAAACTTTGCCTCGCCTTTTATCTGCCTGACTTTTTCCCCTCCCCTCCCTCAGTCCCTTCCTCTCTTCTCTCTTTCTTTTATTCGTTTTATGTCGGCATCAGCTCCCAGATGGGCCAATCAACAGCCATGGAACTGTAGTCGTGTTGTATTTCTCTTCATATACCCATCATTTATGCTCTGTCCCTGTGATCGTGTTATTTTGTCTTTCGGGTCTACTACTGTGCTTCCCACCACCTCTGATGACCACACGGAAGACTATAAGCTGCAATATGAAGGTGAAGGTGCATAGTTATGCATTTCTGTGTAATCTCTCACCTGGAAAAGAAAGATGAGTATCAGGATCTGGCTAAAACTGCCAAATTAGTCCTTGTCTAGTATTCCAGACCTCTGAATCGCCAACCACTTCAATTTCAGTTCAGTACATTTTTTTATATAGCACCGAATCACAACAGAAGTTATCTCATGACACTTTCCTTTGTGTATGTAATGTATTCCTTTATAAAGCAGGTCTAGACTGTACTCTTTATAATATTATTTACAAAGACCCAACAATTCCCACCATGAGCAAGCACTTGGTGGCAGTGGCAAGGAAAAACCTTCCTTTAAGAGGTAGAAACCTTGAGTGGAGATTCTTGGTGGGTGGCCATCTGCTGTGACCGGTATTTTGCTATCATGTGTTGCTGTTTCAGAGGAAGAAACTGGAACGCTGAGGTGTGATTAAGATTGGGTATGTCACCTTTTTACATAGCTAGCTAGTTAGCTAGTTACATCCATGACAAAAGAAATGGCAACAAGTATAGAACAGCAAAATTACAGCTCCTAAATCTGGATCATTCTTCAACTTTTGCCAAAAACTAGAGTAGAGAGAGATGGTTAATGACATACATCAAATATTCCTGGCTTGACACAAATCAGGGATGTTATGGCTCATTTTCGGTACCCTAAAGTGTCATGTGGACTGAAAATGACATTGGTAATGTGTGCTAATTGTTTAGGGTTCAACCAAAACCCTAACCCTAACCCTTCCAACATGTCCATGATTATTAGGCTAGTCCTTGGATTCAAATTATAGGTCAACACTTGGACAAAAACACAAAAAATGATACAAAGATTGAATGAAAACTTTGTTGTCACTAAGTCACTATTCCAAACTCTGCCTCTGCACGTATCATATCTCTGTTGAATTGTGACCACTGTTCTGCCATCCTCTGTCTTCATACAGACATCTGCTTGATATACTGAGTATTTTTGCCATTTAAGACTCCAGCACCCTGCAGTTACATCACAGAACTTTACAGCTTTGTCAGTTGTCTCATATTTTAAATTTATTTACCAAAGTGCTGATTCCTACACCAATGTTTTTTTTATTATCATTATTATTTTCTGTGGCTGACAAAAGCATCTAATTTGTAATCAATCTCATATGAACCATGCTTGGAGCAGTGTTTGTGATTAAATTACTTTAGAGTTAACAGTATCCCTGATTGTGTTACACTATCCCTGACGTCCAAATTTAATATTTTGAAACTGAATGAATTTCACAGCTTCCAGACACCAAGTATACTTTTACTTTTTTACATCCTCACTGTTTTTGAGCTCTAGTTATGCTGTTCTGAGTTATCGGTCCCTAAACTGGTTGGGAATATGCATACAAATAAAGACATGAAGATTGTCTTTCATAATAAGTCTGTGTTAGGCTGCCATCATGTCAAAGTCATTGTTAAGCCATCCTCTGCACATTAAATCACCCAATGTGAGGTACATAGAACTGGCGGTTAGCTCAAACTCTGACAAAGTCTTAGTTATGTCACTTGCTTTCACACATTTCCACATATTCAGTTGCAGTAACAGCACCAATAAAACAGGAGAATTCCATTGTAATATAGCTTGGTTCGCTTATTCGCTATCATATCCAGAGTTAGATGGGACGAGCCATACCACTCTCATGTCTGCACAATAAATATAAAGTAACAGTCAGCAATCAGTTTGCTTAGCTTAGTATAAAGACTGGAAACAGCTAGCCTGGCTGTTTAACAATTTGCGTCACAACTGGTACCCCCTCTTGTAGTAATAACTCAATGAAATGTGAGCACAGACATGATGCACATATTTTCAGATTCTCTATGACTTACGCATCCACATGATATTACTTCTGATGTCCATCATGAATAAAAGTCCATATATAGGAGGGATAAAGACGCTCCTCATATCTTCAGAACTTGCCTTAGAATCATCACATTTTAAGGTTTTCTCCAATATCAGAGTAATGCAGTGACAGTTGTCTGTACATCCACGAGTATATACTGCAAACAGGAAGTGCTAATAGCTAATTCTGCATACGATTAATGCTAATTTGACAAAATGTAAACAAATAAAAGCAAAATAAACTGATCTGAAATTGGATATTAACGTTTTACTTCCTGTTTACATCCCCCAAAGCCACTGAATTATGGGAACTGTAGTCCAGGGGTGACATTTCTTTTAAGGGTACAGTACATATTTGAGGGAAATGCTGTTAGTAAAGTCAGGTGTAACGATATTTTGTCTCCTCTTATTCTTAGAGAACATACAGTAGTGAGGACAGGATTTCCAAAAGTCATAAAGTGAAGCACATCTTACTGTTGTTGTTCACAGCTTCCGTGACACTGATCTAAAGTGGCTGCTGGTAGACTTCAGTCAGACACTGCACGCATTCCATGGTTAATGTGAGACAGCATTAATCACAGAATGTATAATTGTAATTGTAAATCCAATTTCAAAGACTGTTAGAAACACTGTGGATGAAACATGATTGGCTCCAAAACACTTGAATGTAACCTGGCCATGCAGCAAATGTGTTTTATTACATGACATTAAAAGAGTCGCCTGGGGTCTGAGAATTTTAGTCCTCACAGAGTGTGACGTGGGATTCAGTGTTATCACGAACAAGGGCATAGGACACACAGCAGAGTGTGTGTGTGTGTGTGTGTGTGTGTGTGTGTGTGTGTGTGTGTGTGTGTGTGTGTGTGTGTGTGTGTGTGTCTTGCAGCAGTTGCGTTGCATCTTGTCACCAGATTCTGTATGACACTACTAATTAGGCTCTCAGCGACAGACAGGCCGCAGAGCCAAAGATGCTTCACACACACACACATACACACACACACTGCCTGACTCAGGGGGTACCACATCGTCAAGACAGGAAACACCCTGGGTGTCGTGGCAAACTAAGGAGCACCATGGGACCGGCATGCTGCGCATCACCACAGCCAACAAATACTCTGGGAGTCTGCTGCGATGTTGTGTTTTCTCTCGCCGCCATTCTCTCTCTCTCTCTCTCTCTCTCTCTCTCTCTTTCTTCCTTTATCTCCAATCTGTGTCTCCCTCCCTGTGTAATCATATCCTTTACACCATAGGCTCCCAATCTAATCTCATGCATCGGTACTCTTTAATTAAACTGATTTGCAGAGACTCTCTCTTCCAGTCTGTCCTCAATTCATTCATGCCCTCATACCAAAACACACACACACACACACACTCATGCAGTACATCCTCATTCCACTACGTTCTCGTCAGCAGCTCTGCAATCAACCGAAATGCCACGCAGTTCACAAAATGTTGCTCCTAATTATTTCCCGATCTCATTGAAGCAGCTGTTCCCCATCCAGTACAATCGCTCTTTGATTGGTGACACCAAACGGCGGCAACTCGACAACAAACAGTCGACCGGAATTGTCCTGGAATGACACCTCAGGGTGGGCGGGGAAGTCAAATTGTCACTGGCCGTTGTTGGCGCAGTTCGTTTGTCAGCTGAAATTGAACCGAGCGAGACGGGGTTATCCTCGCAGAGCAGCGGGTTTCATTTTTGAAAACCCGCTGCAGCTAATCATGGCAAACAAGAGAGAAAACACACACACACACGTTTGTACAGTAGTTCCTGTGCCCGTGAGTCAAATTTGCTGCACAGAGATAATAGAAAAAGTGAAGCTACTGTACGCTCTCTTTCCTGCTCGTCCTCCCTTTATAATTTCCTCTTTGTTCACCTGCTTATCTACCTCCTTCTCTTTCTCTCGCCGTACTCGCCTTGGTTCTGAGGGATTCAATTTCCCTCCAGCTAGTAAACTGCACTGTAATTACACAAGCTGCTTTACTGAACTGGACGTGGGTAATTCCCTTTATGCGTCCAGAGACGGGCCTCCCATTAAAACCCATCCGGGCAACCCCATCATCTCCAGCCGGCCCGGTGATCTCCTCCTACATCTGTCCATCTGTTCATCTGTCGTCTCTCTTCTCCCCGTCGTCCCTTTAGTACCTCTCTTCTTCCTTTTCTGTCGGCGGGTCATCTTGTCTGGCTCGGTGCTGGTGGTTCTATTTATTGCCATCGTGTATCTCCATTACGCTGCAGCAGAGCAGGGTACAAAACCCTGTGATGAAGTTCAGCACGGAGCTTGAATTGGGTTTAACGGAAGGCTGTGGCATTATCCACGAGGATGAAAGTAACTGAGTATGTTTAGTGAAGAAGACTTGGGTGAATTTGTGTGGGTGATTTACTGACATGTTCAGGTGCAGAGCAAGCATAGCCACGTGTCTAGATTGTGTTGTGAGCATGCAGTGCTGCACTGTACTGAATATAACAGTTCCTTTATGCCAGAAAAATCTCTCTCTCTCACACACACACACACACAAGTAAAAAAAGTTAGAGACAGTTCGACACAAACCATTGCACACATCTGACAAGAATTAGGCAGTGCTGTAGTACTCCAGTCTGGTCTTGGTCCATTGTCTCCATCTTGGACTCGGCCATTGGTCTCATCAAATATTCTAGTTGGTCTTGACAGACTTTTTTTCTGAAGTAACTTCATCCTTCAAACACTGCTGTTGTTAACAGTTGCCTGTTATTAGTTACATTTTTCCAGTGGCAGTCTGGGAGAAGCTCAGAACAATAATTTATTTTCATAATCTATTTTTATTTCAGCTCTTCACACAGTAGACAGTGGAGAGATGAGTGTGTCTGTAAGTTTAATATAGTCTGGTAAATAAGTCTGTGTAATGAATGGAAATGTACACATTGTTTGTTTTTTTTTACCTGCATACAGGAAGTTATTGTTGCTCCCTAATAAAAAAGACATTTATGATGTTGAGTCAATTAAAATGTAAAAAAGTTGCACATCAGCTTTACGTGACGTGTGAGTGAAATTGTTGTACTTAAAGCAAATAATATGGCCTAACTGTCTCCAATGGTGTGCACCTCTACTTGTTTTTTGATCGATTCAATTAATAGTGCAAAATCTTGAAATAGAAGATACTGTATGTCTTTGTCTTGGTTTTGACTCTGTCTTGACTTGGACTTGTCTTGATTCAACAAAGGTGGTCTTGACTACAGCACTAAAATCAGAGGTTTAAAAATGAATCCAAATTATTTTTGTGACATTTTTCTGTACAGATTGTATACTTTTATGCAAATACTGCTGTCAAAAGTTGCTATAGTTGCTTTTTGTGCACATAAGGTTTGATTGTTGCACATTATAAACTAACTTTTCTGTGTGTTTAGTTCAAATGTATTTCTCATATCACATTTCCATAAAGTTGCTGCAGGTATTCTTCACACAGGTGAAACACAAAGCAGGTAACAAAACAAATATAACAGTAACTAGAGATCTAATGTTTGGCCTGTAAATGGTGCCTCCATTGGGTCACTAAACTCAAAATGGGTTAACTGGGGATTGGGATTTACAGTCATTAGTACACTCTGATGTGGAAATTTTGGCCTGTTGGTTACGCTAGGGACAAATTTTTGACAGGCCAACTGGTGGACCAACTGAGCAACCTCTCTACAACATCTCAAATTACAATGTAACAACACTTTACCATTACAATTAATTAAAATAATATAAAAAACAACTATTAACAATGATGATGTGACGCCTTCCTGAGTGCATTGGGACATTCTTCTTTCTGTCGCATCTCTACAGGTAAGTCAGAGGTTAAGGTCACATGCAGAGAGCATCTCGGGGAGTGACAGCATCTGTCTGTCTTTCTGAAGGACACTCAAGGACAGTTAAGTGGAGCAGATGCTTCCGAACAGGGTGGCTTAACTAGAGCTTACTTAAGATGATCTTCCAATATCCTCACGAGCCAGCTCCTCTAGTAGCCAACTGTTTAAGGAGCAGTATGCAAAGGGTCTGGCAACCACCTCACAGATCCACACCAACATGTAAAGCCATAATGACTATCGTCAGGCCGATCATTACTGTCATGCAACAGGGAGGCAAAACAGGACTAATTGCTTCCTTCCAAGGTCCCGGGAGATTTGCTGTGTACATAAATGATGGCTTCTAGAAGGGTGGAGTGGAAGGGGGTAGAGGCAGGTTTTCAATAAGCTGATCGGCTTTCCCATGTTGCTTAGCTCTCTCTCATTTTCTTTCTCTGTGATTTAATTGGAAGGAAGGTGAGGCGAGCAGGAGGCAGTAGTGGTGGTGGTGGTGGTGGTGGAGGGAATCCACAGCCATTTTGTCTATCTAATTGCTGCGGGTGTGGGAGTAAGGTTTTTGTAATTACAGTTAAGTCAAAGCCCCTTTAGGCTGCAGGAGGGTTGAGAGCAGAGAGGCTGAGAAATGTGGAAATGGAAAGGATATTAAACGCTTACATTAGAGGGGAAGCTTTGCAGTGTCAAAAATATCACCTAGTAAACATCTGGTGAACTCTAAAGGAAGAGTGAAGACGTTCATCCACAAAATGGTTTAATAATGACAAGAAGGTTAAATAAACAGAATACTGTGGCTTCATGCTTCCCTAGTTTCTACTGCAAAACACTTGAGGGAGTAGAAATAGGTACAAATTAATCCCAACATGCACAGCTGTTGTCTGGCTAACTAGCCTACATGCTAATAAAACAAACACTCAGCAGTTTGCATTTTGAAACCAAGACTTAACAGCCACCTCATGCATCAGTAGAACTCAAATTCATGTAGTTAAACAGACTTAATGTTCTTAGTAGAAGTTTCAGTAAATGATTAGACCCAGATTTTGGTGACAATTTTAAAATGTATGTTACATTAAAGACTTAAAAGGACCTCAAAGAAAGAAGACATCTGTGTTTGGGTTGAGTTGTCATGATTTGTCTGTCATGCTATCACACTCAGCCATGTTTGTTGCCGCATCCCACCTGAACTTCACCCAATCTAACATCCTGTTGCTCAAATATGGATCTTGCTAAAGAAGCTACAAAATGACATTAGCAAGCATCAACCCCGAATTCAGGCTTCAAACAATCTCATGAGAAACCTCATCACAGACAATACTGTATGTCCATATTTTTTGGGTAAGGTTATTGAAAAGAAAACTATTAGAATACTTTAGCTTCATGGCTAATCATGAGTTAACATGCTCATTTTTTTTTTTAAAGAAACTAAACTTTGGGTTTTATTTTCATAGCTGTGGTTCTATCAGTTATCATAACATTTAGGGATGTCAGTTGTGTTGAGTTAACCATCAAGAATATTGTAATATTGTAAACTCCACTCATGGCATACCATAAAAGCAAACAAAAGAAGATACTCTGCATGCTCTGGTGATCCTGGAACACCAATCGCCTGTATTTAAGCAGTGATCTGATTGGTCAGCGGATATTGACACATTTTGATATGATACTCTGAGGTGAACCTGCAGGCCTCATATTCAGACTGTGTTTGCATTTGGATAAAAATATGAGCTGCTACAGCTACACAGCCTCGCTGATGAGCAACATATTTTGATGCACTGTTTCATGGCCCATACCGGTCTCCATTGACATCCATCTACATCAGTTGAACATATTTTGATGCACTGTTTCATGGCCCATACCGGTCTCCATTGACATCCATCTACATCAGTTGAAGTAAATGAATGATCCGGCAACACATATTGAATATTGAACACTGTAAGTGTACAGCATGTGGACTTAAGTCTTAATTTGTGAGTCCGTGACCTTAAGTTAAACTGTGAGTCAGGCTCCACATTCACACGAGGGTTGGCCCACAAAACAAGCTCAAAGCAAATGTCTTATTTTTCTGTAACCATGTGCCATAAAGACTATTCTCACAAATAAATACATAAGGGACTTTAAAGCTGGGCTGCCAAGATACATTTAGCATTATCAATGTATGTTTATTCATTCGACCCTGTCTGGCACTGGACACTGGCAGTGCTCTGCAGGTGATGAAAAGTACTTCTGCTTTTGGACGGATTACAATACCACAGCCTGTTTGGACGTATAAATTCAGACAAACATTGTGTGAGTCCACAAAGTCATTGTCAGTGGACAACCTCCAGGCTGTACATCATGTTGACATTACAGATTACAGTATGGCCGCTGTAGCTTCAGGCTTCCTAGAGAGAGGGAGAGAGAGAGAGAGTAGTTGCTTGAGTGTTCAAGACTATACGTAAAAGCTGTGAGTATTCTTAAATTGAATGCCAATCCTTTTTTAATGGCATTCACCGAACAAATCATGACGTCAGCATTAAATCCGTTTCCACAGTGTTTAGTCTTCTGAGCAGCTTCAGTCCACAAAAGATGAAGGTAATCTTCATTCGAAACCTCTACGATTCAAGGCAGCTACTGTATTAGCATCAGAGTATGAAGCAACATGAGTTCTGTGCACGTGCCACAAGCCCGGCAACATATTTAGGATCAATCTCTCTCTGCATGGAGGGAGAATAAACTCTCCTCTTTTTCTTCCTCAGTGTTTCCCCGTGTGACTCACTGCACGCAACCCCTCCCAGTCCCAGCGCTTCACTTCACACGTGATCAAATGTAAACTGTGATCTGCACACACATGCTTGAACTTCTTATGTCACATCTGTCTCTGACATAAGCACTCCCCAGCTCCCTGAATGTCAGCAATCTAACATTTATACTTCCGCTGCTGAAAGCCTCGCACAACACAAACACGACCCTCAGGCTGTGTGTGTGTGTTGTGTGTGTGTGTGTGTGTGTGTCTGAGCTGGTTAATATTTGAAGGCGCTGTGTCTAAGGCTTGAGCGTTCACTTTACCTTGACATGTAGTGGGTGGACGAGTACTCTATATGTATAAGTCACGCCCAGCTTATTTTGCTGTATGTATAGATAGACTGTGAGGTGGCTTCATTCTGTGTGACACAGCTTATTAAGATTCAGCTCGCGGTCTTCATGTTTTTCTAAGAACAGCGGTGTGTAAAATATAAACATTTTTTTCCTCAAGTCCAAATGCAACCTACAGTATGCTAATTCTAGCATTTAAACTCTGCAATTTTTGACACTAAGGATATTTATTCCCATCTGCATTCACCTTAATATTTTCGTTCTTTTATTGTTGCTTGAAATGTTTCTGATTTGAGTTATTTAATATTGAATATCTGCCACTACTGAGTCCAATCTGATACGTATATTTATAGTTGATGATGGTGTTGATGAAATATCATCGTAGACATATCACTCTGTCGGAGTTGTTGGGACTAGAAAAAGACGTATCAGTTGCACGGTGTTGTTTCAGATTGGAGTTTCTTTCCTTGCTAATAATCGCTGGCTGAATGCAGCTATGGTAGATAAAATAACAGACGAGTACCGGTACGGAGCCAAAAATTAAATTTGCCAGTCTGAGACCAGTTGGTGTTCCAAAAACCTCAAATTCAGTTCCACAGTCTTCTTCAACAAATGAAACTTGCTTACTGTCACTGCATTCTAAGTAAAGAAACTAGGATCTGATCACATGCGGCTGCTTGTTTTCACGTTGACCACACGGTTTTGTCCTTAGGTCATGTGATGTCACCTGACCGAGTTCCATTCGCTGAAAAAGAAATCGTCGAAAGCTTCGGCAAAAGTGTGCAACAGAATGTGTTACCAAGGTCAAAAATAAACCTCCATGCTTGAGCCATTTTTATATTATTTTTTGGTAGATTTGGCCTACATTTTATAAAATAATAATACATATAATAATAATAAAACATTTTTCCATTCCATGTCAGTGGAAAGACAATTCCTCTTGGTGCATATTTCTGTTTAATTTAGTATTTTCTCATCCTAAAGTTCATCCTTTCCATTTCACTTCCATCTCCATTCTTTCCATTCCGACTACATGTTAAGCAATTAATATATAATATATATATGTATATGTGTGAGCAGTGTCTGTGAGAGTGTGCAGAAGGGTGTGTGTGTGTGTGTGTGTGTGTGTGTGCGCATTGACTAATGCAGAGATACTGTCATTGAGGGTACAAGGGCATCGCTAAAAGCCCTCTTTATGCAAATGGAGCGGAGATGACAGTGTGTGTGTGTCACAGGCAGGACATATCTCATAATGATAACTTATCTCAGCCAGCAGATACGCCTGATATGGAATATGAGACACACACACACACACACACACACACACACACACACACACACACACACACACACACACATACCAGAGACTGTGCCTCGGCTCTCCGTCTTCACACACACGTACATGCGTACAATTACGCATGATCTCCGTCTCTCTGCCTCTCTCTGTTACATGGAGTGCTCATTAACAAATTTATTAATGGCCTCTTAATTATGTCTGCTTATCTTCTTCTAAAGCACCGGCACTGCCCCCAGACTCCAGTCTCAGCTTAGCTACACACACACACGCGCCAACACACACACACACGGTATGTACATATTTACATAAAACCGTTCTCACACACTCTATAGACATAACTTATGTGTGTCTCTCCTACGCAGCGCTAAAATCTTCATTACACACACACACACACACACCTACACACACAGTGAATTGCTGGTTTTTTTCAGACTAATTTATCTGATGAAGGCTCCTGTGAGAGTCATGAATTGACTCCAGCTTCTTTCACTCTTTCATTCTTTGACTCCCTCTCCCCCCTTTCTTCATATAATTGAGCACCGCTGCTAGCTTCATCCTTCCCAGGCCTATCTCTTCCCCCTCTTCCCTCCATCGTTCTTCACCTTTTCCTGCTATTTTCTTTTTCAATTCACTCCCTCCCTCTATCAGTCCATCTCTCTCCTGCTGCTCCTGACCCTCTTTACCTCCCTCCTTGCTTGCTTGCTTCCACCCACCTACCTCCTCTCTCTCTCTTTATCCTTCCATCTCTCTATCACGCCATCTCTTCCTCGTCATTTTAGAGCTGCTTTTAGTTCTTGCTTCCTCTTCCCCTATCTGTCCATCTCTCCCTGGCTCTCCAAGATATATCTGCGGGCTCCCTCCTTCCTTACCTCCTTACCTCGCTTTCTTCTCTATCCAACTGACTCATCTGCTCCTGCAGAGTTATATCAGTCCTTTTCAAATCAAATTGTGTAATGAATTAAAGGCAGTCATTGGGTTTTTCTTTTTTCCTGCACAATTCTCAGACGAATATTGGTCCTAAAATTCAATAATTTTATTAGAAATCATCTTTTTTTAACCAACTCTTATGATGTTAGTGATTCTTTTGGGTTTACTTAAATACTCTTTTTAAAATGAACTTGTTTGTAGACTTTCAAATGTCCCATGATGCCATGCTGCAGCTGGACACAGATGGAAAGTGTCTTTTCAGTATGTGCAAACAGATGTATGAACACTGGGACCAAACATACAGATTTCAGCTCAGCTGCTGGTTTGTGCTTTTATACCTCCCGACCCAAACAGAGATGTCCTGATATCACAGCTGTTTAACAACAACAACAAAAAAACTCCAAAACTCTGTGGTTCAACGAGAGCTGACAAAAAGTCAATACCCTCCACACGCTCCCACTTTGTAAAAGAGACACCTGCAAAATCCAGACATGGCAAGCTGCAATCACAATAGACTTTCATCTGACCGCTGAAATACTCCAAACTGTCTGATTCATGCTCAGTGAAGTGATGTTCAAAACTACATCTACAACGAGAGTGTGCACAAAGTGGATATAATAGAGAATCTTGCCATCAAACTTCTCATAAAAAACACGATCTAGCGTGATATGATATCATTCATGTCTGTCTCTCCTCTTGACACTTCCTCCTTTCTCCTGGTTACCTCCAGCTGGAGGTCAGACTCTAATCACAACATCTCCCAATTCACTTTTAGTCTCAGAGAGAGAGAGACAGAGCTCTTAAAAATGTGTTTCCTAAAAGTGCTCTGTCAATTATTCACACACACAAACACTTCTGTTAATAAAATCAATGGTTTCTTTTTGCCATGCTTATTTTTCTTGTGGTAACAAAGAGAAATCTTTGTGTAAATGGCCTCTGTGGATGTGTTTTTCATGTAAATCACAATGTCTTAAAGGGCTGAATGGAAATGGCAAATGGTGATGAACTTTCCTCACAAAAGGACGGCTGCTTTGCTGAAAGTGTGTGACAAATCTAACCACGTGTACACATTCAGCTCAGAATGAGTTGTCACATTGTGCCCCCTTATTTTAGTCAACTTGTTCATGTTTTTCACAGATATGATGTCCATTTAAAAAGAATACAGTATGTTGACTTCTCAGAGACTGATCACAAACATGTTGGCAGGAATTCTGCGACGTTTAACCGGGCTATTACACTTGTGGCACCCCCTATAACATGCTGTAGTAGTGCTCACTCATCTTACACATATCTATGGACAGCTAAACCCATTATTCTAATGTTATAGCCCATAGGGCTTGAGATTTGATATCACGTTGTGGTGCGTTCAGGTTGTTGAGGGGTTGATCCGCCATGCGTAGAACACACTTCACAGCAGATGTTTGATGAATTTGAACAACTGTCACAGTCCAGGTGCTGGAGACAGCTGCTTATTGTTCAAAGTCAATGTCCAACATCCTTTGTCCCAAATATGTGATGTGAAAAATATGTTATGATGCAACAACGCTATTGTCAAGGTTTGGTTAGATTTGGTCGTAAAAGCCACTTCAGGGAAAGATGGAGGAGGCCTTCGTCAGTACAGTTACAATAATAGTGCTGTGGTTAAGGTTATGGACGGATCATGGGCCAATGTTTCGTGACACTAATATACTACCTTTTACTTAAGCTGAGCCTGAACAGAGCTGCTCCAGTTTGCTTATTTAAGGAAAACTGATGGCCGACTTCAGCATAAAAACATACGATGACGACAATATTAGACTCTGGGGGGAAATAGTGACGGGAACCTTCCAGAAAGCAATAGAAAGACGCATGCAGGCCGATGGATGTAGGCAATAGATTAAATAGATCACTCTCTTTCTCTCTCTCCCTCTATCTTTGTCCGTGCCGGGGTGCTAAGATGGCGTCCTGCCACAAAGTCCTTGTTCTCGGGAGCTGAGGCTTTGGCACGGTCCATCCTGCTGGAGGAGTTTAGCTTGGGGGACTTGAGCTGGCAGCTCACGGGAGGATCATCATGAGCCGAGCTGTGATTTGTGAGAAAGAGAATCCCACAAATCAAACACTTTCCAGCAGCATATATGAATCTGTGATGGACCTGTCTAATTGAGATCCAGCTTGTTCTCTGTCACATCCAATTTCAGCTACTGAGTAGCTCTACCTCTCTGTCATCATTATCTTCCCACTACCATCTTCTAGCAAGGATCTGTGCGCCACCTAACATAAATTCATGAATTTAAATGATGAAGGCTTTTGACATAAAATATGTAACTAATCCTGAGATGCTTCTGTGTAAAATGAGAGTTTATCCCGTATGTACACTTAAATCCAGATGTAAGCAGCGTCCTGTAAGGTTAGAATGACATCTTCTAATAAGACATGATGAAGTGATGAGTCTGACATGAATTTATGATAGAAACTGAGCTGAATAAGTTATATCATCTGGTTTCATTATAAGGATTTAATGCTTCTTCCCTCCGTCTCTGCATGTCCTTAAATGGATTACGCGAAACACACGGAACGTGCATACATATGTTAATATATCCATTTATGCATGGAGCACGAATTAAAGCAGAGAGCGATAGATGTTCTGTAGATATGAGTCATCATGGTAGACAGCATCATGGGTTTGAATCTGTCTTGTGACCTTTGTGAATGTCAGCGCCCCGACCGCCGCTCCATCCCGTCACTTACCACTTGAAAACGTCTAATAAAGCTGAAATGGTTCAAAAATAATGATGATAAATATCTGTGAATGGCTGTCCTTCATGGCCCAACGGCCTTAAGGGGCTTACAACATCTCAACTTGCAAAGATTTCAAGCAGCACTCCAGCCCCCTCCTCCTCCTCCTCTCTCTGTCTCTCCTCTGCCCTTTCGCTGCCTGGTGCTGAGGTGATTCACATCCAGCATGAAACCGTGAGACTCATAATTTGACATAAATGGATGAAAATTATTTTAACTGACTCCCAGCCAACGTACAGGACTTTGATCACGAGGAAAAGTAGGATTTAGTGAGACGGCCCGCTCTCTCTCAACATCTGTCAGCTGCTGTGCAGCAAAAGACAAATACACATGTAGTGTAACTCGTGTAACTTATGAGTTCATGGCGAAAATGATCTTATGGCCACTTGCCTAAAATTGCGTTAGTCCCCCATTTGCCGCCAAAATAGCCCTGACCCGTCATGGCATGGACTCCACCAGACCTCTGTGGTATCTGGCACCAAGACGTTAGCAGCAAATCCTTTAAGTCCTGTAAGTTGTGAGGTGGGGACTCCATGGATCGGACCTGTTTGTCCAGCACATCCCACAGATGCTCGACACTCGCATCGAAAGCCAAATTGTTGTCGTGTTCATCGAACCATTCGTGAACCATTGGCCACTGTCATCAGGAATACCATTTCCATGAAAGGGTGTACATGGTCTGCAACACTGCAGTGTAGGTTGTATATGTATTCCTCTGTATTGTGTGTTGTAGCTTTCATTGATGCCGACAGGATCCAGGAGTCGAATACGCATGCACCAGAGATTCACAGAAAACAATGCGTGCATGAACACAACAGCTGGTGTCAACATGGAGCAACACGGCTGAGTGTCTTCTTTCTTCTACATGAAAACAACATAACAAGATAAATCCTCTGAGCCCGAGCTTTGTTTGGGTGCACTGTTAACAGATGGGAGACATTCGAGGAACCAGTATGATCTGCAAGGTAACACTACAGCGAGTGAACTAACCTGCTAGCATATACAGTATACTGCTAGCTGACCACTGTTGACTGTTAGAGCAGGTATAAAGGTGTTATCTGGTGTTCGACAGTGAGTTTCACATTCTCACAATATAAAACTTGCAAAAATACACCTCAGCACAGATGAGCTGCCTGCGGCCGTGGAGGACGACTGTAGTTGCGCAATAACTAAACCACCAAAACTGGATTTAAACAGCACCTACAAGCAACGGAGATCTAATGACGCTTGTGGCTGATATGTGGTGGATGCAATGTCCCCATCATGATTGGCTTTTACAGGCAACAGAAGACCACAAAATATATATTTTATATATAAAATCATTTGCAACAGAAGTCGTTTAACACGTTGTGTCACGTCATCAGTTTGAGCCAGGTGTTCTTGCCACATTGCCTGTAACTTTTATGGATTCATAAGCTGCAGAAAAAACGAATAGTCTGAAGTCTTAGCTGCACTCACTAAGCGATTACCCTGACGTACCCAGGCACACACAGAGAGGTACACACAGTATGAAAAAGTATGAATTTTGAGGGGAAAGGACACAATTACCAATTTTGCAGGGTGTCATGAAAAAGTTATTTAATGTGTTATAATGTAGTTTAAGTGCTGGCAGAGAGTAATAAGTAAAGGAATATTACTTTTGAAAAGTGACACTGCTAATAATTCCTTTGGCTGCTAAAATGGACTTGTACTTACTACCAGAGTCAAAAAATCAGCTGGAAATGAAATTTTAAAGATTATTACTGTTAATTCAATGTTCATTTTTAGCATCAGTGCTATTTTTCTGATAAAATGATGAGATAATTTATCATTTTCCAATAAAGAATACTGAAACTTTATCTGAAACGTTATTGTTTCGTGATGCAATTATCAAAATCAGCATTACATCATTTTTACTGTCTAATTTATTTATGTCTAATTAGATGCTGGATTTAATAAGCAGCTATGAGTGCTTTCCATCTCTGCCTGGCTCCATCTTTCTCTCCCTCCCTCTCTCTCTGCAGAGTGGGAGTCTAATTGCATGATGGGTAATTTAATGGCAGAGGTAAAGCCCCAGTTTTAGAGGAAGTTCTCCTCTTGTCTGCACACTGAATCTCTTATGAGAGAACAGCAGACGTTTTTAGAGTACGTGTACTTTACAAATGTGTGTATGTAGGTGTGTGCGTGTGTGTAGGTGTGTGTGTGTGTAGGTGTGTGTGTGTGCAGGGGGCTGGGGCAGGTTGCGCTCTGGCTCGTCTCCAGTTTTACAGATTGATGGCACATTAAAGTGAAGGACGCGTCACGCACCTGTGCTTGTGTGCCACGGGGGAACAACACACAGGTAGACAGGGGGTGCTGCAATCAGCAAGGTGCCTCCACCACCCACTACCACCCACCACCCTCCACACATACGCACGTACAGACACGTACACACTCTTGGGACTTCAGAGTCTATCTGTCTTGTATATTTTTCAAAGGGAGCGAACAGATGCCAGATTCTGACACAAAGAACACATGTATGTGCTGTAGGTCCAGAGTCAACGTCTACACGTGCCTCTGAAAGCACACATCATGCGCAGAAGGGGTTGATACAGTATAGATCACAACTCTGCGTGCACTGTGTCCCCTTTTATCGTCACTGTGTGTGTGTGTGTGTGTGCAGTCAGTGTGAACAAGTGAACAACTGCAAATGTAAGCTGCACGCCTGTCTGTGTGATTTGCCACACAGCAGTGTTTGCACTTGCACACACACACACACACTGTGTGCCTGTACATTGTGTGAATGCCTGAGCAGTTCTACGTAATGAATTATCTCTGTACGGCCCAAACACTCGCCTCTGCCGTCTGTCTATAGAAGCACGCAAGTTACATTATTCAGTGTTATTCATGTACTGACTCTGTAACAGCACTTTAAGTACAGTAAATGCAGCATGCATGTTTAAGTGCAGGAAGTGGAGGGATGGTAGAGAGGTGATGACTCAGACATGAGATAGATTAAAAAAAAAACAGGGGTGAGAAAAGAGTCACACACGGCAGACCAGAAGTAGGATTAAATACTGGTGGTGACATCTCGATATTTCTTTAAAACTCAACAAAATCTTCACAAATATTGACGGATGCCATCAGAAAATTGCAAATAAAGGTAATGTCCTAAATGAGTGTTACTCAACTCAGAAAATATTCAGCTGTCCAAGTGCCGCCATCATGACAGATGTTAAAATATAGTTGACCCTGTTCGGCTACAGACAGTTCACACAGCAGGCAGGTTTATTCTCATATTAAGAAGATTATTAACTGTTGTCTGTTGAATCTGAACAGAACCGGTTCAAGAACCAGAGCTAATTTGGTGTTACTCCTGATCCACAATTCTCTTCATAATATTTCCTGTCTCGAGCAACAATTGGAGTGAACCGTTCATTTAATCTCTGCTCACTATCTTGATATCACATTTTAGGTCGTAACTAATCATGGATATATGGATGCTACACGCTACCTGCATGATTGTGACGACGTATCAGGCTGATAAAATATTGCAGGAAATTAAAATCTTATTTTGAATTACTTTTTTGTCATCAGACTTCTTGTTGAGAAATTCTAGTAATCCCTGGAAAAGAATGATAAATATACCCAGGAAGTAGTATCCATAATGGATCCATTTTTTTTTCAGGGGGGTGGGGGTAACCATTTGATCACATTGCTTCAATTATCTCACTTGCAGAAAATCAGTTTCTACACTTCGATTCATCCAAAATGCATGGACAAATACAGTTCACCAAAATAAATATCAATAAATAAATTATATAAATGTAATAATAAATAATTGGATTTTCTTATGTAGCTTAATTTTGGACAGGTTTTGTGAGGTTTGTCTCCAATACAATGGAGGTGAATGGAATATAATTTGTACATTTGGGGTGCATGAGTCATTTTGGAATCTCATTGTGGTACTCTGGATAATCCACAGACTTCACTGGGAGAATTATTCACTTTTTACATGCAAACTTTGTAAGAAAGAGTCCCTAAAAAAAACTATAAGGCAAGTGAGAAAAGAACACTTTTTCTTTGGGTGAAACAGCCCTTTAGTGTCTCAGTTTTTACTCTGGCTGATGTAGAGTTTGAATTTTTGTGAGAACAACTATCTCGAGAACTGCATCTGACTAGCCAGTCATGCTCAATTCCTTTGTAGAAAATACATTATGTGTGTTTCAGTGATCTCCTAAACAAGTCTGGCAGGTTTAGACTCATTAAAACTAACAAACCATCCAGTTTTACAGCTGCCGGAAGCTAATGATCTTCAATTACTTCACGTATCCTAAGCTGAAGAATTAGCATACTGCTGGAGACCCACACCTTCAGTCAAACTGCTTTACTTCCTCATCTCTATTACCTCTAAATTAGAAGTAAAGTAATAATCATTTTGTTAGGCTATACCTCCAGTATCAAACAGAGAGATGCGGTGTTCTGATGTGTGTGCTGATCTGTTGGTCCGCAGCACCTGTCAGTAAATCCTACACCACCCTTGGGTGTCACAGTCTCTGTGATCAAAGTAAATTAACACGTAATCAGATACAGACGCAAGCAGGAAAGCATGCACACACAGACTTTTTTTTTCCCCTGTAAGGCCGGTTTTTTCTCCCACATCACTCGACAGCAGTGAAGCGTTTGAGGTGATGTGTGTCTGAGAGTGAGAGGTAAACACACACACACACCACAGAGAGTTAGAGAGGTGGATAAAAATGTCATATGATTTAATAGTTTTCTTTTAGACAGTCACTTCGGTCAGGGACACTGTGGTTATTGAGAGATCAGACTCTGCTCGTATGACCAGAACACATGTGTGTGTCTGTTTAGTGCCGCTGTGGAGGTCTCTGTGCCTTTATGTCTTGTTCAGAATCTCCCCAGAAGGCTTTTATGCTGTCTATGTTCTCCCAAAGTTGTGTGTGTGTGTGTGTGTGTGTGTGTGTGTGTGTGTGTGTGTGTGTGTGTGTGTGTGTGTGTGTGTGCACGCTCTGTATCCTTAAACTGCCATCTCCATGTGACACACGTCGCGCTCAGCTCTGCACACAAACCATGCGGCAAATTGATTGCATATAAAATGCTAATGCTGCCTTTACTGTCCTCGGCATGTTAATATTGTGATTTAACTATAGGGATTGATTAAAGGGACAGTGCGCTGTTTCGCTGGGGTTTTTTTGACATTGAGGAAAAGCAAGGTTGGTGGTGGTGTGTGTGTGTGTGGGTGGTGCACAAGATGCTGAGTCGACGCTTGATGGTCGTTTGTTACCTGGGTTTGCAAGACGGTGAATCCCAGCAGAGTGGAAATTGTCTGATGCAAAATAAGATGTTGAGTGCCGGTGTAGATAAATGTGAGCATATGTGCATACATGCAGACATGCTTCACTGTGTGTGTGTGTGTGTGTGTGTGTGTGTGTGTGTGTGTGTGGTAAGATCTCATCTGGAGGTCATTTGAAGAGCAACGTTTCCAGATCTGAAACCCTTCAGCCCCACTGCCCTGCTCTCATTACACTTTGGTGTTCTCAGTGCCGAGCTGCGCCGTGCAGTGCCAAGAATGTGCCATATTGGGTCCAAGCAGCTCACCTCATTCCTACCAGGGCACTGCAACCTACATAAACACAACAACAGCAACCTAACACGTCCTCGGCAACACTCACACAGCTCAGACAGTTTATTTTGTGGAACACACACACACAGGCAAACTTTTAGCCCACATTGAAATACAACAGGAAACACACACACACACACACCCCATGCACCAGAAATATTCTATTTTGTCTGATAATGATGATTGATGCCCATCCAAAAACACTCCACAGCAAAACAAACGGTGGTCGGTTCCATAAATCAATCGGTTGGGAGGGGCGGCACTGAAAGCCCACATTGATCATCACACAGGCCAAATGTTAGCATCCCCGAATCATTTATTCCGGGCACCATTTCATACAAAACATCTGCCGCACTGGCAGAGACAGAGGGCGGAACCTGTTACAAAACACTAGAGTAATGCACGGCGTAAAGCACGTGGCAATATTTCTTTAAGGTGATCAATGGGGGATGGTCTGTTGTGTGTAGCCAACGTGCAAAAGATGTCAGAGCCTGCACAAGTCAAAAATATTAAAGTAGCTTGCAGTTCACATGGGACATTTGACACTAAAGGGGTCAGAGTGGGAGCAGAGCAGTGGTGTAACGTGAAAATGTGAGGCATTTTTATGTGCAGTCTGGTGGACCTCCACTGTGAGAGCACTGTAAAAATCCTTTCGTGAGCATTCTTTCGGAAACAACGACGTAATGAAGCAATTTTAAATGCCCACTGGCTTGTAGCAGGTTAATTTACTGTGGTTTACTGTACAGCTGTTCATTTCTGCATCCTCACCGCACTGAGCAACTTTTAACTCTCTGAACTCTGCTTTGATTTCACTCCTTTTATCTGCAGGCGCGCGGTGCTGTTACTACATTATTCCTTAGCTAGCAATAGGTATGTGAGGTACTGTGTATGTGTCAGGATGGGAAAGCCATATGGATAAAGCAGTCAGAGCCTGGGTACTGTTCTTCACTCTGTTTCTCTTTTACTCATTTGTATTTAGGATGAATGTATTTGATATTTTCTGCAGGGTTCTCATCATGCCTTGAGTCATGTAAAGGAGCTTTAACATGCTGAGAAATCTGCTCCATGGACAGTCATACTGTCTTATGTTGTGCAGGTAATGTAGGTGTTTATAAATCCTACGTTGTGTTAACTCACACTACAAGTTTTGATTGAGCTGCAGATGTCGATGCTCACACCCTAGAGGTCAATCAACCGTACTCAGTTTTGTCCATTGACAACAAAAAGACTGATGCATCCTTCAGAATGTTGACAAAAAGAACAGAATGAACAGAAAGCCATTAAAAAAAAGAAAAACATGGAGCCATAGATGGAGATCCAGACCGTGTGGTTCATGTTCCGTGAGTATCTTCAGTTTCATATCTATCGCAGCACAGTCTCATTACCAAAGTAGCCACAACTTCAGTTTTATTAAAAACAAACTCATTACAGTTTATAACGGATCTCTGGACGGCAGATGGCCGACCAAATTTTCCGACATGCCAGACATCTGATTGTCTGACAACCACATCATTGATTGTTCAGGCAATTAATCAGGCGTCACCACCCCCCTTAAACTGAGCATCAATCTGGCATGAAATTCGTCCCGTATTAGTCAGGGGTGACCAACTCAGGGTTGAAATCAGGCTCAATTTGTGCTTAAGATGCAGCTGTCAATTAATGTAATCATAACACGGCAGTTTACAAAGCATTTCATCTTTGTGCCCTTTCAGTCCAGCCCACTGTTTAGGTGAGGCTTGCATACAAACCGATTGAACCATCTCACTGTTGATCAATACATCAATAGCTATGATTCTTATGAGCGAGATGAGCTATATCATGTTTGCTTGTGAGTCCTCCTTGTGTATTATTATGAAAATCCAATCAACATGTGAGCATCAGCTTTGTTGGGTGTCACATTAATGACAGAAGAGGTAAATGATTCGCCATTGACCTTTGTAAAGTCAGAAAGATTAGTTAGTTTGCTAATTTTATCCTCTTCAATTTTTTGGTTGTGAGGCTGAATTACTGTTCTGCAGAGGTGTGGACTAGCTTAACATCTAAATAACTTTGCTAGATAGCTTAAATCAATGAGGCTGAAAACTCACTGTTACAGTGCATTCACTTTAATCTGTGCACCCTTTAATACTTTAATGCTTTAATGTTGTTTTTGTTTGTTTTGTTTTGTTTTTTGCCATATTTAAGCATGTAAACCTGTTACATGCTTAAATATGGCAAATCTGGTTGACCCAAAATATAAAAGTATGAACCTGAAAAAGAGCATATTATGTCCTCAACATTTGGTGAAGAGCTTAGTATGCCTTAGAACAAAGCGCCAATCTCCGAGTCTGTGCCAAAAACTGCAGTTCCTCAAACGTCCACTTGAGGCTGGCTACAGAACGAGTCAATCTCCATAAGTCCCCATGTTAAAATGTCCAACTTCACAGCAGAAATAAACATGTTTACAGCCTGGTACAAAAAACAGTTTTGGTCTCTGTAGCTAATTTCCTCATTCGTGACAACTGTACTGAGGGTGAATTTTTATAGAACTCACCTGTTTAAATAATATTAAGGCTTAAAGTTATGCATAATTAACAGTGTGTTCACTTTGAATGACAGGTAGGTGCCGTTACAGGTGGCTTGTTTGAGCAGCCAGGCCATTTTTACATTAGGCCAAACTGCCAAGGTGGCAACAGCCAGAGTCACCACATTCTGAGCTTCACATATGGTTCCTCAGAAACCTGTCACGGATACGACATCCATATTTATACTGGTAAATTCTAAAACTACAGTGTAAAATCCTTCATAAATCTTGAATACAACTCTACTAATCAAATAAATCTCCATTTTCAAATAGTCCTGGTTATTCTAAAAAAAAGTAATACATCCATATTTACAGCTAATGAGTCTTTGAGAGGCTGACAAATGGAAATAGCACAAAATGCAGTTTTTGGCCTCAGACTGAAAAAAACAAACATAATAAGCAATTTCATCATAATGTGTGTATTTGTTAGATTAATATAAATGTATAGAAATAGCATTCACACAGACTGCATTGTGTCTGCATCACGATACAAACAAAGTCCAGAGTTCCATACATGAGACGTGCATCACGCTCGCTCCTGATCCATTAACAATAGAGTCAAGCGTTATGTAACGTGGCAGCACAATGCCTACAGTATCTCTGCCATTGTAGCACCCGGTGACTAACTGACTGGCCCAAAGACAAGATGATTAGACACAGTGGGAAAATACGGCAAGTGAGGAGAGACAGGCAGACACGGAGGGAGAGAGAGAGAGAAAGAGACAGTTAAAAGAAAGCCAGATGTCCTTGAGAAGATAAGTGAGTGGTGTGGAAGAGAGGGGGAGGAGAAAGGGAGAAAGGGAGAAAGGGGAGGCGAGATAGAGAGATGGATTGAGGGGATGGAGGAGAGAGGGAGAACGCTGATAAAGAGAGAAAAGGAGTCGAACAGACAGAGAAAGAGAGAGAAATATAGTCCTCCTCCCCGGTGTGGCCCGTCCGGAGTGTCCGGTCTACGAGGCAGTAAATCGGCCCAGTCAATGTGTGCTCTCCAAACGCTGCCGCACTTTATTGATAAATCAGTGTGTGTTAATGAGAGGAGCTGGTGTGGCCTGATGAATCACGGCACAACAATGAGCTTCACGCACACACACGCACACACACGGACGTACACACAGTCTGCTTGAGGTGTGTGTGCGGACTGCTGTCACGGCGTCATTTGTCTCGGACACAAACGCACACATATTTTCTTCCACTTTCTCCCTCTCTCTCTCTCTTTCACACACTCACACACTCACACAAACCAATTTGCAGTAGCTGGATGAACACTTGGCCCCCGTGCTGCAGCCACAAGTCCGAGTGTTTTTCTATCCTGTTAACAGAAGAGCGCAGGGCTTCCACAGCAGCTCCGGCAGGCAGTCAGAGGACAACACAAGCTATTTCGGTTTCGCTTTGATATCCAATAGGCGGCTTAACATCCTCATTAGATCATATCAGCACCACACACACACACATGCAGAGCAGGGTGAAATTATATCTCTCCCACACTCCCCAAATTATCATGAAATCTCGTCATTTGTTTGTGTTTGTGTGTGCGTGCGTAGGTGTGTTTTTTATGTTTGTATTTATGCAAGTGTGTGTGTTCGTAATTATAGATAATTGTACTTGTGTGTGTATATCTGCACTTGAAAATGTGTGTATGTCTTGCTAAGGCTACCTTGCTTGTGAGTGTGTGTGTGTGTGTGTGTGTGTGTGTGTGTTTGTGCAGGGCAAGCTGACCTTGTTATAAGCTGAGTGGGCTGTAGTGCTGGGGCGTCATTAGTATGGGTTAGGTGAGGGTTAGAGGGTGTGTGTGTGTGTGTGTGTGTGTGTGTGTAGAGGTGAGGGGGTGACAGAGTGGGGAGAGATGCGGGATGACAGTGTGTGAGAGAGGAGGTAAGAGGGGGAAGGTATGTGGGTCAGGTCGGGACACACCAATACATGTCACCTCTCCATCCGTCACTTAGAAGCAGGTAGGTAGCGAATGTTTGAGGACACGCACACACACACACACACACACACAGTCCACGCATTCATTCTTAAGTGCAACTCCTCCTCTCCTACAATAGCCTCAAATGGCCTTCAGCAGCACAAAGGGGCCCTATCCAGTTACAAAGCAGTGACGCACAAGTAGACGGTGTGTTAGACGCATGACAACATCTACACACACGTACACACACATATTAGTTTCATCTGGGATGTGTCACAACATACAGCACTTCAAATAAGGTGACAGCATTTTTGAAACTTGGGCAAAGGATCTTAGTGTCAAGGTTTGAACCCTTATTGAGGTGCAAAGGTCGGAAAACACAAACATGTGACACACACTGGGAGTAAAATGAGGTGAAACATGTTGGGAATTTTGCAAGGTCGCAAACAAAAAGCGAAACTTCAGACTTCCGATCAAATATTTAAGCATATTTCTAAAATCTAAGCAAATTAAAATGTGAATCAGCTCCCTCTAACCAAATATAATCTTTAATTTATTGCAGCTTCTCACCTATTTTTGTCTTTTTAGCAATAGGGTGACATTCAACCGTGCCCCCCAAACTGGACTCCAACCAAGTTATGTACTCTCCTGACACCCCCACTGTTCTTAGTCTTTACTCTCTGGGCTTTCTGGAGGAGTGGAGGTGAGTAACAGTGAGTTACAGCACGACGAGTGAGTGCTTTTCCTCCACCAGAAGAAGTAAAAGCAGGTACAGCAAAGTCAAGGTGTATTAGTATTACGTCTTCTCTTTTTCAGTGTGCAAGCTTTTCCACCACACATTTTTTTCTTCTTCTCTTCTTGTTCGAGAAATGCATAGCTGGCTGGAAACATATAAAGTCTGTTTCTAATCAGGTTTGCAGATGAAGAAGAATATACAAACAGTGGAAATCCCACAGTGTTCAGTAGATACAAGTAGAGGCTAAGTATAAGAGTTCCTCCAAACAAGAACAAAGGCATGTTAGCAGTATCAGGTCACTGGGTAGCTGGCACAGCAGGTATTTATTAGAAGTTGTTTCCTGACACCTCTACCTGCTCATAATTATTATTTTAAAGTTAAACCCAATGCTCAAAAATAACTCTAATATGTAGCAACCTATTTGCACTGCCAAAATCTGGCACTGTGGGTTCCCGTGTAGTCATTTCTCAATGCGCTCATGTGCTAAACAAGTTGATGTTCCATGGAAGTCAGATGACATATTATAAAGAGCCATCTTTGGAAGAGGTGGTTGGATTTATGGGTCAAACAAACATAGAACTTGACACCCGACCTCTTCCAAGATACGTATACGCATGGTACATGAGATCATGGTAACTTGACCGCAGAGCCCTGCATGTCCAGAAATGACATTAGATATTTTGAAGCGCACCAAGTATGAACTGGGAGTGGGAACATGTTGTATGCAGTTAACCTAATGGTGAACAATGGAATGGAAAAACAAGAAAACCACAGGGCGGGTTACATTACAACTAATACTGAGTCTGACGTTAAACTACTGACCCAGAAAGTTGCCCAGTCACTGTTGGTTTTCTGGAGAAACTTTCCACAATTGATAACTGGTGTAACCTGTAACCTGTAGGGTGATCATGTTGCATTGGTGCTTTAGTGTTTCTGCAGCAAATGATGACTGACTTAGGCATAACTGCACGTTGTCAAGGATGTAATAAGACATTTAACCCAGATGCAAACATAATAATGAGAGTTCATGGCTGTATCTATAATACTGCCACACGTCCCGGTGATGAATCACAGTACAAATGTGGTGTCCATCTTGCATTATTAAGCCTGTACAAGTAGTGAAGCTGTAATATGTCATACTCAGTTGTCTGCAGTGAAAACTGGGTGGAATTTTTATTTAGTTCCTTGAATCATATCCTCGTTTTTATTTTCAAGGTAACCAAAGCTAAAAGAAGTCATGCCGACAATGGAAACCAACCAAAATATAAGACAATGCAAGAGACTGTAAGCCACAGGATGCACAATAAGCCAATAGCAGTCAAATGATGCCAGTAGAAAGAATGGAAGCCAGTTGGAGGCAAAGTGAACGCGAGCTGTAAGCAGGCAGCTCTGAAGTCCTGCCAGGAGGAGGAAGAGGAGGAGGAGGAGGAGGTGGAGGCTACGGCTCAAGAATATTCTAGTCGTTTATTCCTGGCCAGGGGTCAACTGTGGCCTCGGGCTGAAGCTCAGAGGAGGAGGGAGAAACTCACACACACTCACACACACCAGCTAGCGCACACACTCATGGCCAGGGGTCAACGGTGTCCTCCATGTGCTGAACACACACACACACACACACACACACACACACGTAGAGACTCCTTGAGAGAATGATGAAGACGCACACTGCCACACACAGTACTTAACACAGACCCCTGTAAATCACAACCTGCACTGGTGAAGCTGGTAATGCGTCTGTAGCCACAGCCTTCATACTTTGTCCCACGATTACCCTAATAAATCTGTAAGAGTAGTGAGAAGTACTAAGGCCATTAGGAAGGAAATGGTTTCAAACAATAGGAATGGTGCATGCGTGGCCTTTCCCCAAAGAGGTGGCACTGCCACGACCGGTCCAACATATTTTACAACCCTAATTAGAATATAGAGAGCAGCAGCCTCTATGGCAGATGCTGCTTCCAATGTTAGAGGTTCCCCGAGTAATTATCATGATGAACTTGGCACACAGAGGTAATAAATATCACAGAACACACACGCACAAACACACTTGCACGGGGTGGGAAAGGACACACACGTATGTAAGTTCAGGAAGGTAAATGTAGAGACAGGAACGCACACATGCAGAGCGGTGAGGGAGGACAAGCTCACTCAGGGAACACACACACGAGGACACAATATATACTGTTATATAGAGTGAGCCAAGATCTGTGTGAGATATGGGAGGCTACGCATGGTACGTGAGGTCAGATATGTGATGTAACTTACATAATGTACTTAATATAACTTGATTTTTATAAACCTAAGTCATTCTTGTGTCTGAATCCAACAAGAGAGAGCAATAAATGTAGTTTTCACTCAAAAAAAAGCCAGTATGACTTCCAAAAAAGCAGCAAAGGACACATGAAAAAAAGACTTGTGGAAAAAAAATGAATAGAATGTATAACTTCCTAAAAAAAACAAAAGACAAATAAGATAGATGATTGTTTAAAAAAAAGAAAAACAATGATCAAAAAAGAAAAAATGGAAATAATAATCGTAAAAAGACAAAAACAGCAATATGCCTTTAAAAAATGACTCCTCAAAAGCAAAAAAATATTAAAAATTTGTCATTCCGAGCCAAAAAAAAAGCTTTTTTATTCAATCATTGTCTAAAGAGAGGGACAATGATGAAACTGAATTATTGTTAATAAGTATTTATAGCACTAACACTAATAAAAACACAAACCTTGGCACCAAAATGGTCTAGCCTACAAAAGTACATTTTGTTCGTGGACAGCTCCACTGGTGTGTGAGCGTGTGTTTTTACTGCTTAGTCCTGCCTCTAAATTTAGAAACCTATTTCCAAATAGATCCAAAAGGTTTCACCAAGACTGCATGACCTCTAAATAGCCATATTATCATAATGCATCGACGTTTAGAGACATTATCAACACTATGGAGGAATTATTCTCAAAATTCAATTTGGCTCTCAATGTTGGAAACCATCATATAACCATATGCAGCACAGACACACTCATCACACAAATCAGGTGTCACTGTCTCATTTAGCTTCAATGAATAATTTCGCAATTACATTTAACATGCAAACACACAAGACAAATTAGGCCCCACTGTGTTTCACTTGCCTTAGGGGAAGCACAGGGAGAGTAATGGCACCCAGAATTGCAAATGAGGCGCCTCTTGACATTTTTATATCATAGTAAATCACTGAATGTATGAGCCAAGTTCGCTGTGTGCTTGCAGATTACCAGCGTGTGTCTGGATGCGTTGACACGCACCTCAACAAAGTCATCACTACAGTCAGGACGTGGGTTAGGTCGTGCCTCTGGTCAGTGGTACAAATCTGTGTGTATTTGGCTCTGTCCAATTCCTGTACTGCCATAAATACAGGACATGTTGTGTACAGCTACCGAGAAGATGGGCTGGGATGTTTCCCAGATTCAGATTAAGTCCTGAACTGGAAATTACAAGCTGGGGATGTTCTCTATTTAGGCTTTACAGTTGGGGATTAATCTGTAGTCTGGCAAGTCAACCATCAAAATCCAGTTATCCGGTACAGGCAGAAAACGGAGCAGAGAAGAAGGAAGGATGAAGAGGGTGTAGAAAGGAAGGACGGTGAGATTTTAATAGGAGGGCCTTTGGGAACTCACCTGGTCTTTTCTCCATTTTTCTCCCTCGACTGCCACATAGTCGAACCTTCGATATTAATATGAGAATTTGCTTCTGGCAGAGCGACTTGTTGCTCTTTGGGCAGGGCTTGCGTTTGCTGGCGATCTGCCGGTTTGCCTGGGGGTCCTTGACCTCCCTGCGCTGGCGAATAAGGGAGCTGGCGAGAGCGGCCATCTTCCCAGCGCTGACCCTGCCGCTGCCTCACCAGCCTCTGGCGGCTCGGTGGCGCCCAGGTGTCGGGGGGTACCGTGGGCCACCCCCCTGCCCACTCACCCAGGGCGACGGAGCACCGCTGAGGGAGGGGTGCAGAGCGGAGGAGGGAGCTTCTGTGGATGGACCGAAGTGACGGGTGGACAGGCAGAAAAAGAGGGAGAGGAAGGGAAGAGGAGGAGGAGGTGGAGGAAATAAGGGTGGATCCCTGAAAGGCCCACCCAAAACTGACAACTGGTGCTTGTTGAGGTTTGGATTGATGTCCTTGATGTCCTTCCGGTTGTTTGTTTTCTGGTTAGGAGTGAGGTTCAGGTGAAGCCCCGATACGTCACAGTTCTTCTGTTGGGACAAGTCATGTTGTTATCCACCCAAAAACCAATGCACCGTAGCCAATTGTGTCCCAGTGCCTCTGTCCCAGTCCGAGTGCACCCTGGAGCTCCAGTGAAGTTTGACTCAATCCCGTCCAAAAAGGTTCAGCATCAGAACCATTCGCCGCATGATGAAACCAGACCCCGAACAAAAATCACATTTAGTCCTCTTAGCCCACTCAGTCCCACAGATCAGAAGCCTGAATCGATTCAGGTGGGGTGAAAAATGTCTGAATATCAACTCTCCACAATCACAGAAGTGACACTGCCGGGGCACACTGCAGCTCCTTTTTCTTCTGTCCCTCACCTGTAAAATCTCTCCATCCGAAACAGTGACAGAGAAGTAGAAGAAGAAGTAGGGACCGTCCGACCTGAGGTATCAGCTCCGCAAGCTGGGACGAGGGCGAAGGGATGTGGATGAACGCTGCCGGACAGAGTGCGGCTTGTTTCCTCGCTGTCTTTCAAGCTCTCCTGGCATCACCCTTGCGTTCACCCGCACCCTGAGAGAAGAAGGGAAAAAGACAGGGGCTTGATAAATCCAGCATTTCCCAGAGATAGAGGTGACATTCATGAACGAGGGAGCGCGGGGATAGAGAGACAGACGGGGACACAAAGAAAGAGGAGAGAGAGGGAAGGAGGGAGGGAGTGAGTGCAGTGAGTCTATCTATCCCCCCTATCGGATCGGGCTCTCCAACTCTCTCGGCAGCGCGCTACACCACAGCAGAGCGCAGCGCTGTGTCCTTCAGCCATGCACGCCGCCTCACAGCTGGGGGAACGAGGGATGAATGAATGGAGGGAGACAGAGAGGGAGGGAGAGGAGATGAGGTGAAGGGGAATAGGGGAGGAGGAGGAGGAGGAGGAGGAGGGGGGAGGTGTGCTGGCAGGTAGCCGTGCCTTACGGTAGACGCTGTGTTGCCGCTGCTCATGCGAGAGTCTCCACTGGTGGGTGACAGTAGTCCGGTCTGGTTCTGTTGAGTCCAGCTGCACAGTGTGTGTCCATGTGTGTGTGTGCGTTAGAGAGAGAGAGAGAGAGGGAAAGAAAGTGTGTCTCTCCCGAACAAGGCACCCCTCAGCCTCAGCGCACACGTGTGAGGGAGTGTGTATATGTGTGTAAAAGAGCGGCACAGTGTGAAGGTGTACGGGTGTGAGGGCGTGTGACAGAGGCAGCATGTACGTACGTGAATGTGAGCGTGCGTGTAGATGTGTGTGTGTGTGTGTGTGTGTGACTCGCTCTCTTGCTTGTCCCTGTTCACAGTGCATTACCGAGAGAGCGCTGGCAGCGTGCTTCACATGCTCTCTCCATCTCCCTCACTCTCTCTCTCTCTCACACACACACACATATACACACACACAAACACAGTCCCTCCCTCCCTCACTCTCTCTCTCAAATCTATTTCCCTAAACCCTCCCCTTTGCTCTTCGTTCTCCCTCCCTTTTCTCCTCCCCCTCTGTCACTCTGATCCCTCCTTCGATGTCTACGATTCAGAGTCTCTTCCTCCCCTGTCTCCCTTATTCTCTCCATCACCCCTCTCCGGTACGGTACCAAGCCAGGCTGTGCCGGGCCGGGCCGGGTCAGAGCTGGGGTGCCCTGCCACCGCCACCCCACTTCACCCACCCTCCCCACTCTTAGACCCTACCCCACCACGCACCTCTGATGTGATGTTGGCTTAAAGAGACAAACTAAACAAGGTTGTCAGCTCTGTGCTCTCAGCTACGACAAGGACGTATAGATGCTGTGACACAGTCTGTGAGTCAGTCGGGACCTTGCGTCATTGCCGTCACATCATCGATATGACAGTCACACAAACGTACTATCACATGCGCTGCACATGCAACACGCAATCAAGTCAAAGAGGTTGTAAAGAAGTTTAACAGAAACCGGTGCTTGCACCCAAAATTTGGATAATAGTCCCAAATTGCACAGCAGGACTGTGTGCAGGTACAACTGCAATAAGGATGGTAGGTCAAAGTTGAACTACAACAGACAGTCCGGGTGATATTTTCAGGATTAGCCTTAATTTGTTCTTCTAAATAAGTTCTGATGGTGCCCATCATGAAACTTCTGTATGAAGTAATGGCAGCATTCTTAAAAGGCAGACAGTTTGACTAACAGCCAGACGGCAGCCTGCTACAAGTGCCTCAGACTTTGAACAACAACCCAGACTAGCTTTCCTGCACAAGTCTCCTTCTTATCTAATTTACAAGCATGAACACACATCTTGTCTTGCACCTCAGCTCGTAGCCACCAAACAAACAGCATCCTCCTAACGTCAGTTTGCAGGCAAGCTGGCTAATTAGCTGCTCAGCTGCAGCACATTAAACAGCATGTAAACGTACCGTACCTGCAAGTGCCACTTCGGTCTGTTTAGATTCTGGTGAGGTCTTTAATACCACTGGCAACGCTCTATCTGCCCGTTACTTTAAAGTCGCAATGCGAATTTGTTGACTTTTTCTCTCGTTCCCTTGCTGGAGCTCAGCCTGCCAGCTGGTGTCAGTCAAACACACACAGTGACACACCCCTCCAGCTGACTAAGAGGAAGTAGAGTGTGTCTGATATTTCCCCAAAGATCGTTTTCTGTCCTTTTAATATTAAATCAGCAATTCTTTTTAAATTCATTCACATTAAAAACAGATAACTAAATGTGAAAACCTGTCTGATCATCTATACGCTTGTCTTTCTTGCTCTGTTTGACCTTTACCAATGTCGGCCTGTCAGTCGCTCCACGACTTTGATCAAGACTGAAACATCTCTATAATGTTTTAATGGATTACCATGAAACTTGGTACAGACGTTTCCTCTAACAGCACTAACGTTGATATTTTTGGTTTTTAGTGAAATAGCTGATGGATCACCGCAAAATTTGTTTAAGATATCTGTGGTGCTCTTCTGATTTTGGTAATCCCTTGACATTCCAGTTAGCACCACCAGCAGGTTAAAGTTAGTCAGTTAAAGATCTCTGCATCTACTGGATGGATTTCATCAGTAGACTTAGGCAATCCGTTAGCTAATGCTCTAAGTAGTGACATTCCAATTAGCCATAGATGCACATTGCAATTAGTGCTAATTGGCATTAGGGTTGCATGCTAATAAGCTATACTAGATGGTAAGAATGTAAACAGTATATCAGCTAACATTAGCATTTGAGTCATTAGCATGATGACATTAGGATTTGCATAGCCCCACGGAGCAGCTAGCAAAGCTATCCACTCTGAATGTGTTTTGGCCCAAACTACTATAAAAATAAGATCCACGTTACAGTAATAAAAATTCATCCTTTAAGTTATATGAAGTGATGAGATCCCTGAGATTTCCTGAAACTTTGCCTGTGATGAAAAGGTAAATAAACGATGCATCATTGGGGGCCGATCAATAGTAAATGTCAGGAAAAATGTAACAGTAAGATGTGAGCTTAATGTCAGTCATCTTTTTTGTACCAAATATGTCAAATACGTTGGTTCTTTTAGTGGATGGTTGCTTTTGTTGGTCCATGTAACAAACTGTGCTGCCATTTTGGCCAAGACTTCAGCTCTCTCACAGAAAATACGATTTCAATCTCAAGAGGCCGTCCCGGCTAAATTAAGGCCAAAATAAAAAAGAGTAAAAACAAGTAAAACACTACAGGAGTTTGAGCCAGCAACTGCAAGAGGCAATACCAGCATCAAATTTAGCCTCCAATTTAATCTCCGGAGAGTGGTGGTATTTCCTCTGACTTCAGTTGACATCTCTATATAACTTCTCCGTTGGCCTCCATTCAAACTATGGTCCGTGAGGGCAGATTTGTTAATGCCCCAGGCTGAATAACACTGGTAATAAGCTGGCAGCATTCTAAGCTTTTCATCAGCCTGTGGCCAAGGACGTAGTGATAGTGTGGTGATATGGTTAAACTACTTCAATTAATCACATCAGGACAAAAGTATCAATCTTATATCTTCCCAATGAATTTAAATGAGTGTCAATACAACATGCACATGAAATAATTAATGTCCTGCCAGGTAAAATATGCTGAAATATGTGTTGCAGCATGCTAATCATGTAGCTCGTTATAGGCTAGATTTAAAACATTGAAGCTACATCACAATTTAGCATCATCCTCCATTACACAGCTAGTTTAGAGTATCATTCTTTTAGCGACACTAGACTGAACCGGTGTAGAAATACCAAGGGCAGTTCCAGCGCTAAACTGCCCAGAGCGCTGTCAAAAAAAAAAAAAGAAAGAGAAGAACGATTCCCCTCCGGTTTGTGATACAAGGTTTGCATTAAACTGTGATGACAGCAGAGCAACAGTTCCTCAGCCCCCGGAGCAGTCAGCGTTCCCCTGAGAAAGCAAATGTAAAATGATAGTGGGATTCTGTGATTGTAGGCAGACCTGCTGCTGGTTTCCCCCTCTCCGTTTCTGCTGGCCTAGCAGAGAGCGAAAAGAGAAAACCCTGCAGGATTCCCCTATGCACACACACGCACACACACACTCTTGCACACACACATACACTCAATCACCTATCGCTACCGTATTGCAGTTTCCTGAGCTGTTAAATAACTTAATTAGCTCGCTCCCCTTGCTGCACCATGGCTATCTTTCCCATCTCCCCCACTCAAGGGCATCCCTCACCCCTCGCTACAAAACCAAACCACCTAGATTGGAAGTTACCTCACAATGTCTAGCTCCAGCCCCGCCTCTTAAATCACACACTGGGCCAGTGCTGAGGCAGACAGTCCACTAGACTGTGGGAAAAGCCTGGCAGCTTTAAAGGACACAGTTTCAATAAGCAAGAGGAGGATGGAAACTGGTACGGAGGCGAGAATTTGGTTTAGGGGGGTGTAGAGAAACAGACGCTGGTGGATTGCAATGAAGACATCACTCTGTACAGGCGAGCCAAGACATGGTACAGAGACTGCCAGGAGGGAGAACAGAGCCACCAAGGAGACAGACAAGAACACGAGCCAAGACAGTTACACAGAAAGAAAGAGAAGCAAAAAAAAACAGACAAGAGGGCAAGAGAATGAAACATATATTGTTATTTTGTGTCTGTGTAATTGTTTTTACTTGTGCAACATCTGAACACAAGCTTGCATGTGTGTGTGTGTGTGTGTGACTCTACACGTGTGGCTGTGCCGATGCTGTCCTCGGCTGACTGGACATGAATCTGTTTCATAAGCGAGTCAGTTTCCATTGGCAAACGCCCCTGTGGGTGACACTATGATCGAGCCTAATCATCAACAGGGCAGCCGCAGCATTGTTTTCCACCCCGCCCTCCCCTTCCTCCACTTCATCCCTCCATCTATCCATCCACCCGTCACCCAGACAGACTGGCCCAGTTCTTTCTGCATTTGCCTCTGAGTTTAATTCAATTCACGGGGTTCATATTGGTACAGTATGGAGAGCTTTAACACTACACTAACCATAAAAACACACGCAGCATTAACAAAGAAAATTTCTGCTCATGTTAAATCTGAATTAATGATTTACAGTAGCAACAGAGAAACTATATCAGTCTCAATTTGTATTTTCAAAGTGGATATTTTGAAGTGGGGTTGTATGAAGTACGTGTCCGTACTGTATTACCTGAAGCACATCCACACAGTTTGGAGTAGCATACAGTGATCACAGAGAAGAGCTGTGCACTGCTTTGGATAGGGTCAGCAGAAAAGCACCACCTAAAAAAAACACACACCACAGATCAGCTGTTTGGGTCAAAATTACACAACGCGCAGGAAAACTGCTGGGCTTTGTAGCTAAAGAGGCCTCAAAAAACTTTTTTCCATCAGCTTACCTTGTAAAAGAGCATCGCAACCCTCTTCTGGAGTCTAGAAGAGCTGCACAATTAAATCATTTCATCTCCATCAAGTTAGTGGAGGGCTAAACTGGAAGTTAGCTTCTCGGCTAGCAGTGGGTGAGCCCCACGCAGAAGCATATACAGAAGATTAAGAAATGTTATGCCTGCATATTTTTGTCTTCTTGCGCCACTAAGCCGTTTCCATAAGAATAAATGAAGCGCCACCTCCAACACTGTATCCAGTTCTTTCCATACATGGAGTTAGAGCAGCGCAGCCAGAAAAACACAAGCATACATCATCTTTGAAATCTTTAGAAACATAATGTTTCATCTCACAACTTTCTGATCCAAACTGCTGATCTGTGGCATATTGCAGTATATGGCTTAGGGATATGCGCAGAAACGCTGAAATTTCACGGTTAGTGTTGGAATATTTACAGCATTTGGTTTGAAATGTGTACTCTACCACCAAACATTTGTATAATTACTAAAGAGGATGCATCAATTATCATCTTATTCTTTGTCTCTTTGTCTTCCTTCTCTCCACATGTAAGCCATCCTCCTCCTCTTCATGTTCCTCATCATCTTTCCCCCTCCCACCGTCTCTCCTCATGTAGCCCTCTTTATTTCTCTCTCTGACACTGTAGAGGTGACTGCTCCTGTTTTGCCTCTCAGTCTAATCTCAGGCTCATTATGTAAAGGCGTGTTGGCTCATTTGTTATTTCTGGCTCCAATAACCCTGATTAAGGCTTTTTTTCTTCTTCTTCTTTCTCGCAGCTTCCTTCCTCCGTCCTGTTATCAGTCGACATTAATGATAGCAACGCTGCCTCTCTTTGAGAATGGTTCCTCTCCTCTGTTCAGAAGTAACATAGACATTGTGATTCTTAAATGAGATAGAGACTCACACATTAATCACTATAAACAGATATGAATGCAGAATCTGCAGGCACCGACCAAGATTTTGACACCCGGAGGGTGCTGGTTTACGTTTGAAGTCCAAGTAGCATTGACCAATCCACTGACCAAGCAATCTCATGCCTATGGTCTGACAATGATTTCGCCTTCTACTAGCTTTTTCTTTCAAGTTATCTGCAATAATATGCAGATAGCAGTTTAAAGAAATTTGCAGAAATACCTTTCACATCATTCTTGCATACTGAGTTGCTAATCGGACCGTAGAGGAAGTCTTAGCCTGGATAGCCACTGGCTGCACCAAACACCCAACATAGGCTGTTACCCCCAGAGGCTAAATCGTCATCACACAATAGTCAACAGGTTTCCAGATTGCTCACACATTATGCTGCAAGCATATTTATGATAGTAATTTGCTAAATAGTGACATGTTATCATTTTTTGTATCTATTTAAATAAAGCTCTGACAGTACTGGGAGATGTTACTGCATGGTTACCAGTTATTTCTATTTTATAGGAGTTTTTTGTAGGAGTCATCTTTAGTGGGTACCTTTTAAAAGTAGTGGCAGTGGAGACAGTATTCTTGGAGGGTGCATTCAAGAGTGCTCTGACCGACAGTTAAAGGTTATGAGCTACTGTACTAAGTCCTGAAACTCTAGCAAAAAGGACAAACTTGCAATGATGTCTTGCGAAGGTTAATGTGAATTTGGTTGTTTCTTGTGTAGAAATCTCTAGAGGTTGGAGCATCTGTGAAGGCACCAAGGATACAACAGCAGTTCCCGCTAGCAACTGACCTTGTGAGGCAGCTAGAGTTGCAGGATGTGGTTTGAACCAATCTGTGTTCTATGAGGAACTACTGGCAGTGGTTAAATGCTAGGTCGGTGTGATGACGTGTCAGAGAAATGACGAAAACAAAAGTTTTGGCTGCTAAAGAGGTTAGCATAGCATTGATGCTTCTAGCATCTTTTATATCAGAACTGAAAGAAGAGCAAAGAACAGCACTGAAGGCTTTTCTGAGTAGAAAAGATGTTTTTGCTCTTCTCCAGACTGGCTTCGGTAAGACTTTGACAACATTTTATGGTTTGTTGGTTGAAACTGAAGTTTGTCCATGACAGACAGTGATAGTAAGATGGTTCATCCCATCCAAATATCTGTCAAATATTTCTTTAAAGTAGATGCTCTGTTCCAAAAAGCTATAAAGCCAGATATTCCCAAGAGGTGGTAGAGACCAAACGCAGAGCTAAAGAGTAATGAGAGCAAACATTGGAATTTTGCCCAAAGTGGCCCAACACCCGATTCCAAATTAATTATAATGTTGCTCTGTAACTGCTGGACGTGTCAATGAGCCACTGTTAGTCCTTTTCAGACATAGATTATGTAACATTGTTTGTATCATTCAGACATTTACAGGTAGAACCTTGTTGCTCACACAATTGCTGCATCATTGAGGCCTTCATTAGCAAACATCGTGGATGTGAGGGACACTGAGGACACCACCAATGAATTGATTTGTAAATTGACAGTTCAGAATTCATTGTGTTCAAAGTGTTACTTTGAAAGTGTTGCTCATGTTACTATTTTGTAAAAGTCAAACATCTGCTGAGAAAAGTTAGGAGATGTGAGCCATTTGATGGGAAGTCAACGTGAAATAAAATAACAAGGCTAACAGTTTGATGTCACCGGATCACTACTCATACATCAACTCTTGGTTATGTGTTTTACATATCTGTTACTATTGAAGAGCAAAACAGGCTGGAGGGGTAGATGAGTGTGGATAGAAGGATGGAAGGAAGTGCTGGAAGCTGCAGCCTCACGTGATATAGATAGCACAGGAAAGACAATCTACACAGATCTGAGGAGGTGAAGGCAGAGACAGGAAGAGCCAACTGAATTCATCAGGAAAGACTGATGTTGGGGAAGAAAGTAAAGGAATGAAAATGAGATGTGACAGTTACATGATGAAAATGCACAAAAGTGTGTGCGCTTTATCGCACACATTCAAGCACTCGCGCTGTATAGAGAAAAATCACGCTTGTACCGTGTACACAGAGCGATATAACATATAGCTCAGGATTTGTCATCTCGACATCAGCAATTGCACAGGGAGAGCTGAGGGCACTAACACATTATGATTTCATATATCAGCCCATGTCCTACCAAGACTTGGTGTCACAGATAAATACGGCCAATAAAGATAGAAAACACACACAGTGCATCTATAAAACCACAAATGGAGCCACGTCAAAGCTGATACAATAGTGCATGTTAACATTTGCGTGTTTTATGAACTGTGTTGAACTGAGTTTGTGTCTGCCAGGTAGTTTGTGTGTGTGTGTGTGTGTGTCTGTAGGTTTTTGCTGCATCTGTGTGTTACCCCCCGCTCACCTCTAAATCCCCCCGATCCAGCTGTGGATTAGACGCTGGTAAATTATGGCTCAGCGGTGCTGTGCTGCTTCAAAATATAGCAATAATGCACCGTCCCTCTGTGTCAGTCAGTGCCTGTTAACCGGCACCGGCCTGAGACAAATGGGTCCCAAATTGGGATTGATATGGAGGGCTTTTCTGTGGGGAACTTTAACGAACACATAATGCAGGTATCCACCGCTTCGGCCTCCCAAGATGCTGCAAATAAAACTCTCGGTGACAGCGAGTGAGAGTGGACCAGGGTGCTAATGTGTGGTTGGCATATTTTACTAGATGTTCTTCTTCACTCTGCCGAGGTGATGTTCTTCATGAATTTCTGGAACACTGATCCTCAGCCTGGAGGTTGTGAGATAATTATGGAGGAAAAGTTTTTCTTGTTTTGGATACTTCCCCAAAAAGTATTTTCTGGTGAAACTAAATATTTGCAGTCAGTTGCCTCTGGGATTAGTAGTTTTGTGGAATTTTCTACAAACTAAAAATGATGTGACCAACTCACATTTTGACAATAGCCGTCTCTATAAAGTCATTTTTGTGACAGTCCATCCGCGTTTCACGTTGCCAACCTAAGCATGATTTACAGGAAACTATGCAATGATGTAATCCAGCGCAATTTCATCTCATTAACAACAGCCTCACTGTGTACTGTTCGCTCTCTTATACAGAGAAGCTGGATTAAGTTACTGCTAATGCAAACAGACTTTCCTACTGGTGCCATTTCACAGTAAAACTGTTCAACTGGCAAAACATAGAGGCTTTTATTGTGAAGGGGGGTTGTCAACAGATCATTTTAAACTTTTGAAGTAATGGAGGAATTTTTTTAAGGAGCAGGTACAGTGAGGAAGGGGAGGTGACACGAGGGGGTTGCCACGAAAAAGATGTGCCAATACTTCATCATGTGCGAATCCTTTTTTCATCGTGGATAATTTCTGATATTTTCCTAATCAGTTTAGTCATTTTTCCAGCAAAACCGCCAAACGTTTCCCAAGTGTTAAGCGAATATTTTTAAATTGGATTGTTGGTTGGATAAAAGACATTTAAAGATGTCACCTTGGACTTTGGGGACACCCTGGAAAGCGGGATGGACATTGAAATGAATGAAAATTCAAAAATAATGAAAGAACTGGAGTATCTACAAATAAACAGTATAGTGTTAGCAGAGCCAAAGGTGAAGAGATGAGATGTTTCTAAAAAAAAACTCTGCACAGTCACTGAGTTTATCTTCTGTCAACAAACTTCAGTTACACCACTGACAACAATCTAAATTGTCTCCTCGAAAAGTCGAGTCAAATAGTCGTGACAAGAACTCTCTGTATGATTAACTCTGACTCCAGCTAATCATATAGCCATTCAGGCAGCCAGTCAGTGGTCCAAACACCAGCCAACCATCCAACATGCAGCTTAACAGACAGCGAAACTTCCTGCCAACCAAAAACCTCACCAGTCAGCCAGGTAAAACCAGATGCAGTGAGGTTTATGGAGCTGAGCTGTATTTTCTCTCACATCAAAGCTCGCCAGCCTCACAGTGCCACCAGCACAAAACGCCACATTACTCCAATGTGCAGAGTGAAGCTCACACTGGAGGTGTAAAGGCTTCAGATTGGACTGTATTGCTTACTTTAAATCATTCATCCAGTCTCATCAGATTCTCTCTCTAATTTATGGCCGTGTGAGGAAAGGAAAGCCTGTTTTCTGCACACAAAGTGATTGTGAGGGTGCAGTAAAGCATTCCTCCTCTCATTTATGTGTCTGTAGTACAAGACAAGTAACAAGACAGAAACCCACAGAAATGCATTAAAGATTCAATGGACAAACTCACACAGCGGCGTACACAGCTCAGGGCTGCCGGCTGGAACCAAAATGACAGTTAATAGGTGCCGTTAGCTTCAGTTAAAGAGAAAGGTGCAAGGCGTGTCATGCTATCTACGTAGCATGAATTTGTTTGACAATGGTATGATTTTGCTATTAGTCCTCCCAAATTAATTAAGTGACACTGAACGTGTTGCTTGTCTTGCTTGTTCACTGTAAAAATACAAGTTCCTGTGTATATTTTATTACTTTAAAATGAAGTTTTACAGTATCAAACAAATGTGAAATTTCCCATTTAAATAAAACCCGGATTCAGAACCCTGTTAAACTTGAAACATTTTAAATAGCTTGATATTAACATGAGAAATTTCAGATACAGTCTTGACACAAAAAGTCTGTTTCTGTCAAGCACAGCCCTTCTGCCTCGAGTCAACATTTAGATATTAAAAGCTTTATTGGGTTTGAGGTTTAGCAGGACCTGTTAGTTATGTACTTGTCATAAATATTACACTACCCTCTGCCACCATTCACCTCAGAAAAAAAAGACCTTGGACTGTTTTAGTGACATTGTATATTTACTGTGAGACAACGGTGTAATAACGCTCGGTCAAGGTTGTTTTTCCTGTCTGTGGCAAGTAGTAACCTAGCAAGCCAATCAGCTATCAGGATGCGGAAGAAAAGACGTGATAGGACGAAAGATTGTTCAAGACTGTTTTACCAAGTACCAAATGCTTTCATTTAATGTTTACCAATGTAATTTGGCCATTCAGACAGCAGAGAGAATGAATGGGAAAGGACAAAGAGGACACGGAACAGGAAAGGACACAGGAGCCATTTAATGATAAAGGACCTTCATTACAAAAGGACAAGACAGTAAATGAAACAGGAAATGACTCAACATGGGTTGACCCTCTCACAAATAAGTTCCAATCAAATAGAGCAACAGTAGCATCCTCCTTCTGTCTCCTCACTCATGTTTGAAAGAAAAAAAACAAGAAACCAAAGACACTGTGATTGTTCGAGACAAAGCAACATCTGCTGTGTATCAGACAGTCTCAGGTGTTGGCAGGCGTGTCAGGTCCTGCAGCTTTAATAAGGCCGACTCACCTTTGATACTGTAAGACATAAAAATCTCATACTTCAACATGTCCTTCCACCGTTTGTTCAATTTTCACAAATCACAGAAGGAAATAGTCGTTATAATTACATTTACCCACATCAGTTGACAGCTTGTTGGCCCTCCTTTACAGCGCCAAAATATATTGGCCTATTACAGCTTTAAAAGCCTCGTTGTGGATGGAAATGCTGCACTACAAAGACAAGTACATAAAGGTTAAAAATGAACAAAGACCACAATCTGACTTTTTGACTTATCTATTCCACAGAAAACTTTGTAAAGTACCCCAACAAATCGAGTAAAGCCAAACTACATTAACTGCACTCTAGCTGTGCAGTTAGTGTTTCATCTGAAGTGTAGCTTCGCTGGTAAAAGATGCCATGTGCATTCTGCATTAAAATGTCTATAGACAATGTTGTATATTTTGTTGCAACGTGTACTTACATTACCCCAAATGTGCAATGTACAACCCAGAGAAATCTCTACTTTTATTCAGGTAACGGTGCGTTTCCATACTTGCCTCTAGTTGCTATATATAACTTCCTGGAAAAGGCATAGAGTGAGGAAGGAAGTTGGCGAACATGGCTAAACATAAAATTAAACTTACCTCACCTCGTTAGTGAACTATTTCTGCCTGAGTTACATCAGATTTTCATCTGTTATAGCGGTTGTTTAACAAAGAAGACAACAACTCCCATGATCCCATGTACTTCAGTGCATCATCAAACTACACCTTTTGTTATTTTGTTGATGTGAGGGACCCCATAGCAACAGAAATGACATATACATATAAGATAGTTGATATTATGCAACTTTACAGTTTGTATAAGTGGTACAATGATAAACTGGGTAATTCATTTTATAATTTTTTAAACAATTGTAAATGTACATTTTCCTAACTGTTTTGATTTTGATGGTTCAACGTCTTAGTAATTCTGTTTTCAGGAGTTCCTCTTTGCCTTTGCAGGGACCATGTGGACATAAATAAATAAATGCAGCACTTTGTATCTGTGCTCCCTCTGTGGATTTGCTCTCATGTAGGAACACACACTTTAGGACAAAGGGTTGATGTACCTAAAGAATCAAGCCAATTAAAGCAGGATCCTACGAGCCGCTACTCCTCCAAACCCTCTCTTTACAGCAAAATGAAAGTGACTATGTTTAGAAGGCTCTTTGGCAATCTCTGAAACAATACACGGATCAAGAAACAGCCCTTTCCTCTTATCTGCAGTGCTGTGTGTGTGCCTGTGTGTGTGTGTGCTCATGCTGCTGAGTATACTGTATGTCCAATAGTGTTGAGCTGAGCAGCAGTTGCTCCATCTGTGAACCAGTCACTCTCCTCAACACACACACAGTCTCATGCATACAGTCTATCACGCTCTTTTGCGGACACGACCATGAATATTCATGTGTGTGTACGCAAACACACACAGACAAGAAGTCTAGACTCATAAGCAGAGGTTTCAGAGGAAGAGGAAGGGTTCACTGAAGTTTTATTGAAGAGACAGGACGGGACAGGACAGGATAACAGAAGCAACACAGATCTGAAATAAATGCAAAGAGGGAAAGAGAGGCAAGGAGACAAGAGTAGACGCTGACATTATGTCCAGAGACAGAAATATGCTGATGAAGGGAAGAAGACATGAGAGGAAATGAAAGGAAGAGATGAAAAAGACAGAAAGACAAGGAGGGGAAGCTGACAAGGGACGGAGTATTAGAACCACTCAAACCGACAGAGGAGAGGAGAGGAAGAAAAGGCGAGCAGCTCTAAATACTTAAAGAGCCACGGCGGGCCGAGGAAGACAGAGAGAGAAGGAGAGAACTGACCCGTTGTCTTGTGGAGATACAACACCCAGCCGAGCAGAGCGGACAATCTCTCTGCAACACAGGACTCAGCTCTGTGGCCTCCGCCGGCTCCGCAGCCTTCGTTCTGTTCATTAGAAGTTTCTTTTACTTCCTCTGAGAGTTGTGGAGGAAGTTGGGCACAGGCTATACAGCAAGTAAAACTTTCATTTTTCCCCAACATTTTTCAGTGCGCCGTCCTTGCTTCCCCCAAAATGAGCTTTATTTCTTCATTTTTAATCAAAGCGTTTGATGACTTCTTACGTAATGGCATTACCAGCAGTGTGTATGCGGGGTGTTTTCATAAACAGACAGCTGGGGAGACAGATGCAGTACAGATTAAATTCAGGGGTAAATTAGAACAATTTCAGGGCCAGAGGTAATGTGATTCCCAGAACCACAATTGTCTTCAGTGGTTGAGCTGAAATGGGTAATTCAGGCTGATTACAGCCTGAGTATATTTTCTATAGTTTGGGGCATCATTTGAATTACTATTCTCTTAATAACTCACCATATGTAAATGCTGTGCTCTGGGAAAACTGTGACAAGCAAGCAAACAGTTTATATGGAGGAAATGTACAATAGGTATGTATATTATAATATCTCGCTGCTGAAAATGTATAGGTCAAGGTTTAATATAAAATCTATAAACTGATGGATGTTCACGATGGACAGTTTGTGTCATAATATTTTTGTTCGCAATTGTTTTCTCACATAACTTGTTTGAAACCTGTCTTTGTGTTCGTGCTTAATGCTTCTACTTCTTATGTTACAAGGCAAAATGGCCAAAGCATGAAGACATGCACTATGAAACATATGAAAATAAGTCTGCAGTCATGCTAGCAACTCTGTGGGGCTGTGCATAGTATTAGCGGTACTTTTTAGCTAAATGCTAATGCTAGCAGGGCAACATGCTCACAATGACAATGCTAACGTGCTAGTATTTGGCAGGTATAATGTTTGCCATGTTTACCATCTTAGTTTAGCATGTAAGCCAGCATGTCGCTAATTAACACAAAGTACAGCTGAGGCTCATGGGAATGCCATTAGTTTTGCAGGTATTTAGAGATTCACTTTTCCATCTGATGATGGGTCTAGAGGAAAACTGAAGGGATCACCAACGTTGTAACAGTTCGTCCTGAGGCAGATATGATTGTGTAACAACTTGCGTGTCAATCCATCCAATATTTCATTCAAAACCAAAGTGGTAGACCAGCAGTCTTGCAGTCATTCTGCTAGCATGGCTAAAAATAGAGTGGTCATAAATAATGCAGGAAAGGTCAAGATGTCCTGACTTTTAATCCCTAGTACAGGTCAAGCTCCAAAAACGCTGAAGCCTACATTTCCTATAATGCAACTTGATAGCATCTTTTGTTAGATCCCGCAGTGCTCACAACTTTCAAACTTCACACACTTCAAACAGAAAGGCAGATTTCTCTTTGATCCTCAGACTTTCAAAATAATATCAAAAAGGACTTTTTTTATTACAGATACTTTACAGCTGACAGCAGGTTGTGTTAAGTAGCGGACCTTTAAATTACAGTGACTTTGTGAAGGGCAGCCTACAAGTTTTTTATGTGAGGAGAGAAGTTCTTGTTCATTTCTCCACTGAGTCTTTTAGCAGCCAGTCTGGCAGTTCAGCCCAGGGGTATTTCCTGACACTGACCCGAGCAACTTCCACTTTACAAGACACAGAAGACAACATAACAATACAAGGTGATTTTTGAATCAGATCAGTGGTTCCCATCCTGAGGGTTGGAACACACCCCCATGGGGTCAAATGATAAATCTGAGGGGCTGGAGATGATTATATCTGCTTCTTTTTTCTCACTTTGCTCTTTTTTTAGAGAATAATTATTCAGCTGAAGGGCCCAAAAAGTAACAACATGAATCTTTTCTTGAGCTGGCAAGCATGCTTAAAGGTATGCAATCTGTCAAAGGTTTTTTAATGGAGAATACAGTGAAGTGTTGCACTTGAATTCAGAGTTTTAGAAATATCTGGTGCAGAAGTGAAAATGGTTTTAATCTAAATAGTTTCTAATAATGATGTTGACTTGTAACAGGCATGCAAAAGCTTCCTTTCTAATGTTTCAGTATAATTAACAGTCTGCAATGGTCAACAGTAATAAAAAGGTGCGATCAAATAGAAAGAAATCGAGGTGCACACCTGGGAAATCCAACAGAGGCACAGTTTTACAGACTGTGCTCACACCTCCAGTAGCAGACAGCTTGGATAGAGAGAAAACACACACAGATACAGACACAGATACACACTCTGTAACATCTGATTAAAAAAGCTTGAATTGTTCACAGAGGAGCTCCCATCAGGACCTGGTTCACTGGTGATGTATTAACTTGAGCTCCACAAAGTGAAACTGTCACTAAAAACTGGTGGAATTTTGAAAACGGCTTCAAATCCAGCCCATCAGGCCAAATCGCTGTGGGACTGCGTCTTCATTACCGTTACTTGATCGCATTTAGCTCTTGTACAAATTGACATTGGTGCTAGAGGCCTGCTTAGAAGGCTTCACGTCTGCTTGTTTTCTTAAACGGTCATTAGGAAGTGGAGCGTGACACTTCAGTGTACCACGAGCTTCAAAGCAAACTCAATGTGTAGAAAATGACAAAATCCTCTGGAGGGGGACGGGGACAAGGCACGCGGCGCAGTGACTGGGACGCACTTCTGTAGCAGCGCAGTGTTTGGATGCAGCCGACGGAAAACCCCACTAAACCCGCGGAGTTCGCCGAGCGCCAAAGAGCTGCATGCGAGCCGGTTGCCGGGCTGGCAGACAGCGAGAGCTGGAGCCGGCGCGCCCAAAAGGCTGGCACCGCTGCAGCTGTAGAGCTGTTGTGTGATATCACAGTGAAACAGATTGAGATTAGCGTGCCATGATCCACAGAGGAAGAAAAGAGGGATGGAAGAGGAAGCGAGGGATGGGTCGGGAAGCGGAGATAGAGCTGTGGAGCAGCTTTCATTATTTGGAAGGGGAGTCCTCTAAAGTAGACAGGGAGAGACGGATCTTTGCTTTCTGTTTTACATTCTCTACTCACACAATCGTACTTTGGTTGCATCCCAGTATTACAATGATTGGACAATATCCACTATATCGCTGCAACACACACACATACACACTCATAATTCTATCTATTTCAGCTCTTTCCAACACTTCCTGTTCTCTTTATCTCCCGTCCTTTGTCTTCTTCTCTGGTTTCGCCTCAGGCTCTGCGTATATGTAATCTCACCCCTGCGCTACCTTGACAAGGCAGATACGCCTCCCAGTCGACCCTCGGGGTATATGAGACCTCATTAGAAATATGGAAGTGTCTCCCTGCTGTTCAGCCCATCTTCATTTTCTAATCCTAACAATTATGACATCTCCTGGTGTGAAACATCCCCTTCTTCTTCTTCTTCTTCTTCTTCTTCTTCTTCTGTCTTTCCTTTCACTCCCTGCTCCCGTCATGTCCTATAGGAGGTGGTTCAGTGTATTCCAGCCTGCCTGGCACATGAAGAGAGACAGCAGAGTGGCCTTTGATGGTATTAGCTCTGTGCTACATGCATGTGTGTGTTAGAGAGGGACAGTTCTGCACGCAGCATGATATCCTGTGTGTATTCTATATTTGTTTCTATACTATAGAACGTCTGTATGGTTTGACAGCGGGGATTTGCTAAATTGGATTAGCCATTATCACTGAGGATTACAAATCTGATGGCAGTAGCCAGGGGACGATCCTCCATATAGAATGATTGACAGCTGATCGTCTCTGTCATATGAGGCCCACGCACTGAGTGGGCCGTGCCCTGTGGCAAACAGCAGCCTGGAAAAGTTGCAAGAGCTGATTGGCTGGCTGTTGAAAGCTGAAGTGTGGAGATCAAATTCAGTTTCGGATCTTGAGCATGTTCAGGATCAAAACACAAAGCTTTTGTCTGTTGGATTTGTTTGCTTCTTTGTTGCTTGTATGGATTTTCATTTACATTCTCATGTTTATTTTAATCAGAAGACTTGAAGAAGATAATTAACAATGATTTACAAGAGAGCAGCCGGCTAATATTACTTACTAGTCCAGCTAGGTGTCTGTCTTTCAGCTTTTTATTTCACAATGCTCTCGCGAACACGTGACCAACTAAAAGTCAATCCCAGATTTACTTGTCTGCTGGCCCTTTTGCTCTGCCACTCTCTTTTTTTTTCCTGGCTACATTGCCAACCTGACCAGCTCCTGTTCTGGCACGACACCAGCTCCACTTCCCACCAGCATTCAACCTTAAAACCTTGTGACGGAGATACCAACTGATATCAACTGAGATCACCTGAATAAATCGGTCTATTAACATGATTTAAAATCTGTTATTTTACAGTACAAATGTTACACAATGTTGCCCCAGTACTGGTTATAATATTTAAAATCAAATAATTGAGAGACAGTGCAGGTGAGTTTGTTTGTGATTACAGGTTGTGACCACACGCAGTCAAGCTCTTGGTCACACTCTTGATGGTGGGGAGAAGGATGAAAGATGATAATGATGTGGAGCATGAGATGTACTGAGTGTATATTTATCTATTTTATTTATTATGATTTGTTGGAAAAATGTACTGAGAAAGATTAAACAAGCGGCCGTGGCAGTGGAAAGCAACCAAAATGTGGTGATACAACCAAATGAATAAAAGACTAATTCACCCATCCTCCTTGCATACATGAAAAATAACATTTTGAACTGATTAAATGATTCCACTTTAATCTTGGCAGCCTTGGACTTCCATAACTGCTGACCTCTCTGTTGGTCTGTGTGTGGTGGACGTTACAGTAACCCACTGCTTCATGAAGTAGTATCATCAAGAGAGAACAACACTGCACTTGTCCGTGTTGTTCCCGTTATCCCCTCCAGACCTCAGTGACTCCTCGGATAACTAGAAAACAAGCGTGTTTTCATCAGTCTGTGTCTTAATTTAAGTCCCAGGATGAAAAGAGCCCTTCAGGTCTAATGTAGTATAATGAAAACAAAAGGACTAAGCAGGCGCTGTTAAATATAGTTACATCGTGCAGCTGCGGTGAGTCACAGCGTGTCGCCCGGGCTGTTGGGACGACAGTCGGGTGGGTGTGGGGGGTGGGAGGGGAGGGGCCGGGAGCTCTCCGGTGGTTAAAGGAGTAATAAAGAGAAGGAGATGCAGTGCGGCTGTGACCTCTCAATCTGCTGCCTGTTAGAGACTGACGGTTGCTGGGCGGGGGTCACGCTGTCAACCTCCCGTTAAACCTGAGTTATTTCCTCCGGTGTGTGTGTATGTGATTTAGTCTATATGCAACAGGCTGGAAGGGTCTATACTTTGCATGCGTGTGTGTGTGTATGTGTGTGTGCACGAGCAGTCCAAGGGATGGAAGAGAGGATGACCAGAGTCTTAAATCATGCAGTTCTCGGTTGTCATGGCACAGTGTGTATGTGTGTGTGTGTGCTTGTGCTTGCTCTCTGGCCAGTGGAATAAATAGCACTCATGTTTTCCATGTGCATGTCACCTTCATTTGCACAGTCAGCATGCACATTCACTCTCTCTCTCTCTCACACACACACACACACACACACACACACAATATAAAAACACACGCACACAACGTCTTTAACCTTTATTGAGAGGTTTAACAGCGGGGAGATGGAACGATTGAGCCGCTGTAATAAATCACGCTCATCAAAGTCCATTAAAAGTCAATGGAGATAAAAACTCACACACAACTCTACAGAAACACAATACTAATCTAATCAAACGGATCCAACTCTACTGCCTCTGCCAGTCAGTCGAAATAGAAATAATCATTTTAGTAACAATTTCCCCATCACGGTGGAGTAGTGGGTTCACTTAACTACATTTCTGTTGGATGTGCACGGCTGCAGAAAGTTGACACGTGGCAAAATTGTTTTGCAGGAAAAGGTAAAATCCATTTTCAGCTTGTGCATGAATTCACCTGCCTCTATTAAAAAATATAAATAACTTATTTCAACACATAGGAATATACATGGAAATACTGATAAATAGACTGTGTATAAAGCAAAAATCTACGTTTTTTTGCACAAATTACTTTGAACCCGTGCGTTCCCTCTCAAGGCAGATTTTTTTTATCATAACTGAAGACTCTTGAAGCATCTTTTAAAGATTTAACAATTAATATAAATCACCATTCATATTTCAAAATGTTCTGTCCAAATTTCATCTGAAGACAGTTTTTGTTGGTTTTAAAATGACTTCAATGAACTCTTCTGATGAGTTTCTATTTTTGATCTTTATTTTCTCTTTGATGAACTTTGATTGATGTGCAGTCCCTTTACAGCAGCCCTGAGCACATGCTATAATGGGTTACGATTGAGTTCAATGTGATGACAGTAATGATGATTAATATTTGTGGCTTTTTATTGGCACAAATAAGAAATGAAAAGGTTAGTGAGTGAGCGTGACAACAATCAGTCATCGTCAGCTCTTACTCAAATGTAAATCTTTATGGAATGTTTGTGATATTTTCACCACCACAATCAGTTAGAACCAGTCCAAAATGATATTTCTGTTGTTCTTCCACAAATGTTGATCATTACGAATCTTAAATTTCGAACCACAGTGGACAAACACTGCACAGCAGAGGCTGTGAAAAGTTCCTGAAGGTGCACAGGTGGATGCCAAGGTAATATGAGTGAACAGCATTCACAGCAGTTAAACGTGATAGCTGCTGACATCTGCGTATGAAGCACAAACACATCTTAAAGTACTTCTATTTGAGCCTTATTGTCCAACAAAATGAGACTGTCCTGCTGAGTTAGGTGAGTGTTTGATGCCGCTCTCATATCTGTCTGTTAAATATGAAGCCACCTCGAGCAGCTTAGCTTAGCACAAAAATTGGAAACTGCTGGCCTAGCTCTGTCCAAAGTAACAAAATCCACCAAGCAGCAGCTCTTAAAGGTCCAGTGTGTACATTTTGGGGGGGGGTCTATTTAGTCCATTTTCATTAGTGTATAATCACTTGAAAATAATAATTGTTATGTTTTTGTTACCTTAGAACAGACATGTCAAGAACTCAAGGCCCGCGGGCCAAATCCGGCAAGTCGCACTCCCACCACTCATACTACAAATCCCACAATGCAATGCAACAGCCGCCACACAGGTCAAGACACTGTCATTGGTCAAGACCTGTGCACCACCCCTCACCCCGCTGCTTCGGTTGTTTATCGACACACTAATCAGCGGTCAGCGGATGAACGCACGGCGACATTAAAGCCGCCCAGAAAATGGCCAAACGAAAAGTTGACTTTGAGGACAGGGACTTTCAAAGCAGGTGGGAGGCTACTGATGAAGCACACAGGCTTACTGACACAGGAGGTAAACGTGTGTGCCTTGTCTGTGGAGCTAATGTGTCTGTTACTATGATGCGTTAATGCCTCTAATGCCGCCAATCCTTCCTGCTTGGGACAGCAGGGTGGATAGTGGGGATTGCAATCCACAACTACACCACTAGATGTCACTAAATCCGACACACTGATCCTTTAAAGTTCACCGATTAGCACGTTATATCTAAATTTGTGCAAATACAAAGGATTATGTTCTGGACTCCTACCTGGCAACTGGTCCCAGATTTGATGGTTACGGTTTGGTTAAGTTTCGTCAACTAAAACTAGCAAACGTAAAGGAAAAACAGTGGTTGTGATTAAAACAAGCTCATTTTAAAGGTTACATCTGGTGATATTCTACAGGGTGAAAGACCAAATGCAAAAGCGGCACATTAGTTTGTCTCTCAGTGGTTTCTGTCTCAGAGTCATCAGAGGTTTTGCAGCAGTGAAACATCTTTCCATTTCTTCTTCTGTGCTTGTACCCTCATAAGAAACATACTGTCAAAACACAATGATAAGATTACAGCATGGAGTAGTAACAGGAAGACTATGTGAACAGACTTACACACACCATCATCTATCAAGCGGGCATACTTCCTGCCAAAACCATACTGTATTTCATTCCATGAACGTCCTTCAGCTCTCCAGAAATAATCCATTTATAAACAGTGTTCGGGGAGAGAAAAGATAAAATGTGTGTGCCTTGAGGTTTTAGCTCTCATAAAATATTGATTGGCTTTTTTTTTTTTTTTTTGTCTGGTCTTCCCCCGTACTCTCGTACAGCCACATGTCTTCACGGTGCAGAGGAGAGAAACCACAGCTCAGAGACTGTGGGATCTGTGGTACAGTACCACACCAAAACACACACAGAGACCACACTGCCAAGCTGTTACATCTCCTCTACTTGCTGACAAAAATACACATAAAATGTATAGCTAATGAACACACCAAATCCAACTGTGAAAGCCCAGAATTCAATGAAATATTATGGAGAATATTCACACAGGCACAAGCACACACACACTCACAAATATACACGCTGTATAGGCAGATGCCCCACAGCGAGAGACCGGCTTCATAAATATTCATACATTCCCATGATTGCAGAAATGTAAATAAGTCAACAGTCGTGAAATTGCCGGCATCTGGTCACTCTAGAGGGAGCGGAGGAGAGAAAGTTGAAGGAGAGACGAGAGGCTGAAAAGGTGGAGGATAAAGTGCAGGAAGGATGAAAGGAGAAGGAGAAAAAGGAGTTAGTGATGGGGTAAGAAAGAGGAAGGCTGAAGCAAGAGGGGGGGAGTCAAATCACCCAGATTATTTTCCACTTTCAGCATAATGACTCTCGCATGGATTCACGCGCAATTACTTAATGATAAATATCCTGGAGAGCCTATCCATTTTGTATTCTTCAGGCGGGGAGCAGCAGCTGCAGTGAGGGCTGAGGAATGAGGAACATCTGTTTTACATGAAGAGAGCTAATGTCTCTCTGAGCACCATCTCTGAGGATCACAGGTTGGGACTCGGTTGCCATGTGCTGTGAAGCCAAAATGCAGTTTTACCTCCTGAAAATTGAACCTGAGTCTGCATTATTAAATCAGATTAAAGCTGCACTAAGAATATTCTTGGGTTTTATTAACAGTGTATCAAATGACTGTGTAATGTGAAAGGCATCAGTCAACGTGACAAACCCACAGAAAAGTGCAAAAGGCTGCAGTTTCTGAAGAAAATGTACTTCAGATGAAATTTTGTCTCTGAAACATTTCAACCAGATGAAATACTGAAGCGGTTAAAGTTGCACTCAAAATGCAAAATGGAAGAAGTGTAAAGTGTAGAGCACAGAGGAAGTTAAAGTGTCAATTTGAAGTGCAAATGCTGAGTTAAAGAAGCAATGAAAGCAGTTGAACTGTCAGTTTCAAGAGTAAACGATGAAAGCAGGTCAAATGTCAGGTGAAGAATAATGATCAGTTCATATGTCTGTGTTTAAGAGCCAAAGGTAATTGAAGTGTCAGTAAATATGATAAAAGCAGTGGAAATTTAATGAGAAGTTGAGGGGCTAGTGTCACACTGATGAACCCACCACAAGCAATGTTAACAACTAGCTCATGAACACTGACCAAAACACAGCTAAAAGAGTATAAACTAGACTCAGTCAGAAACACGTGTTACTGTGTGTCTGCTGAATTTATAAATTTATATATATATAAATTATCACCTGGTAGGCAGGTGCTCAGAGAAATCAAATCAAAATCGTGCAACAGAAATGGCTGAATTTCTACAAACTACTAAGTTTAGTTCAGGGATCAGCTTCATAATATGAAACAACATACAGTATTTATTCTGACTTTACATGGACTTTAAGTAAAAGTTATTTAAATTTTAACTATTGAGGGCAAATCTCATGAAAACACCACCTGTCTGTGGTACTGAGGCCCAAACCCATGTGTCACTATTAAAGATGTCACTATATGATTTGTTAGTAGGGTCAAGACATTGTTGGTTTTTAATGAGATTCATAGACTGTAAGAGAAAAGTCCTGATCCTTCAAAGTCACACTTAAATATTGATTCATGGAAAATCATATCATCAGTAGACATCTTCCTGTAGATGCTTTTGTGAAAAAACAAACAAAAATAAAAAAACAAAAAAAACAAAATAGTTGCTAAGCTAATGCTAATGCTACACTCATTCTAGTGTTTGGTTCTCTAATTTGAAAATGAGTTGTCACATTCTGAATCTTGTTAAATAGAGGTTCACTTGTAGATTCTCACTCACTTGGTATCTGGATACTCAGCTGTCCAAACCCCCCCGAGAAAACATTGGTTCACTCGTTCGCTGCGTTTGACAAACCTGTTTACTTGCTTACTTTACTGTTTTTCACTTGTGTGAAACTCAACATCTCTGAAAAATGGACCCTCACTGAGACAGTTGTCCGTCTAGCAGGGGGCGTAAAACCGGAACGGGTATTGGAGCTTGAACAGAGTGTTGTTCCCCTGATACCAAAGGTGAAAAATTGACGGGTATTCTCAAAATTCAAAATTTTCAACATTAATTCCAAAAACCTCAATATACATAAAACATATACAAACAGCTTTTGACTCAGCTAATGAAATACAGAACGTATAAATCTTTCACAATAATATGCTCCCGCTTGTCAGTGAGCATTTAATTTCCTTTCTTATACTGTATATGCAACTAAAAATTTAGCTGACTGTACTGTACAGTAGTGTATTCATGTTTTATATTTTCATATTTTTAATACATTTTGGCTTCCTGTTTTAGTCAGCTAAACGCAACTCTAGTTCAAACAGCAAGTTTGGATTCAGAAGACTTCACACTGTTTGTGTGTGCTATGGTGGGGGATTTTAATATTTTGAAAATATATTTATATATAAAAAAATTTTTATAGATAAATTAAAATATAAATTACCGTAAGAGTATTTGCTGTTATCACTAGAAGATGGCTTTTGCTCCTGCTAAGCTGAGCCAAACTCATCTGTGCAGCCCTGACCAGGCTATGCATGCATAAGTAACCGTGCTGCTGATACTGTGCTGGAAGGCACAAAGAAAACTCATATAATCTAGGCCAAAGTACTTATCATCTCTGTTTGCTCTCCTAGTTACTATGTGAAGTTTGAAAATCTTATGCAGCCCAGTGGCTAGAAAGTTTACTGCGCTGTGCTCATTTCGTTTGTTCAGGGTGTTGTTAAAAGGTCATTTGGTAATGTTGGCAACATGAAAGATACTACGTATGTGGAATTATATATGCAATCAATGAATTAGCTTGTCTTTTTACTTGGGTTTCTGAGCTGTAGTTTGTGTTTCAGAGCTTGTGTGGGTCTGCTGTCCTTCTCTTGGCTAGAAAAACTGTCATATTCTGCCAGGAAAACTGAAAAGCGCGCAGAGAGCAATACCATATACAGCTCATAAAACACCTAAAAAGTTCTACGTAGGACCTCAGCTGGTTTCATTGCTCATTTATGGAACTGTGGTGTTAATAGACGGATGACCTTTTGTTGCTAGTTGGTCAAACTTTTACACAAAATTCACTCTATACCTATAGCTGCCAAATCACACCATTTTCATCCAGCCAAGGGGAAATCTTAACGTTTAGGCAATTACATCAAACAGACAACACAGACAGAAGAGTTTGGATTTCATTCTGAGATGTGTTTTTGGTCTTTATGACTTTAAACAACAGATTTAAGTCCCAAGTTCTGATACAAACCACAGTTTGTTGATCAAAATCAGAGGACGTGAAATTACAGAAGACGAAGTGAGATCATGTAAAGCTGCCTATAATATTGTCTTTCTTTCCAAGAGAAGATTTACATAGTTGAAGGGTCAGTGTGTAAGATTTAGGGGCTCTACTTACATAATATGGCAGAAAATATGTTTTTTTTTTTTTATGTTTGTTTGAACCTGCGAGCTGGCTGGGGAGTTTGTGGCTGTGTCTGTGTGGAGTTTGCATGTTCTCTCCGGGTACTCCGGCTTCCTCTCACAGTCTAAAGACATGGAGGTCAATTGGTGAATCTAAATTGCCCGTAGGTGTGAATGTGACCGTGAATGTTTGTTTGCCTCTGTGTGTTAGCCCTGGAATGAACTGGCGACTTGTCCATGGTGTACCCCGCCTCTCACCCAATGTCAGCTGGGACTGTCTCCAGTTGGCTCCAACGACCTTGATACAGATAAGCGGTTATGGAAGATGAATGAATTAATGTTTTCATGAGTGTATAATCACTTGAAAATAAGAATATGTTTTGTTACTTACTACTGTTAATGAACCTTTTATGTCTATAAATGCCAGGTCCTCTTCCAAGAAGGATGTTGAACCGCAATGTTTTTACATGAACCCAAAACAGACAGACTAAGGCTAAAGGAGAACCTATGTGACCGCAAAACTCACCCAAAAGACCTGAAACACTCTCTCTAGATCCAGTGTTTAGTCGTCCGTTCTAGGCATCTGGTGCCAATCCATTTGTAGATATAAAAGTCTCAATCTAAGGTAACAAAATCTTATTTTCAGGTGATTATACATTCATGAAAACATGAATATTTCGTTCCATTTCTGCCAAAGTATCTTACACACTGGACCTTTAATTGCTAGAACATAACATACCTTTGATAAATATAGTAGCAATGTACACTAAAAGGGAGGTCACCTCTCGCGTCCTTGTGCTTTTAATATGTTCCACAGGGTGAGACGGGTTTAGAGAGGTTAGTGTGACTGATGACGACATCAGAAACAACCTTGATCTCTATATTAAATGATATGGCATTTTCACCTTACCAACAACGAGCCAAAATTAGCCAATTATTTTCAAGCGTTACCCACAATTACCACTCATATGGGCCACAATGACTAATTTACCTAGGAAGCAGTGCACGTCAGATGATAAAGGAACGCAGTGTTTACCCATGAAAGGGGTGGCTGCAGCTGTCCTTATAGAACATTATAGTCCTATAGTGTTAAAGCAGAGGTGTGTGTTCGTGTGTCCAAGGTCTGTAGTGATTGATGTTCCTTCAGAGCCCTCGGGGCTTTGGGGACCGCAGATATGACCTCTGCAGAGGTGAGTGGATCAGCAGCTCCGCTATGACTGACTGAGAAACACTCTAGATGCCTCCTCTGACCTTCTCCTGCATGGAATACACATGGGACACTTTGTATGTGGTGGTGAACTGTGTGGGTGTGTGGATGTGCACTCACACACACATGGCCTAATGTACACATTAGCACACACACACACACATCCAAAAACATCCAGTGGACATTCCTTATCTTCCTAGAAGGGTAATGAACTGATAACCAAATTGCACTGCTGAAGCCTCTAAAAAGTAGCCAATCACAGCGGAGTATTTCCCCTGTGATGTAATTCTAACACAATCATTCGAATACATCTAGGGCTCTACCCACACACACACACACACAGATGAATAAAGCTTAGATCATCAATAATACACAAAGACACGTGCAAAGAATCGGGCAAATAAACAAGTTAATCACTCATTTAAACAATCTCCCACTTTCATTCACATGCATGTTCACCCACACACACACACACACACACACACCATGTGCGTGCATGTGTGCACAAAGCGTGAAAGGCCGAGAGGCAGGCTGCACACATGACGGCATCCCCAAGGTCGGTCGATGTGTGTAACGTTAGATAACTTCATAAGTTGTGAGTCTGACATCTGCTTTTCCCTGTGTGAGCCTGCATTACACCGGTGGTGAAAGATAGACAAAGACAGACACAGTAAAGTAACAGCTAGCAGAGGGACACACACACACACACACACACACATACACACCTGGGGTTGAGGTCCTAAATCTTCATCAGCAGTGCCACCTCGCCTGAGGATCAGAGCAGGAAAACTCACTGATGAATGGTTCTATATTAGAGAGAGTGTGTGCAGAAGAGGTAGAGGAGTGTGTGTGTGTGTGTGTGTGTGTGTGTGTAGAGCTGCATGAGGATGTATGTTATTACTAATGTTCCTGCAGGGATTAGTATTAAACCAATCAGGGACAGCAGTGTGTGATTAACCTCGGTGTGACTGAATAAACCAGAGACATGCACATCTACAAAGTAAACATCCTCCTCACACGGTACACACACACACACATCAGGTCGGTCAGTGCATCATTCTTCAGGCATGGCTTGTCACATTTTTAAATTTGAACCTATAATTACAACATTCCCTCAGGCCAATCAATGAGGAAAAACTCCCAAAACACACGCCTCCAACTTCAAATGTCAATCAGCAGTGATTTATACGGTGTGTGCTGTGTGTATCTTTGTCTTTTTATGCCACCTCATCTCCTTTTTGTTTATTGCCTCGTAGCAGAGATTGATCCACTGTATGTTTTTGATTAAAACTTGTTCATTTTTCCTTCATAATACAGCTGCAGAGAGTGTAGACGAAGGGGTATCCCTCCTCTTGGAACTGTGAACTGAGGGGGATCCTCTTATGGTTCCGTGCCCAATCTGTCCACTGACTATGCTATAGCAACACAACTGTACTTCCCAGATGACATAAATGACTACGGTGGAGGATGATGTTCGGACGTTAAATAAGACTTAAGTTGTAATAAAGTGGAATTATCCTTTAACACCTCCGGTTCAAACTGGCCGTGATGAGATGCCATATTTAATCCCACGCAGCAACAAAAGAGCAGAAAACACTGAGTGGACAGATTGTAAAGGAATGAGTGGTCCTGTGGCTCTGACTACAAATGAGTCAGATCCATAGATCTCAATCCAGCTTCAAGTCTTTGACTCAGCAATAGATTCCAATTCATTTTATTGATCCTCTCCGTTGTTTTGTGGTTTTGTCTTTTCCCACCTCAACAGATGCTACCATTGGCGTTTTCATATTGACAACTTTGCTTTGATTTATTTGAATGCCGCGATAGCGCCGCGGCATTCCTTTGACTTCCCTTTTTCTCTCTGACTCATGCTACATGCTTTTTTCAGCCCCCCACCCCCGGGCACTGGATGAGAGGTGGTGAGCTGTGACAAATGACTTTACAAGTTATTGGTTAAAATAACTGACTGATGGGTTGATTGATCCAGTTGTTGACCTCTAATTAAAACTTGTGAACGCCCAGAGGCTAAAAAAACCTTAAGGAAAGGAGATACACCAGCAGATTATTCCATTTAAGACTTGAACATACTCGTCACTGCAGCCTCATGCATTCTGCAAGAATGTTCGACTGGATGTCTTTAACCACATGTGGCAGAGCGGGAAAGCCTTCCCTTCCTAAAGCCCTCTCGTTCTTATCCTCTTATTATTTAAATTCCCCGACAAAACACAATGCAAAGTCATCAAAATACCAGAAATAATGGAGCTTCTGGAGGAAAGTAGGTGATGCAAATCCATTATGTGGGATTCTGGATTCTGTGTCAGTATAAGCTGTGAGTGTTTCATACAAATGCCTGGGGATAAGGTTGGACTAACAATAACCCTTGGGAGGTAACACCACAGGCAAGAGGAAGGAATTTTAGATAGAGTTTTGGTTAGAAGTTAGAAGGAGATTTACCTTCATTATAGAAGTTGTGTTTGTACTAAGGCTTGGTCAAATGTAGTTTTTTCCCACGTACGCAACTGCAGACTGCAGTCAGCGTGGACTACCAGTTAAGTCAAGTCAAGTCAAATCAGCTGTATTTATGTAGGCAAATATCACAAATCACAAATTTGTGAAATCTGAAGCACACCGTTCACAAGGGTAAGAGAAAAGGAGCAAACACACAGAGGGAGAGAACAACAAGGACACAAGAGAGAGAAACAAGACAAGAGGTTGAAGAAAGATCCAGATCCAGAACATCTGGAATGAGGCACGACAGCTGATAATCCAGCCTGAGTGAAAAGAGAGAACAAGGAGGAGAAAACAAAGGAGAGAGAGAAAGAGAGGCACACAGCTGTTATTGTGGGACAAACAGAGGGTTAGAGAGAGGCAGTGGTTTTCAAGTTTGTAGTCATATCATCAGCAGATGGGAAGATAATGATAACAGGTAACAGGCCTAACGTCACCATCTCGTACAGGGGCAAATGTCTGGCACTTTACCTGACAAAATCTCCACTGTGTTCATCAGTTAGCCCCAAACTTTTCTGTCTGCTGGTTGGTGCTGGACAGATGTACAGACATTTTATCAAAGTTTTTTCTCTGGAAACAGCTGCATGCTGCATCTGGAAGAGACACTGAAGAAAGCTGTGAGAGTGAACCAAAACAGCAACATTCTTAAAGTCTTCAAACTGAGTTCACCACTACAGCTAACCTCTTTCACATTACACACACACTTTCCTCTGTTAATATTTAAGTAGTGAAAAAATACTGATTGTTACGGCTTTAAAGGTCCACTGTGTAAGATACAGATATTTACAGAATATGGCAGAAATGTAATATAATTTTCAGAATAATGTTTTCATTAGTGTATAATCACCTGAAAATAAGAATCATTATGTTTTATTACCTTAGAATGAGTCTTTTATCTCTACAGAGTCTGCCATTTTGAACCACCATGCTTCTACAGTAGCCCAGAATGAACAAACTAAACACTGGCCCTAGATACGGCTTCTTATGTTTCTTACATTTCTGTAGATTTTACAATGAAAAACTGCCAAACCATGACAGTAAAACACCGTAAAATATCCCATTTCCTGTATACAGTAAAACACAGTCATACTTTATGAGACATTTTCAGGGAATTTATACAGAATAAAGTAGTGTTTTATATTAGAGAATATTAATTATACAGCAAAACACTGTAATATTAAATGCCATATTTTACAGTCTTTTACTGTCATGGTTTGACGTTTTTTCACTGTCAAATCTGCAGACATTTTAAATCATGGAAAAAAACACCAACCGTAAACATGAAATCAATAGTACGAATATCATTTTGCCGTAATATTAGAAAAGGTTATACTATATTTATTACAGTAAAATTCTGGCAACCACAGCTGCCATTTTTCTACCCTAAAAACCAAGGTTTTTTTGTTTTTTCAGTGTGAGGTGAGGCAGTTGCAGTGTAGCAACTACACCAATAGATGGCACTAAATCCTACACATTAGTCCTTTAAGTATAATACATGGTAAGCATCATTTGGGTCTAGTTAGCTGGTTGGCTAGTCTGTCTGGCTGAAAATCTAAAACCAAAAGTAACATCAGTGTAGGACCCTCAGTGAATAATGAATCAGGATTTCTTTAAACACATCTTGTAACAGTATATAGGAAAGAATTTAGTGTTGACATTTTTATCACAATAAAACTTTGAGAAAAGAGACAGCTGTTTCAGCCTGACTGGGACATGTTGGGATCTTTCCCTCTGACATCGGTGCTACAACTGTGCAGGACTGCATCGCCATATAAATTCACTCCACTAACTCCATGCAGTTTCTCTTCACACGCTCCGATCCCTCCCTCCTGTCTGTGACCGCCACTCTTCCCTCCTTCCACTTTCATTGACAGAATCTGAGGTAGACATCATGTGCTTGTCTCTTTTTTTTTTTTTGGTTGTTTTTTTTTCTTCCCCTCAGTGAGTGTGTAACACTTTCTCGCCCTCTCTGACACACACACACACACACACACACCGAAGCCTCTCTCTGCAGGGGTCCCTCCCCATTCTGTTTCATTCACAGCGCAGTGCCGAGCAAGATGACTCATCCTACGGTGTGAAAAGACGAGAATTGCTCTCTGTGTTCATCCGAGCACTTGGTCCGCTTCCAGTCCTCCCTCGCTCTCACTGTCCTTCCCCAGCTCTCCGTCACTCCTTCTCACCCCCACCACTCCCCTCTCTCCCCTCCGTCTATATGAGGCACTGATCCGTGGCTCGGCTCCGTCATACGCAGACGTTGATGGACACCAGGAATAAGTGGCTGCGACAAAGGAGCACATGTTATATATGCAGATAGAGCTGTCTGACAGTCACCTCATGTCACCTCGCCACAACTGCAAGTCCACAATGATAAGGAGGATGGAATTATCTGTTGTCTACTTTGTGTCAAGAAGGATCACCAACATGTACACATGACTGATTTATATCACTGAGTGGTATTTACCCAATTTTCACAAAAATTAGTCACATTTTTAAAAAGGAGCAGAATAAACTCTTCACTCAGATTGTATATGTCCACACATAAAAATTTGTTATTTCCATGATGCTAATCACGGTATAGTCCACCAGATGAGGTCTTCCTGTGGCAAGGGCATACACAAACACAAGCATGTCCCCTGTAGTAGGTAGAAAGCTGAAAAGAAAATCATCTAAAGCAAGAGTAACTTGTTAACAAGTGTTCCTATAGAGCATAGCATGAAATATTCTTAGGGGAATACTACACTGTTTTAGCATTGCCCTCCTGTAACGTTGTTATACTCAGGACGGACAGTTGAAGAAAAAGAAAATCAAAATTGATGTAACTTATGTAGCCTCGAGCAGAGATGAAGAGCAGGCTACAGAGGTCTGATATTACTTCTTTCTAACTTCACACACTCCCATATTTTTTTCATTTTCAAACTTGCAGTCTCCAGCCCTGACTGATGCAATTTATTAACTTTGCACAGGAAGACTTTGTACAGCTTTTTTAAACAGAATTTACAGAGAGCTTTGGTTGCAAAAGGTCTTTTTGAAATCACTTTCCCTCCATTTTCCTATTTTTAAGCTCCGAAGCAAACACTCCTGGATTTGTCCCAAAGAACTTCTGAAAGAATAAATTATATATAATCATTGTTTTACTGTTAGGTAGATTTTGTCCTTATCTACAAGCGTTAAACAATCACCCTTTGTGGCCCCCGATTTAGAAAAATCCCATCTCCGCCCCTGGTAGCTGGTATTGAAGATGGTAAACCACATCCGGAACACACTGTGCATGGTAATGATTCGATGTCACACTTCCTTGTCTTGTCTGTGTGCCCTCAAATGCGTTCATTCATATTCAATGTGAGGGATACATGTTCCTTTCTATTTAGAGGATGTGAATTTCTTCTGCATGAAAGCCCCGACTCTGCTTTGATACGTCGGCGTTTGGTTAAGTGAGCCGCATAATGCATCATGCTTGACTTACCGCACAGGCCCCCTATAGGAAGACTTACTCCTGGATTCAAAGGCAAAAGTTTTACGGCTACGTCGAATAAACAAACGTGGGTTTGAAGAAGAGTTTGGTCAACTTTTGTTGACTTTGTGTTCTTGTTTTTTTAATTAAAATTGCACAAATCACACAAAAATCAGTGATGAATTCAAATTTGGTGAATTTACAGAAATGGGGGAGCATTACATAAGCTTAAAAATGAAATATTTAAAAAGATTTTACTCACTTGTGATTGCAGTCAGGGGCTTTAACTTGCTTATGGTCTGTATGAAAATTATGAGGTAGGGAATGGGGAATCAGGCGAGGGTTATGTATGTTTTTACTTTTGCAAAAGGACAGGTAGTCTAACTTTTTTTTGCAGAGAGCAGGGATGGTATTTTAAAAAATTTCCACCCCAAACTGAAATTCTATTTCAACTTTTCCTTGCTAATTAATAGTAAAATCATGGAAAAAAATAGTAAAAATAAAAAATATGTTTAATTCCTTAACTTATTACTCTATAAGGTTCAGTTTCACCATCTTGAATTCTTTGTCTTTTTCCGTTCTGTTGAATCGAGTGGTACCATCACTGTTCAGCCAGTTTTTTTTTAAGATTATTTTTTTGGCCTTTTCAAACTTTATTGTGATAGAGACAGCTGAAGAGTGACAGGAAATGTGGGGAGAGAGAGATGGGGAATGACAATGAAAGAGCCACAGGCCAGACTCGACCCCTGGGCTCCCGCAGCAAGGACTGAGCCTTCGCACATGGGGCGGCTGCTCTACCAACTGAGCTAAACACCACCCCATTCAGCCAGCTTAAGGTTCAGGCCTCTTAACGTACTGGAAGCAACAAGGAGAAAAGTGTAGTGCAGTGTTTGTCCTCATCTGGACTCTTACAGACTGTACATCCACATCCAGGAGTGTGTGTGTTTGTCACATGTTCATGTCAGCGTGTTGCTTCAAGAACATACAGTACAAGACAGTGGGTGGGAACAGCATTCTGCACTTAGTATGCCTGAGATGAGTGTGATCAGTGAGTGCATCCGTGTGTGTGTGTGTGTGTGTGTGTGTGTGTGTGTGTGTTACAGAGAGAATTTCTAATATCAGTTTTGTTGTGGATCCATGTGTTCTGTAATTTCTGTGTATGTTTGCGTTCTGTGATTGCTTTGTACGAATCCTAAAATGATGGATTGCCCACAAACAAAAAACACACATGGAGTATGCACACACACACACACGCACTATCTCTCTCTTCTTGCTGCCGTGCTGCTTTAATAATAAGTTCACACCAGTGCTCCTACATAAAAAGTAATATTAGATCCAGAGTATTACTCCATTTCATACCTCCACATTCTTCTTCTTCTGCGCTCCCTCCATCTGTTTCCATTATCTCTCCCTGGAGTACTCCCCTTTTCCTCCAATCAGCCTTTTTTTCACCCCCTTTCTTTGTTCACTTCACCCTCCCATCCTCTCTCCCCACCCCGACACAGCCCCAAAAGATCTGTGTGTAAAAATGTATTACCTGCTTTTCTGAATTATTTCTGAAACATATTTCTTTGAGCTCAAACAGACACTCTGCGGGAGAAGCTTATAATACAGTATGTGTGTGTGTGTATGTTTTGTGTCTGCAAATACAGTAGACACTTACATTTTTGACACACACACACACACACACACACACACACCCTCTCTTCGTTCACTTCTACCTCCTTTTGTCCCACCCTTAGCTCAATGTCAATAAAAGCCAGGATAACACACACATACACACATTGACCAAGCCCTGCATCACTCAATCATTCTCTCTCTCTCTCACACACACACACACACACACATCCACATCACATTAGAAATCCATTTACCTTCACCACGTGTCTGATTTCATTCACATTCTGTGTGTGTTTGTGTGTGTGTGTACGCTTGAAGTACACGTGTTTCTGTGCAAATGTGTAATTGATTTGTGTGTGTGTGTGTGTGTGTGTGTGTACATTTCTATTCATGTCAGCGAGCTCCTGTGTGTGTGGAGAGGAGGAGTGATAGAGGAGAGAGGTATGGATGGAGGGGAGAAGATTTCACCGCCATTTCCCAACACGCATGCACACACACAGGTATTATTCAGCGGTTCCTATTAAGCTAAGTGCAATAATAATAAATACAGCTCTGTTGTAGAATTATTCATGTCTGTCCTCCTCTGGTTGGAGCGGCCTGTGGAGGAGGAGAAAGGGGCAGAGGGAGGATAATCACAGAATGAAGAAAAGATGATGGCAGCAGGTTAGCCTGGAGGCAAAGACGATGACTGACAGCTCAAAGGTTATTAGTTCAGTCTGAGGCTGCGGCCACACTGTGAGCTGCTGAATGGCAGATGATGACCGCAACACAGAAATGTAAACACCTAAAATTGGCTTTGACCTGATGGGATCTTTGATACTTTAATATCTCTCTCTTCCTTTATTTCTTCCAGAGTGCTTCAGGAATGACCGAAAAGACAGTCTATAGTCTATTAATTAACAATGATGTAGTAACTGCTCAAAGAAATAAAAACTCCAAAAGTGTGTATCATGTTCTGAGAATTGTGATACTAGTAAGTCAGCAGCAAACAGTTTATTACTGTTTATGCTATTGTTGAGAATGTACATTATATTATATATATGAGAGCAGCTATCTGTCTGCTGTCAGAGGGTCAAAGATCTGATCTCGCTACAGCACTGCTTCTCAAACTGTGGTACGAGGACCACTGGTGGTACTTGACTTTCCTGTCGTGGTACTTGGAGGACTCTCTGAAAAGTTTATTTTATTTAATGAAACAAAATAATTTAAAACATATGAAACAATTTACAACATTTTGAATGAAATTAAACTAGGGGATTGCTCGAATGCAGTTTAAAATAAGTTTTGCATTTTCTTAAATATCAATATCAGCCTGGCACGTAGACACGTTCATTCGTGTAGTGCGAGCATATATCCATGATAAGTGTAAATCTGACGTTAAGCCGTGGTTAAACTCTCCAATCGTGGCTCCAAACAGGAAATATTAGGAGAATATTTGTCTTTTTGGCTGCATGTTCCACTGGCTAGTTGCTAACTCTGGGCTGGGCAGTAGTGTCAAAGGTCCAGTGTATCAGATTTAGGGGGCTCTAATGTTTTCATTAGTGTATAATCACCTGAAAATAAGAGTTGTTGTGTTTTTGTTGCCTCAGAAGGAGGACTTTTATATGTACAGACACCGTGGACATTGTATCCGTGACATCGCCCACAGGTTTCTGAAGAGCCATCGTGAAGCTCAGTGTGGCACATTGCCCATGTTGGAAGTCCTGCCTGTGCCGGCTCCCTGCTAATCTAAAAATTGGCAAAGATGTGGATCATCGGCGGACCTGAGGCGGGCCGAATGACGCCTGGGTACTCAAACAAGCCATCTGCCACCTGCCTGTCAATCAAAGCCGCCACGCTGTTAATTATGCATAACTTTAAGCCTTAATATAATTTGAACAGGGGAGTTATATAAAAATGAATAGAGATCAAACATGTATATTTCTGCTGTGAAGTTAGGCATTTTAATATAGGGGCTTATGAGATTGACTTGTTCTGTAGCCAGCCTCAATTTGCAGTTGGAGGAATTGCAGTTTTTAGGACTTTACTGAGGTTGCTTGATCCTCTTCCATTGACTGCACCATTTTGAATCGCCGTGTTTGTCTCTAGATAGGGCCTTTTGCATTTTTTATGCATTTGCAGCCACTGTAGTTTCTCCTACACTCTCCTACAAGGGAGGGTGAACGTGAGGGGATTGCAATCAGCAACTACACCACTGGATGCCACTAAATCCTACATGCTGCTCCTTTAAGTGGATTAATCAGAATGTTGCCTGTAGCCTCTGAAACAACACTGAGTGGTGAAAGTGAAAGAAAACAGTAAAGTTGTGGACCACGAAAAACCAAAACAATCACCTGAAAGGCACTAAAATGCTCTGTAGAGCTGAGAATAACTATGAAGTCTTTTGATAATTCTCTGTGGGTTTGTAACTGTAACACACAATCATCTGTAGCTTTGAGGACATGTGACCCGATGTTAGTCGGTCCAGTACAACGTGGAATATTTAATAACTTTAGCAGTCTGCATGGTTTAACTCACCACACACCAGTGCACAACGACAGACTCATGGCTTCACATAGATGCCTTCCAGTCCCCGTAGCAGCTGATGAATAATTACAAGCTGTTTTCATAAATAAACTATAAAAGATGCTAAGGGGAAACATTTGCTGTAAGGTCGTGAAATGAGGACAAGCAGCCTTGATATTCTGCTACCGAAACAGATCGTCACACAATCTTCAGACCCCCCAGTCTAGGTTTTTATTCTTCCGTGTCCTCGCAGAGGGTTCAGATGTCAGGCTGAGCCGACAACAGGTGCGAGCCCAGGTAACTCAGTTCAAATCAGGAATGTTTTGATTCAAAGCCTCCACCTTTCCCTTCACGCTGTTACAGTGTAGCGTCTTTATATTCTGGCAGTAAACTTTGCTCAAGTAATTTCACTTCAAAGATTTCGAGGCCGTGACCAATTTTTCTTACTCGCCTCAGATTTCCCTTCTCGACGACAGTAATTACACACGGATTTAATTAATGTGGGAACAGGAAGGGAGGAGCAGGGAGTTCTTTGAACTGTATGTTTGGAGTATACGGAGAAAGAGATGGAAAAAAGAGAAAGAGTGAGAGATTAGTGCGCGAAGGCAGAATGAGTTATTTTAGATCGCAAATGTGTGCCAGAGCTTAGGCCAAACATCTCTGGTGGATCCGTAATATGTCAGTCTTTCTTCTGTCAGCTCCTTTATCCATCTGTCCATTCTGTCTAATCTTTTTTCTTGTTGGAAGTTTAATGTGTCCCATTCGCCTCTCCATCACACGTGCCTCTGTTAGCTCGCCTTTGTCCGACAACCCTGCGGGATGGTAGCTTCCCTCCCTCTTCTCCTGCTCCTTCCTCCCTCGTTTCCTTTACTCCTGGGCTGCAGAAATGAGTGGAGGGAGGAGAAGAAGAAGAAGAAGAAGAAGAAGAAGAAAAAAAAAAAGCAGACGGCACAAGACAACTCCTCAGTGCTGCGTCAGCACCGGCCGCCTCTGGAGAATAATAAAACGGCGGGATAATTCAGCACTGACGAAGGGCTAATGAGGGATGGAGAGGAATGAGGGAGACAGAGAGGAGGAGGTGTGGGGGTGCAGGTGGTCTGTCATTCAGCTGAGACCACGCCATAAAAAATGATAAGCCATCATTTGCATACATTTCTTAAAGAGGAGGTGTAGTCATTTCAGAGGAGGTTTTCCAGGTGCGTCACCTTCCTTTTTGGCAGCCATATTGAAGGGCCGTGTTTAAGAGCAACAGCAAGAGCTGATTTATACCGAAACAAAACACCTTCATCACACATTGGCAGCATTCAGCAAAAAATGGTGCATCAAAAGTGAAAAAGTACAACCAAATACAGAAAGTCACATGGGAATGAGTTCAAAAACAACAACAACAAAAGCATAAAAGCTGAAATATCTTCACCACAAAGCTTGGAGCTGCAATGCTTGTCAATGTGTTTCCTTTTTGTCAGTGTGTTTGAACCCAAAAATTTTGCCTTTTACAGAGAGTTATTGGATAGATGATAGACGGACAGCTGATGAGAGCTGCAAGAACAGCAAGCAAATTATGAGTGAGCATGCATGAGAGGAGTGAATGGAAGGATGGAAAGAGAAAGAAACTACCGGCCGAAGCATGTAAAAGAACAGTCTGAACATTTACAAGAGCATTTAGCATTTTGCTGATGAATTGCCGACCGATTCTAGTTATGGTTTTAATATCTGCATCATGCATTCAATGTTAAATTATTTTTTAAAATGCAATTGGTGTTTTGCTTTTTGTTTTTCTAAATTCTGCACATGGTGACGTTTTTTGCTGCTGTTACGTCTATTTGCATGTCTTTTCTTAAGTTGCAGTGTGTTGAGCTGTCTGTAGTTTTGCTATATTTAAAAAATATGGAATACGCTGCCCTTTTGCATTACAATCGACAGTGACGTCATCAAGCACCTTCTTCCACGAGAGCCACGCACACACACACACACACACACACACACAAAGAGAGAGAGAGGCAGGGACAACACAGGAGAACAGAGGAAGAGGTTTGTGCAGTATAATGAAGGAACAGAGATGTGACAAAGATCAATTCTGCAAACATTCATTTGAACCAAAACCTCACACACATTCAAATATATATCTTAGATATCTTTTAACTTGTATATATATTTTTTTATATTTTATATTTCATGTATATTGTCATTTGTACCAGGGATATGAAGGAAACACTATTTCAAATCTCTGTATGTCCTGTACATATGGCAGCACTGACAATAAAGTTGACTTGACTTGACTGACTTGACTTGACTGTACCAGGCTAACAGTGGACATTGCACACCTCCTGAGAGGGGACTGGTGTTTTTTTTTAGTACAGAACTAAAATAGTAAAGTTAGTTTTAGGCTCTTTTACAATAATATTACTTAAAATGTGGTTTAAAAATTTTTTTTAAAGAAATCACCAAGTTGGGACTTGCAGCCTTTAGCGATGTCAACCTATCAAAGAGGAGACCCCCATATACCACAGTGTGAAACATCACAAAAGAGGAAACCCAGCCTTTGGTGATGCCCATGAGCTCCAGACTTCAAGCAGTCATTGCCTGCAAAGGATTCTTGACAAAGTATTAAAAATTAACATTTAACTGATGATTATGTTAATTTGTCCAATTATATTTGAGCCCCTGAACTAAGGGGACTGTGTATAACAAATGGTTGCAACTCCTAAACATTTCATTCAGTGTTTTTGTTCAACCCCTTGAGAAAGAATTAAGAATTAAAGAATTATTTTCTTTTTTTAATACTTTTTTAATTGTTTGCAGCAACAGCTGTATGTTCAGCTGAGTTTTAGAGTGAGTTCAGGAAACACAGTTACAAGATATACAAGATATAAGTATTAAGTCAGCAATTTTACTTCTTTCTTTTAATTTTATTGTTTATTTGTTGTTAGTTTTGAGGTGTGTTAGTTTTTGATGTTTTTTTCTTTTCTTTTTTATATTATTGGTACTCTGAGTTCTGTAAAACACGGAGGGACACTTCATTTTTTTTTTTTTTTTTTTATTGAATTTTTTTTTGTTTGTTTGTTTGTTTGTTTGTTTGTTTTTGTGTGTTTTTTTTTTTTTTTTTTTTTTTTTGGTATTATTTGTATGTACTGTGGGGGGAAACCGAAGCACTCGGTGGAAACCCACACAGACATGTTAAGGGACAAACTGTGAAAAACTGAACTTGAAGATGTAGAAAGAACACAGCCATCCTGCGCAACCTTTTACAGTCACTCAAAATGGAGTCCAATCAGGTGTTAGTTTTAGATGTGGACTCCTGTTGCCTGTGCTTCTCTTACTTCCTCAAGCCAAGGAACTGATGTTTCTGTCAAACACAGAATGACTCTTTTAGGGTGTTTTCTCTGACAGGGCGGGCAATTAAACTGCGGTAGCGTTGGATGTGGAGCCCTGTCGCCTTTTCCAGAAAGAAGGGTGCTTTGTCTTTATAGCCTTCTCCTCACGGACTTTAGCCGTCACTTCTTGGTCCTGTGAAACACAGGGGGACTCCGTTTGCTGGTGCACATTTTGTACCTTCTTTTTCTTTCTCAAGCCGAGAAAGTGGCGGGTCTTTTTCCAGAAAGAAGGCTTCTTGGTTGTTATTACAGCATTCTCCTCGCGGTCGTTAGGCTGAGAATTCAGATTTGTGTCCTGAGAAACAGAGGGAGAATCTTCAACCAGTTCAGGGTTTTGTGAAGTACAGCTGGCCTCTTCATCCACTTGTTCTGAGTCCTGTGGAACACAACTGGACTCTTCAGCCACTTGTTCTGAGTCCTGTGGAACACAACTGGACTCTTCAGCCACTTGCTCAGGGTTCTGTGAAACACAACCGGTCTCTTCAACCACTGAGTCCTGTGAACCACTGAAGGAGGACTCTTCCAGAGGTTCGGGCTCCTGTGAAAGGGGCTCCTCCGTCTGGTGGATCTGATCCTTTAGGTTTTCCGGTTCTGAGCAAAGAACTCCATTAAGTTCTTTCTCAGTCTGGAGCTGAGCAACAAGCTGAACATTCTTTAAGGTCTGCTCCTGGAGTTGTATTTTCAGGTATTCCAACTCCATGTCCCTCTGCGACACCTGTTGTTTCAAGAGACTGTTGTCATTCTCTATTTTCTGACGCTCATATATCATATCCTGTTTCTCCTGCTCTAACATCCTGCTGGCATTGTCCTTTTGCATCATCTTGAGTTCATCCTCAAGGATGGCAATCCTTTCTTTTTCTCTAGTCATATCCATGTCATATTTTTGCTGGAGTTCATTGTATGCACTGTAGAGGCTTTTGTAATCTCCGGTGAGGTTCTCAAGTCGTCTTTGCTTGTTCATAATTTCTTCTACTTGTTGGAAAACCTTCATCTTGCATTCTCTCTCTTGACTGAGTTTACTGGTTAAATATTCAATCTGGTCACAGAGAGTCCTGTTTTTTGCAGTCTCTGATTCCAGGTTTTCTTCTGCACCTTCAAGTTGGGTTTTCAACTCTTTGATCCTGCTGGCATAGATCTTTTTTATCATTCCAAGTTTCTTCTCAAGCATGGCAGTTGTTTGTTGTTCTGCACGGATATCCATTTCATATTTTTCTTGGAAATCGGTGATGTTCTCAAGTCGTCCTACTTGTTGGGAAACCTTCATCTTGCATTCTCTCTCTTGACTGAGTTTATTGGTTAAATATTCAATCTGGTCACAAAGAGTCTTGTTTTTATTAGTCTCTGATTCCAGGTTTTCGTAGACTTCATCGTATGAACTGAGGAGGCAATTGTATTCTTCAGTGAGGGTTTCAAGTTCCCTTTTTGTTATATTTGCCTCAGACACCATGCACGCTTGTTGGTTCTGCATTTCTTGCACTTGTTGGAGAAGCTGCATCTTCATAGTGTTCAGTTCCTGGTTCTTCAGAATTTCTTGTTGGTACATATTCTTGTGTCGTTTTCTGCATTCCCTCTCTCGACCAAGTTCATTGGTTAAGTATTCAATCTGGTCCCAGAGAGTTCTGTTTTCAGTGCTCTCACGTTCCAGATTTTCAGAGAGTTCATTTACCCTTGCCTTCTGTAAGGACCTGTCCTCCTCTGCTGTTTGGAGTTGGGTTTTTGTATCTTTCAACTGTCTGGCAAGGGCCTCAATTTCTTCCCTGCCGAGAACGCTGGAAATTGCAGACCTACTCCAGTTATAGGGGGCCGCAGCTGCATAGGACAGTTTTGAAAGCATATTGTATCACTGTGTTGTCTGTCTCACGATGATAAATCACCTGTAAGAAGGTCTTCAGTGAAATAACGAGATAAGTTTAACACTTAGAGTATCGTTGTATCGTCTGTCTCACAATAATATATCACGTGTAAGAAGTGAAATAATGAGAAGAGTTTAAACACTTACTCTAACCTACAGGTACTAACTGAGGACATCAAATGGAATTCCGTGGCTGTGATGTTCAAAGTGCAGAGAATTCCGGTTGCCCTGCCCAATTTTCCTCCCTAGTTACTGTTGCTATGTAAAGTGATCAATTCAAACACTGTCAATCATGACCTTATATGGCTTATTGCTTTTAGAATATGGTTACTGTATCTGGCGAGGTTTCATAAGATGAATAAAGAGATAAAGATAGAGCCTTTAACTTTTAACTTTTTTCACACATTTCACGGCCACTCAGTTCCCGGCAACCCCTGATAGTTTAAGTTGATTATATTCATTAAAGACAAATATAGTGAATTAAAAATAGTGGAATAATCATAAAAAAATAAATTAATTAATTAAAAAAAGGTAGCGACAATAATAAACAGTTTCCATAATCTAATTTAGGCCTGTAATATGTATTTAATTACCCTAATAAAGGAATTTCTTACATCTTTTTTAAATGAAATTTTTTGAATTTCATTTTTAAACATTTTATAATTCTGTATAGGACACAATTTCTGGAACAATAATTGAGATCTAAAGGTTCAGGGCAGTATCTTAACAATACTTATAATAAACCTGAAAATACAAATTCAAAAAAATATTTTTCAATATTTACTTAGCATGAAACGTTTAATTTGGGGCAACCAAAAAGCAAATAAAAAGAACAGAACAGATGTAGGAAAAGGCTAATCTTCACACCTAAGAAAGAGACCGAGCTCATTTACAGAGGGCTGTGTGAATGTGAGCGTGTGTGTGTGTGTGTGTGTGTGTGTGTTTGTCTTGAAAGCTCAGTAGGGATCCTGCCTTTCTTTATTGCCCCTCCAACACAGAGCTCGATCTCTGCCTCTATCTCCGTGACATGGACAGTCAAGCAGTCGGTAAAAGTGAGCATTTTTATGTTGATCACATCCAGACTTTTGAAGGTCAAGGACTCCCTCCTGCATGTAGTATGTTCATCACACACTAACGTGCACACACACGCTCACATTCACACAGAGATGCAGCGGATGCAGCAATACTAATGACAACCCCAACAGAAAAAGTGCTTATGTGAAGAACAGCAGGGGAAAACACTCAGCGTGAGGAGGACGTACTTAGCCAGAAACTCTGTTTTTTTTTTTCTTCTCTCCTGAGTCTTGAGATGAGAAAACTTGAGGCTGGATTCTTTTTTTTTCTGGCCAAGCCACAAAGTCAACAGTATCGACTGTAGTGTCAAAAATCAATGAGCACAAAAATCATTTTGGCATCCCTGCTTCAGGTTAGAGCCAAACATATGGTGCCTCATTTGTATAAGGCATTGATACCTTACACAATGGAGATTAGTTTTAGCTTAACACACACATACTAGGTGAAAATGTGACCCACTGATATTTCAGAGCGTTAAATCAGAGCTGCTGCTCCGATGTGGCACAATATTGGCTGACGCCCCAGGTGTCCAAAAGAATTTAAAGCAGAGCTGACCTTTGATAGGAGCTGTAGCTTCCTGGCTGTGATTCCCAAATGTTGTTGATCGTCTGTATTAGCTGTGCCCTTTGTCCACACTGTAAGTGACAGAAAAAGCCTTTCACAGATATTGCAATTATTGCAACTATGAATAAGGTCACACTTTTACCATCTAAATAAATGTGAAGAAGTTAAGGCTGGAATATCATACTAAGAATAAGTAAATATGTGACACTGGACGGCGCCATGTTGGGTTATCAGTAGACCTAAGGCAGGCCGAATGACGCCTGGGTGCTCGAATATGCCATCTATAACGGCACTTACCTGTCAGTCAAGCGGCCATGCTGTTAATTATGTGTAACTTTAAGCCTTATCATCTGAACAGGTGAGTTTAAAAAAAAATTCACCCCCCTCAGTACAGTTGTCATGAACAGGGAAATTACCTATAGAGACCAAAACTGTTGTCTGAACCAGGCTGTGTGATTGCAGTTATGTGACACTGTCACTTTAGGAACAGCGCTACTGCAAATCAGAGTGAATGAGAGTGCAGCGTTCACGTGAGATTTCAGGTATACAGAGCAAGCGGCAACCTCCATCATTAAAGATCGAAGGCAAATAGGCAGCCACATCACTCACACAACAGTTTAAAAACTGAATTTCCCCAAGAGGGATTACTTCTTCTTCCTCCTCTGATAAATTTCTGTCTCAGAATATAACCCTACATGTACATATTTGCAAAATGCTATTTGTCAAGAATTTAGACACTATCATGTATCTGCTGTAGACCTTTATCTGCTTTGTATGCTTTGTTAGCAAGTAGGTAACTTGTAGGTATGACAGTGCTGCCACTGTACACAGTATGTTGAGCGGAACAGATTTCAAAGTAGGTTATTGTTCAGATAAACTACAGATACAATGGACCTGGATGTTCCCCTGATGGAGTAAAACACCTTTATGCTATAAGGTGGAGATCCAGCTTTTTTTTTTTTTTGTCATGTCCTACACATTTGGACCTTTGGAACTTTATAGCTCAGGTTCAAGCTGGAAATAGGTTAACAATCACTTGGACCCAAACTCTTAGATTTGTTTGAAGGCTTTCTTGTGCATCAAATGATCATTCAAGTTAAAGGATATTTGAACCTTCTACCCTGTTTCGTCTCCCCTTTACCACCACAACGGCAGCAGTGTAAATCGCAGATGACCTCCTGATCTCTAGATGGGTACCATTCATGGGCAGGTATCCCAGATTGATCAAACATCAAAGTCTCTTTTTTAAATTTATATTTCTAGAAAAACTTGCAGATCTGGGGGGACAAATTGTTCCACAAGTACAGTAATTAAGGTGAAGTTTACTTAAGCAAGCGATGTTTTAGGGTGATTTTAGAACAGCTGTGCCATTGCAAATCTAAAACGTGCTGGAGAATACATAGTAGTTACAGAACAGTAGCTACACAAGCAGTTACATGGTCGAAAGAGTCCGTTAATCAGGAATTTTACAACAGCTTTAATGTGCGTCAGTCAATGTGAGCTGCGAACTATCAGCTTAATGATGTGGGATTTACAATCAGCTATGACGGGCGCCGTTATAAGGACGTGTGGTTTTGCGGCTCAGGACCAGCTGAAGCCGGACAAGGGTAAAAAGGTGGGGAGACACCCGCAATGTGTGATCTGCATGCGGAGATAGATGCATAGCTCTCTCCTGGTTGTCCTCCCTTTCTCTCCCCCTCCAAACTCTTAATACACGTGATTCCGTAATGGAGATTAATGCACACTGGCACAGGAACAAGTTTAACACACACACACACATGCACACACAGAGGGTATGATGGGGAGAGAGGCAGAGTGAATATAAAACAATAGAGTGTGTGTTGAGGTGTGTCCTAGACGGGAAGAAACGAGGACAGAGATGAACGACAGATTGGATTCAGATACAGGAAGTGCTGCATTGACCAGCCACCAGAAACTAACAGGGATTACACCACTGTGGGCATTTAGATCTCACATGTACACACACACACACACACACACACACCTACAGATTGTGTGTGAACTCTATCAGGTAAGTGAGGCGGTAAGGAGGTTGCAACAGCCTGGCTTGCCTGCTTAAACGCTTCTAGGTCGAGGTTATGGGCTTATGATAGCTCCACTGAGCATTGTTTTGGGATTTTTTTTTTTCCCTGACTCGGGGCACGAACACACACACACACACACACACACACACACAAACACACACACACACAATGGCAGAGAGACACCAACAAGCACACATCTCTTCATTTATGCAGGATGTAACTAGGATGACAGGATGAGCTTACAATGGCCCACTGGCACTGACTACTGTTACGGTTGTGTGTGTCAGGTGAACACATGTCCCCGTTCAGCCCCAGTTTCTCAGTGACAGACAGCACAGCGCTATAGCGTTACAGCCTGGCCTCATTCACACAACTTCATACCCGCAAACACACACAAAGTGGCAAGGCTGCCTGAGGGCTGAGGTTACAATGGCCTATTTACGAGGGAGAATTGGTCACAATTACTAGAGAGAGAGAGAGAGAGAGAGAGAGAGACACTGATGAGGACACATGCAGGTAGGATGAGGACACATGAATGCAATGGAGGAAATTAGTACCAATACATTTTATGGAGGTTGAATTTGATATATAAATGTAAAAACATATGTAGTATGTAGTTCCATTTCTAACTTTAGTTATGGGTCTCAGTTCATAAGAAGTCTAGCTGGTCCAGTTGGTGTCAGAATCTTGTTTCATATTTGAAACCACTGCCAAGTTTGACAGTCTGATATGAGTTCCGTGAGCCCGGCGCTGGACGGACTCAATCAAGGTAGCCACACCGTAAAGCATACTGTTTTATTATATATATTGTACAATAAATGGGACCATGACTTACAAAACTGCTCCCTGCTGGTCATTAAAAGGTATAAGACACTTCCATGTTGGCTTCACTTGATTGTCACAGAAGCCGATTGTGTAGGTCCCCTTTTTCAGACGGCTCTGACCCGATGAGACATGAGCTCCACAGCTGAAGGTGTGCTATGGTATCTGTTACCAAGGTGTTAGCAGCAGACCCTTTAAGTCCTGCAAGTTGCACGGTGGAGCCTCCATGGATCAGACTTGTTTGTCCAGCATATCCCACAGCTGCTCAATTGGATTGAGATTTGCTAACCCTTCTTTGGACCACATTTGATAGGTACTGACCACTGCAGAACAGAACACTCCACAAGAGCTGCGGTTTTGGAGATGCTCTTATCCAGTCGGCTAGCCATCCAAATTTGGCCTTTGTCAGAGTTGGTCAAATCCTTGAGCTAAATGCTAATGACAGTATGCTAACATGCTCAAAATGATAACATTGCTGTTGTTTAGCAGCACGTTTACCACATCCACCATCTTAATTTAGCATGCCAGCATGCTAAATTAGCCGTAAACAAAACGGAAAGTCAATGGTATTGCAAGGATTTGGTCATAAATCAGATAATGGCACAAAATGAAGAGTTAAACCTGAAATAATTTCTTTTTTGGCCTCATGGGTGCAGTTGACACATCATAATTTGGCAAACTTATTAGGAAAAAGCTAATTTGCACAATTTAGAAGTTGTTGAATATCTGGCTTTTTAGCTGCTAAATGCTCCACTAAGTTCAACAGCCAGCTACTAACTGTGTGTGTTTCTGCAGTTTGGTGCTGAGCAGGTTGTGCACAGTGTCTTTTTACTTATTTTTCATAGCCTGTCCAGTCACTAAAGAGACTAATTTGCATCAGTATTTAGCATAAAACGTTCAGGAAATGGATAGTATTTAAAAAAAACACTTAGACGCACTAGCGGAGAGTTTGAGAAGAAAAATACAGGCAGGTTCAGGTTTAAACCGAGGTTAATATGAGGGTTTTGAAACGGTACATATTTAATCTTCTCGCTCACTCATGAGGTCACATCTGTAACTCGCACAATCCAGTGAATTCCTCGCTTCATAATCGGCTTAATAGACAGCAACAGATTGCAGCTGTCAGTGCGTGCATGTGGTTTGGGGTATTAATAAAAAATGATATGATGTGTGTTTGTACCAAAAACATCTGTGCCATCATCGCATAACTGATGACAGACAATGGCTGAATATTTCTGAATGTCAGGGATCGCCTGGGGACACACGGAAATATGATGTTATGTCCTCAGCATATGCACAGGTTTTGATTACTAGTTCATGAAAGATTTTTCAAGGAAACTTAGTGAGGACTTTAATTGTTGCAACGTGTAGATTTGTCCAAGGTTCTTGAAAGAACTTTCAGAATGACACTTTTTGCAGTTTATCTTTCTAAACGCCTGTCTGTGTGGACATGGTCAATTCCACTTTCAAGTCATGTGTCCTCTTTCACGGATCATCAGTATTTTAAGCAATGAGCCTGAACCTGGCTGTCCATAAGGGACAAATCCCAGAGGACAGGCAGGTTCAGGGACAAAAATACACAGCCACAACATTACGACCACCTGCCTGAGACTACGTAGCAAAACTATAAAAGTGCCGTCAACATGCCCCTGACCCGTCGAGGCATGGATTCTACTGGACCTCTGAAGGTGTGCTGTGGTTTCTGTTACCAAGGTATTAGCAGCAGATCCTTTAAGTCCTATAAGTTGTGAGGTGGAGCCTCCATGGATTGGACTTGTTGGTCCGGCATATCCCACAGATGCTCGATTGGATTGAGATCTGCTTTTCCTTTCTTAGACGACTTTTTACAGACACCGACCACTGCAGACCAGGAACCCCCCACAAGAGCTGCAGAGATGTTCTGATCCAGTCTGTCAAAGTCGCTCAAATCCTTACACTTGCCCATTTTTGCTGCTTCTAACACACGTGTTCTCAAACTGTGGCATGTGTACCACTGCTGTTTTTCATTTCCTGTCATAGTGAGTGTGAATGGTTGTTTGTATCTATGTGCCCTGGTGACTTGAACTGGCGACTTGTCCAGGTCGTACCCCACCTCTCGCCCAATGTCAGCTGGGATTGGCTTTAGTTAGGAGCTTCAAGGTGACGGTAACACAGTAAGTGGAGATTTAGCTCTGCTTCTTGAGCAGAATTCAACAACAGTAAACGATACATTTTTCCTAAGAATAAACCTGCCTATTGTGTGAACTGTCTGTAGCCACACAGGGTCTACATTAATTTAATCTCTGTCATGATGGTGGTTCTTGGAGAACCGAATATTTTCGGAGGTGGGGCGCGGCGTAAAAAGTTTTAGAAACACTGATCTAACGCATCAACTCTGAGGACGAAATGTTCACTTGCTTGCCTGGTGTATATATGAATGGCCTATGTCCCAAGTAAAGTAATGGCAACTTGTAGGTCATGAAAACTCGAGTTAAAGTCATTTTAGTTTGCTTTAGTTAACAATCAAAAGAACAGTCGAGTTTTCAATCTAAATAAATAATTCCTGTCCCAAAATGACCAAACTAAGTGCAGGTTAGCTAACATGAAGGCTTTTTGCAGCTGAATCAATAACACTTTTTAAGTAATAGATGCAGCTTTGTGCCACTGTGTATGGAGTCCTGTAATATACTAGAAGTGACTAAGAGGAGAAAGAAACCGTTATGTAATAATTTATCAGGGGAGAGTGTCCATGTAGCTCATCAGCAAGAATCTGTGCTGCTTAAGCATAAAATGTAAATTCTGACCATGATCTTTGGTCTGCCCACGAACAATAGAAGAGAATTCACTGACTCATACCAATAACGTGTTACATTATGATTATTCTGTTTTGTGCTGCAGACTGACCCTATGAGCAGGATAAATGAGATTTATCTGAGCGTACACAGGTGTAGAAAAAAGTTTGGTCCCCAAAATAACTGAGAATAATTTCCTGTATAATCTTTCATTCTGCTCGACTGTCTTAGCACCAGTAAAAGCAAGTCGTGCACTAACATTCGCTGAGTCTGTGTTTTGGTAATGACAGCATGTGTGTGTGTGTGTGTGTGTGTGTTCTGTCGGGCCTGGAGCATCCTCTCACTCTCCTAACACAGTGTGACAGAGCAGAACCAGACTCACAGGTGAAGCAGCCCTGAGTGCAAACACTGTGTTAGAGCGCTCTCTGTTGGACTGAGCAGGCGTTGCAGCTCAGATGAAATCCCGAAGGTGAAACTGTACACACAACGAAAAAATAAACATACAGCACACATAGTCAGTGTGATTTGAAATGTAGTGATTTATTTCATGCTAAAGCTTGATCAATATAAACTGCCAGAAATTAAAAGTAATAAATACAGCAAATCAGTCATGATATCATCATACAGAGAAAATAATTTGCACTTTTATTTTTTTAAAAAAAGAAAAAGAAGTAGTCATAAAACAGATATGAAATTCAATTTCTCAAACTGTGGAGTGATTCAGTACTGATTTTTATCTCAGCGCTCGAGCACGGAGCAGACAGAGTACATCTGTTCAGATAGCGGTGAGAAATTAGATTTGACGTGTTCGCGAGTAGGGGACAGATTCCAGAGATATGGTGGATACATTCATTGTTTTTGGTCAGCCGTTTATCCACAGGAGTCGTATGAATCTTTCAGAAGTATCAGCACAAACAAAACAAGCAACAACAAAACAAAACGAAAATAAACAGCAGTGAGGAGCACAGAGCGGAGATTTGGGATCTGTGTTCCATGCAATCCCCCGGAGCAGATTGCGATTCCTCCGCCCACTACAGTAAATCTACACTGGAGTACAATTAGAGCAGGCGTTGTAAACCTTTCCACACGGGGCTGCATTGCATATCTAGAAACTGACACTACTGTAAAAACACAGGTTTGTTTTTCTCCACAAAGATTTCGTGTGTACAATTGAGGACAAACATTGATTGTTTCCAGTGTCTAGTAATCTCTAACTAGGCCCGTTAAGGTACAAAGTGGCACGCTTTACACTTCCAACACTCTCAGAGAGCAGTGAGAGAGTACCTTTACATTAAACTACATTTCCCAATAAATAAATGCTGCGTTTTCTTTGTGACTGTTCAGAACTTTCTGAGCTCGTCTTGGAAAAAAAAGTGCTGAAAACACACACCGACGCCACGGCAGCTGAATATGCACCTTTTGCTTAGACATTCTGTACCACCCCGACAACGTGCTTTGGTTTCCTCAGTTCACACACACACGCACACGCATCATCAGTACAGACAGATGCTGTAAAACATTCATTCAGTAGTAAGCACGACATTTGTAGTCTTATAGAACAGATGTACATAGGCCAGTGTGAAGCGAAAAACAATCCACGAGCAGCTTAAATCTCACCGCGATGATGATCATGATCTTTATGTAAACTTGTAACCAATCGTGTGCTTGTAGCCTTTTGTACCCTGCCTGTCCACTAACATTGGAAGCAGCATTTTAGTGCTTTAGCTTACCCGTCAGACTGTTTGCAGTGTTTAGTCTCAAATTCATGATAAAGAATCTAACATGTAAGGTCGAGTGTTAATGCTTGTCAGGTTAAACTTCCGCTGCACCATTTTCTGCCTGTGCTGTGCAGCTCGTGATCAAATTAGTGTCAATAAGTTTGGACTTTTACCAAGTTTTAGGAGCTTTGTGTTGCTTTGGACCTCCGGTACTAAAAGAAAAGAAAGATGCCAACCTGATGTGAGGGAATCTAGATGGGAGGAGGGAGGAAGATGGAATAAAAGGAACATTATAGCCGTAAGAGAGAGAAAAAAACAAAAAGACCAAAACCAGCAGAGGGAAAAAAAAAGCAAATTAGGCAGAGAAAGACGGCGACAGTTCCAGAGAGAGGCGGCTGTCCACGCCTCACAAGACCCATCTTCCCTCTTCTAAAAAGACCAGAGGCAGGACCGTCTCCCTCCTACCATCCATCCTCTATCGACGGACTCCCCGTCTGGTGAGAAACGATAGGGCCCAGCGACTAACATGCACCCACTAAGGGTATAATTCAATGGGCAGCATCTGGGTGTCTGTCTGTGTCCTGCTGCGTGGTTCGTCTCTTGGTGAACACACACACACACACACACACACACACAAAGCTCATTAAAAAAGACCAACCAAGCAGAGGAGACGGGGGACAATTATCAGAATCAGTCAAGTCAGAACCGGCCTCCAAAAAAAAGAGGAAGAAATCGAATGAGAGACACGCACAACTGTAAGTTTCTTCAACAAAAAGTTAATATTACGTTTACGCCTACGTGATGTGCAACAGGACGTGCTGGGCCCGTGGTTAAGTACCTTGATGTAGTCGTGGCGGTGGTAGATAAATAGCGGTCTTTATGTTCAATCCAGACCTTACTTGATCGATACACTCCTGCTAATTTGATTCCTCACATCTCCACACACTGGGTTATATTTTCTAAATCCCTTATAAAGGGTCTATCATAACACTCCAAACACCAGGGAACAAAATGTCTGCTCAGGCAGGAAACTCAAAAACCTGAAGAAGTTTCAAGGACTTATGAGCTGCAACAAAGACTATATCTTACATTAAGAAAACCACAGTATTATGTAATAACCAGTTCATCTAACATCCTTGTCAGTCTTAACAAAAGTTCTGGTCACATCACAAAGTGCAACAGGGAAATGAAACTACATCTGTGTGTAAAATATGTTAATCTAGAAGCTCGGCGACACAGAGAAACTGAAAATGTTCAAGAACCCAAAGTGACCAACAGCCTAAACCCCAAATATATTCAATTTATCATATATGACAAAGAAAAGCATCAAATTATCTGAATTTGGGAAGCAAAATGAAAGAAAAATTAGAATTTATACTCAAGAAATGTTTGAAACAAGGGTAGTTGGTAGCTCTGGTAGTGATAACTCACAGGACAACTTGATAAACAACTGTGACTGCCGAGCTAACCGCTAAAACGCTAGCCAACCAGGACATGCTAGCACTAGTCAAGTGCAATGCCTCATTCACCTTCATTCATGTTCTCTGTGCGTGGCTGTTTACTCCCCGACATGTTGTTCTCCAGATATTTTCATTCAGTAAACAGAAGAGGGAGGAAAAAAGAAACAGCTAGCTAACTCATTAGCTCGGGCGCTAACTGGAAAATAAGTTCACTCGGTACTTTCAAGCCATATTTGTACCGTCGACTGCAATCTCATAACTTTACAAACCAGATTTTGCGAAGCAGTTTAAACTCCCTCAGAGGTTCTATAAACTTTGATGGTGCAACGCTGCTAGATAGCTAATAGCTTCCTCCATTTTGGATTTCTCTGTTCTATACATTGCAAGCACATTTTTACGTGCCACGACGATTCCATTGGAATTCACTGACTCTGACGCAAATGTTTTAACTTCTGGTGCGACCAGACCTTCAGGAGGAGAAACAGTGACTTAACATTCTGACCACGACTCAGAAAAATTCATCAAGTTGGACCGTAATTTGTTGTTCAGGGATATGTAAGACGTATGTTTCTCTCCGCAAAACTGCTCAAATGCAGTTCTTTGGTACACCCCGTTACAACTCTTAATGAAATGTACGCGTCCACCGAAAAATAGCTGAAGACCTTAAAAGTGAATCATATATATAAAAAAGGAGAAATGTTATGAATACCTGAGAAAGATTTTTTTTAAAAATGAAAAACGTGACATAGATGGAGGCGTTGGGATCAAAAAGAAAAGAAAAAGAAGAAGGCTAAAAACGTAGTTGACAGAGAGAAGAGACTCTTTGTTCAAAGACTTGGTTCTCCTCACAACATTACATTCAGTTACATCAGCCACACCTTGTTTTTCTTTTCTAATTCCGCCATCGCGCTCTCATCTGAAATAAAAAGCGGAGAAACGCAGCAATCACGGAGCTTTTCTCCCTCTGTCTTTAGATGTGTAAGTAACATGTGAAAACCCTTAGGCGTGCGTGCGTACACACACACACACACACGCACACACACACACTGTGTTGATTTCCACTGGACTTATTTCACATATCTAAAGCCGTCTTTATAGCCCTGGCTGATAAGTCTCGTTAAGGCCAGCTCATTAGGAGAGGGGCGGTCTCCGTGGCAACAGCTGGGTGACATCAGGTCTGTTGTGCGACAATCCGCCAAATTAGACGTCATTTGTCAGTAGTAGGACATTGTGTGTTTTTTGGTTTAAAGAGTCGGTGGAGCAGCAAGGCTTTGTTGCATTGTTCAGCCTCAGGATGGTGAACAGGACAGGAGGAGTGTGTTCAGTTCAAGGCCTCCGGTGTTACGAAGAAAAACACCAGCCTGATTTTCAGTCCCCGTTCCCTCTGATGTGACGTCTCAGAGCATTTTCAGAGTGTGTTTGTGAGCCTGACACACACACTTTCCACACGTCTTCTCTGCAGCATGTCTGCATCAGTAGAACTTGTCGTCGATGCGGAAGTGCGGCCTGGTGACATCGTCGGGGTTAAGGAAGACGGATATGGATTTCCCAGGGTTCTCAGTGACCAGCTGCTGCAGCCGCTGCGCCAACTTGTCGTCCGAAGGCGAGATGATGCCGTTGGCCGGGTGGTGCCCGGGGGAGCCGTGGCCGTTGGTGCTACCGGTTAGCTCCTTCTTCAGCTGGCCCGCCTGCTGGGCTTGGTCCAGAGCCGCACGGAGGTGCTCGCTGGGATCTGAGCGCACGTGGGCGAGTTTCCTCGCGACGAGCAGTGCCTGGCTGTCTGTCAGGTGCTCCAACATGTTGCACTGTGGCAGGAAGTAGTTTGGGCAGTTTTTACCCAGGATGCAATGAGCCAAGTCATCTAGGAGACCAAGGAGGAGGCGACCGGGGGTGTCGGCGTCAGTGCTGGACAGATAGGCGGCAGGGAGTCGGTCACAGGCCCAGAAAAGGAGGGTGCGCAGGTGATAGAGGCTGAGGCCTGCACGTGGACGGGCCAGGATACGGGACAGCACGGCTTTGGCTGCTTGGAAAGCCTGAGCCATGGGGTACGGGATGCACTTCTTCAACTGAACCTGTTTGGAAGAGAAACAAACTTAACATGAATATTCAGTAGCCAGAAAACTGGCAAAGAAACAAAGACAGAAAACCAGATGGAATCATTGTAGCAACGCTTTAAAGCTAATATAATGTGTCACCAAACATGACACCAAAACAAAAGTTCCATTAACAATCCCCCTCACCTCGCTGCGTGAGAATGCCAGCCTCCACTCCCTGTCGGGCCGACCACCCAGCGGGGAGCAGCAGGGCAGCAGATAGAAGCCAGATATGGCCTCCTCCTCTGTGATTTTACCGTCCCAGAAGTGGTTGGCGGTCAGCCAGCCTTGGGCCACAGCAGGCCAGCCCCGAAACGACACCACAGGCAGCAGGTCGTACAGCACCCGGCTGGAGCCTGCCTGCAGGGAGGACGGTGGCGGAATGTTAGAACAGCATCTGTCCTGAATTTTTATTCCTCTTATAAACGTTGTTGCAGGGTGCTCTCTGAAAATTATTTAATGTTTCGGTACAATCTGTGTCACTCCCAGAAAATGTCTTTAAACAAGCATTTATAGAGTCTGACTCAATAGATAGAGGCACCCCGTGGATATTTTGACCTCTAGTTGCACTATGATGCTACACAGATGTAAACAATGCTCGATTTTAATTCCAATCTCTACCTGGAGGATGATAGTGGTGAGAGGTCCGTTCCTCTCCAGTCTATCCGGGGTCGGAATGCCTCTCTGGGGGCTGCGCCTCAGCTCCTCCACAGCCTCGCTCACCACCCCCCAGAACCAGTCTGTCACCAGGCTGGGAGAGAAGTAACATCCATCCAGAGACTGAGGAGAGCCCAGAGAGGGGATAGAGCCTTTACCTGAGCAAGGAAGAGAGAGGGGGGGGTGAATGCTGGCTCTCTGCGTGCAGACCAGATTTACCAAACTCACCAGGCAATGAAAATAACAGCAGGGAGATTGTTATTTAGTAAACCAGAGAGCACACATTCACGGCTGACGTCCAGCAGGTGGAGCCTGATGGGACCTGAGAGGGATGCTGTTCCATTCTTCACGCACTTGTTTATTTTTACTCGAGCTGCTTCACTCTCGCGTCTGGTACAATACAATAGTTTTACACACAATCCAGAATTCCAAGCAAAAATAAAATCAATAACATCTATTTATTGCATCAGTGTTTTAATGAAAACAGATCCACACAGCACGAAGCACCTCAGACATCAAATTATAAAAATATGCCATTGATTTTTCAGTTTTCCCGGCTGTATTTGAGCCTTTTTTTATGTTTTGGTTCAACTTCAAATGTTCGAACTTGAACAAAAAGCTGTCAGCATTGGTATTTGTTTGATAATTTAGCCCTTTGTGCGACGTTCGATCAATAATTCTAAAAACTCCCGAAGGAACAATCATTTTGAAATGTCAGATCTCCAGTTTACTTTTCCACAATCTTGAAATGGGAGGGAGCTGATTTGGAACCAGTGAACACTGAAGTGTTCTGGTGAACGGGCTCATGATCTCTTCAGACTGTCTGACGGCCTGTTGCAGTCCTAAATAAAACCTTAAATACGCAGAATTAAAATCTGAACTCATGTCACGTTTGGTGCGATACTGTCGACGCTATCACTCCATCGTGCCTCCGTAAATCCAGCAACCAAAGATCCTGCTGGAAATGTTATGATACGTCCACAAAATGAACCGAATGCGTTTCCCAAATAGCTGAAAATTAAAGAGATCCATATCAATAAACGTCATTACTTTTTCTCATCTTGGAAGTTTCACGCTCGCGAGCGCTGCGACAGATTGATGTCGCGGTGCAATCTGGAAGCCGCCGTGTAATCTTGAACTTTTTTTTTTCTTTTCGATCGTGGAGTTAGACTCATAAATGTTTCAGCGTGTATTTTCATGGGGAAGGCATTTTCTCGTTTCCGAGGAAGTCATAAGAGCCGAGGCCCTCTGCCGCAGCTTTGGGCGGGCAAAATTGCATCACAACATCATGCATCAAATTATCTCAGCGAAACATGAACAAAATTCAATCAGCTCCCATTCCTTCCACTCTGCACCGCTACAGTACCTTCATTGTCTATTCCACTCCTCCTCTCTCTCTTCACTTAGCTCTTCATCTTTCTCTTACACTTGCTTACCCATCCTCCTTCCTCTGCAGCCTTTTCTTACATTCCATCCACATTTGCTCCCCCCTTTACCTGTTCAGTTCTTCCTCTGCATTTGCACACTTTTCCTACTCACCCATCTCCCCTTCCTCCTCATCATCCTCAGCGGGAAGTCCATTCTCCTCCTGGCAGCAGATATTCCAGCGGGACAGGATGTTGGAGTCGCAGAGGCGTAGGCTGAGCCACGAGTGGCACGGCGGCGAGTGCCTCATGTCCAGGGTGACGGGTTGGTTGCGGTCATGGAGCTTGAGGGCAGGCACCAGCAGGGTGAAGTCCAGGTCGAAGTCCGCCCCTTTGGCGTAGTCACCCAGGTCTTCGGGGTTTAGGTCCAAGACTCCTTCCCGGGCTCCACCTGACAGCAGCAGGTACTCATTGGCCACCGGGAGGCGCTGGTCTACCTTCTGGACTAAGCCTGGAAGGGGAAGAAGAGACCCGAATATGTGTTGAGAGAGATGCACACACACAGTAAAGTGTGTTTCACATTCAGACACACGGACAAAAAACTAAAAACAGACAGAAAACAGCAGTCAGTGGGCGAGCCAGGGAAATTTCCGGCTCAGTTTGTTTTGAGAAGGTGCTGCATATATTTATGAGTCTGAGCTGCAGCGATATTGACACAGGAAGGAGTGTGAAACGGAACAGCCTCAGCTGACCACTACACACTATTCCTGTGGCTCGCCTACATGTGTGCTCAGCCAAGCCTTCATTTTGTCTCGCATACACGATGTACTCTCTACAGTTTCCTCCTGTTAGAGCTCAGCAAAGGGAAACGACTTAAAGGATAATTCTCGTTTGGTTAGTTAATTGCCGATGTCTGGGAAAACGGCAATATCACTAAAAGGAAGTCTAGCGGGGCCAGAAATACGAGCAATCGGACGATCATCTTATTATGTTCTTGTTATATTTTAGGCCCGACTGCACCATCATCTTCCTGAGTGCTAAAAAGCATTCCTCACTCCCCTTTCTGGACAGTTTGAGAGAGAAACTCGAGCCTCCAAATCCCTTTATGGCTACTTAACTCTGTAGTAAACTTCCCAGGCTCTTGGGCCCACGGGAGTCTCAGTACTGGAGTCAAGTAAATTACGTTTTTTGCCAGCTTCAAAGAGCGACCGAGAAAGGCTTGATCATATGGACAAACCTGCGCTGGTCTGGAGCTGACTGCTACTGTACTTATGATAGGTCAAAGGTAAAGCATGAACACTTAGAAAGCCTTCACAGTGAGAGATTGTGAGAGCTTGAGCCCAAGTGTTGAGCCCCTGCAGGGCAGTTAAGTGGCTGCAGGGAGCTGAAACGGGGGCATCAGACCAAGCCGGCAGGCCATGGCTGGGGGCACAAAGCTCCTAACATGATTCCTCTGATCCAATTACATGGACACACAAGCATGGTGACATGTTTTCATGTCGAGCCATGTGAAAAAATAAAAAGAATGCCCGAAAAAGAAAGTGTTTGGGAACTAAAAGTGATAAAACTATGGTCTGACTGAGGAGAGCATCTCACCCACAGAATCCCACATTTGCTACAGTACATCAAAAAGGGTAAAACAGTTTGATGGAATATAAAAAATAGGTGGGAAATGGGAGGAAAAACATCCAGAGAGTGCAAATGAACGAGCGATTAAAGTGGGAGTCAAAGTGAAATGTGCTGACGAGCCTCTCTCCGGTGCTTTGCTCTGAAACAAAATGAAAGTGCCTCGTTTGACGCGACCACCGGGGGAGCAAAAAGAGTATGTGACGGCTCATCTTCGGATGTTCGTATTTCTCCACAGAATCACATCATCTCCCAACCACGAGCTCCATTCATCTCGTGTAGCTCGGTCTTTAACCAGAGCGCTTAAGTTCTTCGGGATCCTCAGCCTCTGAACTCTCTCGTGACACCTGCACGAGTTCCCTCAAGGCATCAAACTTTCAAATATGTTCCACTTGGTGCAAGTGTTACTAATTTTAAGCGCATACCTCAGTTGAGATCAGAATTGGTATGCAGAAGATTAGTTTGTGTGCTGTAAATCATGATGAGGTGTAACAGAGGATGGGATGGCAACTTGTGATGATATGCTCCATGTTTTATTGAAATATTCGGAACATAGAGGCTTGTTTGGACTGTACACAGCTCAGCAGGAAGCTCTGCAGATTTTACATCTCAAGACACTTCCCACTCTTCTCTGAATGTTTTTCACAAAGAAAAATCATTATGTTTGGAGGTATGACCACAGACTCTTTTTCAGTTCTCCATTAATGGACCTATATATAGTTTTCATGGTTTTGCGGGCTAGGTTTATTGATTATTGCGTTGACTCTCCCTGTGCTGTCTGACGCCTCACATAGTTGGGGTAAAGAGAGACAATGCACAGGCCATCAAAATCAACACACCGAGTGCACCGTCACCACATTCCTCTCATTGTGAAGAGAAAGAGTGGGAAGAGAAGAAGAGAAGGAGGGGAAAATAGGGTGTATTAAATCCTTGGCGTTGTTGTACAAAACATGGTTGTTAAGTATTCTTTTTGCTTTGCTTTGGGGAGGTTCAGGTTGAACCGCAGGGTGTTTGGGTCCAGGTGGTAAAGATGGTTCTGGAACCAAAGAGGTAAACATGGGGTAGGAAGTTGTAGAAATCGCTGCAGAAGATCTAAATCCGAACAGGTATGGTAAGGCAAGGGGTTCAGATGGCTAGGGTTAGGGAAGACGTTTGTCTGAAGTAAGGTCAGAGATGAGGGTTCAAGTGGTTAGGGTTAGGCAAGGGCCCAGGATGGTTGGGGTTAGGGTTGATAATAGAGAAAGTTACGTTTTTGTTTGGTGAAAGAACCCCTACATCCCCATTTTCAACTAATCTACACCCTTAGCATAATGTTTCATTGTAATGTGATTACAGACAGCCTACCTCAATTGCTCCAAGTCAAGAGTTCTTCTTCAAGTCAGCCATGTCTACACCAGATCTAAAATTCAGTCGACATGCTCTGATATTGTTTGGGAAAAGCGTTCCACTTCCTTGCTGTCTTTACTAAATAAAGATGCCTGAATGAAGTTTGTGGACCAAACTTTCATGTCATGGTCTCTTCAGCACATTCCAAGCTTGTAGCTTACTTATCTCATCTCTCCTCTGTCTGAGGTGAGCGTTTGGTCATGCCACTTGCGAACCAAATTATGACTAATCAATGATCAGAATGTGAAATCTAGGCTTGAAAGAGGAGGAGAAAGAGGAGAGTAAGACTGGACGTGCGGATCAAAGAGAACAGTGTCAGAGGCAGGAACGGATCAGACGGCAGCTAAAGGGCATCAAGTTTGAAGCTGGGACTCCTCTGATTTGTTTGGTTTTTATCTGCCACTGATAAATTGGGTCAAATAGGCGAGGAGGAGGAGGAAAGGGGTGATGAAAAAAGAGAATAAAGAGCATCTTATCTCTCCGTCAGGGGCCTCGGTTCGAGATGGCAGCGCTGAGGAAAAACTGTATCAATTAGCGAGGCTTCTTCAGTCTCCGCTCTGGCTGCGGGAAGTTTGACGTTGTTCCAAGGAACACAATCTACTTTTTAATCCAAACTCTCAAATCGACAGTCGTGCGCCGCTTTACTGGGCGTCCGCCAGCGAGTTTGGCGCACGCGCAGGGACGGTGCCTGTAGACACACACAGGCTGAGAATAGAGCTGGAATGGAGACAGTCCGGGCTGGTTTCACAGCCACGGATTAAAACTAATCCTCAAAGAAATGTCTTTGAATGTAGATTTCCATTAGAGAGAAGTTTCCTGATAAGAGCTATTTTCAGATGAGACCCAAATCCATGTGCGTGAATTGACTATTGGATGGCTATGGGTTACTCCATCAGCCCCAGAGTGTGGTGGAGTAAATCCTACTCACCTTCCTACCCGAAATCAGAGAAGGTTTCAAACTTCAGCCACAGCAAAGTCACAAGTCAAACTTTGAAGGTTACAATTCATGTGTGTGCTGCAATCAGGGAGTCTTTGAAATGACCCGCCTCTGGAGATGGAAAAAAAAAATTCAATATCTGATTTTAACATCAATAAGTCATCACAACTTTAATCCGGGGAGATAACTATGATTGCTGTAAACAAACAGCAGGAGGATCTGCAGCCTTTACTGCAAGAAATGTACAGGAATTTCACAGGTCTTGCTATGAAAAATAAACAGTTATTTTATTTCTGTTTTCATACTTCTCACTGCTATCATGCATTTTTAGTGTGGACAAAGGAGGCTGCAAGCTATTTGGAAGATAAGGGAAGGGAGGACAAGTTAAAAACTGTCTTTTTGACAAAGATAAATGAGGTTTGGAGGGAAATGTAGTCCAAACCGAGAGAAGCAAACGCATTTATATACAGCAGGGCTTCCCCTTCAATGTATTCAGCCCTGAAGTCTGTGCCCAGTCTCAAAGTATGAAAACATATAGAATGAAGATTATTTAAAAACTAATTTACCAGGATTTCAAAATCAATACATCATTTATCTGCACAAGAGTTCCATTCTGTCACCTGTCTTGGGAGTTTAACAATGCTGTTCTGTGCATCACTGTGCTGTTAAACACTGATGTATTGAACTGCATCAATACAGCATGACGCCGTGTATTAAACAAGCTGTCTGACTGCGATTTGCTTCATTTTTATCACAAAGCTTTAAAGGTATAACAAAGGTGCAGATATACACGCCTAAACTGCATACAAACTATACGATACCCTCACGGGGGCATTCACACATGCCCGCTTTCAAAATGAAGCTACAAAGTGACACTGCTGAGAAATCCCCCTGGAGCGGAGCAGCGGCATCATGGGAAAGACGTCCTTTCTCATCACAGTCGGAGCAGAGAGAAAATATTCTGCCACACACCTCCAGTTTGATAGAGTCCAAAAATAGCTCTGTAAATCTCTCTGGAAAATGGGATTCCTCTAAATAAGCTAATACCTTCTGTAAACTGCTGCTGGAGAAAGACAGGGTGAGGAGGGGTGGTGGGGGTCTGAAACTGGGGCTGTGTTCAAACAACTAGGCTCCACTAACAACTAAGATGTACGCAAAGCTAGAGGTCACGTTGTTTTGCATTTATTTCTTACATTTATTTGTCTGCAGACAGTTGATCACTCCCTCAACACTTTGCTGAATGTGCATGAGACTTGTATGAACGCTGATGAGCTGTGCCTTTGTTCATATTGTGTCTTTATCCACTTGTACCAGCCTAAAAACACCACAACAGCTACAGTACTGAAAGATTGAGCCACGTAGAGCAGAGGAAAAGAAACACATGATGATGGCTGACATTTAACCTTTTACCACCCGCTGCTCGGCCTGCAGGACACTACCAGTACAACTTTCACTGGCTGCTAGAGGTGAGACTTGTTGTAAAACAGTCATAAACAGTTAAATTAATAATTTAAAATTGGAGGAAAATTGTGGTTTTATGGAGGAGGTTATGCACCTGACTGTTTCTTGGCCGGGGAGCAGTGACTTCCTGGAGTCTTGTCGTCACAGCGAGTTTGAAGTCTTGCCGTTTTCTCCTGCTTTCAGTCGCTAAGCTAAGCTACACTAACCGTAGACAACGAGACAATGAGAGCGATATGCAGCATCTCATCTAACTCTCGCTAGACAGAAACTAAGGTGTCGAGCAAAGGTTTATTTTAAGGGTCTAACAATTCAAATTGTCTAATTGTTTTAATTTAGACGAACCACCCTGAAAAGGGTGTATCCCAACTGGTGCATCATCTAGTTAAATGTTATGACTCTGCATGGTGGTCCCTCAATGCCTTCTTATGAACTGAACTGAACAAAAGTCTGAACATGTTTCAATTAAATTCCTGCGACAAAAGTCACCCAATCATGGTTCAAGAGAAGAAAGAACTTTCATTTCTAATGTACGTAAACGATGTTGAGAGCTTATCTACTGAGTAGCTCCTGAAAGAGTTCAGGATAAAGGTTCTTCTCACACATCCTCTACCTCTGTGTGACCTTTCTGTTGTTTTAGACAATAAAACTCGAAAACAGCCGCAGAGCACTCCATAACAATAATCTTAAAAAGCAGCCTCATCCCCAAAAGGAGCAATTCAATCCATTACAGACGACTCCTGCCTGCTATAGTCTCAAGCGGATGTTATCAGTGCGGTTCAACCGACACTTCTCGCAGCCTCACCTCGCACGCTAATAGCAGGATTAATCCCAGGAACCCCGCGCTGCTGAGAGGTGAGCCATTCCACCTGCTCGCTGTTTATGAATTCATATCGAGGCAGGAGATTACTTCAAAAATAGGCCTTTTTGGAGAGGGGGAAAGGAAGCTCCAATTTAATCTGATCGGGGGAGGGGCTGTGTCAGACCACTGAGCTAGGTGTGTGTGTTAAATACAACAAACAGGGCTCAGAGTGATGGCAGGTGTAGTGTGTCTAAACCTCCTGCAGAGAGACAGAGAGAGAGAGAAGGCAGGAAGCCGTCAGAGTCTTCCAGCTCTTTTCTGCTGCTTTGATGCCGGCTACGCTGCGATACCGCGTCCGTTAAATGACAGGCAATTATCACTGAAAGAGGAACGTGTCACTGCGGGTTTACTTTTACATTTTAGGGCAGCCTGGTCGTCTGAGAAAGCATGTGAAACAGATCCCGGCCTTTTAGAGTCCCATTAGGAGATCAATTACGTCTCAAATTGGGGTGCTCACCTGGAAGAGTGCGAGTCCTATGCACAACGGCGGCCCGGGTGCTGCATGTCGCTCCGTCTATTAGTAAAAACGTCGCTATTTGAAGTTAAGTATTCAGAGATGCCCCTTAAATGATTAGAAAGTAAGTCTGCGCCCTTCAACATGCATCGTGAAAGAACGTTTTTCTGAGCTGAGAAACATGTCGGTGTGAGAATGGCGAGGTGTGCGCGGCAAACATTCAGTCTTTATGTAAGACAGCTAAAGTCTGCACGGTAGATACTGTTATCAGCTGACAGCTGCAACCCAAACCATTCCTCCCTCCCTCCCTCCCTCCCTCCTCGCCTCAGGAATACTTGAAGTGTGATTATGAAAGAGCAAAAATCAGAATGTCAGCCTCGGTTATTAAATTGAGCAGCGCGGCAGATAATGTCATGCAATGTCAAAACACTTCATAGCGAACATGCCGCGTTCCTTAAGTCCTATTTAATTAGACACCATGAAATACACTTAATGAAAGACGTGATGTGCGTCTGCGGCCACTGTTTAAATCACACACAGTTTGTTGGCTGATTTGTCACAGAGCCAGGTTGTGAATTAACATGGGCTAAACTGTGTTTTGCGTTGGTTTTCACTGACGCGCCAGCTTTCAAACAATTAAGATTTAACGCCGCTAAGTGCTAAAACAGAAGTTGTCAGCGAGCGACAATGAGCGTCATTTATTCCGGGCGAGACGCGTCTCATCTGTGCTGCTTGGCACTGGTGTGTCTGGCGCTGATGAAAACCGAACAAAGCCTCCGCTAATCAAATGCAAATATTTCAGTCGTTTACTGTTGCGGTGCCACCGATCGGGCTGCGGCTGCCACATGAAGACAGGCCGTCAAATCCGAGATGGCATTAAGAAAGAATTAGTCAGCCAGAGCAGCGGTGTGGGCACCACCCTCCCCCCCACACTCAGAGCAGCCTCCAATGGGGCAGCAGAGACAGCATCCAGCTGCGAGTCAGTCACACACAAGTCGACCGGCGTTAATGGGCTGGAGTGCGAGGTCGGCCAGCCACCGTGCCCATTCCAGCAGGCCGGCAGCTAGCGTGGCTAAGTGAGCTGCTCTCCCAGGGGGGGATAAAGTCACCACTCTAATGGTTATGGAGAGATTTCTGTTCATCCTCCCCCAGAATAAAATATGTAAAAGTGTGTGCAGCCTGAGAGAACTTAGAACGTGTGGGAGGAGAAATTTAGTGCCAGATAAACGCACCAAATATTAAAGCCTACAGCGCACTGAGAACTCTGCCCCGCTCTGACTTTTTGTTTTCTTTTTTGAAGGATTACAACGAAACAAACCTCTGCAGGAAGTTTGTGCGTGTTTGTCTAATGAAATAAACATAAACACCACGACACGCCAAAGCAGCTGTAGCTTTAAAAATATCTCTGCTGCAGTGTTTCATATCAAGCAGTCCATTTTTACATTAATGTGATGAAGAGCATTGATTTCCCAGCCGTTTGTTCAATATTTATAGCGTGATACAAGATTTTATCCATACAGCCGAGACCTTTTAGGCTGGCAGCCATTTTTCTATGGCAAATTTGACCTCTAATGGCACTGTAATGATTTTTAGTGAGGTCTTTGTAATTATCCCAAAGATAACACAAAGTTTGGAATCTAGTATCTCTTCAGATTTAGTCCGTTTGAGCCACAACAAGCGCAGAAAGAGACTCTGGTGACACTGATAAATACGCAGGCCCTCGTGCAACATCACTCACACACACACACACGTGCACACACAGGTGTTCGGTCTGGTTTTGTTTTTCATTTTTCATCACAGCTCAAGGTGAACTCCGGACTCCTGCCTCTCCCCAGACTTGGAGGAGACGCTCTCAGGTGCTGATCACCGTCTAACCGCCTCCACTTATCACCGTTCGAACCCAAATGTGCATCGGGCTAAGTGGACTAAGTGTGAAGAATAGCGGAAAACAAACAGGTTGATGGAAGAAGTCCCAAACAGGAAGGCGAGGAGTGGAGGTCACCGTGCGCTCTTTACAGAACGATGACTTCATTCTTTTTTTTTTTCTTGTCTCGCAGATAGAAATGTCAGAGCTCTTTGGAAACTTGAATCAAAAGAATCTCGCAGACATGACGGCGAAGACGAACTCCGAACTAAACTCTCTCAAGCTGACTGAGAAACTTTCAGATCGGAAAAGTTGGGTTTCGGTCTGGGCCTTAGCACCAGATCGTCTGCTTCACCGGCAGCGTGTTGATTTATTTCTGCCTTCATCACACTTTTGTTTTTCAAAAAGATATATACAGTAGCCCCCACCACCCCTGCCTGGAGGCAAACCACTGTGTTTACTCAAACGGAGGGTAAATAAGAGCCTCTTCTTGGAAGAGCTTGTGTGAGTGTGCCACTTTAATCTCTTTTCTTTTTTCACTTTTTCCCTGACAGTGTGCAAAAAGCCCAGTGGGGTTCCCTCTGCAGCTCGAACTTTAGAAAAACCTGGCAAAGAAGAAGAAAAAAAAAAAAAAAAAAAAAAAAAAGCTAATCGCGTTCAGCATCCATCCACACATCCACGCGGGCGCACACCTATGCAGCTACGACGAGGCTCCTTCCAGCGGGCCGGCATGCAGGAACAAGGGCCCCCCCTCCATCAAAAGGATATTTGGTTTTCAGTGCTTCCTTTCATCCTCTGCGGGGCCCAGCTCCTAATGCAGCTACCGCCACGCACTTAGCTTCATATTGCTCGAATCCAAACGCAAACCCGTCTGTTCCGTCTGTTCAAAGTGCCACACTTTTTTTTTTTCCCTTTCTATTTTTTGCCTTCCTTTTCACAGTCAGAGCTGTCACAGCGGGCGGTGAGGCACAGGGTATAAAAAAAAATAAAAAATACCAGCAAAACCATTGGTGATTATGCCGGAGAGAGCAGCCTAAAAATTGAAAAAGTTACCGGGAGATTTTCAACCAAGAACGAGAAAGAAAGCGAGAGAGAGAGAGAGAGCGAGTGTGTGGGAGCAGAGAAAGAGGAAAGGCTTTGCACCAGATTCATGAAAAATCTAATCCGAACGCTGGAAAAGACTGAAGAGCTGAAAGAGGGAGTTGAAAGTTTACGCAGAAAAAAGGAATTTGTATCACAATGAAATGAGGAAAAACAGGCCTGGGTGCCATTGTGATTTGAGTTATGTCTTCCTGGGTGCAGTGGCCTGTTTGATGAAGCTATTTTGAACATCTCCAGGAGCTGTCTGTCAACCAGCACGACGCCACTAATTTGACAGTAACGGTTAAACTGTGTGTAATGATTTTCCCCCGAGCCGAGCGGAGCGCAGACCTCGTGTCACACTCACAGAGGCGAGGCGAGCGAGGCGCTCAAAAAGACACGGGGCTAGACTCTGAGGACGACGACCAAACGCGCTGTGTTTCCAGAGAACATGGACAGGCTGATGGGGACAGCAGGGAGGGGGGAGAGTGCCACCTATTGGACAAACAAACAAACTTCACTCTTTACCTACAGCTGACAATAAACAAAACATTTCAGCTTAGCAAACTCTCAGCAGTTCAGGCAGGTTACGAGTTTGAATAACGCACAGTGAATTCCTGACTCACACACTGGATACATGTCATTTAGAACCACATTTGCATGTGAAAGATGCCAAACGTGCAAGTTTCAAGTCATTGCATCTCCTCACATGTCGTGTATAAAACCAGCCGTGTGGTAATGTGTCTGTCAGGGGATTAAACTGAAGATATTGTACCTGGTCCATCATTTCAAAGCAGGCTGCAAGTCTATAGTGTTGATCACGTTCGTCACGCGCGCTTCCTCGCAAACCTGAGTCATAAAACGGGTCTGCGAGAGAGAGAGAGAGAGAGAGAGAGAGCCTTGTCCCAATCCTGTTTGAATGGGATCACGCGGCTTTGTGCTCTTCGCCCCAAATTAAATTTGGCGTCACATTTCTGCAGACGGCGCTGCGGATCGAAGAGAAAAATGAAAAACATGGCTTTCAGAATGAGATGCAAAGCAGCACGCGAGGGCCGTCTGCAGAGAAGCTAAGACTCGTCAACATAAGACCTTTAGCATTTACGTAAGGACTTTTCAGAATTGTTTTAAAAGCCTACAGGGCACTTAGAGAAGTTCTCGAACTGCATCCACATTTGATCACACAGAGAGGAGGATAATCACTGAAAAACAGCATGATGTCCTGCTTTAAATGTACTGTGAGCGCAGGCACAGCTCCCCTGCACGTTAAGGCATGTTCAGTATCCAACTGCTCAGGCTGTGATTGTTCTTTGCAGCTTCTACAGTAGGTGAGAATGTGTCTGATTGAGTTTGGAGCAGGGCGTTCCTGGGTAAGATTGCTCACTGCTTTCAGTGACACGGCCTTGGGTAAATAAAGGAGGGGGGGGTGGGGAATAAGCAGTGGTTTAGTTTCATCTGCGATAAGAAAAACACATGCTGCAGAGTCATACGGCAGCCGGCACACGCGCAAGACGGCGTCATCCGTGCGTGCAGCGATACGCTCATATCTTCCACCAAGTGTATTAATAGTTAATTTAACTCCAGGCAATAAATAATTGCTATCCCAGAGGCTTCTACTTACATTAAAATTACATTCTATTAAAATTATGATGGAAAATATTACATAGCCTAACCTACTGTTACCATCCAATATCTTAAATACACTGTAACATATTCCTGCACATCCACCACAGCTGCTGATTTTCATTCTAACCCCACACATACCTAGCATGTTGAAGATAAAGTCCTTGGCAGTGTGGACCTCTAAGGCGGTCTGGTCTCCGAACTCTCCCTGTTCCAGCACCACCAGCTCAGACACCTGGGATGACAGCTGGTCCAGGGTGGCCCCCGACCGGAAGTCCACCTCTGACAGTTTCTTGGCGGGGGCTGGGGAGCGCGGCGCCACCGCACTCATCAGGGACTCCATCTCTGCAAACCACCACACAGCACAAGGGGGGGGGGGGGGGGGGACAGAATAATCATTGTGGGGGTATCTTTGAATCACAACATCACAACCGTTTTCACGGTTAACACGTAATGAGGGATGGATTATGCCGTCACAATTCCAATTATAAGCGGCGCACAATAAAAGCGCAGGGTTATATTTGATCCGTTTACAGAGCTTTAATAATGCTCGCCTTGTTTGCAGCAGCCTCGTGTGAATCAGGGGACTTGTTGTGGGCTAATTCTGGAGGAACATATGATATCAGGGAGCGACCAACATGAAAATTTAATAACAGAAAACGTGGTAGCAATTACAGCTCTGATCATTCAACCTGAAGCTGATAAATACTTCAGTATTTTGGATCAGACAACTGAAAGACCAAAAATGCAATAATAACATGACTGATGAAGACATAACATCCATAAAAACTGTGTACAGCTGAGCACCTGACTTCTCATTTACATATTAATCAGACATTATCATTTATAAATGTGCTGTTTAGCAGCCACAAGTACTCATTAGAAGGAGACAGGCCCAGTTTGTGTGTTGTTTTTGACACTTTAAATCACAGCTAACGCACTGCTTTCATCAAAAATAAACCCCCAAACCTTACAGGTTGTTGAATAAAACTTAAGTAACTGCCTTTGTAGATATGTCTTCTATCCTGTCGTGTCCTAGAGGAGACACTAGTGGAGTCGTGTCTTGAAAAAACGAGTTAAAAATGTTTTAATGTCGACGGAGAGGGAATATTTTGCACTCCAGCTCCAGAGTCTCTGAGGATTTAGCGTTAAGTCCGTTAGTGCTACCGTATATTGTTAAAAAGACGTGTGACGTATGTGTTTTTACGTTTAAACAGTCGTGTAAAACAGTGTGCCCTCGGAGGAATTCGCCAAAAACTTGCCATGTAAACAAAGTTCAGTGGAGTGGAATGACAACATGGCCTCTGCCCCTTCAAACTGGGTCAATTAGCGAACAAGCTCCCGTGCTCCTAGCTGCTAAGCTATTAGCCGAGCAAATTAGCCAGCCTAGCCAGCTAATTTAACATTAGCTAATTAGATAATTCGTAATAGATAACAAATGGGCCCTGGCTGCGTTAGGTAGACTCGTGTGAGTGCTGTAGCGCCGTGTTAGCAGACTATTAGAGTTGCAGTGACGAGGTCGGCGTCGTCCCTCGACAAAAGTCAGCTAATTTCTTTTATTGGCTAAATATTAGCCAACTAGCTTTATGAAATTAGCATGCTAGCTAACACGACAGGTATGGACAGCGAAGACGAAGTGCAGCGACACACACACGTCCGCGCATACAAACGCGCTCGCACAGACACATATTCACACTAAAAATCTATAGATACACACACACACACATACACACATACATGCACTCAGTACGGGTCCCGTTAGCTCGCGAATCGCGGACCCACAGTGAAATCATTAGCTTATCAGGCTAAAGCCGTTACATATCGCAAACAGACACACACCCTTTAACACAGTGATGCGAGGTGTTTTCTTCGCTATCTTCTACGTTTACTGTTATTGTGATCCCTGTGCTTCAATCCGCCTTCTTTAGCTGTCATTTCCAACAGGTCCCAGGCGCCACCACCTTCCCCCTGGCAACACCGTCCCAGAAATCATGGTCCTTCTCTGAGGATCCAGGGATTAGTAGTATGTGTGGCACGCACGCCCCACATTGCAAAACTACAAACGGATTTGTGAGGTCAGGTTTGTGATTAAAAAAAATGTGCCCGTGTCCTCGCAGAGAAGATAAAGGCTGTGCTACGGTTTAGAAAGTAGCAGGGCAGGGCGGTTTCACGACTGCACACAGCCAGCCAGTGTTTTGATGCATGTGAGCCTGTCCTTTGTAAGTCCAGCAGCACAGCAGAGGTGTCCTTGCACCAGTGGAGTAGGATGCTGCATGTGTGGAGGTGGGTACTGATTCTACACCCTCTCTCCCCTTGTCGATCTGCTGATGGATGCCTATGGTTAGAGGTGCACTGGACTGTAATATAGTGTAATAATAATGTTATTACATAGCTATGTAGTTAAATGTGTTTAGTTGAGGGGCAACTTCTAACTTTGAGAGTGCAGATCAGCGTAAGGTTCAACAGAGGTCATATAACTAGAATTATTAGTAGCGTCACATATGGTTTTGTATAATGTCTGGGGATTGTTATTAGCCAGCTGGGAGAGGGCAGATGGTGTTGGTGGTTGGAGATGTTGCATAATCTAAATTGCATTACACGTGGCTTCTGTAATGATCCTGTGAACAACTAAATATGAAACTTTAAAGGTCATGGATAACATTTTCTTCTGTTGCCATAGTTCGCATTTTAGTAGTCACTCATAACTGTAAGCATCAAAATTAAACCTGATGCATAACTCTTCTCCAACATGTTATTATATGTATTGTTTCTTTCCAGCTGGGTTGTACATGAAGGTTTTTTTTACATGGCATAGAGAATCCATCAGTTAGTCATGGGACTTTACAAGAAATATAAATTGCAATAATGGCAAAACATACAACAGCCATATTTTCAATATAAATATTAGTTTCAGTCTGATTGTATTTGGCCGTTTTTATTGCAAAAAATGTAAGTAAGATCCAAAAATTCTTCCATCTATCTTTTTTCAAATGCACTACAGCCAATTTCTGTTATTTACAGCTAGCCCTGACTGATTTCTAACTAAATGCACAATTGATCACATACATAAAAGTTCATTACAAATTAATGAGCTAAACTCAACAAACGTGGCTTTAATACCATTCATCATGTAGTCCCTGTCCAACAGACTGTCCACTTTAGAAATCCAAACAGTCTCCCCATTGAAGGAGTATTAAAGCACTTCATTTTTACATTTATATAAAGTAAAGAGACAAGAGAGAGTCAAAATTTGCAGCAGATGTTAAGATAGCCAGAGTTTTAGTCAAACTATCCCCAAATAACAGATCCTACACCTCCCATGATGGAACCACCATCTTTCATTAGAGCAGTGATTCCCGAGCTAACAGTTCAGTGAGGGGTCAAAAGACAAATCTAAGAGGATTTATTTCCCACCTGGATGTTAATGTCTCTGACTTTTCTCCAGTCTTTGCAGTTTCTTGTAAAATAATGTATCATTTCACTCTTTGGGCTTCAGATATTATTTAAAAAAGACAGAAGCTCATTTAGGCTGAACTTGTAACCTGTGACACGGAGTCACAAAGAGATATATCCTTGACTGTTAAGTAGTTTTTTTTCAGACTCTAGAGGGTTCCTCCAGAAGACGTCACAGAAGTTACATAACAAGCTGAATAGTACCTCTCATAACAAGTTAATGTTTATGTTTCAGGAGCAATCACTCTCAATATTCCTATTTTTTTTATATAAATAAACTTTCTCAGTTCCTATGAATCTAAAAGAAGAGGCTGAATTTTTCTTGCTGAATGAAATAAAACTTCTTGCACTGTGAAACTTTTGGTCGATCTCCTGGGACTCCCGGCATCTCTGGTTGTTCCCCACAATGTGCGAGCTGCTCCCTGTTTAATATACATGCATAAACCTCCTCGATTACTCCGAGTTATTCATTTCCTGCATCAGTGCTAAACTTCTTTGGATTGATAGCGTCTGGAATAACCTGTCAGACCTCTCTCTTAGCCTGTCGATGGATCATTACGGCCTCGCACGCCGCAATCTCACTGACTGGGAGAAGAACTGTCCGTATACTGCCATACAGTGTCTGATTCATCAGCCTATTCTGTGCTGTAAGTGGAACATTTATCAAGATAATGCCGTACCAAACAGCACTTAATGAGCAAGTTGAGGGAGTGACACCACCCGCCTGCCAAATGAGTGGCAAGAGACAACCCTGGCCTTCAGCAGACACAGTGAGACACTTCAAAAAATGAGTGCAATGTCTCATAAGCTCACTGCTTTGACTTTAGCCAGAAAGGGCAGAAATAGAAAAACATTACCAGCTCTTCTGACATTCCTCCATACATCACATCTTTCTCGAAAAGGTGCCGCTGTAAGAATCCTCCTCTTTGCAAGTCAGATCAGGCCTGAAATTGGAGGCATGTGGTGGAGGTGCTTCATACCAAGTGATGGTCTGATATTCAAAGATTCAATCTCTGCCGGCAAGTCAGTGCTTGTTCAGCAGGATTATTGAAGGAAAAGTGATAAAAGAAAGAGGAGAGGTGTCCTAATGCAGGTAAAATGAAAATAGGGAAAGCAGGGTGGAAGAAAAATATAGTCATTTTCCTTACGCACAAACAGGAAGTGAGAAATAAATCAGAAAAACATCTTTTTCCCATCAGGGTGCTATCTGAGGTTAGGGTCGTTCCCATATTTTCATCATGTCATGTGACTTCTCATCATCTTTACAAAGTAAGAGTTTACACATTACAATATTTTCTCGTAGCACATATAAGAGGTTTATAATAATAACCTAAACATCCATGAATACAAGATATGCAACAGCCCTACAACCAATATGTCATCTTAACTCGTCAATGGGCAAACAGGTTGTAGCTCTATTTTTCAATACAAAATAGTACATTTTTTTATTCTTCTACCTAATTTTAAAAAATGTAGTCAATATAAAAATATACTCAAATCTCTTCAATCTTTTAAGCAGAAAGAAATCAGCTTTCAGTTTGGAGCATTCACTGCTAGCATAGAATTGATTTAAATGGAATTTGAATCACCGTGGTGATCGATGACTTTTTATCTAGAACCATCATCAGGTCCAAATGTTCAATTCCACAATACTTCTATGTCTGTGACTAAATACCTGCAAAAACACATCACATTCCCATCATCCTACTAGCTGTTAGCATTGTGATTGCATGTTAGTGTTCACACTAGAAAAGTCAGACAGCAGATAGTATGTGCGGTGCCCGGTAGCTCATCTGGTAGTAGAGCATGCGGCCCATGTATCAAGGTTAAAGTCTTAACTGCAGCGACCCAGATTCAATTCCGACCTGGGTCCTTTGTTGCATGTCATCCTCTCTCTCTCTCTCTCTCTCTCTCTCTCTCTCTCTCTCTCCTGAATTTCCTGTCTATCTCTCCAGCTGTCACTATCAAGTAAAGCAAAAAATAAAAATAAAAAAAATCAGATATTATGTATGCCAAATATGGCTTTCGATTTCTGAGTGTGCTGCTGGTGCACATATTCTCTCTCGATGCAAGGCACAAAGGAAATGGAGGACGTGCTCAGAGCTGGAAAACATTAAATACATTGTGGGTGATAGTGAAACAATTGGGGGGGGGGGGGAAGACAAATATTAAATCTTTTAAAACATTTTGATGTCCACTTGTGAAGTTTAATTGGCAGCAGCTTTCCAAAGTCGTAGTGTGGTGTTTGAGAACTGACATCACAAATACTGTATAATTTCACTCATGATTTGTAAGCAGTACATACTCCTAGGCAGTATGGATTTGGGACATAGCTTTAGTCTGTTTGTAATATGAAAAGATCACCGTGAGCAGAAGGAAACTGTGTTAGAATATTTCTGGGGAATAAAACATGACATACAGATAAAAAGTTTAATGTTTCATTTGGACTTGAAACTCCCATTGCTGTCTGTTCTCAAAGTTAGAAAAAAAAAATGCCCCTTTTCTCAAATAATTAGCCCCGATGAGCGAGTACTTAAATGTTACTGTGTTACGGTCGCAGGAGAAAGGTAATTCATTACTTTTATTCAACTTTTATTCTCCGTTGTAAAAACTTCACCGTGTCATTACAGACAGTTATCATTTACGCAGCGTAACCCCCGACCACTGCCACTGTCTGCCGTCTCCCTGCCGGCTAATAACAGTTCCCAGACATAACATTACTCTGTGAGCCGTCTGCTGCTGATAGCGGTGACGGTGATATGGTAACAATGGCCCCCCCTCGGTGTCATCCCTTTAGCTCCCCTGATGCATGGCTGTCATCACTGTGCTGCAGATTGAAGTGAAATGATTGGGTATAAAGCTGTGAAAAGGGGGCAGTAGTGATGGGGCCTCGGTGCCCATTGAAGTGAGGGAGTAATCTATCTGAGGGTGTGATAGCGCTGACCATCATTTAAGTGGCTTGAAAAGGTCAGCGGAGGGACTGAGATGTGGGAGCGCTCGGGACGGCCATTACAGTCATTCCGCTTCACTGTGTGAGCTGCCGCCGCCTGATTGATGCCTGAGAGAGGATTTGGAGCTGCTGTGGTGTGTATTATACAGCATGCACTTTAATATATTGCCTGTGTGTGTGTGTGTGTCTGTGGCGAGATATTTGTGTGTCCCCTGGTCCATGTGAATGAGAAGGAGGAAGCTGTGGGTAATCATGTAAGATGGCCCGGGCAGAGAGTTTCATTCCAGGTGTTCAGGAGAGGATCCGGATAAGCACATCATTCCAGTCTGCTCCTATAAGCTCTCTATCACCGTACTCATTCATGACTGATGACTCTCAAACAAGCGCTATCTTCATCTTTGACCAAAACAGACTCAGACTGAGAAATCAATGGAACGAGGAGCCGTTCGCCCCACAGAAGAAGCTGATGTAATTAAATTCGTCTGCAGGGTAAGAGAAATAAAGGAGCAGGAAGCTTGTGAAGTGCATGAGAAGTCCCTGGAGGTATAATTAACAATATCTACCGTTAGTATCTGTGCTTCTTTTTTTCTGATGCTCATAACAGTACAGACTGGCGCAGAGGTAAAACCCCAGGAAGGGTTTCTGTCTGGATTTGCAGATTAAACAGAAATATGGAGGTTTTTTCATGTTTGATTGTTTTACAACGTTGAATCAAAGGTGACTTAATGTCACTGAAACCTTTGATAAGACACAATGAAAAGATCACAGCTGCAGCCGCACAAAGCATTCATGTGTCTAAGGAAGAAAATGCTTCAGCTTCACGGTTACTGGGACACCTGAATTTAACAAAACCATAAAAACAACCTGTGAAAAAGACCAAGGCCAAAGAAAAATTGTCATGTCATGTCAGCAACACCTGTACCGTGAAGGCAAAGGAACAATCCAAGCAAGCTACAAAGTGATTGAAAAGTACAAGTGGGGCAGATGGATACAAGACAGTTTCCGAGTCGTTGAGCATCCCTCGCAGGATGTTTAAATCAATCCCAACATGACAAATCTAACTATTTCTTGGCCTGGTATATAAACTTCCTGGAGTGTGTGCAGGTTGCCTGGCAACTGCTTGGAAACAAAGAGTCCAGCCAGCACATAAATTGTTGAATTGTTGTTTTCACACTTCACTTTTTGCACAGATGGAACAAATAAGATATATGGTGCTAATTAGTGAGCTTTACATGCTCTGATAGGCTTATTTTGTTGCATTGGACGGACTGTACACCAGTTTCCAGTCTATGCTAAGCTAACTAACCAGCGGCAACTGATATGAGAATTACAAACTCTGCTTGGAAACTTGAAAAGTATGGCTATACTCCAAAACTGTGACAACTGTGAAGGAAAAAAAACTTGCATGACATCTGGTCTACAGTTTGCCAGAAGGCCAGTGGGAGACTCTGAAGTCAGCTGGAAGGAGCTTCCATGGTGTGATGAGACCAACACTGAGCTTTTTTAGCCATCAGACTAAACACCATGATGTTTGGCACATCATAACAAATGTACCATCCCCAGCGTGAAGCTTGAAAATGGCAGCATCACGCTGTGGGGATGTTTCTGCTGGTTCTGCTGCAGACCCTGGAAGGTCAAAGTGGGCAGGTTTACTTCATGTCACTTGGTTTTTGGTCTTATATCAAAAATATAGTTTTAAGACCTTTACTATTTTTTTTTAAATCCTAGTTCAAGGTCCATACAAGCCTTTTTACTGGAGATTTCAACTGTAACACAGTGTTCTTTGGCAGATGCAGTCTCTTCAGTTGTCATGGAGATGGATTTGTAGAAATCTGAGCTCAGTAGCTGTTTCTTAACATTTTATTTATCTGGATATGGTTGAAAACAAACAAAAACACCTAGTACGTGGACCTTGAGTTGGTTTTGTCAAACTAGAGTTGCAAGGTCAAGAATGAACCTTCATGCTAATCTAAATTGTTTTTGCTCTGCTCTGCTTGTGTGGTAGTAAGGAGCCCAACAACAAATATTTGCCCCCACCCCTGCAATAGATGAACCCAGCCATCCATTTGAGGGTAGATGGTACAATGAATGTAGCAAAATACTCACTTTATAGAGATCTTTCCTCACTTTCACATCCGATTAGTATCAAAGTAACCACATTAAATCTACTTTAAAGGCACTAAGCGGTAGAAAAATGATGTCAAGTTAAGACAAGCACTATTCGTATACATAGTGAGAGGACTGAATAGCTTTTTTGAATAACCTGAAAAGTTATGGTAAAGAAGATTGAGGCAGACACGAGTGTCTCCCTTTATCTCTCTTTCCATTTCTCCCTCTCTCTCTCTCAGGCGCTCACACATTAAATGTGGTCTGCCAGAGCAGAACATCGCGATCCAGTTGGGTTTTAACACAAAGGTGCTGCGCTGGCAGCAGCAGCATCCACACATCTGAATGTCAGCAACGCGGTGGGGGGGGGGATAAATATGTCTAAAATAAGACTCCTGTGTGAAACTGGTCAAAATTCGTAGCTCACTTCTTGCCAGGGAATCACATGATTTTCCCCTTCTGAAGTATTTAACACGTAGGTGAAAATTTGATGATGGCACTCTAAATGTGCACCCGACAGCACGGAACACCCTGTAACTTTCAGTCAGGTGTCTCCCATAAACTTTCAACTTGTGAGTCAGAAATGTGTGACTGGGTGTCAGAGTTTTCGGTGCGGAGTGATTGCTTGGTCCTGGAACAGCGGAATGCTTCCCAATAGCTACTTAATTCTAATGAGGGTTTTATGAGTCGTGATCAAGAGCTCATTGGCAACGTGTTCAGTCAATAGCGCCTTCTCTTCTAAGCAGAGCCTCAGCTTATGTGCCGACCCTAGCAAATTGACCTGGAGATTTATACGGCTATTTTCTAAAGGTCCCCATTCGTGGGCCTACAGTCAGCAAGTCGAATTAGTGTTTCAATGGATTTCCCTTTCAATTTGAATGCGGAGTGGTTGGAACACGGCCCCGGCAAAGAGGAGGCCATGGGTAATGAACTCTTTTGTGTTCTGCCACTTAGAGGATCAAATGCTTGAGGCTGGGAAGACATTCAGCACTGCAAGAAAAATGATTTCCCTCGGCTGCCATAGGTAGTGAATCCTATGGGTTTATACACCCTTTATAAAAACCACACATGGAGGGCTCCTGTTCAACTGGCACTGGTGTTAGTCACTTGTGAATGGTTTGCATTTCAGGATTCTTACAGCTGTTAAGTCCAACTGAGATCCATGATACATGCAGCCAAATCAGCACTGGTGGTGATATGAGGTCATGGAGGAGTACTGTACGGGTAGTACAAACTTTCTTCTGTCCACATGCTACGATGGAAGGAATTTAAATAAACAATAATATAGAAACAAGTGGGGAACACCAGTGTTTAGATTGTCCATTGTGGGCTACTGTAGAAACATGGTGGTTCAGCATAGCGGACTCTGTGGAAGTGGACCTGCAGTGACTGTAGATCATTCCACAAAAAACATAATGCTTCTTATTCTCAGGTGTTTATACACTACTGAAAACATAGTTATGAACATTATATTCCATTTCTGCCATAATATGTAAAAAGACGCCCGTAACACACTGGACCTTTAAACATAGCAAGTAAACAGTGTAAAACAGCAGAGCTTTGAGCTAACTGCTAACTTTAGCATGCTAAAATGCTTACATTGACAATGATAACTTGCTGATGTTTACCATTTCACCATTTTAGTTTACAGTGTTGGCATGCTAACATTTGCTAATTAGCACTAGTTTTGAAGTACTGAATCATAAATCAAAGTATTGGACCAGTTTAAACTTCGACCGATTGGAAATGTGGCCGTGGTCACCACAGGATTCATCACTTCTGGAATGTGAAAATCTGTATTAAGTATTATGGCAATCCCTCCAAGATATTTCTTTAAAAAAACAATTAAAAAAAAACAGCAACTTCATGTTTCTGTAACCATCAGTGTCTGTTAAGAAATGTCTAGGGTCTGTTAGTTGTTGAGAGACATTTTAAGTCTGGACCTATGCCTAAAAGTACTCATCATGCAAAATGGCACCTTTCAGGGTGATATATTATGTGTATTACATCAGTGGATCACTATTATTGATGTATTACTTTGTAAGTCGTGTTTTAATGTTATACTTGTCCCTTTTAGCTATTGCTATTGTACGCTTTTAGGCAGTTTAATATGAAACAATGAATCATATTTTATAAATAGACCACGTTTTGTCTGAAAAATGCTAACCTGCAAACTAACTGTCAAGTAAATATAGTGCAGCAGACTATCTGCAATGAATTCCTGCATATTGAGCAGCTTGTGGGGAAAAAAATAGTCTCTTTTTGTGTATTCATTTTTCAAGAGTTGATGCTACATATGTTATATTTGGTCTTGGTCTCACTGACAGACAAACAAACGGATGGATGGAGCTGAACGCACACTGCACCTGGAGGGATAATAATCACCCATGAGAAGAAATTACACAACACAACAACGTCTAAGAAAAAGTATTGATTTTATTTCATTTTAAAGCCTTCATATTCATTTTAGTTTCATGCTTTTTTGACATACCTATTCTGTATAAAATGTACTGAAGTATTCACTTTATTTACTGCTGTATGGTATAGTAAAGACAAGGAAACAATATGTACTAGTGTATAATTAACATTCATTGAATAGCATTGAGATTTTTATTAGCTGAGTGATTTTCTTTGCCAGTGTAAAATTGAGATGCATGACACACTATTTTCATTTGCTTATCCATTTTAACTCACACCAAATAGTGAAAGGGCACCGGTCACACACAGACACCAAGTTAGAAAAGTGATAATACTGTTGTGACCTTATCTCCTGCGGACACACAACCCAGGACAGGGAGCGGTCAGATGTGTGGCATAAACTCAGCACTTTAAACCTCTCAGCCAACTCTCACAAGCTCTCCAGTCTGACAGTCCACACAGTTGCCCCGAGGAGGAGATGTGAACTGTTTCTGTTCAGAGAAAAATGGCCAACCAGCCAGCGATCATAGCTACTCCCCCAATGGGAGCAATCTTGCGCAAAGCAGGATCCTTTGTAAGGGCCTGGTGGTACAGAGAGCCACAGAACATCCCCATGCCCGCTATCAAGAGGGTACCAGCCTGTATAGAGGAGAAGACACACAAGAAACATTTTAATTTGGTCATTTTAAACGGTCATTATACTCATCTAGTTTAGTGTGTTTTCACGTCAAGCAAGCTGAAGGCAGATACTTTCAAGTTATAATAGGAGTAAACACAACTTCCACAAAACAAGATGTTTCGCCCCTCTTTGGTTGCAAATCACTATTTTGCCTCTGATGACACACCAAATTCCATTCTGTCTGAAGTACCGCAACCTTTTTGTTTCAATGCATCTCCACAGTCCAGTCAGATGAGCTGAAGCACCCTTCAATTACACCATGTTCCCAATGTGTGGTGGTCTTTTTTTGTTATTATTATTATTATTATTATTATTATTTCAACTTGGATGTTATTTAGTAGCGAGAAACTTAGGAGTTATGATCAACGACCAACTAACTTTCTCTGATCATGTTGCCTTGGTTGCTCTGCTTTGCACTTCACAACATTAAAAAAAAAAAAAAAAAATCAGGCCTTCACTTGTTTCTATGCGAGTACTTATTGCTGCACTAATATGTCCTTGTCGCACTGTTCCTTGATTGTTTCCCTTTTTGTAAGTCGCTCTGGATAAAAGCGTCAGCTGAATGATTAAATGAAAATGTAATTTAACATTGTTACAAACATTTTTTTCCATTCAGGACAGTGATCCGTGAATTATCTATGCTGAAGCCTGAGTGGTCTCTTTTTTCCCGTATATTTAGTGAAGTTTGCATTGCAATACTCCTACCACTTGTGACAGGAGCTGGAGGTGTTAACTTTTTCTTTTTGGCTTTCTCTACTCCTGCTATTTTTCCAAAATTATCTACTTCGACTCCCCTGCAGCAGATGGTGTTCAGGTGTTACGGCTGACTCGGGTTGGTGGAGGTTTGTCCTGTGTAGTCTGCCTGCTGTAGCTGTTCATTTATTGGTTACTGTTTTCTTTTACTAGACCATAAATTCTACTTCTCCAAATTCAAATTAACCGAGCTACTCTGTAATCTTTGCACGTAGCCCCTTCTGCTACAGCAGAAGTACCCTTAGTTGGAAATAGCTCCAAAAGCTCCTACGAGATGTGACATCCAAGAAATCCTGATTGGATTGGCCACCACATAAATCGCACCTAATCTGGCATGCATCTCCTTTTCACGCAGTTTGTTGATTCTCCATCAGATATTTTGTGGTAATGAATTTTTAAATAGCCTTTACACTGAAAATACTTGGCAGTGCAGGTTTTGCATATGTTTGAAATTCTATTAGTCGTAATGTGATAAGACCAGGACACACACAAAACTAAATCTTAACTACATTTCACTGCTCTGTTGCCAGCTGTTAGACACAGGTTTGTTCCAAACAATATGCTCGATAATTATAGCCTAAAGGAATACTGATGTTCTGAGTGAGGACAGACTGACACTATCACGCTAGCTCAATTTTACAGAACACTCAAGTGCATCCAGCCCTGAGACACCGTATTAGGCTTCCACACTCACCACAGCAGGTTTGCCAGAGTGGGCAGCGCCCAGCAGGGCCAGGCTGTGGTAGAAATGGTACTTGTTGGCGGTTTCAAATAGCTGGAGAGGCAGACAGAGAGAGAGGGAGAGAGGTTTCAGTAAGATTCTTCATTTCAGTGAGTCAGAGATTATGTGGTAAAGCTCGAAGAGGGCTACTACCAGACTACAAGATGATATTGAATGAGTCACGAGCACAAAAGGGGATTGGGTTACTATCATGCACCAATTACATAATTTTCCTGCTTTTCCTGTCTTCAGACATTCAGGAAGTTTCCAGATCAATAGTGCCAAGTCAACAAGTGTGGAGAAAAAAAAAATCTCACAAGCATTTTCTTTTTTAGCATACTAAGAGTAAAAAACACTGCTACAGTAACTTTAAAACTGAGCACTAAACTAAAACCAATCTCAAAACTGCATAATCAAAACCACTGAAGTAGAAACTGTGTTAGGAGACTGCGGCAGTGATCAAGTGGAAAGTTTTAAAGAACTTTTAATAGCACAATTTGCTTATGCTTATTCACAGTAGTGTTTACGTACCACTATCTGGTAGTCGTCGGGGTCACTTTGTTTGAAACCTAAAATGACAAATGTGAGACAGAAAATTTACAAGTGATAATATGAACTGTTGTTTGACACACACTCAATGATAACTTCCCTTTAAGATCCCCTTGAGAATAGACCTTCTTCACAGCAGTGATTTTGACATGAAATGGTAGGGTCCACTCAGGTGTTTCCAATGGTACTAATTAAGGTTCAGTTCCATTTATTGCAGCAGAGCCATTTCCAGTGCTCCAACACGCACCACAGCAGCACCCTGACTCCGTTTGAGCTGAATGGAACAGAACCTTAATTAGTATCATTGGAAACACCTGTGTTAACCCTACTATTCATGTCAAAACGGCTGCTGCTGTGAAAAAGGTTGATTACGAACGAATTCTCGAAGTTTTGTGTTCGTTTATACTATTGTAAGTGCTTGTGAGCACTTGGTGCATTATCTCGTGTCGTCAGCCGTAACGCAGTGTAAATTATAACGTCTCAGCAGGGTTAGAGCAGCCTTAATGTGAGCCAGCATTGTCTCCAAAGAGCCACTGTAAAATTTAGCATAAAATAGAAACTACTGGAGCCAGCTTTACGTTCAGCTGTAACTTCTCACTTTACGTGCATTACGTGCTTATACAATCGTTCTTCCACCATGACACACTGCGGAGGCGTGTCACCTTGATTACACAATTGTTTATTTGACTAGAATAACATGCTTCTATGTGTGCCGTTTGTACGCCGAATTAAGCATCAGCCTATTAAACATTAGCAGCGTATATGTCTTATTCTTGTAAAGTTATACAGCTGCGTAGATAAGGAAGCCAACTTTAAATTGGCATATTTTCAGAAGGAGGCTGTTGTAGCATGACGGTCTTTTCCCTAACTGCGTTTTAATATCCAGCTGAATGGAAAGACTCATGTGTGAGTATGGAGTGTAAGCTAATGTAGAGACCCTACCGTGAGACCCGTATGCCCCGAGTGACACCGCCGAAGCTCCGGACAGAGCCGCTAGCCTTCGGACGATAACAGAAGCGGTCATGTTTGTAGCTGTGTGTATCCGACAAGCTAGGACTGACGGCGGTGCTGCCTTCATGGCCTTTGTGTTAGCTCGTATTTCTAAAAGTTCGGGGTGAAAACAAATTGTAAGAAAAATGTAAAAGGGTATATAACTGTGACGCAGAGAGAAATAAGCAACAGCTATTAGATGTTTTTAAATTTGTTATTATCCTATTAACGTTTTCATTCACTCTTTGTTTATTAATTAATTAGATATGTCAAAATACACATGCAAGAACATTTACGCTGATTTTAGCTCTCTCACGTCTCACTTCTTGGACATTACAGCACTTTTTTTGAGTGCTCCTCCTAATTACGACATTCCAATGCGTCTTTAAAGGCAGCACCACCGGGAGATGAAACTGCATTCAACCCAGGGCTCCTGACAGCCAAGCACATCCGTTATCTGTTTGTATGCTTGAACCAAAATGGCGCTTGCCATGCTCCAGTTTCAGTCCACGGGGCATATTTCATGACTTTCCCAAATAGACGTGATTTGACACTGGCATGACAGGCACTGTGATGCCTTTAGGCTTTGTACTTAAACTATGTAGATGTGAGTGTGGGGATTTTATACTCCTATGGCTGGACTTTCAAAATTCTAATGTAGCACTGCAGAAATAAGACACTCTGCAACCGGGGCTAAAGTAAAAAAGGCACTTTGTTTGATTATTATTTTATCCCATTTTTGTGTTAAATATGGTGCTATCGCTGCAAAACTCAGAGGACATAAAAGGCTCAAACTCACTGTTATGCACTGACCTCCGATTTGCAAATGGAAAAGAAAATCAAACACAGTTTCCACTTTTTACCTCTGCTTTGTTTAAGACCTCACATCTAAAATGCATTATTCATGGTGGGGCTAAATTATACTATTGTGCTGCTTTTGTATGAATAATTAATTTTCTTCACAGCTTGCCTTCAGAAAGGGGTTTATGTTGCCCTTTATTTTTTTCTAGCATCATCGTATGCACCAAATTGCCACATAACACTGAATGATAGGCTCGGCGGCGCAGCAGGTGCATTAGTGCGCAGCACTTTGCAATTTGTCCATCACTGCAATTTGTGAAACACTGGTGACTTTCTCTGCTTTAGTGAATTACTCCCAGTGTTTGATGTGTTTTCCTGCCAGCAGAGGTGTGGGGGACTAATGCTGTTGTTACCCTTTGATGAAAATACACTAATCCCTGCAGAGAGGCCACCAAAAGGGGGTGCTGTATTGCTTTCTCATCTGGCAAAGTTTGTCCAGAGAGAGGGTGTGTGTGTGCATGTGTGTGTATAAAGGGGGCAGGGGGACTTCTTCCAATTATCATATTGAAATTACAAAGGGTCACACTGCATTACTGGAGAGTCACTAAACCACGGTTTCCGTCGAGCTCCGTCCTTAGCTGACTTTGACACAGCATTAACACAATGCATACAATTAACACATTTTAATGACCATGTAGCTAATTAAAAATAAGCCTTATGAGTCACAAGCCTTCATCATCAACTGCGAACTGAACCTGTAGCCAGTGTGGGTGTTTGTGCGGAGGCTTCTGAGCTCCGACACACACTCCGCCTCCACACTCGAGCATGTGTGTTAATTTAGCATGATTTGCAGCACCGGCCGCGTGCCGGGTTTGTGTGCAGACGGATGCTGCACAGAATCCACTCACTCACGCAAACATAAACACAGGTCATTTTCATTCTGGCCGATGGCAGATGGGACAGCAAGGACAACAATGAAGTATGGCTTTACATCTTGTTTTCACAGACAAGCAGCAAATTATCTCTAAGTCCCAGCAGCCGTGCGCTGTGAGGTTCCTCCAAGAGCCAACATCCATCTCACTTCAGCCAGCTCGCCCGTCTGCCCCGTGTCCCCTCCTTTTTTTTCATCTGGTGACTGCTTTACTCCGTTTAGAGTAGAAGCATGTGCGTGTATGCGTCTCATCTCCTCAGATTGTTTGTCCCCGGCCTGTGTTGTCGAGATCGAGCTGCCGTCCGAGGAAACAGACAAAGCGCGCGACAAGGAGAACATTACGAGGAAATGGAGGGAAGCACTTCCTGCAAATGGGAACTGGTTGTGCTTGTCTTGCTACCTACACATTTACATGACAGTTGCTGTTGCCTAACGCTGTATTTCATCCCGGTGCAACCTTTGCGCAGGAGTATGACAGTGAAAAGGAAAAAAAAAAAAACAAGGAATGTTGCTTCCTTGACTTCTGTTTCCACATTTAAAAGCAAGTGTATGCACAGCTAGACTCTCACTTTTCATTCGACTTAATGTACTGCTGCGGGTTGTTTTGAAAATCCAATTTCCTATTCTTGTTAGCTATATTGTTAGGTGTATCTGTTGGCAATGCATCTTTGTTCTGCAATAGAATTTAAATGCACTGCAAATAAAGTGGACACAGTCTGTCTTGTCAAAAGAAAAATAAAGTTCTGCTTTGTTTTTAGTTTGTAGGTAACAAGACAGATGGAAAAAAAACACAGCCAGACCTCAAAGTTGTCATTATCTGAAGAAATAAAGGAACTCTCCGAATGATGCTTTGTGAAATCTTGCATGCTCATACTCAGTACGTTTACATGCAGCAAAAAATTTGAATTTCTGATCGTATCAGACATAGTTCGGACTTTTAAAATGCATGCAAACACCTTAATCCGACCTACTTCGGACCTACTTCGGACCATAACGGACATCTCAAAATTGGATAAGAACACCTAGATAATTCGTTCATAGTCGGCTTTTTAATGCCATGTATACTCAGCAATCGGATCTAAATCGGATTTTGCATTCTGCATATGCTCGAGAATTTCCACCGGGCTTTCACCCGGAAGTGAAAGGAGACGTCGTATTAAACAGTGGTGTTGTTCTTTTTATATGCATTATTAGGAGGAAAAAAATGCACGAAATGTACACTACTGTAGCATTGACCATCTCCTCGTACGCAATCTTTGTTTGAATGCTGTCAGATAGTTTGTTGTTGCTGATAAGTAGAGGTCAACCGGACGTGGCTCTTTGTTGAGAGGGCTACAGCGCCACATAGCATAACGGAGTCAGCCATGCTCCGGCCGTTTATCCGATTCTCTTAACGGCATGTATACTCAGACAAGTGATCCGGTCTTATGCATGTCTTTATCTGATACGATCAGAAATTTGAATTTTTTGCTGCATGTAAACGTACTGACTGTTGGAAATGTCACAAGTGTCATCCATCTCCTTCAGTGTCACACTCTTGACTTTCTCGTGTCTTGGTGTAAAAATACAGCAAAAATCGAAAACAGGACAGCTCCATCCCGTCAGCAATGAAATCCTTTCTGTGCTGAAAGCTTTGCCTGCTGGGTGGTGTGCCCCCCCCCCCCCCCGCCCAACCCCTCCCTGATGCCAAGATTTAAAAAGAACCCAACATTTCTGAAATTCTCCATTAACCTTGATGTGTTTTGACGGTTGCAGCCCTTCACTGTCTTCGGCTCGCTTTGAGAAGCCGCAACCGCAGCCAATTATCTATCTGTTAGGGGCGCTTTCATGTCTCCGAGATGTTTAGTCACAAATGTACGTATTGTGCCCCGGTGTCACAGCTTTTCATGCTCCTGCTCTGTCACTCGTCCATGTCATTACATCCCTTTCAGCGAAGAGGAAGGGAAGGAGGAAGAGAGGGAGGCTGAGAGAGATAGAAGAGACAGGCCTGTCGAGTGACATTTTGTCTGCGTGTCCGGGCTATTGTGCGCTAGGGGAGACAACACCAGTCATTGCCATTACACTGGTTGGCAGAGCAGTGCACACACACATATACCGGACCAAACTGCCCCAGGTACACACACACACACACAATAGCATTTGTCTCCATTCTCATGTCAACACTTAAAAATATTGTTCTGTGGACGTTTTCAGCAAAAAGGTTCAATTTTACTTCCTTTGTTGATAGAATGGCATGTTGTTCCTGAGAATGCATGTGCGGCTCCAAACAAAGCAATCAAAGCACATTCACACTTATTATTAATCCACTGAATGGCATTCATAGTAAGTCACTCTCTTCTTAATATCAGGCTGTTTGTCCCCGGTATTTATGCACGTACAAAAACAAACACTCAGGCATGCACAAGCATAAAATTTCAAATACGCACACACGCACAGACTCTCACACACGCACACACACACACACACAGTTGCAGTTACAGCAGGCTCCCCACGCTGAGCGAGCATAATTAGCACACTCGTTAAGCTCATCTGCATCTCTCTTCAAAGGAGATCGATGCAAATGGATAGGATTTAGCCACTGGCAGCAATTAGGCCAAAAAAATATCCTAGCTGGAGAAAGTCGGTTACAGCGAGGCAAAGTCGGTTTCGTCGCAGGGAATAAATGCATTTTCTGCCCCTGTACTGAGCGCATAATAGAATCCAAAACGAGCGCTTTCATTTACTCTCATGTCAAATCAAGTTCTGGATAATCACGTTTGGTACCAGCCCTCCTGGTTATCACATAATCCTGGACTTTAAGGGAGAACCAAGTTTCATTAGCGAAATGCGACACCAATCACCAATTTACTCTGCTAACAAGTGTCGGCTGTGTAGCCACATCCCGATGTATCTTATTCCTCTGTGCCACAGAGCTTCATTATTGTCCAAACATTATTAAAAACACAGAAATGCGCCTTCATTACCATGAAAACACACACACATTAGTTCATTTTGACTCCACAAACACTGTCCTGCTTCTGAAGCTTCACAAAATGTGTAAATAAATCTGCAGATGAAAATAGTCCCCAACAAATATAGCAATATTTACTCCTGTTTGAGCAACATTTGCTCGAAACTAGGAAATGACTTAGCTCTTTTTAAAAATGACACTATTTGAGATCAATTTTTATAGATTTACTTCTTCAATACAAACAAATGGGCTTGTGGCTGAGAGCCACGGACAGGCTATGGAAGTTTTAAAGTATTGGGGAACGGACAAATGCATTATTGGTTTTGGTGTTTTCACAGGATTTGTTGATAATAAGCTGACACCAAAGTAGGTAGGCATCATCCTCCGGGCTCCATAAAAGTCCAAATTGTACCAAATTTTACAGCAGTCCACCCAAACACTTGTTGAGATATTAGTCAGTCTGGACCAAAGAGGTAACCTTGGTCCAGCCCGACATTACCATCCCTGGAGCTGCATGCAGCTTGGGTGGCTAAAACACTATAGTTGACAAAATAATGTTACTACAAGGTCCATTGAGGTCGATGGTGATGGTGTAACACCATCTTCCTCAGCAAATGAAGCTGTCCAGTTGGCTTCCACTTCAACCCCTGTGTTTGGTTGACACCGGCTGTACTTTTGTACTTTTTTTTATTGTTATAGCAGTCCTGCCAACCCTAATGCTGTATGTATGAAACATAATAGTTACCAAATCAAAATCGAAGCATTTCTTTCTCTTCATCTGATTGGCTAAAACTCAGTATTGGAAAAGAACTGTGGCAACTCTCTCCTTGGCAACAATTTTGCCTTAAAATCTGGTGAAGGTGAGAAAATGAGCCTAAAACATTCAAACAAGTCAGTAATAATTCATGTTTCCAATGTTCTGTGGTCTGTGTATGAAGAAATGTTGTCCTAGTGACAATTATTTCACTTGTTTCAGGTCAATTAGACACCAAACTCCCTAATAGACTGCAAAAAAAAAAAATTAAATTCCGAGTTAAGTTCAGAATCATGTTTCTAAGCAGTTCTCCTAAAATTAAATCTTGAATTATCTAGGTGACAAAATGTTGTGAAAGATGTCTTAGTATCTCCAGGACAACAAACAGCACATTTACAAGTACAAAGACACAGCAATACAGAGAAAATGATTCATGACTCACAATGAGTATTTATTTACAGCATTTAAAAATATCAATGCAGGAAGCTTCCTGTGATTTAGTTCTCAGTGGACACACACAAAAGGAGCACATCATGATCTTCTCTAGAAAAAACACACAAAAAAAGACTCAGACGGCTTCACTTTCTCCTCCTCCTGCAGTACCTCCAGCTCATCATCCATGTACACGATCACATTGGACTCCACTCTGGTCGGACGACTGAGACAAACATCTGAAGGCCCTGCAGTGTGACCGTCCTGCTGAACAGCTGTGAAAGCTGCTTTGCTTTGCTCTTCCAGGAGCTCCTGTTCCATGTGACTGAGACAAAAGTGTCTCGCTGTGGTCCAGGCCTGTCAACATCACTCTTTAGTTAGTCTCAGTGGAAAGATAATGTAGCTGACTAAGACTACTTTAATCAAATTATGCAGTTAACATTGAAATGTCACTCTGAAGTCTGAAGATCCTCCATATTTTACTTACCAATTCAGCCACAAACAGATGATCAATATCTGTGTCCTTAGTTATTTCTGTTAAGAACAACACAAAACAAAACATGAAACTAATCTTCAAATTATAGATTATACCTTTTTACCTTTATTTTACCTTATTATTGGCACTTCAGTGACGCTTACAGACTTCCACTTCCACTGCTGTCAATAATAATGACGGTAAAGCATACCCTCTTATGTTATATTGCTTAAATCAAACACCAAACTGAGTCTAGCGTTAGCCTTTAGCAACTATCTTGTATTGTTTTTTGACAGGGAGATGTCCACTGATTGTATTATTCTTTTGTATTTTTCTTTTGTAAATCGATGTTGGAACAATTTAACTTTAAAGAATGAGGGTGGAGATATTCTATATTTCTTATAAATCCCATGAAACATCCAAAACCAACCAGTGAACTAAAAATTAACTCGGTACTCCGGCCTTAAATACATTGTTGCACCAAACGTGTATTCATCCACAGCTGAAAATAGTCCCAATAAATGTACCAAAAACAGTTTTAGGAAATGACTTGTTTATTTGTGACCTGTGTTTAAAGACATCAGTTGACAAGATTTGATGGTTTTGGGTTTTACACAAGCTTTATGTTGTGTAAAACATTTTTATGTTGTGTGACAAAACTGCATAACTTTACATAACTTAACATAAGCATTTGACAATGTCATGTGAGTCATTTCTCTTGTTCTTGATTTCTATTTTAAGTTTTTGCGTTTTGCACAATAGAATTTTCTCTGTGTGAATCGTGCCGTCCTTGGTCATACTCATGATCAAACATCACATCCTGTGATCCTGTCATCCTGTGTGACGCCATTGCTCCATTTATCCAGTTTATTTTTACGTGAGATACAGAGAGACAGAGAGAGGGAGTGAATTATCCAGCGAGCATCTTAATCAAAGCTGTCACACAACATGTATACCAGTCACATCCTGGCTTCATCCTAGGGGCTGCTGCAGCTCAGGTCATCCATCTCATTCACTTTACCTTGCTTATTCCTCTCGTCTTTTCCGGCTCCATCAGTCTGTTTTCACACCTCTAATGAGTCCCCTTCTGAATGCTTGTTTTTTCTACAACAACACCTGAATTTCCATCGCGTTGATGGACGTGCGGACGCCGGGAGCCAAATTCAAAAGCTGTGGAGCAGGGAGGAGAGAGATGGATGTTTGTGTCCATAAGTTCAACGTTATGAGGCTTTTAATATTCTGACAAGGCAAATGTTGGCTAAAAAGGTGATCAGCATCCCTCCCAGCCTGAATCCCATCAGAGGAGTTAATTAGTAGAGGAGTGTGGCTCCGGCTTCTCTGAGGGTTTTTCTAGAGACATCTGATATGGAAGGAGGAAACAGGTTATTGGAGGTTAAGACTTGGTGTGCAGCAGTCCAGTGGACAACCAGGATTAGCAGTGAAAAATGTAGATGGCCGCTCCTACAAGCTGCTTTCCTACAAGTTTTCTTTTGTTTTGCAGCAGCTTCATAGCAGCGTTTCTTATAATTCTGTACTTCATGAAGAGGTGAAAGGGGAAGCAGGAGGTTGAACCAAAGAGTGTTTTATTTGTACTTCACGGCATAATGTAGACTAAATGAGACCTTTGTTACATTTCCAGAGACATGCATCGAAACCAGCACGCAGCTACACTTCCATCCATCCACCGTGGTTAATTTTAATAGCTGTATGCACGTTTTACTCCTGAAAATTGTTTTCTTTTATTTTCACTCTCTAAACACTCACCTTAAAATGAGTGCACAAACAGTCTGCCTTAACTATAAAGTTAATCTGTATGCGGCTTTCACAGTAAGGCTTTTTTTTTTTTTACTGCTGTTATCTATAATTGCAGAAGGGACATAATTACCTTTTGCCAAGTTTGGCACAGAAGACAGACAAATACTTTGAAAGTAATATTTTCAGAGTTGCACTTATTTTTGAGGACACACAGGTGTGTGGGTTTGGAGAATATTTCATTAAAACAGATATTGTTATTCTCTGTTGCTACTGGGGAGGGCTGGTATTGACGATTTCAAGATAAAAATTATTAAGCAATCAATAAAAATTCACAGATTTGTTGCTATTTTGTCAGCGTCGAAGTTGCTGCATATCATCAGCCTGTGTGTTTTTAATCTTTATTCAAGAGTTTGCAGCAAATATAAAAACTTTTATGAAGTGCACACATTTAGGTCGAGACCAGCGGTTCTCAAACTCTTCCTGTCATGTCCTACTTTGTAAGTATAAGTAAATTTCATGGCCCCCTTTCGACTTGTAAACCAATTTAAAGAGTTGGTTCAGCTAAATTACAGAAATACTTTTTTTGCTTCTGAGCTGCAGCGCTATCTAACAACGCAGATATGTTTGGCTTAATTTGTGCAGGTCTGAGATATCTCTGAGATATTTATATCGATATAACAGAGGTAAACGGAATTGGTGGTGCCTAAAATTAAATTAATTAAAGCGTTTCTGTGCTTCCAACTCAAGATGAACTAGTTTACACTCAAATACAGTCTTTTGTGGTTCACACTTAGGAAGGTTTCAGCTGAAACATGTGCTTTGAAAAGAATAAAGATACAGCCAATGTGAACTTTAAAAGTCTTTCTTGCTCTGGGTGTGAATCAGTTGACCTTCAGTTGCACCAGGGGAAACAAGGGTGAGTGTGATGATTCTTAAGTACATCCACAGACCACATTGTGAGCCATTTTCATTTGAACTACGTCCTTCTGATGCAATAGTCTATATGAAAATGGCTGGCACTGACGTCTGTGAATTATCGAGCAATCCATGAACATTAAAGCCGTGCAGACACTTAAGCACTGACATTTTGCCATATTATGAAGTAATTACAGTTGCCTGGTTATACATCCAGGAGACACAGAGCAAGTTAGCATGAATTTGTAATTGTGTTTCTGGCCACCTTTAAGAATTTAAGTCCAATACTGACCCCTTTTTGCTCTGATTTGGTCTCCTCCTTCTCCTCTTTATCTTGCCAGATGTTCTGTTGTAGCAGCTAACTTTGTCTGCAGTTTTGTGCAAAGCAGTTAGTGTTTTATCTACCTTATTTCTGGGAAATAAGGAACATGGGAGCTGTGAGACTCAACAACAGAAATTGTTGTAGGTCTTAAAACCAAAACAATGAGCTGAAAGAAGCTAAAAAGCTACTTATAACTGAGACGAACTGCACAGTCGTAAAAAAAAAAAAAAAAATTGCTATGTACAGCTTTAAATGTTTCCACTTTTACTCTGGGAAGGTCCTCCCCTCCCAGCTCTACTTTTTTATGTCCTTACATCTACACCCTCTTTAATGAACTCGTTACGGCTCCATCCCTCTATGTCCATTACAAATCCACAAAGTAATCTGTCAGCCATTATGCTCTGTTGTACAAATTGCATGTAGTATTATCTTCAGTGCTTTCTATTTGTTTAATTCTTATCCAGATCCTGCTCTGTGCTACAAGCCCAGTTTCCCCCATGGGGACCATTAAGGTTTCATCTAATCACCTAATCTAATAATGCTGGAAAGTTCAAGTGTTCTACAAATTGCAAGCAAACTATTGCTTTAAGCTGAACGTCATCCATCTGGAACAACGATGCTGCTCGTGATAGAGTCGTTGAGATGTCTGTCATTTGGAGACTCTTCCCAGAGGAGCCACTTTCTGCTTTCATTATGTTGATTTAGCTCCGCTCCTTGTGCCGTCTCCGCGTTGCTTTGCTCACAAGCTGCAATGAAAACAAAAGAAATGTGAGCGGTGGATGAATTAAATATTTCAAAAACAATTACAGTCAGCAAAATGTCAGGGCAGGATAAGCCTGCCTAATAACCTGTAAAATGACGTCTCATTCTGCGTATTATTAATAATGAAGTGCGCATGTGGACACAGAAACACTCAAGTATGCAGGACAAATGAGGCACAGACACACCAGTGTTTGTGGCAGTGTGTGTGTTAGTCAGTGGTACAGCATAATGCAAAGTGCTGCTTTATGGGTCCCAGTTTTTTACAACTCAGGTTTTATTTTTGTTAATAATTTTGCTTATCCTATTCTATCCACAAGATACTTGTAATCAGTTATTCTTAATTATTACATTTAACTCATTGAAAAGGTGTTTGCATTCCGTTACATGTTACTAAACAACAAAAGTAATTAGTGACATCACTTGTTACTTTACACAGCCATACGTCGCATACACTGCATTTAACATGTGTAATAAATAAGATATTGTGCAACCTAAGAATTGGTGGCATTTACTCATCATCAACCACCACCTTAGCTTCAATGACAGCACTCAACATAATGGTAATTCATGAATGTAATCTTCCTAGTGACGAACTAGCCAGACTCAACACATAAATAAAACTTTGGAGTTACCAGGAGAAACATTTCTCATATTTTCATAGAGGCTAACTGCCCACAACTCTAGACCACAACAAGCTGATGTGTCCTTGACCAGTCTATCCAATGGTCAAAGTGACTGAGCATCACCAGGATTCACAATCTATGTAAGTTTCAAATAAAAATGCTGTACACTGCTCGAGAGGTAGAGCGGGTCGTCCACTAGTCAGATGATCCCCACTTCCTCCAGTCTGCATGTCAAAGTGTCCTTGGGCAAGATACTGAACCGCAAATTGCTTCCGATTTTGTGAATGCCTGTGTGTATGAGCAGTTGGAACCTTGCATGGCAGCCAGTGCCATCAGTGTATCAATGTGTGTGTGAATGGGTGAATAAGATATGCAGGGTAAAAGCACCATGAGTGGTCAGAAGACGAGGCACTATAAGTACAGTCAATTTACCATATACCTTTTCTTTACAGAAAAAAAAGTAATCACATTAGTGTAATTGGTTCCTAAGTAACGCATTACTATCCAGCGCTGTCTGGTGGTAAAGTGCAGAGAACTGGGAAACCGGTGACATTCCTAAAAAAGAAGACCGACATGATTTGTTTTAAACAGATCTCCAGGTTAACTTATTTGGAAGAAAGGTCAAAAGTAAAATGAGAAGCCAAACTGTGTGTTGTAAATATGCATCACAGTTTGCAGATGGACTTGCTGGTTGAAATTTGATTCACTACACTTACCGGAGTTGTCCGTGCACACAGTTATTACACCAAACATCGAACATCAAATGAAGCGTGTTAGATAATCTGGTTAAACTGCTGGCTTGTTAATAACCAGTCTGAATGTCTGAACACTGATTGGCGATGTTGCCATTTTCTCAACACTGACTTTGGTGTGTACAATATATCATAACAGATAGAAATGATGGCAAATTGACATTTTCTGTTAAAGGATCAAACAAAGACATCATCAGAATACCATTCATGAGTTTGTTGTGTTATCTTTGTAATGCGTACGTATCCTAGAAGAAGAATAGAAGCTAATGATGAAGCAAATTTGTTTGTATTCTTCAATAAGATTTATATAAATTATATAAAAGACCTAATTAAAGGTCAGTGGTGAGGATAAAGTTAGGTTCAGGCTATGATAAGTGAGCCCAACAACACACAGTACAAATGGATTGTAAGACGTGTGCGATAAGTGTGTAAAAAGGAGGGCTCCTCCATGCTTCAAATAAACACGTCTTCACTGTGTGTGAGTTTACTGTCTTCTTCCCATGAATAATACATCAGTCCTGAGCTCCTCTCTCAGCAGGATCCCACACATACACACTCACACACACACACACACACACACACACACACACACCACACAGGCACAGGCACGAGTACAGACACGGCACGTGAACCTATTAATGTTAATAATGACTACATGTGCATATATGATCAGAAGGCCATAAACTGAAGTTTCTGGGCCAGGGGAAGTGATAAAAAATGCAAAATTACACTGTGCAGGTCTGTCTTCTCTTTCTTTGTACCTCACTGTGGCAGCCGGTATCGATGGGACATGTGGTGCTGCAATTAGCACTGGCCGATTCATGGATGTGGAGTCTATGCCAGCGCTCAGATGGGTACAATTAAAAGCAGATGTCACTCTAGCTAATGGGGTGTGTATGTGTGTTTGTGTGTGGTAGGAGGATGCTGAGTTATATAGACAGCGAGAGAGGGGGTGGCATACGATGGGAACCAATGCAAGTGGAGCTACTTAAGCACTAATCTGGTGGGCTCCCTGCTGCTGCACATCAGAGAAGAAGGATACGATCCCCAACCCTGAGGGGCTGAAAGCTTGCTGAGGAGCAAAGATATAAGAAAACAGGGATGGAGGGTGGGTGAGGGATGGAGGAAAGCAGTGGTAATTGTGCAGTGCAGAGGAGTTCTGAGCAAGCCTGGAAAAACAAAAGGGGGGTCGAGAGCAGGTAAGGAAATGCAACCAGATCACGTGCTCACCCTCACGTGCTCACTATAGTCTCACTGGATTGTTGGCTATTTGTTTAGCTGTTTGTCAGATCAAGAATCACCACCACGTGTAAATGTACCACCAGAACAAGCCAACCCTGGCACTATTTTTCATGGGCATCATCGCTGCATCCAGGGCTTAGCACTGCCCAACACGATTGTGATTGTGAAGAACTACAAACAAGAATAAATGACAAAACAGAATGCCAGACGTTCCTCCAGTGCTGACACAGCTCTACGGAGATAGTTCTGGCTATGCAGGACTACATGTTTGCTGTGGTGAGAGTGAAGAAGAAGTAGAAGAAGGAGGGAGGTGAAATAGCAGGCTCACTGCCACATGGGAGTGGATGTAAGATAAGTGGAGAAGGTGGAAGATGGTGTGGAATCCACTGGGAGAGATTTGCCTATAGATGAGCTGCAGGCAGTGGACGAGGTAGAGGGGTAGTGTGAGCAGGAGTGCTGGAAGTACTGGTTTCACTGGGGAAATGTTGCTCATCTTAACAATTATGACCTCCTTTTCTGGTGTTATTCAGGTTTAATCCACTGAACATCACTGCATCACTGTGCGGAATGATTTGAATTAATTACTTTTTCATTCACTGAAAACACTGCTCAATCTATAATTATCTTTGGAAACATTTGGAGATGCCAATTTTCAAATGTGTCCTAGGGAGGATGTGTAACATCTAATGCAATTTTAACAGAATACATATAACAATTGTAACAGGAGTTATCTCATGACACTTTCCAAATAGACCATACTCTTTAAAATATTATTTAGAGAGACTCAACAGTGAGCAAGCACTTGACTAAAACAGAGCTCCAGTTATTAAATCTGTCTTAATTGATTTTGTGGACAGCGTAACAAGCTGAAAACACGACATTAAAGGCAAGGTGACATGGTAACAGTGTTAGCAAACAGCTACCTATTTTGTCATTGATGAAATTATGCAAGTAAACCAAAACAGTAAAGCTGTGAAATATGAATCAATGAGCTAAAAGACGCTAAAATGTCCTGCAGAGCTTGAAGGGACAGCAGAGTTAGGTGAACATTTTCTGTGGGTTCATCATTGCATGCAACAGCTTTCACATTACATGTAGTCATTGACCTAATTGGATAAAGAAAAAAAATATTGATTAGTGCTGCTTTAAAATGGATACTTTTAAAATGCTAGTCATGTAGAGTGCTGCCTGTACTACACTTTCTGTGACGTCCTTTTTTTTTATGCTTATAGCCCAGCGTGAAAATCAACTGAAGAAAGTGGAGGTGATGAAAAATGAATGGATAAAAATAATGGATTAAAAATGAGATGAACTGGAGTAAAAATTGAGTAAAAATGGATGTAAAATAAAAAAATGAAGAGATAGATTATCAAGTTATTTGATTAATTTAAAGCGTCATGATATGATGGAAACAGAGCCACATTTCATCATTTTCCCTGTCTTACATTCATTATCACTTTCATCAACTCAATTTTTAAGTTTTGTTACTTCCATCCCCTTCATACATGTGCAGTCATCTGACTACAGAAACAGACAGATAGACAAAAAGCTTTCCCCTTCTGAGACCAAGTGTCATTGTCTAGAGGGCAGTAATGCATCATTCTGTTGTCTGCCATTGAACCAAAAGATTCCACTCTTGATGCTCCCCACATATTTTACAAGAGGTTCCATTTGTTTCATCTTTTCTCTCCTTTTACAATGATAAAAAATTACAAGGTCAAAGTATGACAAGGGGTCACACCTGGCTGTGACTAACAACCACCAGTGTTTACTCCTAAATGTCATCCGTGCTCTGTTGAACTGCATAATGCTTAAGCTAACATTCTGTCTCGTACCTGACTCGTACAACACCTCCTCAGTGTGCTTTGGCCCACAAAAAACAATGTTCCAATGAAAACCACTCTGCTCAAACCAAGTGACAACCTCTGTGGTTGTGAAATGGAGCCAACACAGAAGTGCCAAAAACCGCAGTTCCTCAAATGGCCACTAGAGGCTGGCTACAGAACGAGTCAATCTCCATAAGCCCCCATATTAAAATGCCCAACTTTGCAGCAGAAATAAACATGTTTACAGCCTGGTACAAAAAACAGATTTGGCAACTATAGCTAATATCCCCGTTCATGACAGCTGTATTGAGTCTGGATTTTTATGTAACTCACCCATTCAAATTATGTTGAGGCTTGAAGTTATGCAAAATTAAGAGGCCGCTTTGATTGACAGGTGGGTGCCACTGCAGGTGGCTTGTTTGAAAGCCTGCAAATCTTTGCCCATTTTTGGATTAGTGTTGCTCCAGTGCCAAGATGGCAGCATCCAGAGCCACCACGGATACTTCCATCCATACATTCTCTGGTTCAAAGATATAAATCCAACCTTTTGGTGATAAATGAACATGTGAGAAACAGCACACAACACCAGAAGGTAAAGTATAAGAGTAAAGTTGAAAGAGCACCAGTTTACTAAGAGCACCAGTTTACCAACCTGTGGGGGGCATGTGCCTCGTGATGGAGCAGGAAGGTGAAAGAAAGAATAAACGTGACGCTACAAAGAAGTCAAAAAAGCAAACTAGTGATGAAGTTATCAGTGAAGAAGGATAAATCAGTGTGAGGAATTCAAACAGGGTGAGATGTGTAAGAGCTTTGAAAGTGTAAGGGCGAGAACCTGGACGACAAGATAAGAGCGCAGATGGGAGTAGGAGAAATGTGATATTTTGAACTTCCATACTGTACGAGTGTGAAGTGGTTAAAGGATAATCACTCCTGTAGGAACGGGAGGAGTGTGAGCACATTTCATTCGGAGTGTATGTGTGCCATGCAGTTCCTCTGCCTCTCCCTGGCAAGCTAGCATCCAACAGAGCTAAAGCACCGGTCTCTTTTTGCCAAAACAGCTTTGTGAATTAAAAGCTCTGGCATCCTGTAGCTGGAGTTGGTTTTCATCTATTTGGAATGACATCCTTGCAGGCCATTTCTCCCTCTGGGGAATAATAGTCTCTAATTATGCGTATAATGTGTGCGTGTGCGCATAGGTGAACGTGTACAATGCTACCTCAGAATAAACAAACAAATGCTTCTCTTTTGATCATCTGTTTCAGTCTCTGTGTCGGTGCGGGCTCTCGCAGCCTACAAACTGAAGGATTTGCAGGCATGCTCAATAGGTCAGGTTTCAGGAAAAGTAAATTAGGCGGAGAGAAAATGGGCTTTCTGCATACTCTTACACAGAAAGGTTAATGACTTTATAAGATTGCAGTGACATATTACTGCAAACACCTCGGAGCAAACAAATTATTTGATTGTAATATCGCAGAATGTAGCCATTGTTAATGGAATATTAAATCAACGGGCGTGTGTATATGTGTGATAATGGCTCACAGCTGCACGAACATGTGAATGTACATACATGTGACAATGTTCGCTTTTACATGCTTATGTATGTCCTGACATAGGATTTTCCCCCGTGGGTGTTCTCTTCTGACCTCCTTTGAAAGCCGAGAGAAAAAGAGAGCCTGTCTACGGGGCCCCAGGACCCCCGGGGCCTCATCAGAGGGGACTTTTTACTGGTCATTTGTGCTTAGAACTGGGCTAATCAAGCAAAAGCCACGATAATGGTGTTCTGGACGCATAAGAATATACATAAACACTGCAGAGGAACTCTCCACAGACCGGCAGCTCCCCCTGGGGCTCCACGGTGGCAAACTGACCTCTAACACAACATATATCACGCCTGCGAGTGTGCGTGTGTGTGTGCTGCACGGAGGGATGGTGTGTGTTTTTCCTGTGTAAAGGGAGAGCAAAAGGGACAACTGTGTGTGTCATGATACATGTGTTTGCTACCACTTATCAATGTAGTCCATCAGGGGCAAGGAGTTGTGTGAAACAGGCAGTGAGGTGTGTGTGTGTGTGCATGTGTGTGTGTAAACGTGAATGTGGGCTCAACTGTCAGGTCTCCCTGGTGGGCCATTAACGCTGATGCTTGGCTAGGGTCTATCAAGTGTTGGACATCAACATCACCCTAGTGCATGAAGACACATACACACACACACACACACTGGCACTCTACCTCCTCACCTTGGCCTGATGGGATATCACTGGGGGAATGTACATCCACCACCACAGACAATCTGTCTTGATAGCAGAGATCGTAGCCCCAAAGCGATCTCCCTCTTCCCCTCTCTCTCTCTCTCTCTCTGCCTCATCTCTGTCCCTCTGGTAGCTCGATGTGTCTGAAGGTAAAAAGCACGACCGGCTGACACGATGTTTTGGTTGATTGACGACAGGCTGGCTCCCCACATGAGTGGAGAAGCAGCTTGTTTCCCTGCCTGGGGTTTATACGAGGAACCCAATGAACACTGGCACATGGATGTTTAAGCAGTAAATCTTCTCCACAATGAGATCTGGATGCTGCCTGAGAGCACACGGGGCGTCATTTGGATATGACTGGGGGTGGCACTCATTATACTTCGGCTTAAGTGACTGCAGATAAAACAAGCAACGACGGAGCACAATTCAAAGTTGCTGTTTTTTTTTGTTTTTTTTCAGTAGACTTTCATCCTGTGAGCTGGGAATTCCTGGCAGGCACCAGCCCACCTACTGTGGATACATAACTGTGCAGTGGGAGTGCGAGTGTGGCAGATGTTTGGCTGTGTTATGACCCCGGTAATAAGACAGACACGTGGCTGTCCTGCATCCAGAGGAGCAGGTGCCGCCACCGCACAGCCATTACCATCTGCACTGATGAGATCAGGGACTCGGCCATGCTGGATGTTAGATTGTTATTATCCCTTCAAGTAAAACATAAAATTGTAAATGTGCAAGCTGGCGAAGTCAGCAGCCCACCCCAAAAAATCAGTATAATATTCCACCATGGACTTGTGGTGATGATAAGTGAGTGCAACATTTTATCTTTGGGGGAATCACTATAAAATTCGTTTTCATTCTTATTTGGCACTCAAAATACCCCTGTGATATTTATCCCTCAATAGTTATCATGGCTAACCTCCTATGGGGATTAACCAGGCAGAACAAGAGAATGATGTTCCCTGAAAGGATAAACTATATATGATGGATGGAGAGACAGAGGGGAGCATCTGAGGTAAAGATGGATGCCTAAGGTGGCTGACTGAATAGTGAAGGGATGGTTGGAAAAAAGAAAGATGCAGGGTGGAGGGATGGATGGAAAAAAAAGAGGTTAGTATCCCTTTAACGTCCTCTGACGTCATGCTGATGCAGATCTTCCCGGCTGGATGCGAGCGGAGGAGAGGAGGAGAGGAGGGATGCCGAAAAAAAATGAAACTCCTCAGCACTAATTTTTCACATCCCTCTGCAGGAGACGATGGACACCAACCTCACCACACAGCCTCTATTCAAAGCAGCGAATTAATACATTTTCCCGCCACTGAGTGAATGTGAGTAGGCTGTCACAAACTGCGGTAAACGCAACATATATATATATTTTTTTTAGTATAAGAGCGACCATATTGAGGTCAGAGGAAAGCGTTGCCAAGGCGACCAGCTTGCTAGGGAGGACACTGCGGCGCGCGTCACACGCCGGGAACGAGCGTGCCTGCGTGCCTGCGAGGGGGGAGCACGTGCGCGCGCGCGCGTGCGACAGCTAGCCGAGGCGGTCACGGCAGCCACACAGCAGCAGCAGCAGCAGCGGCGGTGGGAGCAGAGGCAGCATCTTCTAAGCAAGACTACCGGACGACCGCGCAGTCTATCCCCGCCGTTAAAAGCAAGCCGAAGCTTGCGCCGTGACTTGGGACCGGCGCTTGGCGGTGTCGGAGCTCTCCTCGAGAGGATTTATTGTGGATTTATCGACGAAACGACCGGGGAAAAAAAAAAAAAAAAACTGAGAAGCTGCGACCATTGGTCAACACAGGTGACACTTCCTGGGCTGTCAAATCCACCGAGACCCCGCAGACACGTCCGGGTTACTTGGGGGGTTGTTTTGTCGTATTAAGGCGTCGATAAAAAAAAAACTAAACAGACATTTTTCTTGAGGCTAACCGGACTGTCAGCCGAGAAATTAATTAATATATCGCCGTGCTGAAGAAGACGAGGACCGAGCCGAGCCGAGCCGAGTCCGCTCGGATGGGGATTCGTACTATATCCTGCTGTATGTGCTGTTTAATGCAGTAGAGCAGCTTTATTTTGGGTGTTCAGTCTCCACTGTCAGTGTCTCCAGTCATGAAGTCCCACCTGCCGGCCCGGTTGGATTGAACGAGGTAGAGCTGTTGGGAGGGCATTTTTACTGTTTTTTTTAAATTTTTTAAATTTTTTATTTATTTTTTTAATAAACAAGCACTTTTTGCTCGCTTGACATTTTGCCGCCGCCTGAGGAAGGTTTAGTGAAGAGGACAAGGAGGAGGAGAAGGACGAAATCTCAGGAAAAAAAAAACCCATCAGTGGGAATCTGGCACCCCACCAGCACCAGTGGATCACAATTTAACAGGTAGGCTGAGGTTTACACGGTCACTGTTCATTTCTACTGAGGAGTTACACAGTAAAATATGATGTCTTAATAGATTATTTACATTTTTAATTGTGTGTATGTGTGCTGGAGGGCTGCCTTTGACACCGAAAGTGGAAAAAAAGATTTAAAAAAAGAGCAAATTGGTGCTAAAATGAGGGATTTTCTCTGCAAACACATCCTGTTTTTAACTATCCGCTGCTTTCATGTGCTGTAAATTCAAAATAATCATAATCAGCAGCCCACTGAGGGAAAAAAAAACATTTGGAGTTGTCCAAAAACATGTCTAAATGAATGACATCTTGTTGTGTTTGAACACTTCTTTGCCCAATCTGTTGGATTCTGCAGCATGTGTGTGTGTGTTTGCTGTGTGGCCATGTCGGACCTGTTGTGAATGAGTCCTTGCTTCATGCGGACGAGCTGCTGCTCCTTCATAACACAGAAGATGCGTCCTCCGGACCATAAATGGGGACTTGGACTCCTCGGAGCTCCTCTGGTGGAATGAGAGAAACAGAGGCAGCTATTCAGCCGGGGCTGAGCTCATTTTTCTATTCTTGTAACATGAATTTGTGTGAATTATATCATAATCAAAGTGCTCAGCTGAGCTAGATCAGTCATTGTGCACATGGCGACCAATGTGCAATTCTCTAATCTTGGATTTGTCTGGAATATGAGTGGAATGGATGGGACTGGAAAGGGAATTTGCCAGCAAACCAGCCTGCGTGTTGCAGACAGATGACTGAAACGATGCACGCACACTCACAAAAGTCTCCCTTCATCAGTTAAACCATCCTTCAACTTAATATGAGCAGGAGTCTTTATACTCAAAAGACCCAGGAAACGCCATGACCATGAGAACATATTTCCCTAAATGCTCCCGTCCACCAGCACACACACACAAATGGATGCACGCACACACAGCATGAAGAATGGAGCGCATTTATATGCTGTGGCTGGTGTTGTGGGGCATTCGGATCGGCAGGGCCTGCTAGATGATAGAATTCAGCAGGGACAAGAAGACCTCTGTTCTTATCTGCGGTGACGAGAAGGGGAAGGCAGCTAAGCACCGCTCAGCTCAGCTCGGCATCTCCTAGGTTTAGGCAGCTAGCCTGTGTCCATATAGTAGATAGGGACATCTCCTCTGTGGGGAGAAAGAATTTAATGGAGGCAGTGTGGGGGGGGGGGGGAAATGTGCAACTGCCCTTGTGCTAAACAGATGTTGTCACAGAGGAGTTGTTATTTATCTCAATGGAGGCTGGCTGGAAACTTTGTAGACCTGTGGAGATGTTTAAGAAGGGATAAAGGTGGCACGCTAATGCGGTGTCTAGAGTGATTGCAGGCATTTGTGTGTGTGTGTGAGAGATATGTAGACACAGAATGGGAGAAAAAATTGAGACTCGTGCAGCCATGCAATACGGCGTGCTCTCTTTAGTCGTTTGTGATTTACAAGTTTACAAAAACACAGGATTGATCGTCTCTTCAAGGTTTGTTGCACGCGAGAACTTGTTTTGCATCTCCGTGTGCGTCCAAATTCAACGCAAGCAAGCAAGGCCCCCTGAAAAACACTGCTCAGTGCCATCCATCTCCTGCGAGGTGCAGCAAAGCTGGAGGCAGATGGAGCTGAAGCGTTCAAAGCGCGTTGCCGGGTAGATTGATGGCTCCCAACGCGGGTCGCTAAGCAGTCAACAGATGCAGACTAGTGCTGTGACAGGGTGGGTTGAAATAGCCATCCCAGTCGCACTTTCACGAGCCTTAAAATCCCTACCTGTCCCTTCACCGCCGCTAATTTTATCCCTCATGATTTATTTTTACCGTGGATGAATCAGTGACAGCGTGTTTTCTGACTGCGGAGATGACAGCAGCTGCTAATTTTAGGTGAGGGATGTCATCTGTGTAAAAAAAAACAAATTCATGGCAGCTGACATGTTGACTGGAGAACCAGAGACTCATCTGATGAATGCTGGATGAAATGTTTGTTTAGCAAAGTCGAAATGAATTAGTAAAGCCGGGGCTGGATGAAGTCTTCGGGGAGGCGCTGTTGTTCGAATCTCCAATCTGAGGATGGAAGCGATGTGTGTCAGTTAATGCTTTGATGAAGGTGCAGAAATGTGTATTGAGAACTGCTGGCATGATTTTATTCCCCCAACAGCGAGAATTTGTCTTCCACTTGTCAGCTCACCTAACTTCCAAACGGTACAGATAGTGGTTGTATAATTGACGAAATGCGATACCTGTTTGAACATCGGAGGTTCTGTTAAGAAAAGGTAACACGCACGCTAAATTAACACTGTATTTATGGAAATAAATGTCTTGCAGATGTTCAATTTCGGCAGTGCGTGACCTCATCTGTGTTACTACTAAACTCCACCACCACCGAACCCTGTTTGTCTCTGCTCCTGAATACAGCTCATTACACAGAGGATCTCCACAATGGCTGCTTTTTTTATACAGCAAGATTGGTAATTGACAACAGGCTATTCACAATGGGAATATGCCTCTCCTCCCTTGAGCACCAGCCTCCCGGTGTAATCACCCATTCTTCTACATGTGTTTGTTGACACTCCATACCTGTTATAGAAACTGTTGGACTACTTCCCTCCTCCGCTGGAGACAGTATGCTTTTGTAAGACCATATATACTCCGCATGACTCCTTTATTGCTTTTATCCCTCCTTCGTGTATTCATTTGTTCCTCCTTTCCATCCACTTGTGGCTGACTCATTCATTCAGTTCAAAAGGGGGGGTGGGGGGTGGGGGGGGGCTGTCTGTAGTCTGTGTCGTTGCTATGGCAGCATCTTTTTGGAAAGGCTAGGCCCGGCGAAGTTTTTTTTTTTTTTTTTTTTTAACCTTTGTTTTGTTTATGTGTGCTCCAGCATGTGTCCGTGTATATTAAGGCTGCAAAATGAATCAGAAAAACAACTGACATCCTCATATCGACTGCCGCAATGTCCAAATTGCTGGAGGCTGCATTTTTCCCTCCCCTTTATGATAAAGCCCAGTAAACAATGTTCTCCGGTGCTGTGCAGATTCCCGACATGAAATCGTTACGACCAAATATTTCATTACGTTCAAAATGAGCAAACTAAGCATTAGCATGTCTCATTTACTCCAGCTTTTTGCAGCTGGGGGGGGGGGAATGTCCATTTTTTTGTAATATTAAGTCATATGTGGTGGTGAATGCTATTGATCTGGCAATTCTCTTTGAGAGTTTTTGAAAGACTGAAGGTAAGAGATGATATTTTATTGTTGAGGATTGTTCTCCGAGACAAGTACCTCCATCTTCCATGCTCAGCCTGTTTGTTTTGTTGAGATTCTCTTATAGTGCTGGTCTCCCACAGTCCCCCCACAGTTGGCCCATCTCTCTCCTTTGTCTGAGCCCGTTGAATGAGATCTTTGCACTCTGGGGTGCCCGATGGAGACGAAGGGTTAGAGCCATTACTTGTCTCAGCTCTAGTCTTCCTTTCTCTTTCTCTCTGCCTCAGTCTTCCTCTTTTTTTTTTATCTATATTGCAGTACATTGTTTCTGTCTCATGTATTTCCCTCACACACTCTCTCTCTAAACACTTCTTCCTTTGTCTCCTCCATTTGCTTTCAAACCCCCATGTCAACCTGAGGTGTACAGTGCTGTAGCGTCCCCATTGGGCTCATTAAGGTTAGATCAAGGTCGAACGCCCTCTGACACATTTTGATCGAAAAAAAAAAAAACAACCCGATGTTCGCTTCTCCAGTCTCCGGCCAACAGCGGCGGCAACCTTCATCACATCACCAACCCCTCCCGTCCCCTGCTAGAACCAGGCTGACCACCAGCCAAGATCAATGAACATTTCCTCCTCTTTTCTTCAAAGAGATAAAAGCCGAAGGAAGTCACAGAGACAGTGAGAAACCACCCAGAACACCCATCGGCTAGCTCTGGACTGCCGGCTCCCCTCTCAAGTTTGACAGCGCGGGAGGTTGGATACAGCTGCACATTTCCTCCGATGATAGAAAACCTGCGAAGATTAAAACCACTGTTGAGTGATTTCTGAACAAATAATTCCATTCATTGGTGCAAGGCTACGATGGGATTTCTTGGTCCCCTGTTGCCGAGTCAGGTCCTGAATAGAAAGCATGATACAGATTTGATGGAATCAACAGCACTGGAGTCAGCAACAGCCAGGATTAAATACATCCTGCTTTCTGGCCAATCAGATTGACTGACAGTTGGAATCCATGCCGCTCTGAGCAGTTCAGCTCATCCCTCTGGCAAACTGAGTGACTTCCCTGTATGGTGCATCCATGGGAATTCTACCTGCATGCTTTGTTTTTGTCCTTAATACCCCTCTGCAATCCTGTTTATAGTCCGGAGATTTTATACCCAAATCTCACTGCAACATAACTTTGGAGATTAATGTGTTTATGGATGTTCTGATCCCTTGTTATTCATTACAGTCTCTTCTACCTCTCTCACACGCAATGCTGCATGCATGTTGCATTCATACGGAGACGCAGAGAAATTAAGTGAGTTACGGTATTGACAGCATCTCAAGGTCAGGAGTAGCCACATCCTTGCGAGCACTCCAGAGTAAACCCTCAGCATCGCAAACAAGCTCCGGGTCAACGGGTCTGGAGACAGGCAGGTAGGCAGGCCGCCATTCCTGCCCTCTTACCCCAGACACACACACAGAGAGAGGAGGAGAGAATGTGCTCTGAAAGTCAAGTGGCCGCGGATGTCACAAGAAATCGAAGGGAGAGCGGAGGTAGCGAGCTGAAGAGCAAACAGGAGGGGGTTTTAAGGAAAGCGTCTATGAAGGAGCATACTGTACAACGGGGAGAGAGAAAGGCAGAGGAATGCCACGTTACAACACCACCATCTCTATTTTGCACTCCTAACATCTGCTGTATGCTACCTCTTCCCTGCTGTTGCACAAACATTAGTATGGGCTGACACACCACCACACATATTAGTATGAGCTGTCAGCCGGAGCCCTAACAACTAGCAAGAGAAAGACCAGTTGAATGGTAATGTTGGCAAAGGAAGCAGCAGCAGTAGTGGCGGTGTTGGCCAACATGCTGAAGTGTTATCACTGTGGCTGCACTGTATAATGATGAGGGTTGTTATAAAACACACAGTTTTTCCTCTTGCACTGGCACACACACACACACAGACACACACACACACACAAACGCACACACAACGAGCACCGGCCTCAGTCAGTCAAACATAATGAGCCTCGGTGGCGGCACAGCCAGTGGCTGTCCCATAGTACGGGCCAGGCCGTTATCCATTTGATGCCCATCTGTTGACATAAGTGACGGTGGGTCGCGGTGGTTGAGTTTGAGGCACGGCCAGAGCTGCTGGCTAATGGCAGCACTTGAGGATGCGGAGATACCAGTCACTGCTGTCGGTCTCCCCGGGGGTTAGTGCTGCTGTTAAGAGTGCTGCCTGGGGGAGCTCTGGATGAGCTGTTTTCACCAACTTACTCACTACATCCTCTGCTGCTAAGACATTTATTGGTACGCAGTGGAAGTGTGTGGTTGCATACATGCACGCAGAGTTGCACGTCAACTCTTCAGCCTTACGCTAAGTATCGAGCCTCAGCCCTTCCACCTCTGAACAAATTGGGCATTACAAGTACTTCCGTGTGCCGTCGGGCTCCGGTTGATGCATTGTTAGGCTGCTGGGCTTTAGCTATCGTGATGGCGGACGCTAATGAAAAGAATAAGCCTGTTCTTACATAGTGAATTAGGATGTCTCCTCCTTGACAGCCCCTTGCTAGATTCTGGTTGTATTTTTGTGTGTGTGTGTGTGTGTGTGTGTGTGTGCTGGGTAGGAACGAAAGCAGAGGCATGACAGTGATGAATGAGCACCAGAATGGCAGCGTTACACTTCCGCGCTCGATGATGCCAAGCAGGCAATGATCGTCGCTGTTATTGTCACAATCAGCAAAGAAAACACTAACCCCGAGGATGAACAGGGACACACACACACACACACACAAACACACGTGATGCACACACACGCAGCAGTGAAAGGTTCCGCCTTTGTGCACACACTACAGAGCAAATGCCTCAAAACCTTTGGCACGCCTCTCTCCTTTGATTTATTTTAACCAGAGGCACTTTCTTTTGTTTTCTCTTAATATTTAAGGATGCAGCATGTGTATCCTTCATCCTTCATAGAAAACAATGTGTGTTGGTTAAATCATCCATCTGTGGCTCTTCACACTGTCTCTCAAGGCTGAAGCAATTCCTCTGCTGACAAATGGCAAAAGGAAAGAGGGGCTAAATTCCAATCTGTGTGGATCACTCCTGGGCCAAACACCCTGCATGAGCAGATTTTTGTAGACTTTACTTGCTCAGGTAGCAGCTCACAGCACCAGGAACATAAATGTCAGTGTTCTGACTCGTACCGAACTTTATTGAGTGCACTTATCTGCTACCCTCAGGCTACAGTATCTTGGTGAAAATGACTCATCTTCCCTGTGCAGTGCCCTTCATGCGTCCCCTCTGACTGTCTGGACTTTACCAAAGTTGTAAGGAAGAGGGGGAAAGGTAAAGAAAAAGGCTTTAGAGATAAAAGGATAGATTTTGTGGTAAAATTTTAGGAGGCGAGAGTGATCGCTTTCAAAATATTGAAGATTAGAAATACAAGTACGAGAAGCATGGAATGTATAGGTGGCACGTGGGAACGGCTCGTCGTTAGAGGAATAAAAATAGGGTTGTGTCACCTTAATTAGCTAAGGTAAGGGAGTGTAACCGTGGTCACATGCTAGTGCTAACAACTAATGAGTGGTGAGATTGCTTTGCTGGGATCTATGCTGGCGTGTATTGCTTTTAGATGGCGGAACACGATGGGGCGGGTGGTGTTTCTGTAAAGACGAAGACCTGGGAAGAAAGCAGCCAGAGCTCCCCTGGTGCCCACATGAAACAATCTCTTTCCATTTGGGTTTGAACTCCAGGGACGTGGAAATAAAAAAGGGAATAGGAGAAGGGGGCTGCGATTTAGAAGGCTGCAAGTCAGCAGGATTTCCTGCCGCTGTTTTCTCTCTCTTTTTTTTTTTTTTACTGCCTCCTTCTCTGTCTCCTTTTGTGGGGAATAAACACATTTCAAAGGATGAGCTCTCCCTCTCACTGGAAAACGTGCTTCACATTCTGAAAGACAGAGCAGCCATAATGATTTGTGATGTGTACGTACGGTTGATGTGCGTGCTTGACACGCGTATTCCTCCTTTTGAGATTTTGTTGACAAGTAAATATCTGAATTGATTTTCTAAAGGTCTCTGAAAGACTGCCCCATGGATTGCGCTCTTGACATCTTATTTCGCAAGACTTTGACAAATCTGAAGAGGTGGAGTAGTATTGATTCAGATAGGTGAGCCGATAGTTCATAATCATCACTAACATGAAGATATTCCCATCCGAGGGTTATTGGATGGTCCCAGTCAATTTCGTTACGCACACAAGGGAATTTGACTACCACAGTTGGCTCCACACCCCACCTCTCCTGTTATCACCCTCCTAACCTCAACACCCATTTGCCCCTCCATCCCTACCCCCTTCTTCTTTGCCACTGGCTACTCAGGCTAGCCCCTGCCCTCTCCATTTTCTCCTCTCTCCACTTAATTAACCCATTGATCAGGATGCTCATAAATTAGTCCTCTGGAGAGGCCCTCATAGAGCACTCTTCCCCTTCTCTCACACCCCTCAGCCAGAGCCATTCTTTCTCTTTCATTGGCCACACTGTTACAAATAAGGTCCCAAGGCCTCCCCAAGCCTCAGTTGTGTCATCGTTTGAGGCTAAAATGTATTTTTCAAAAAAATTCAGTCGATTCAGCTGCTCATGGATTCACAACGGGGTAGCAAAAGCTGGAGAGCGTGGAAAGAGGAATTAAGGCAAGTCGGGAGCAGGGAGTTGGGTGGAGGTCAATGCTGCTCTTGTACAAGCCCTCAATTCATTAGACTCACATAGCTCAACCTTTTCATGGCACCCCCCTTGTGTCTGTAAATGTTTCCCCCTTCCTTCCGTCTCTCTCGCTCTACCTCTGACCTGTTCTCCAGCACAGGGTGCCTGGTGCCTGCTCGGAGATTTGCCCAATTAGGTGGCTCTCAGAGGTCATTACGGAAGGAAGCCCATCCAACCCCCCAAACAACATCCCCCTTTGTTATTTCTTCCATTTCTGTTCTGCCTGTATACTCTTTTTCTTGTTCTCAGTGCTCGTAACCTGATAACAAGCCTTATCCTAACATCATCCTTTACCACAACCTCATTCACTGTTTCTCTTTTCCTCTTTCTGCACCTTTTTTTCCTCCATGAATTACCTTACTTTCATCCTTTTGACAGTCATTGCATTCCCTCTAGAAATCTTCATCTTCACCAATACTGCATTATTTCTGTAATGTTTATCTGTGCCCAGCCCCACGGTGTGTCACACCCTTTGCCCCCTGTCTAGTTTCCATCCTCACAAAATGGAGCGCTCACGGGTGCTAAATGGATCTGAACCAGGAACATTTGTTAACTATGGTCCAATTCTGGGTGGGTGAATGTTTCGATTTAAAGGCTTGGCTCACTGGTACACTATTCATTCATATCTCCAGGTCTTCTGCTGGGGCCTCAGCCAAGGACTAGGATTTTAAGTGAGCCAGAAGCTTGCGCTTGTGGAGTTCCGATTAAATATAGAATGCTTTGGCAAACAGCAGAAGGGAATGCATATAGAAGGGAAATATTTCCTGTTAACAGTATAACAACAAGAAGTTTGTCAGAGTGAAGCTCACATGGCGTGGGTGGAACAGAGGAAATATACTTACCCCCCACCATAAACTGGGTGTGCTTTTCGGCTACGTTGGGTGCTTTGTCAACACCTTCAGCAGGTACATCTTGGGAGGAAAGCCAGTCAGGGATCGTATCTTTGCTGCACTATAATAGCAGCTCCAAAAGTGTGTATGTGGAGTGGGATAGGACCTTATTCCTCACTTTCAGGTAAAAAGACACATAACGGCCTGCACCCTCCCTAGGCCAACAGAGGGGAAACAAGAAGTTCTCATTTAGCCACCCATGATTTTGTGGCTTCAAACATTTTACATGTTTGTTTTGTTTGATATTCCTTGTAACCTTTTACAGGTGGTACTTGTGCTCTTTCTGAAAGGATATCTCTTACAATAGTAATAAAAACATACAGGAGCTAGCGCCATCCCATGTGGCCTTCTGCAAATAAAATAGAGGCAAAGACAGTGAAGATTCAAAAGTGCAGAATGCCTCCGGGGCCAAGGAGAGCTGAACATGCCCAGGGGTGTGGGGAATGGATTCCTTTCTGCTCATGTGGTGGCCCTCTATTGCTAAGGCTTGAGAGAAAAGGTTTTGCAGAAGATGTTATAGCCATGTGCGACTTGAGAGACCAACTCATGGGGTATGCCATGGGGTTATCTGTCTATCTATCCATCTGTCCTCCATTTTCTGCTCTTATCATAGAGGCAGGAGCAAATCAAACTGTGTTGTGTATATATATAGATTTTGAACATATTATGAGGATGAGGCGCACAGCTTTTATGACCTGCTGTTAAATGTCTGGGCAAGTTTTAGAGTCTCAAGGTCTGCGGAGGTAAGTTGTCCTCTCATTGCAGGACCGTTGACTCTTAAGTGGCTGTCATAGCTCAGCCCATCACGCACATGCACACACGCAAGGACACACACATGCAGGTTTACTAGCCCCAGGCACATTTCACTGTAACTGTCAATACAGCATACGAGTAAATATGTTTTAGGGAATAATCTGATCTGCCAAGTGCCCTCTCCAGCTCACGAGTCTTTTCTCTACAACATTTATAATGCTATTACATTCACTCTTGTCAAAGCCAGACTTCAAGGTCAGTCACGACAGACAGGGATTTAGAGTCAGAGCTGAGCAGAGAAGTTAAACATTGTGGTTTTTACGCATTAGAGTAAAATAGTTCCCAAGGGTTCTACAAGTCAAGGTCAATGATAACATGATTACATGGGGCTGGGTTAGAGGGGAGGGGGGTGCAGTATTAACCACCACTCCAACTTTGTTCCAGGAGTGGTAGTCCGCAGAGATTAGCATGCCTGTCAGCTCTTAAATCAGCATGATTTTATGCAGTATGTTATATTGTATAAAGACAAGAATTATTATTTACTAGGAAATTGTCAGTAAGCTTATATACTATTTACATGCAGCGCTCTCATCACCTGTAGTGTAGTCACCGTTTCCATGGAAATACGATACTCTACATATTCAGCCTTAGCTCTATGGAATGCTGGATGCTGAGCCTGTAATCATGCATTTACTCCTCCTAGACCTTTCAAAACGCAGCCTTTAGGTTGGTTTCTTGTTTTAGTTTAAAGCAGAAACAGTGTATGTCTTGGCACATCCTACATAAAGACTGTAGTAGTCGTTTGAGATCCACCTTGAAAGCATGACACTTCTAGTCGAGCTGTAAATGTAGCAGTATGGTGACCACAAATGAGTTTGAAGTATTGGTTGTATCCTTCCAAATTCTTCCGTGGTCCATGCAAAATCGGGCCAGTAGTTTTTCCATAATCCTGCTCACAGACCAACAAACAGAACAAGAAACATACCCTCCTTTGGCAGAGGTAACTGTGACCTCTATAACACAATGTACATATGAACTCCATATCCTCCTTGTACCTTAATCTCCACCATTATCCTCAACCTGGAAGCAGTGACGTTGTAGTAAATTACAGCTTGCCGTCACTCATCATCATAAAGCTGATGTTAACCTCGAAACGTCAGCTGAACACCAAGTACCCAGACACAGACCAGGGGGAAGGGCCATTTTCATTGCAGTCTCATCTCTCACTAGTAGTTCCTTTTCCTCCAACATATTTGAGGGTGTCAAATCAAGTTTATTGTCAGATACACAATCATACACAGTACATCGCATAGTAAAATCCATTCTCTGCATTTAACACACCCTAAGTATTATGAGCAGCGTGCAACCACTGTGCAGTGCTGAGGGAAATCTCCCGTTCTAAGCCAATGGGTAGGGCACTGACAGGAGAATTAACCTAACATACTCTGGGGAAAACCAGAGGAAACCCACACAAACACAGGGAGAACATGCAAACTCCACACAGAAAGGCCCTGCCCTGACTGAACCCATGATAGTGCTAACTACTGAGCCACTGTGCTGCCCATCCATCTGCCCCTGTATCTTCAGAACCTTTAATACCACCTAGTTACAGTAGCGTTCGATCTTTGTTTTTTATTTAGTTCGATCTGTGTGTGGACTTCTTTTCTTTTTATTGCTTTGAAAGTTTAGTTTAGGAGTTCAGGTAAGATTTGGCCTCCCTGCTGCCAGCGCACAGTGACACACTAAATTGAAAACAACATCCAGTCTATCATGTTATCTCCAACTGATGCACGATGGGTACGGACTCTGGCACAAAGCAGGAATCATCATTCACTCGGCTGTCTGTGCCTGTGATGGAGTAGCTGCTGCGACACGGGACTATTGTCGGCTCTTTGCGTCCCATTACGGACGACAAGCGAAACACCATCCACATATAAACAGATTCTCTCCATTGAGAAATACAGGAGAGGATATATGCATAGAGAAGGAAAGAGAGGACAAATAGATTTGAAATTTTGAGCTCTGGAAGAATTTGAATGAGCTGGATTTGCATTTGTGTAACACTCTAACTTATGTACTCCATGGCTTAGACAACTACACACACACTGTGTTGTGCACAAACCTGCATGTTACAGTGTCATGCTTACACACACTTCAAACATTTCCAAAGTGCTTGTACAGTCTCAGCATTTCCACTAGACTGCCCTTTGGGAGCATGCATAGTAAGTTTTACTACACACACACACACACACACGTTCTCACACAACATATACACACAGAATTGCATCATGGGTGATCATTTGAGAATTTGTGAAACAGAAATGTACCGTAAACGTATGCAGGGATGCTCACACACACTCTGCACATGTTACACTCACTCAAGCACGAACGATACTTTCTTGAAGTATTATGTGACCCAAATGACCATACACACTGCAATGAAGGCCGGACACTTGCCATAAGAACATATTCCTGTGCATACACACGTCCTCCGTCCTACACAAATAGCACTTAACCACTTCAACCACTTACAATCTCTTCTCAATGGCTCATAAGTGATATAGTCAAGTGTTATATCTGTTTATCGCTTTGTGGCGTTCATGTCACATCAGTGGCTGGCTTGCACGTTTCTCGCGTGAGGCGCACTGACAAGATCAGGGGCATTACGCCTCGGTACCTTTGTCGTCAAGGAGAATATTAGATCTTCTTCTGAAAGGTCGCCCTCGGTATCCGGCTCTATCAAAACACATAAGTCAGGGCTTCTACCAGATGTGGGGTGAAGTGTGATAATACAACCGCACATTATTTCTGGTTCTCTGAGCGCATTCATCTTTGTTGTCATCTTTAGTACTATCACCAATCTATTTCAATTTCTCCCACTCAGTGTGGTTCTGTAGTTATTAATAGAAGAAATAGTCCACTAGGATTATTGTAGAAGTCTCACTGATGGGAAATGCCTATCTCTCCTGAAGTATGAAGGGGCCTGTATAAGTCCTAACACAAAAATGACGAACATTGGTCATTGTTTCAAAGACCAATATTCACAATTTCCATGCAAGTGTCCCCTTGTGGTAATGCCTATATTGACTCTTTTCCTAATGAGCAAAGGTAGCATCAACAAAACCTGGAAGTAAATGGACGGTACTTCTTTGTAGTCTTCTGACCACTCAAGGTGCTATTACACCACAGATCTCATTCACCCACACACAGATGCCACTTTTGAAAGCAATTTTGGAGTTCAGTTTCTTGCCCAAGGACACTTTGACATCCAGACTGGAGGAGCCGGGGATCGAACAACCAATCATCTGATTAGTGGACAACCCGCTCTACCTCCTGAGCCCCTGAACCAATCACCTGATTAGTTGTGTAGGTTCTTGACCATCATGACCACAGATGTGTCCTAAACTCACCCAAGTACAGTAATTCTTCTTGAAAGCATCATCTAGGCTCGCCTCTACAGATGAAAAGCAGACCTTAACTGTAGAGGTGGAAGCTGAGGGAACAGTCATTTTCGTAATGGTCAAATTGGTCTTGTTCTCTCTGGCTTTAATAATTGGAGCTTCTGTTAGCGTCCACTCTTCTACCAGCATTCAAATCAAGCTTCTTTTAACCATGATTACTGTCTTTGCTTAGCTTTAACTGTGTGTCATTTTTGCTGCCAAAACAGTGAAAACTACCAAAAATGGCATAACTATTGTGCCAGAAAGAACTCAGATATCTTAATGGTAGCGAGGCTCAAAACAATGAGTAATCCGAAGCTGTGAGGCGTTTCATTTAGCTTATGCACTTACACACACACGCACACTCACACACAGGCTCACCCTCTTCCTAACTTCCCGATCCATTTCCCCTCTTCTTCCTCCTCCTTCCTCCTCCTGCTAGCTGCTCGTATCTGTGTGGTCTCCACTTACGGGTTATGTAAGGCGCGGGACCGAGCAGGTGTTGCTGAGAGATTGTGTTTTTTCCGAGTTATTTCTGGGCACAGGTGGACACGGACAGTCAAAGCAACACATCAACGCTCCCCAGACGATCCTGCCATTCGGGAGCACAGATGTTTCAACTCTGGCAGGAACAGACCTGTGTGTGTGTGTTTGTGTCTGTGTTTATGTGCGCAGACTAGCTTGTATATGTGCATTACTTTTCCAGGCGCTTCACATTAACATTGCAGAAAAACCGCAAGTGCAAGGCAGCAAAATAACAGGATGGTATCTGAACATACGGCGTCACAAATACATTTATCTTGCACTTAAAGACTGTTGTGACACTCGCTTAATAGCCTCAGGCTGGATATCTGCCTCATGCAGTATATACAGTACATTTTGCTCCATCATACCACACAGTATACATGCTTCTTAGCTGCTGTGTAGGGAAGATAAACATCCTATAGGCGACATGTTTATCTGCAGGTAAATGCAGCGCAGCAACATTTGTAGGCGATAGCGGCACTCAGCCGATAAGAAACAAAATGGGATCTGGAGCGCGGCCGGGCCTTGACGATGAGACATCCGGGCCGCATACCCGTACTCGCGTGTCGATTTTGGCGCGTGAATGGCGTGTGATGCGGAGATTAGAGCCCTATTTCAATGATAAGGTTGGCTTTTAGAGAGTGACGTGGTGCCTGACTGATGCTGCGGCTCTGATGTAAAGGATTATCCCATTACTGAGACCTGGGCATTAGCACTCAGTCACTCACCTCAGGGAATGACGGGCGGACAGAAAGGGAGAGAAAGGGAGAAAAAACGAGAGGGACGAAAAAGACGGGGAGGGAGGGGTGGGTTGGCTGAATGAGGAAGAAAAGTGAAAGTGATGGAAAAGGGAATGAGAGGGAGATAGGAGGGAGAGCGAATAAAAGAAAGGGTTGAAAGAGCAGGGATGAAGTGAGAGACTGAGCTGTGCTGCATGGATGGAAATAGAAAGGGGCAAAAAGCAGCAGCAGCAAGAGAAACCAAGACAAGACATTACAAGAGCAGTGGAGGGACAGAGGGGGGAGAGAGCTGGAACACTAGATAAAAGCCGATGATGAAGATTTGATAGTGTGGCTGTGAAAGAGATAGAGAGTGCATTAGGGAACAAAACCATGAATGATGCATCAAAGAAAGGACTGTTTGAGTTATTGGGGATGGGAGTGGGATGGAGGGGGTCGCTTGAAAAGAGAATTTTATAAAAAGGGGGAAAGAAAGGCAATTTGCTACAAAAGAGAAACGGAGGATTACTTCAGATGGCAGCAAGACGGAGAAAAGATGGAATGAAGGGGAAATATGGGAGATTAGAGAGGAGTTATTCCTGGACCAGTGTGACAGGAAGAGGAAAAAAAGGATGAATAAGGGAGGGATGAATGAAGACGGTGGCGTGTGTATGTGAGCAGCAAAGAAGAGCTAGAGGGGGAACGAAAGCAGAGATGGCTACAGAGAGAAAGGCTAATGGAAAAAAAAAAAAAAAAGGACAGGTCATTATTCTGTCAACCTCTTTCCTCTGTCGATTGATCTCGTGATCTGCCCCCCCCCACACCCACACACACGGGGCAGTAGACGTTGAACCTGCATTGATTTGATTGGGGTCCTGTCTGGACCTGTGTTGGCTAGTTGTTTACGAGTTCTGTGTACACCACTGTGGTTTACAGCCTGACTCCAGCATTGCCCTTGGGTGTGTCCATATTGCACAGCACAACCTTCCATCAGCCATGCTGAATCTATAAATTTAGGGCTCTTATTTTGTAAAACTGACAAACAGAGGACCTTAAGAGAACTGTAAACCAAACATAAGATTACAGATATGTTTTACGGGGGTCACTTTCACAAGCACTCGTATAAAACTCTGTTAACTATATTCGGAAGCTGTTTCATTGCAATGGGGCATATAACCAGCGTTACGGATGTTTAAAATTTAGTTACGGTCATGGGACAAGTGGCGGTCGATGCTTACGTGCTGTTAGCACAATAACAAGCGCTTAGAACAGCCATTAAGAATAGCCTGGAGCCCTGTAACACTGAATATGAAATGATGGTTGGTGTTGGGCTTGACTACATTTGGCGATATCGTGTCTAAAAAGCTGAAATCTTCCCGAGACCATCTCAGTGTGTGTCAGTACAAACTGTTCGGCGAACGGCTTTAAAGGTTACAAATGCGCGCCGATGCTTGTTGTTTTGATTTGGATTCAAGTGGGTTGCACATCAGTCAAGTATAGCCAGCAGGTAAAAATGCACACAGCCTGCTGTTGTTTTTCAGCAGCAGCAAAGTGAATGCAGGAACACACACACACACACACACACACCGAGGAGGGATGAAATAACTTCTATTTCTCTGTTTTATCTTTAGAAATTAAAGTAGTAGGTGCCGCCACCCAAACATGAGTGGGAGTTAGGTGAGTCAAACAGTCGGGGAGCACCGAGTAAATAGCAGGGAGTGATTACATTGTGTTTAAAGAAGAGGCAATAAACATGAAAGAAGCTGTAATTAAATAGATTTTATCATTACACTACAGCTATGACAAAAATATGATGAAATATGACTTTGATCATTGTGCTTTCTCTTAACTTTTTTAGAGGTGAACTAAAAGCACTCTTTGAACATGTTACTTGCAGCACTCTGAGCTTCAGATCCAGATATTGCATTAAGGCATTGGGTAATAGTTCAACTGTAAAATGGTCTTTTTTTTTTTTTTTTTTTTGACAGAAGTTGGCAAAGCTACTGTAAAAGCCTCTGGATCTTTACTCTGAACTATGATGTCATTTACATCACCCTTCTCCAGACTGTTTGTAGAAAACAGAGCATAAACTTTAGAGAATTTTTTCCCATCATAGGTCATAACTATGAGTGATGCAACGGAAGACATCACCTCTGTCTCTGTTAAAGTTGTTAATACATGCTAAGTCTGAACATGACCAAAAGTCATCCACCGGTATTCAGCTTTTAATCTTCTCTTACGGTGACTCTGCTGTTTTAAATAAGGAGCCCCTGGCCAGCATTTTGTCGGATTAATTCAAAACAGAAGGAGAGCAGTGTTCTTCCAACACTTGGAGCTTTCAGACTTCCTTAGAACGGCAGATGATGGAACGATTAAAAATGTCTCTTCGGAAGCGAGAGGAGAGAAAATAATGCAGCTTGATTACCAAAAAAAACAGATTTTACACAGAACATTTGAAGAAACAGAAATAGATTTATGAGGCAAAAGCATGCTAACATAACCAGCACCCATTCTTGAGAAATGGGACAAATCATGTCCTACCAAAACAACTTAAAATGATTACTTAATAATTACACTAATTCCATTTTTGGGGGTAAGAATATATTTTTTCATATATATATATATATGAAATAAATATGATTTATTAAATAGTTTGACAGTTGAAAAATGTGTTAAAAGCCTTCAAAATCTAAACCGGGCATCAGAAGAAAACAGAGCACTGTATACGTCCGCACAGGATGTACGCTCTTTCTGATTCAATAACCTAATGTCTATATGTACACTACAGCAGGCTGCAGCCCATGATGTGTACTGTCAGGTCAAAGAGTGCTACATGACAGGAGAGACAAATGGAACATGTGGCAGATGTCAGCCGAGTGATGACACCGCATGTTGAACTGCACGTGTACGTTTAAGAGCGGTAATAGCTCTTATATGAAAACACACGTCACCCGCTAGTTCAGCGCTCGCCAAGAAGGATGCTGCTCTCTCTCCCCCTCCCCGTCCGCCCCTCCCGACTCTGTAAAAATGACAGAGCTTAATTTAACTCCGAATTATCCCTCCCAGCTGAGCACGTCAGACAGTTAAGAATTTGTCATTTTATGCCCAGAGAGGCAGCGCTAAGGGAAGGGAAGGGCCCCGTCGGTAGGGGTCCGGTGATGCCGGGAAACCGTCAGCCAATGAGTTTGACGCAATTAGAGCCATAACTTCAATCAGAAGATCAATTAAGCCATCCGGGGACCGCACAGCGGGCTGTCTCTGGGTTACAAAAACAATCATATTGTGTCAGGTTGACGTGTGATGAGAGAGATGAAGCGATAGAGAAGTGTGTGAAGGAGAGGCGAGCGTCACGCAGTCACAGAAATATCAAGATTCAACAGCCTATACTGAACTCAGATCTGCCCAATCCTGCAGCTGGAGTAATATCGTGTGTTAGCTCTTCAGCTCTGCTGAAGTGTTGGGTATATATTTTAAGCCGCTAATTTCCCAGAGGACAATTTATTATCTAAACATTTTAAAAGAAGAGGAAGGAAGAGGCGAGAAATTGTGATATAGGGGAGCGAAATTGCTTTTGCGATAGCTTCTTCTTCTTCTTCTTTTTTATTTTTTTACATAAAGTGCATCAACACGTTTAATGGAGAGACAAACTGCGGCGAGATTGCGGTGTAACAGCAAACGTTGCAAAGTGAGTAGGTAATGTAAATGTTATCAAAAAATAAATAGGGACATCAAGTGGAGTGCATGTACAGAATGTGAAAGGCCACAATGAATGCATTAAAGCGGCGCTTCCCCCCTCTCTGCTAAAGTGGAACACATTGAACGTGGAACACATTTATGATAACACGGAGCGCCGCTGTTTATTATACTGATGTTGGAGGGGGAAAAAAAACTGCAGGGAAGAGCACTTTTATGTCAGTGCGGTGAAACAGCAGATTGTACACACTGTCGTTTTTTTGAACGTCAGGTCTGTAAGCACAGTGTAGCTGTTATTTGAGCAGCGATACAGCTTTACATCAAAGCTTGATTGTCACGCACTGCGAGCTGGGATATCAGACACTGCAGCATGGTTGCTGTCCTGTAAGTAAGACGGATAAAGACACGACTTTGTGTGAATTTCTCTCATTCCTCACCTCAAGAACAGCTTCGACTGTCTAACGAATTGGCACACACAAAAAGAAATAGGTACATTATGCTCCATCTCATCAGGTGGGCCGGCTTCTTCATTACACTTTTATTATCGCCGATATTAATTGTCCTGTTGCTTTACGAGTTGCAAGGCTCTTTGTGGCTCCGCTCTGTTAAAGTAATTGGGCAGTGTGCTTTTTTTTATGAGTTTTGGATGAGCCGACTCCGCCGGGTCATCGCCACTGCGGCGCCAGGGAGACCAAATGCTGGTCGCTCCGACAATAACCTCGCAATCGATCACAGGGCTCCGGGATAGAGAGAACTCTGGAGGGAGGCGGCCGTGCGAGGGCAAAACACACAAATTTGAACTTGAATTTGAAGTGTGTGTTGCCGTCTTCTTGGCTTTTTCTTGGCAGTAGTCAGGTGAGCGGGTGGGTTTGACTTTAATTCTGTGTGATTAAAAACGGGCCTCATAAAACAGATGTCTCCACACTGCGGCGTGGTGACTGGAGTGCCCTCACGGTGGCCCAAATGGAACTAGCTCTGTCTGTCTTCATTAACTGCAGCAGAGCACAGTGGTGCTCAGCCCTGGCAACAGACACACACTTAGAGAGGTGCTGGGAGGCCCTCGAGGGGTGCACGAACACACACCTACAAGACGCCCATATCCAGAAATGGAACAGAACATCCACAGAAAACCTGCCGTGCATTGTGGAAGGGATGCACACGTATCAGCATATGGCGATACACACCTGCACAAAGACCAACACAAATACTACACTTCCCAAAACACACACACACACACTTACCTCTTACCCTGCTCTTCATGCCAAACCTGTCAACCCACAAGTGGTTGAGAAAAAGAGTTAGAGAGGCTTGAAGTCAAGATGGGCCCCGGTTGATTAGGAAGTAGCAGGCGTTTACCTCCTTGTGTAAAGATGATAATGACAACTCTAGCAGCCCCTCGGGCCACAGCGGACCGGTGTAGAGGACCTGTGAAGAGGAGACCGAGTGGCTGGTGGGCAGAGGTTTGGCTCTTCAGGTTGAAGGGCGCTCGGCGATACCAGTGATACCAACTTATTGTTTAACAAGCTCTGGGCTGTCCAGGGCCGTCCTGGGAATAGTGGAGGATGGAGAGGCAGAGGAGTCTGATGAAAATGTGATGAGGACAATTAAGGACACAGATACTTCCATTTTGGCTGCATTTTAGCCTACTGCCTGTATTTGTCACTGACAGCTTGTACACAAACATAACAAGTAACTTAATCTCTTAAAAATAAGTCAATAATAGTCAAAATTAAGAGCAGGATTCTTTGTTTTTACTTCAGTTTGTTGGAGGTTTGTCATGTCAATTGAAATAATGTGTTGTTTTTTTCTTTAAGTCCACTAAAAAGAACCTGTAGCGTTAGCACTCTCATCCAGACCTTTTCTTAATCCCATCTACAAAGCTCTGATTGGCTCGTCGTTTTCGCAGCAGCAGCCAATCATCACCAAGCCAGACCAATTTGAAAGCGGTAAAATCGGAAACGTTGACAGCAAACGAGACGTCCGGGATCAGAGTCATTTAATTTGTTACAAAACATCTAATTGAAGTGTGATTAAAATAAATGAGTTTTCCTTGATTTTTTTATTTTGAATATTGAATCAGAAATGGTCCAGAAAAATGTGTCTCCATCTGCCACAACAACAGCAGAAAACAAAGGCAAGTGGATACACTGGATAACCTTTTAGCCAGGCTCCAAGGAGTGATGAATTTTTCACTAAAATGCACCAAACTGGGTATTGTTTACCTCAGCTCTGGGATTAGTGTCATCCTCCTAAATTTAGTATTTCCTTGTAAATAAAACAGCACCTGGCTTCAGTAACCGGGAGTGCACAGCTGACATTGAATGCACAGTGTGAGTCAGATCTGTGGCTGTTTTTTCGAGGCTGCCAATCTCTGACTCTTGTGTCGCTTTTTCGATGTATCGATTACCAATTTTTACACCTCTTACAGAGAATAGTGTGTTCTTATGTCTATTGTCCACATTCCTTCAAAAATACAATGTTATGTTTCCATATTGTGCGCTTCATCCTTTTTTTAAGAGTAGGTGCCACTTTTTTCCCCAAAAGACAGACATCTCGTGAATGGAAAGAAACACTTAATATTGGCTAGGAGCTCAGTACAAAATGCCACAGCACTCCTTCATGTCTCTCCTCTCTTGTGACAGGCAGCTTTTTCCTCCTCCTCCTCCTCCTCCTCCTCCTCTTCTCCGGATGACTCTCTTATATTGCCAGCCCTCTTTCTCCCCTCTGGCTTCCATTTCTCCTGACTCGGCATCTCCCGGCCAGATATTACCCATAGTCCCCGTGTCAGAGCGCAATGTGGGAGTGAGATAAGCAGATATTAGCCGGCCTTGCCATCAGCAGAACGGACCCGGGGATGGGGTGGCGGTGGTGGTGGGGGGGGGGGGGGAGGGGCTGGTGCAAGGCTTGGCTGGGCATCAGTAGGCACTGAAGGGCAGACACTGGCGAGGACAGCCGAGACCTGCTCCTGCCAACAAAGGTTTGGGAGGAAATTGATTACATGTCATACCGGGGCTACGGTAATCTGATTTCAGAAAAACCAATATCTGTAATCACACATATGCAAAAGTAATCAGACTAGAAAGAAGAATGTGAACTCAAATCAGGTGCAGGTTTTGTACAGCACAGCATTTTGGTTTTCCTTGGACATAATTGATTTCCAATCGTTACTGAGTTATGAGAGTTTTTTTTTTAACGTCTTTTATTTCAAAGAGTGTATAATAACCAGCATTGACGGGTAAACATAGAAACATAACAGAACACTGAGCATCCTCATATCCTCGTCCTTTCTCTCTGCCCCACAAAAAAGAACACAGAAATACCAAACCAAACCAAAATAAAATATATTTCAATATATTTCCTGAAACTGCACTTTATTCACCTTAGAATACCTCACACCACCGAGTGATTTTCAAACAGTGGACAAATGCCAAAATCTGAGGCATGGTTGTTAAGTTTAACGGCTTGTTAGATAATTATTTTTAGTGGTGAACATGGGGATAACAGATGTTGGTGGAATAAACAGATTCATTGGCCGTCTGATTTTGACATAATTTTACTCGTTTAAACCTCAGAGAGAGGCGTGAAATGTTATATCACGCAGATGTCGTCGTTTACAGTTCTGCCTGACCAATATGGGGTTTTTGAGGCAGACGCCATTATTGAAATTTGAGACTAAAAAAAGAAATATGACAAAAAAAAAATTGGCTAGCATTAATTTTTAGCAGGAATAAACAACAAGCTACACTGTGACATAGCACCACTTTATAAAGCTGATATGGTGAACGTGTTAGCGAACAGTTGGCAGTCTCTTTGGATGATGACGTCAGTATTCAGTCTCCTTTACCTCTGTTTTGATCACCTCCTGAGACAAATATCTGTCTTCTTAGCTGCCAGCTGCTGTTGGCCGCTGAGCAGGTAATGCACGGTGGGTTTATTGAATCTTTTTTAATTCATAAGAGATGCCCACTGTGTCTCGAAATAAGCTTGATAAGAGCGGTAATTGTGAACCAAAGCGGATTTCTGGGAGCGAAACCGAAACAATGAGCTGATGGACACTAAAACGCTCCATTGAGCTGAGAGGAACTGCAGAGTTGGGCGATAACTGTCACCATGAGTGAGCCCTCTCTCAATATACATAGTCATTTCTTCCCATGTTATAACTATATTGATGAGAGTAGCTTTAAAGAATTGTGTCCAAGGCCACACTTTTTTGTGCTGCTATTTGTGTGATTTATTTTGACATTATACAGTTTTTGTTTTTCATTCACAGTAAATCTGTGGTATGGTAATATCAGCTGATCATATTCCGATGTATCTTTGATTGATGTACAGTATTTGCATGTGTTTTTGATAGATAGGATGTTTTATTCTGAGATTTGAAGGCCCATATAAACAGTTTATCTAAAATAAGAACTTAATCAGAATAAGAACTACTCGCCGGAGTGCGGTATGCATGTAAACACACTCATCACTCTTCGGTCGGCACTGGTGGATGAAATAGACTCGGAGCTGTGGTCAGCTGGCAGGGAGCCACTCTGAGTGGCAGCGTGTTGCTTTGCAGTTCCTCCACCGCTCCATCCCTCCATCTCTGCCTTCCCTTTCTCACCCACACACACACACACACACACACACACATACACACACACACACCTCTGTGTTCTGGGACTTATATGTTCAAACCAAATATTCCCAAATGGAGAGGCTGATTAATCCAATAAGACTATTGACTCATCAGCACACACACACACCATAAAGATAAATAGACTGACTCACACATCAAATACAGACACACACATCACGGTGACACAAACACAAGGTGCACAAAGGCCAATGTCACACACACACACAGCGGCAGACACACACACACATTTAATTTAAATCACCGCTGCACCCGCGTACGTCCCAACACTCCACTTTTAATAGACCTCTGCCTCTTTATGGCTTTCCGCCTCCTAAACCCATCAATCCTCTCCTCTCTGTCTCTCTCTCTCCTCTCTGTCATATCTGATTGGAGCTGTGACGTAACCTCCCTCTCTCATCCAGCTTCTGTCTTAGCCTGCTTCATCTCTCTCCTCCTTTTTTTTTCTGACAGACTGCAATCATTTTGTCTTTTTGTCTTCGTTTTTCCCTCCCCCCCTGTTCTTTGCGCCGTCTTTGCCCTCTCCCCACCACTTGCTACCCACTTGCTCCCCCCCCCTTTCCACTCTGCCGCTAAGAAGGCTGGAGCCAATGCAGCAGTGCATGTGGAGAGGGATTAGATAAAAAGAGAGAGAAGACGAGAGAGATGAGTGGAAAGTGAGTCAGAGAAAGAGACCAAGGACAGTAAACAGAAGGAGACAGATCGACTCAGAGGCTGGAAATGAGTGTTGGGGATGGATGGATGGATGGACGGACGGACTGAACAAGGACGGATGCTGCGCGACTCGTGGAGCAGTAAAGATGGGAGATTGCATCAGATCTCAGCTGATCAAATATCTTTATATTCATCATTATTTCACTAATTAACCACTGAATCTTTATCAGAATGTGAAGAACAGATTTGTACAGCGCCTAATGGGTGACGTCATCAAAATAATGAGCATATTCTAAGTAGTTATCGATTAATTGCTTCATTTGCAAAATGTCAGAAAATATCAAAAATGAGTCCAGAACAGTTTTCCATCTTTAAAAGTTTTTGTCCGACACAAAGTTGAAATCTCGATGATTTTAATTTTGCAGCAAATCGGCAAATCCTCTCACTGAAGGAGTCGGAAACAGTTAATTTTTGTTTTTTTTTTTGCTTGATGAAGGACATTAATTGATTTTCAAATGGTGAATTAATCAGCTAATCATCTCATCTGAAATGAGGAGATCGAATTAGCCAGATCTGTGCTGCTAATATGTGAAAATTCATGTTTAGAGAAAGAAGCTGCATTTATCGGCTAAACACTCTTTCTCCAGCATCACTTGGTCTGGTATGACCATTAGCTTATGGGGGCTAATGTTAGCCTATGTTGCAAACTTAAGGAAGCTATAGCACTGTCAATAGTCAGCAAAAGTTATACAGGCTCACTTTTTGATTTTACATATTAAAGGACCAGTATGTATAATGAAGTGGCATCTTGCTGATTGCAATCCCCTTCCTACTGTGAAGACAAAACATGTAAAAAAAAAATGGAGCCAGTGTTTATCTTGTCCATTCTTGGTTACTGTAGAAACAAGGTGGACTCTATGGAAGTGTACCTGCAGCATCTGTAGATATAAAAAGCTCATTCTAAGGTAACAAATACATAACTGTTATTATTTTTAGGTATGAAAACATAGTTGAATATTATCTTCCATTTCTGCCATAAATAGTGCCCCCTAAATCTGACACGCTGTACCTTTTAAGAAGACAGTTAGCATGCTTACAAATGTAACGTAATGTCAAATGACCTGTTTTAAACAGTACCCTTATGGGGCCTGTAATGAAGTTTGACTGTGCTCAGTTCCAGAGGAGTGCGGTGTCACACCCTGTTGGGCCTAGCTAAAAATATCCGCGAGCAAATAAACGGGAGAGGGACGGCGCGGCGCCGCTGCAGAGAGGGAGTGTCGGCTGGCTCAGGTGGCACGGATGGCAGGGGTCCCGGGTTAGGAAGCAGCAGGGCCTGACCAATACATCAGCACACCTGCACCCCTGCCTCCCACGTCCCACCTCCTCGCTCCTCTAAACAACTCCCAAACCAATAATCACACAGCTCCTCAATAACAATTACTCCCCGCCTCAGGCCCTCCTTTCCTCTTGTTTTGTCTTCACCCCTCACCACCTCCTTTTTTTCATCCCCTCTCTATCTCTCCGTCACACTGTCCTCCCCAGTACCTCCAAAGAAGGATGAACCAGCCTGCTTTACACTTCACATTTTGACACTTATTTTGACCTTGCACGAAAAGAAACCCAACAAATATTGAGTCTGCTTTGCTTCCATTTTCCAAGTTAGCAAACACATAAATAAATAATACATTTAAGTCATGAATATTTCATTTGAATTAATCCACCACCGGTGATATCATGCACTTATGTCCCCAGCAGGGCTGAGCGAACTTGTTTGATGATTAAATCATTAATCGACAATGTGTGACGATGACAGCGGTTGAATATAAGAGGCTACTTTTCATTTCTTTTTTATTCTTTCTTCTTTTTTATTGTCTTTTTTTATTATTGCTGAACACTGTGATTTAAACTATCCATAGACCTTTCCTTTGGGACCACCAGCAGGTTGATGTTTGTGGTTTTAAATGTCTCCACAGCCTTCAGATCAATTGCTGTGCAATTTGGCACACATACATGTTCCCCTCTGGACTGCAATAGCTCTGGTGATGCCTCAACTCCCATCTAGCACCATCATCATGTCATATTTAATGCTTCGGATTATGACTTAGATGCTTGTCAAATAATGACATTCCCGCCAGCCTCGACTGTACTCTGTGTAAACTGCTATTTAGCGATTCTTTAGCGAAGCTGATGACAATGTAAACATCATACTTGCTGAACATCAGCATGTTAGCATTGTCATTGCGAGGCAGGCTAATATTAGCTTTTAGCTTAAAGCGCCGCTGTGCATAATCACAGCCTCGCAGAGCTGCTAGCATGGCAGCAGTCTCTCCGTCCCCGTTTGCTCAAAGACATTTTAAAAGCTCTCTGCTGGTGGACGCTAGTTGACCATTTCAGCGGATGAACTTATGAACCCGGGCTACAGCCTCCATTAGAGCAAAAGCAGCTGCGAGTAAGTGGCTCGGGCAGGTTGGTGTAGGGGGAATATAATTTCAAGCACTGTATGACAAAACCTGTCCGTCAGGCTGAATCGCTCCATCTCTCTTGCTCCCGTTTCTGAGAGAATCTGACACACGGGCAGACGCACACATGGGGTTTGAGGTGAACTGTGAGGCCTCAGTAATACCTGTGTGCACAGGGGTGTTTCAGCGGTGAGAGGAGTCCTCCTCAGAATAATAAAGGAATGGACAGAGGTGAAGAGGAGAGGAAGAGGAGGGCAGGAGGGGAGGTAGAAGGAGGAGGAGTGGGGGAGGTAGAGACTAAAAATAGTGCAGAATCGCCAGCCTTTCTCAGAACAGGCTTTTGCGAAGTCACATTTGCCCCAAGCAAAAGATTTGAAGTCTCCTGGAATAATAGATTCACCATGCACTCTTTTCTTTCTCAACATGGCTTTCTCTCCAACTACAAAGAGCTGCAGTGGAGGGAGGGGAGGAAGCCAAATGTTTTGTCCATTTAGACACAAACGATTCTCCTCCGAGTTTAACTGAAAGCTCGAGATCTGAGAATACCTTCTGTCATATTGACAGCATCATTTTGACAGTAATGAGTAAAAACGCTGCGTGTGCATTCCCGGACTATCTGTTTCCCAACCTAATGTCAGTGTCATCCAAAAAACCTGCAGCTGTACAGCCACACAGACTATTTTTAGGTGACTGTTATCCCGCTCGCTACACTTCCAAATTGGATTTAAGCAGACGAGCACAGTGCAGCTCGAGCTAGCTGGGAACAGTTTGTAACAGTCATTCGGAGGTAAAACACAGCCTGCAAAACACACTGAACTTTGCTTTGCTTAATAACAATATAATGCAGTTTGCATTACACAATAACATTTGGTGTCATTTAAAGAGTTAAAAAACAAGTTCAGTTGTGACGCCCCCTCCCCTATATCCAGACATAACCTTAATTGTACCAAAATGAGATATCCTCCATATAATTGTCTAAGTATTGACATTTAAATAGAAAAAAAAACCTCATTCCGTATTGATCCCCGTAGGGAAACTGTCTCGCTATACCGCTCCGTCCACAGTGAGGACAGAGGTCGGAATCAGCTGCAGAGAAAGCACCCTGGAGCTAGGCGAGGGATACAGTGTATTGCTCAAGGGCAATCCAGCAGATGCTTGCTGATCTGGGTCTTGAAAGGTTAAGGAACATCCTGCTGGCTAAATAATTGATAGCGAGAAATTTCAAACGAGGATCTGAAAGCAGAGGAGCTCATTTAAGCCCTTCATCTGCAGCACATCCTTCTGGTGAAGTATACTGCCATAAATGAATTAAGAACTTACCTGCTAATGGAAGAAAGAAATGCCCATAGCATGGATTTATTGCATTTGGTTTACTGGAAGAATATATTTATGCCTACTGTGGAGAAATGAGCAAATGTCAGTAGGATTTTCTGATGCAAAGTGCTGATGCAAATAAGCAAAATGGGACAGGATACATGTATCTAACTGGATAGCCATGCTCTCCAGCCAAAATTAGGCATGAACTGGGCAATCTTGGTCATCCACTGTGGTCCAGAGTGAAATATTTCAACAACTATTGCCTGTGTTGCCTTAAAATTGGTACCAATATTCCCCCTTTCATCCTAATGACACGTCATGACACGATTTCATGACATGAAATTTGATAGACAGCATCTTTGGTGACACCTTAATGTTTCATTCAGCACCATCATCAGTTCAGAATGTGTCCAGTGCTTTGGTTTATGGCCATATACATAACTAAAGAGACTCCCATCAGCCTGAATTGTACTTTGAGTGTAGTGCAAAGTTTCTAACATGCTAAATTAAGCTGGTGACAAAGGTAAAGCTTACACCTGCTAAACTTTATTATACCCACTTTAGAACTGAGCTCGAAGCACTGACGTGCCAAAGTACAAACTCACCGAGCTGCTCGAGCGCCTGTAGACATTTTTCTTACTGTTGGCGACAGATTCAAGATTGCTACCACGATGGCAGGCCAACACAAATACAATATAAATGCCAATCAAGAGATAACACGCTGAATGTTAACAAGCAAGGACAAAAGTGTGCAGTAAGAGACGGACGGATGTATGAATCCATGAGCATTTTTGTCATTGAGCCATATAAAAGTCATCCCTGCTTTAAAGAGTGTGTGTTGCCTGGCAAAACAATCTGATTGGGCATTCTGTCAGGAAGCAGGGAAACCATTTGGGAGCACAGAGGCGCCGCCATGGCACAAGTCTGTCTGGATAGACGCTCGGACTGAGCCAAAGGTCACCACAGTACCATACAGATGAAACAGGCAGATGTGTGCAGCCCGGACTCACGCAGACGAGGTGATTTAAAAGATGCTCGAGGTCATCGTACTAATAATAAAAACACTCATTGTAACCCTAACTCAACCCTCATTAAGAAATATTTATTATTCAATGCAGCTGAAGTTAAACTGGGGTCACCTCGTCTAAAATGAAGTGTAATTTTTCTCATAAAATATGACAGACGCACACACACACACACACACACACAGGAAACCCTGCGTGCAAACATCGGCATAATTACCTGCTTAACTCTTGCCCAATAAACAAACACACACACACACACACTTTCTGTCCCTTGACTCCAATCCCACACAATCCCCAATGCAGCCGGCGAGTTTGTGCTCGGGTAACGAGAGCAAAATCAAAGTGGTGTGTGAAATATGGCTGGGATTCATTATTAGGTGCAGGCTTTGTTTTTTGCCCGGCACGCAGGCAGACTGGCGGGATTTAAGCCTCCCCGTTGGAGAGCATACAGATCAGCCAGAAGGGAGGCAGCAGCAGCAGCAGTCACCGCGCGTTGCTGTTCGAGTCGGCAGCACGGTCGACTCTGAACGTACGATTGTGTTCTCCTGGTGAGTGGAGGAAAAGTCGACCAACACCTGTGTGCAAAAACTTTTCAACCAAGGACGGAGTATAAGCTAAGGAAATAAGCTGTCACGTCTGTCGCTTTTAATACAAAATAAGCATCAGTGGAAAAAAGTCTCCCCATCACTATCATCATCCTCTCCCGGTCCACTGTGCTCGATTGGTCAGCTGGAGATGAAAGGGAATTACTCGTGCGTGCTAATATGGATGCAAGAGGCTTTTTGAGACACCCACCTCTCTATTTTTATACACTGCATATATGTGGGAGAGCTAAAAGGAACCCCTAGCTCAAGGGCTCAAGGCTAGATGCATTGCTAAGTGCTAGCATGCTAGCACGCGTGCACGAACACGCATATATACACACTATACACGCATGCACTCAGGATGGCTTTCGTGGGGGCAAGGCAGCGTGTCCTGTCATCTTTTATTCAGGGCAGCTCTATATGTCTATTTTCAGCTCGGCAACACTCCGTATAGATGAGCTGCTCTCCACCAACGGGATTTAGGAGAACGGGATCATTTCAGCAAAATGTTCTCCTTCGCTGCTCCTTTCACTCAAACACAAACTCTACACACATTCAGTGTAAATTACACATCATTGTCGCTGCTCTGCATATTCATAGAGGTGGTTTGTGCCAGAGCCGTGGCAGCATTCCACATCTAACAGCAGGGTGACATAGTCATTTAAATGCTGCTCTACCATTCTGCACTACATTCTGCTTTCTGCTTACACCAATTTGCTATATATAGACATGCAGTGACCATTTCATGTCAACGGGAGGAAGACAGGCTCAAGGAGGCAGACGGGGGGAAGCGCAAAGGGAGATGGGAGCGCGGGAGAGCACAAGGTCACGAGCGGCAACTACCGAAGGGAGCTGAGATGTCGGAGAGGGGGGAATGGAGCTAAGGAGGTTCCGTAGAAGGAGCCACGGCCCCTGTGGTGGCCTCGATGACTCAGCCCGTGGAAGCCTGAATAATTAGAGGCACGCTCTGGGTCCCTGCCATCATTACATTGGCGCACATATTAAATATTCAATGAGACATTTTGGGCAGACGTGTACGGGAACAGGCGAAAGGGCAACTGGAACGCTGGAGTACGTGCAGTGTGCAGACAAAGATATGTAAACGCGTGCGTGTGTGTGTGTTCTCAGAGGGCTGATTTATGGATGTGTGTTTACATACACATATGTGCAAGGCTGGCTCTTGAGTGGCTTATGCTAACGTAGATACCGGGATGAGTTTGACCCTGGAAGTCAAGGACGTTTGTGCACTCACAGAGGTTGTGTATCATAATGACAGTGGGCAGCAGAACTTTGATTTGCACTTGTCGTGAGTACATTTTTTAGACAAAATTACTGACGACAGAGCTGTTAATAAAATTAACATCAACAAATTGGCACGGTGAGGATCACACCTGCTTTAAGCGAGGAAGCACGGCTGATCAAGCGCCTCCTGGCGCTACACGCTTACAGGGCTGAAAGCACAGGAAAGAGAACCTTGACTCGTCTGAAACAATCAAAATGATGATCTCGTTTTTAAACCTCTATCAACATGGACAGAAAAATCATAGCTCGAGGATCATTATGGCCTAAGATAGAGATGTTCCGATACCATTTTTTCCCTCCCGATACCGATTCCGATACTTGTGCTGTGGGTATCGGCCGATACCGAGTACCGATCCGATACCAGTATGTTATTAAAAAAATATCATACTACGCCTGCATGACTGTGATATGATTATCATTGTGGTAAGGCCTGGCTCAGGTTAAACCCTTTGTAAAAAATGAATAAATACAGCAAATTCAAGCCATTTGTTTTTAAATAGAACAGTATAAAAATCAGTAGTGCAAATGCAATTTGACTACATAAATCTAGGAATAATTATTTAAAAAAAAAAAGTCCAGCCACAATATTTTTAAATAAAAAAGGCATTTCTATGTCGCATGTCGCAGTCTTACTGGTGGGAGCACCATCCAGAGTGAAATACTGCCACACCGCCAACATGATATGCTAGTGCTAGTTAGCTGCTAGTTAGCTTAGCTCCAAGCCTCGCGTCAACCGGCTCAGACACAGCTGTTGTGTCTGTGTCACGTGACTGTCATCAACTCTTCCTCGTCCCTCTAAAACAGCAGGCTGCAGGTTGCAAGCACAGCGCCACTGTTTTAAGAGCGGCGAAGAAAAACTGTCTGGAGCTTAACGGAGCTAACCAGTAAATAGATACTAATTTAATAAATTACGTGGTATCGGATCGGTGCCTGGACTCCAGTAGTCGTCGATACCGATGCCAGCATTTTCGGCAGTATTGGAGCAATTTCCGATACTGGTATCGGAATCGGAACATCTCTAGCCTAAGAACATGTTGTGCTGTTACCATGTGCACGTGAGAAGGTCTTCTTCATCAGTGGTCTGTGCTTATCAAGCCCCGTGTGTTGGTGCATCAGTTATTTGTTCTCCCTTTGGTACTTTTGGTTTGCGAGGCTCAGAAAGAACACAGATGCAGGTAGAGAGAGGGCAGATGGGGCTTCCTCAGGCACCTGCCCAGTTGCCCTATTTGAGAAGAAACCGCCCATTAACCTACATAACCAGTAATATGGCCGCGTTGCTGGGTCATGTCGCGCCGTACAGCCGGACCAGATGCTGAACGGGCTCAGAACACTGGTGGAGCGGAGCCACTTCAGCAACCAAGGCTGTAATAAATGTGCAGCCTCATGACAGGCCTGCAGATGTTGAGGCATTTGCACGAGGAGCTCATAGAAATCACTGTCAGACACGATGAATGAACTGTACATACTGCTTTATATCATCTCAAGGTGCGACGTACATCTTAACTAACCCATTAAGCAGGTGGCTTCTGTTAAAAGAAGCACAGCTAGTTGAAAACAAATAAAGTAAATGTGACTCTACATCTGTGACAGATTTGTACAGTAGCAAATCATGTAATCTTCTAGCATTTCTTATCCTTTAAAGAAACTCCTTTTCTACTTGCTTCCAGTAGAGCTGCACCTGCTCTGAAACTGAAAAAACAAGCTCACTAATAAGACAAAGTACTGTAACAATTACGCAAATAAGATCACTGCTCGTTCAAATCTCTCGAAACAATTTGATTTCTTTTACAAACAAATGAAATTGTATGCGCACCGAGAGATGCTTTGTTTGCATAAGGAGAAAACGAGACTCAAATCAAGGTTGAATTGCTTAAAACGGGTAATTGTTTCGAGCTAATTGTCTTTGTAGGTAATATGAGCCGTTACCTCTAAGAAATGCCAAGTGCCCGGGACATCACCATATGCCGCTGATGGTTTGTTTATGTTAAGTAAGGGGCTGGATGAAAATTAGGGAGCTGGATGAGTTTTCTCAAGAGCAAAGAAGGGCATTCTCTTGTCACTTAGAGTATATATTTACATCAAAGAAATGGCTTTCTTAATGCCGTGACATGGATGATTATAGTTCAGAACACACTTTAGCATCCATCCTTGACAAAAATGTTGAAACTGGCGTACGTTATCTTACATTTTTGATGCATTTCCTCTTTTAGTTGCTTATTGTTAAAGAAATTGCACACGATCAAGACTGATTTATTTTTTTTAGATGTTGGTAGGAGGAATTTGTTCAGAGAAAATATATATATATATATTAATAAAAGTAAAGTTCAGTCCTCCTTACCACCCTAAATGTTTACACAGTCCCTAACCACCAATCTTATATAATAATCTACTTTTTTTCAACTTAGAAAGCATTAATAACCATATTTTCTTGAGGTAAGTGCTAACAATGGCTAAAAAAAGTTGAGGACACACTTTCACCTTAAAGCACCTGCCCATTTTAAAGTCTCTGCACAGCCTCACACAAACATCCCTTTTCTAAAAGGTTAGATCCTCCCCTTTCGTCTTCTCTTTCATTTAGTGACATTTTGTTTGTGTATCCACCCTTTTTTGTTTTTTTTAATACATGATTGCGATCGGCAGCAGATGTCCCAAGCTGCAGCATCTCCTATAGGTGTATATGCACAGCGGGCCTCAGGCCAGGCTATTTGGACGCCTCGCTCGCTCTGACTCAGACATGTTGGCGCGCTGCTGTGTGGAATAAGCATAGTAATGAAGGAAGAGAACAAACTCCACGCTATTTTCTCCATCAGTCCTGTTTGGAACAACGCGCCCGCCTGCTTGTGGCTGATGTATCGTCACTGTACATTGTGCGGCGGAGCTCCATTTGTCTCAATCAACAGATTCTTCTCTTATCATTCCGGCTCAGTTACTTTTGGGAATGTTACCAAGCCTAACAAATGTATAATACAGCTCATATTCATTACACAAATAGAATGTGAGACGCTCACATGCCAAAAGGCTCTTTTTTATAAATGGTCCTTTGGCGATGTTTAAAGAGAGCAATGGTGCATTTAGCAGAGAATAATCACAAGCATCAACACTGGCATCCACACTAATGGCCTATGGACATCAACAAACAAATGTAGCAGTGCAGTAATTGGGCAGCTACTATTGAAAGTGTCTGCTATTCAAGAGTGGGATACTGAAGTTGAACCATTTTGTGTGCATCCTTCAAACTGGATTCAGATCTTCTTGTAGCACTACCTCAAAACGTCACACACTCCGAGGTTCTCGATTTTTTTTTTTTTTTTTTTTTTTTTCCCCCCATCAGCCACCGTCCTCCACCATGTTCCCTTCCCCAGTCGATAGTCTCAAACCGGATTGATGGGCTGTTTATTGCATGCTTCTTTATGGCCCAAGGCGAGAGTGAGTGAGTTTGCCGCTCCGCAGAGAGAAAGAAAACAGTACAAGATTACACGCCAGTGTTCCACTCCTGGGCCGGGCTCTGTCACAGTTCGCCTCAATCTAATAAACACATGTCTTTATTGATCTAGTTCGCGCCTTTGCGTCTTTTTTTCATTTGCACTTCCCCTGATGTCTGTGAACACACCGATCCCTCGGTGCCGTATTTGATCTTAATGCTGTGAAAAGAACGGTTTTGTTCAGGAAGTGTGTGTGTGTGTGTGTGTGTGTGTGGGTAACGTGATCAGAGCCAATGATACAGGCAGGCACAGCTCAAGTGGGTTGAGTTTGGTAATTGATAGAGTGATTTTTTTCAGTTACACAAGAGCGAGTTTGGCTTTGTTTTAGTCTCATCAAAGTTCTTTAAACAAAAAAAAAAACAAAAAAAAGCCTATAAGATGAGCCGAATTATTCTGCTTTATCTGTTGGATTTTGTGTAGCTGCTAGTTTAATAATGGGACGGGGAGCTGCACTTCTGAACGACATTATTTTGTTTAATTTATGATTTAACTAATTTGCCTGCGTCTATTTAATTCATGATTCCTACATTAGAGTGTAATACCTAGAGTAATACACTCTGTGCTGTAAAAATAGCTCGTATAAAACATGCATTTAGTATTTCACAGGCCCTTTAATTGATTATTGATCATTAGCTCACGGTGTATTCATCAAGGAGGTTGCCATGGCTACGGCAGCACAAGATTGTCGTGCACGTGTGGTCATTTTGAAGCGTAGAATCTGAGCTGAGGTGTGTGTGTGTTTGTGTGCGTGTGTGTGCTGACCAGGTGCGATTGCAGTCGCCGCCGTGTCAAGGCTCGGCGTGTGTGCTGAACCACGACGACAGGGAAGTAGGAGAGGAAGGAAAGGATGGAGAGGGGGGGTGGGGGGAACGAGGGGGATAGGTGGAGGTTCAAGTCATGGGTGTTGTCAGAAGAGTAGGGAATGATGAAAGCGGTCACGGAGAGATTTAAGGCTACGAGGTGGACTGCAGAGAGGGTAGTAGGGCACAAAGCAGTGAGGTATTAGAGGGGATGAGGCACGGAGAGGTGACTGATAGTGACAGTAACATGGAGGAAACTTGTAACTCCAGTTTTTTTTAGATTTTTATGTGTTCATAATCATAATTTAGCTTGCACAAACTCACACACACGTGCCCTTGCATTCACCCAGTCGTGACGACACGCACTCGTAGTAATCCATCCGCCTCACACACTTGCTGTGTGACAGTTCGCCTCTGTTTGCCCTCCTCCAATTTAACTCTCCCTCTTTAGTTTGTGTGTGTGTAACTGCCGAGTCAGCAGGCCCTGTCATCCACTCAGACACGGTGGGGGAAGGGGGTAGCTGGAAGGCCGCAGCGTCTGTCTACGCCACGCTGACCAAAGTCACACACATATTGCGTCGAGCGCGTAGACGGAGACGGCAAAAGCTGCCAGAAAGACGGCATGAAACACGCATGTGCTGCTGGCGGCTCTGCATGTGTTATCTCACAGGGGTCGTTCGTAGTAAAGTACAGCTCCTAAATGACCCCAGTGGTGACATTTCCTCCAATTAGATTCACCCATATCTGGCTGTTTTAGATCAGTGCTAAGTGGTTAGAGAGATAAGAGGGATGGTGCTGTCGCCAAAGCCCGCGTCTCCTGCAGATGAGCCGTACTCTCCTGAGCCGTGACCGCAGCAGTCATTTTAAACAGCCCCCGTCACTGCAGCCATTACACACCTCGTTGGATTAAACGTAAGCAGGGAATCATGCGGCGGCCAATGATGTGATAAAAGACAGAGAGAGTGTGGGGTGGAGGGGGGTGGATGCGTACGAGCATGTGTGTGTGTGTGTGTGTGCGTGCGTACGTCACCTCGTGTCTGCGAGGGGCAGGGCGGCGCTTCAAAGCGTTTTATGGATGTGCATAATCTTCACGCCGTGGGTCGGCTCGCCGAGGAACATGAAACGGAATGAGAGTCACTGAGTCCTGAAATGTTTTTCCTTCAGAAGGAATAACAACGATCAGCGAAAATCTTTGTGCTGTAAATCAGAATCGAGTGCTGACTCGTCGGATCGCACGCAATTTCCATTTAAGGACAAAATTATGGCGAAAAAATGAACGCTGCATTAACTCTGGCTGCTTTTTTACAATATTTACATGGAAATGATATTCACCAATCTCCAATTTTAAACGTTTAATTTGATAATCAGAAATATGACTAAGCTGAAAATGGAAATTCATATTAGCCTACAAAATGGTGATGTTTTTATCCTATTCCAAACTCCAAATATTTTTAAAAAATACATGTTTAAAGTATTTTCCATCTCATGTTGTGGCATATTTAGCTAAAAGCTAACTAACAGTAACCCTCAGCACTCACTTCCTTCCTCTTTTCCTGTATACTTTCTAGTAAAGGCAGAAACGGCGCATGAATAATGAATACGAGCATGCAATCTGTGTGTCAGGCGCATGTGAGAGAGCCTCGCGGCATTAAAACAGGTAGCAGCCTCGTCGCATCAGTGCTGATGTGGTCCCGGTATGCATTTGGACGAGGTTATATAACGCATCATGCTGCGTAGCTGGTGAGCGGCGTTGCTGCTATTAATAGAAACGTTTTGATGGAACCAACTCGGTGACACACAGACACAAAAACATCAACCTGGGAACTCATCTGTAAGCTGTGACTTAAAGGATGTTTTTCTTAATATTTCATCCTCCGTCTCTTGGGGCACACTCATCCACACAAACAATAATAAAATGACATCCAATAAGATAGAATTGCTAATTATCAGAGGGATGAAGAGGCTATATTAAGCTCTGAGGCTGAAGCGAGTAAACAGATAATCATTGATGTGTCCTGATCAGTCAGTCTGTCCATTTTCTCTCTGTCTGCTTCATCTGGATGAGTCAATCTTTCAGTTTGGCTCCGTCCGTCCGTGTCTCTTTAGCGTGCACATACCTGAACGTGAGCACACACACACACACACACACACACACGTAGACAGAATACACACAGTCTGCTTCTTTTGTTCATTTAAATACCAAGGAGTCCAGACAAAAAACCATTACAGGGCGCAATGTGGCGTGACGGCTTTTTGATCAGCTGGAGAGAGAAATAAGGGGAGAAATGTTAGGGGCATTACCACTCATTTTCTCGAGGTGCTCTGATAATGTTTAACCAGCTGATTGCTTTGTTTAGAGCCCTGCCAGCCACTGCAGCACGGAAATGTAAAGGCGAGCGAGGCTCTGCCCACAGTTTGAATAATTACGCAGCTACGGTACATACTGTAATGCATAAATTATTTTAATTATGAATTTATGGACATCTAGGAGCTACCATACTGAAATGTTTAGATGATCCAGTTTATCCAGATCATTTTGGCTGTGGGGATGGCATTAATAGTTGTTTGGTCCACTTTGTTCCAAACTGAAATATCTCAAGACTATATTCTTGTGCCCTTCGGGGTGAATTCTATTAACTTTGGTGATTCATTCAGTTTACATATATAGTGCCATCACTGTTGTGGAGAAGTTGCTGAAAGTCAATGGCACCAGGTCAGGAGGGAAGAAAGCGTTCAGGAGCCTCTGATGTCTTATGCTGTAATATTTATTGAAGCTTGGCCAAGGAGAATCAGAGACATTTTCACATACAATAGTATGCATATCAGTCGGTCTCTATTCTGCCCAACTCATGCTGTTGGTCAGACTTTAAACCCTTACAGATGACACCACAAATACTATACGCCCAAAATAGTCCTGTGTAACCAAAGGATAGAAAATTCCATAACAATCATCAGGTCAACTATTTAATTCTTCAGGTACTTTGGTGTATGACGAAATACCTGCAAACAAACGATGTTCCCCTGAGCCTCAGCTGTGTAATGCTAATTAGTAAATGTTAGTTAACTTCCTAATCTAAGATGGTTCCTTAAGGAAAAGTCCCATTCATTTTTCCCATAGACATGACTGACATGTTCCGTGACTGATCTCTTCTGTAGCTTGAAACAGTGTGCAGCTCATCCCGGTTAAATCCTCAGTCAAACATATTAACAACTGCAGTATGTATCTGTTTCTTTGATTAAAAAGTAAAAAGTACAAGCTTGTGTACATAAAAAAAAGTTAGCTATGACTCCCAATGTGCATCTTTGCAAGAAACATCCAGTCACAAAGCTTAAAATTCAGTCTCTGTGCCACAACAGTGGAGATTATGCTGTTGATGAAATGATTTTTGCACCTTAAATCAGTTCACTTGCAACTATGGGGTCAGTTTTGGATGAATTCAGTGATTATGGCGCCACGTGTTAACAACTGCACAACTAAACAATTCGTGCCCGACTAGATTCTTCTTTATGGCAATAGCAGCTGAGGCTCATGGGTTTTGTAGTCTTCAGAGTAACATTGAGGACATTGCTTCAACACTTCCAGAAGCATTGGCCCCTCCAAATTTGCAACTCTGCACCTGCTGAACACGCATGTCATTGTGAGCATGTTAGCAGCTAACATGAGCCTTTAGCTCAAAGCATCTTCACAGAGCTGCTAGCATCGCCTGCTTGAATAAGTCTGCACCAAAAAAATATATATATTTTGAAATATTGATACAAATGACCTACATCTTTCAGCTGGCTTCCCGTAGAACCCAATAGCACCCACTTTATTCACCGAAAGACCGCAGCAGAGAGCCTCTAATCCAGGCTGCTGCGACTGCGTTATTCTTTCATGTCCTTGGAGCCACATGCTTTGTTAATTTCCCTCCATGTCCACCATATGCTACATTAGCTCCCCGCTGTTTAAAGATCTGTCTGTTAGCGTCAGCGCGCTATGAACTTAACGGTGCTCCCGGCTTCGGTGCAGCCCGAGCACAGGCAACAACTGCAGCATCCATCCATCCATCCATCCATCCATCCAGCTGTCCTCTGTGTTCCACAAAATAAAGCTACCCATACAGAAAACAATCAAAAGTCAATATAGAAATTGCCTTTTATGAGAGCCTATAACAGTTCAGTCTCCCTGCTTGCCAGTAGCTGTCACGAAGTCGTGATGCCGCACAAACAAAAGCCTCAAACAGACAAATCTTGATAAGATATCTCAACAGCCGGTCATGTTATGGGGGACTAGATAACATGGTGAACTGGCAGCTTTGAGAAAAAGAACTTGCATCACTTGTTTTGCTACATTAATCTAATCTTTAATGCAGTCTCATCCTTCTGGTGTATACAGAGAGACAAACACTAGTTTTATAGAAATGATTTACCAGATGCAGAGAGAGTTTTAGATGTCTTTGTGTTTGAGTCTTTTCCAATATTGCCGTGATGCATTTAGCCGACTCGTAAAAGCTGTAAATTCACAATTATTTTACTATCAGATTCCTGCCACTCTTGTTTAGATCTGAATGATTAAGAAGGGGGAGATAAATTGAGCGAGAGAGAGAGAGAGAGGAAGGAGCAGACATTGACAGCTGCCCAAACCGAGCCGCCTTTCAAGATATCAGAGCAACTGCAGCACCTCGGCAACCAAACAGATAAGACTCCAGCCAAGATATCAAACGGCATCAGCAATAAGCAACAGCCACAAACAAACACTTTTCCAGCCAGCCACGGGCCCTTCACCAACCACTGCCAAACATCCCTGGGCCACCTCAGGAGGTGAGGAAAGGAGGGGGGGGGACATTTCCAAACAAATTGGAAATGTCAAACGGTACCCCGGCTGACCTCGCTCCGCTTCTTAATCAAAACCTTAATAAAGAAAGTGAGATGTCACGGAGCGCAGACGCGCGCTTTAATGTGTCTGATGTGTCGTTCTCAGCGCGCAGGTGTGACGGCCGCACAGAGAGGGGAGAAATTCAAATGAACGTGTTACCCGTCGTTGCATCATCATTTTACCGCCTTGACGATAGAGCACCAGAGGGCGGTTAGAGGTGACGCCCCGGAGGGGTTCTCTAATAGCCTGTTTGTGCCCTGAGACAGCTGAAGCACCCAACTATCACAGAAAAATGACATTTTAAAGCGCTTGTGACTGATAAGTGTCTTAATATCAATGATTATTTAAAGAAATACCCTTGACCATTCAAAATTTTAAAAATATTGTTCTGCTAAGTTGCTCAAAAAGTAGTAGTAAAGTTTTTAAAGTCTTATTCTGCGCTGCCACCGGCTCCACTGACAATGATTTAGACAATATCTATCAAAAGTTAGCTAACATTAGCCACCATAAACTAATGGTCATAAAAGGCTGTAGCAGCTAAACCCCTGAGTGTATTAAATTGAGCATGGGTGCATTTTATTGCTTATGAATTTAACTCTTGGTTTGTAAGAGGAAGGATGTCTTCTTTCCTCCTTTACAACTTACACTTTAGAAGTGTCAGTTTGCTCTTTGTAAACAACACAATTGCTTTACCTGCATCAACTTTTGCGGGCCGCGCACAGATGTTTGACGCACATAGCAAAGCGTTACCACTCGAGTAACAGCTGTTAACGCATCTTGAATGATATTGAGACGTAGCCTCCTGTATCTCCAGCTGCATGTGCTTACATGTGACTCTTAAAAATGAAATAAATTGAATTTTGAGGGAATGCTTTTACAAATCTCACCCAGCTATTACATTACGACACAATAAAGACTGTAATTAAAGGCAAACTCTTGCTCTTTTCTATCGAGCAGCTCGTATTTCTATCACCCTCTCCCTCCGAGAATATTAATCCAGCTAAATGGGTTATAATCCAGTACTAATTTTACACAGAGAGCCTGGGTTCCATGTTGAATTTGCGTCCTCTATACATGGAAGTGTTCTACAGTATGGCGTCAACAGTGTGTTAACATTTGTGTGATACACCTTACAGCTTGTTTTGGATGTTTGGTATAGTCTTAGTCTTTTATTGCGAACTGAGGACAATATGTGGCTGACGGCAGTAGATTCATCATCCTCCTCATAATGCCGGATATGAATCATGCTCTCTGTGTTGTCCCCCTGCTGAAGGAATTAGTTAAGAGTTGTGAGGCTGTCCCATTCCTCATCCATTTCCTCCGTCTCATTTATCTCTGTCGTACCACAGGTTGTTTTTTTTGGGGTGTTTTTTTTTTTTTTTTTTTGTTAACGCTCAAATTTATTGTCATCAGCGCAGAGGTGCAATGCATATCTTACTTTACAAACAAGACGGAGATTAAGACGCACAAAGAGAAGGAGCAGACAGCTGAGCCCATTATGGGGGGAAAATTAGATAATCAGCAAAACCACAGACGCGCCGCTTTCATTCCAAAATGAGATATCCACGAGCCATTTACATATACAGGGTGGCTTTTTGGCACATGCTCCAAAATAAACAGACCTCACCTTAAATTACGCTGCATGCCACATCAGTGTGACAGAGAAATTTAGTTTTTACCTGGAGGGCATGGATTTATATTCCTGGACTTTTTTTTTCTTACTTCAGTGCAGATTACTGTTGCATGGCAACCAAAAGCACATAGTGTCTCCTGTGCAACACATGTTCCTTGTACCTGGTGAACTATCTCTGTTAGCGGCAGCACCTCCATCTGTCCTCCATCATTAGGAGTGTTAGTCTTAGGAAATCTCTTCATTCTTTTCAATTCAGATATTTGGTGGTCACTGTGTGACAAGCTGTTCGCTGTCTTTCGTCTGCTGAGTTTCAAATATGAAACATAACTGTCAGTTAAGCACACTCGTCTTCTACTGTGGGAGTGAAACAGCCCAAGAAATTACACTTCATCTCATAATTCACGTTCATTGCGAGTGTTCAGTGCCAATGCAGGAAGTAGCGTGTCCTTTCCATAGACAGTATAAAACATGGATGCAGTCTCCATGAAGTCACCCACAGTAGGTGATACTCAGTATGTGGTGGCTCTGGCCCGACACTATTTTGGCCATCCTGCCTCTGCCACCTCCGGCTAATCTAAAAATAAGCAAAGATGTGGAGCGTGGATGGAGCTGAGGCGGGCTGAATGATTGCCTGGCTGCTCAAATGAGCCACCTGTAACGGCACCCACCTGTCAGTTAAAGCAGCCACGCTGCTAATTCTGCATAACTTTAAGCATTAATATAATTTGAACAGGTGAGTTCTATGAAAATTCACCCTGAACGGGTAACTTAGCTACAGAGACCAAAACAGTTTTTTGTACCAGGCTGTAAACATGTTTATTTCTGCTGTGAAGCTGGACATTTTAACATGAGGACTTATGGAGACTGACATGTTCTGTCGCCAGCCTCAAGTGGACGTTTGAGGAACTGCAGTTTTTGGCATGTCGCCTTCACTTCACAATCACAGAGGTTGCCGCTTGGTCCTTTCTGTAGTGAGGTGAGAACTATAGGTGAGGAGGTTGAGGTAGTGGAGAAGGGTTGTAGTTTGAAAGCTGGAATTAATGCGTTTTCTTTAGTGTAATCACAACGTTTCCCTGACCATACTTTCTCTCTTACTAAACCATGCTAGTTTTCAGGTGCAGAATCATAAAAAATGGTGCCACTGAGCGCATGTAATCTGGAGTTTTGCTGGCTTATAACATTTGCCGTGAAATGAAAAAAAAAAAAAATCCTCCAAAGCAGCATTTCATAAAAATAGTATTAACTTTACATCACTGCCCAAAGGACATTTTGTTCTCAGGACAAGTCTTGACTTTCTTGTACCTCATGCTATGAACTCCTATCATGAGGTTTTATATCAGCCCCCTAAAGGTGAGCCAAACTCTCTTTCATAACTTAACAGCGAGGTAAACAGAGCTGAGATGGAGTCGCCCTCCGGTACATCCCTGCTGCTCTCCTCTCCTTTAAATCCCCCTCTCAGAAGCTTCTTTATCAATCTGCTTTTTCTGCGGCGCTTTCTCCATTCACTCGCTCACTTCCTTGCCTCCTTTCATCCTCAAAACTCTATCCGTCTCTCTGACATCTTTTCCTCCTCCTCCTCTTCTCCTCCCGCCCTTCATTTGCCCCCTCCATCCCCCCCTTGAAACCCTCCTTCCTCCACTCTGCCACTCTGCTCATTCCTCGCCTCTTCTTCCTTCCTCCTCCTCCATCTTAGCTCGTCATTGCGGGGAGGAGAGTTTTTTTATTTATTTTTTTTTTATTTTAGCATGCTGGTGATGTCACAGGTGGAGTGTGTGTGTGTGTGTCTCAGAATGATATCGCTCTCCTCGGGACCGTGTGAAGAGGATGATCCACCTTTTTTTTGTGGCCTCCCTGCTTCCATCCTGTCGCACCACCACCGCCACCACCACCACCCTCCCTCCCCAACTCTGCCGCACACTTCCACTCACATAAAGGAGTCAATTTGTCAGAGATGTCAGGGGTGCTAACGAACAGCCAGCTTCTTGCCATATGCCATGCCTGTGTGTGTGTGTGTGTGAGCGTGTGAGCACGTCCGTACTGTTGCTGCAGCATGGTGTGAATGAGTGTGTGCCAAGTGTACAAAGCAGACAAGTACACGTGTATATATATATTTATATAGCCGCTCTGTGGAGACAATTTTACAGGTGTGACATAGCGCGGATGTCTTTATTCAGCCTATAGAGGTGGTAAACGTGTTGATTAATGCATGACAGCTCTGTGTTCTGTATGCACCTCGTGCATATGTATTTATGTGTGTGTGTGAAGGCTCCTCTTCACCCGGCGCCGCCTGAGGAGTGTGATGACCAGTCTATTTGACAGGCGTTCCAGTCACAGCGGTTGCCCCGTCACCGCGGTGACTGGGTCATCGGAGTTAATTATTCTCAGCGCTGGTCCATCAGGCCCCATGCTGCGGACACACACACTCACACACACACGGTGTCGCAGCTAGACGTGGGATAGAAACACACGCTCTCCTCGGCTTTGACCTGGTTAAGCGCGATGCCTTTTAACTAAGGACTGCGGAAAAACACACACATGGGAGCGTTGCGGCGACCCAGCGGTCTAAGGTGCACACTGTGTAGTGTTGGAAGTTAAACACACACATCCACCTATGCAGACAGACTGAGTATGAATGACAGTGACTAATGTAAGGCAGCCTTCCTGCTAATTAAAGTCGAGTCATACATTAATTACCATGAGCTGCAGTATTTAAAGTTTTAATTGAGTGCTGGATGATTTTCCCTTTAACCTTTTCTAAACCAGGATTTCCTTCGGGATTACTTTGTCTTCAGGCAAAAGTCGACACCAAAGAATGATAAATTCCTATTGTGTCTTTCTAATACTGAACTCCAGCGCTGTATTTGTCTGTGAAAGACAGCTACATTACATTGTCTGGTGTGGATGACACGCAACATCTTAATTTTAATGGAATCGCTGTTCATACCGCAGTTATCGTTTGTGTCCAGTTGCACTGCAGAGCTCAGCCGCTTTAATCATTTCTCTCAACGTCCTGCTAATCCCCGTTAAGATGGTTAATATTGGACTAGCTAGCTCAGTCGCTTGTGCCAAACATGGTTTGTTTCCCGGGAGAACAGGGAAGAAGACGTTGGTACCAAATTTCAAATTAACCTAATAGCAGTTATTAAATAACGGCTGAGAGGGTCTTCTTCTGCAGCAGAACATGATGATGAGGAGGTCTCTTGTATCTTGTGCTTTCTAGGGATGGTGTTCAACATTTTTCTCCCCAAATCATATTCATTTGTAAGACCGTAGCGGCCAAATTCCACCGGGCGTTGTTTCAAACGCCACTGGAACTGCCGCGATCCATTTCCGATGCGTCCTAAAAGTGGCTCTCAGCTTGGCTCCACCAAGAATACCAAGAATACTTCTATTTTTCAGAGAGTAGCTCGAGCTGACAGGAAGTCAGGCACAGAAACGGCATAGAGAATTCAATCAATTTTCAAAATAAAGCTCCCGAGCGTAAAAAAACAGGCAAAAGGGAAATAATTGAATTGCGTAGCTATCCATCCATTATCTGTAACCGCTTCTCCTCATCAGTGCCACGCTGGGGTTGGAGCCCAATTGACTGTTGGTAGTACAATACTCAATTCAATACAGTGCTCCATATTAACATACAAACACACTGTAGAGGAGTGATCATTTTTATAGGTCTATAATTCAAAATTCGTGGCATCTCGTGTTTTTAGACGTATCTTTCAGTGCGTTAATTGAAATCGTGCTTTCCTTACCCACAAATCACTCAGCCCGCCATTTATTTTTAGCAGTGCAGCTTTAAACTTCACACTTTTCTGCCCTCTGGCTTTATTTATGTATATTCAGCAAAGCTGCCTTTGGCTACAGGAACTCCATAGTGGAGCCTTTTTAACAAGTGCTGCGTACCGCTTTAAACTCACGTTTGAATGGAGCCGCACTGTTTACAGGATGTATTTATGGCTGTATGTTAACATTCAGGGGAGTTTTGGCTGAATGATTCTGAGCAGAAGGTAGCCATGTGTGAGTGGGCGGGGTGATGGCAAAATGCTAACACAGATATACACACACACACACACACACACTCATACACACACTGTTTTTTAGGACTGCCATGCTGTTCAGGCACTATCTGAATTACATTATTGCGCAATAGTGCTCACGGAGCGAACCAAATGTTCCAAATGTCTGCGGGTCTGCCTCTCTCCCTCACTCGGTGTACCACAGCAGGATCACAGCTAAGAGGGAGAGAAAATCCCACAGCTAAAAACAGAATGCAAACAAGCACGGGGAAAAAAAAAAAAAAAAAAAAAAGGTCCTAATTTGGCAAAACAAATGAGCACACTCGCGACTGTGAACACATCAGGCGAGTGATATGCAAATGAGTGCTCCGTGTGCCTTCGAGCAAGCGCGCCAGATGCTGGTGAGCCCGACCCGACGGGTGGGTCGTGAGGTAGATCTCACAGAGAGAGAGAGAGAGAGAGAGAGAGAGAGAGAGAGCTGGGAAAAAAAGAAAAAAAAAAGAGAGGGAGTGTGTTTAAATGTGGTGTGATTAGTGCTGAATATTTTGGCAATTGCCTCCGTTTGGCATGAGGTGTGAAAGGTACATTTATAAGAGAGGTTACGCCAGCCAGTCATTCCTCATCTAGCACGTGAAGTGATGTGAAACATTTTTTTTATTTATTTATTTTTTTGGAATGTGAGAATGTCGGCGCCTAAAAAAAAAAAAAAAAATCACATCACGCTGTGAGGGAAACCTGTCAGGTACGGTAACGTAGAGTTCTGGAAACACGGGACAGTTCGGGTGTTTTTAGGAGGGGTTGTATGAGGTTCTTACCCACAGTCACTGTAGAACTTTCATATTCCTGAACGCTGATCAGCTGTTTGGGTGAGAAAGTTCAGAAATCAGACTGAACTCAAACGTCATGTGTCAAAGATGATGCGTGCTTGTGTTTGTCTGGTTGTGCTGCTGTTAAACTAAAACCCGGTCCAGTGGTTTTGGCTTGACCGCAAGAGCCCTTTGGTCCATTCTCCATGCGACTTCAAACCTCACCAGTGTTTTGACCGCCATACTATAACTTGTTCAGAATTTCCCCTGGTTTATGTCAAATATATAAACATTTGCCATGCTTTTTGTGCAGATTGACGTGGACTGCTCACGTCGTCCATCAAAAATAGAACAGTACCTCTGGCGGGTGTTTGAAACATTGACTAGAACGGTGCACGCGAAATTCATTGCAACCGTGTCCGGTGCAGTCCGGAATAGAGAAGTTCTTCGGTTAGCGCCAAATAAAAAGGCCGTCTGGCAGCAAGTTAAAGCAGTGAAAATATTCTGAATATAGCGTATGCTTAAACAGACAGAGATGTTTTGGAGCTTTTTATGTGGCTAAGATATCTTTTTTTTTTCTTTTTTTTTTTGCTGTCCACAGCAGGGCGTAGCTCTGCTTCTGTGCTGGGATCCCCGTCTGCTTCTCCAAACTGGGTGATGCGCTGACCGCCATCTGCTGTAGGTAATACATATGCATGAGCACCTCATACAACCCCCACTTCAAAATACCCAAACTAACCCTTTAAACTTCCTCAGATGCAGTAGCGGTCACTAATGCAGAGCAAATATATTTGAAATGATACACACACGTCATATGTGCATTCATAGAGGTATTGATTGCTGGTAATATCAAAAACTATGCTGTATTTCTGATTCTCTTGCTGTGTACTTTTCCACGTGGCATCGCTGATAGAATATCTGTCTAAAAAGTGTGCTGCATTATTTAAATCAGCATTCTGATTTTGAGGCTACAGCGATTTTAAAAAACACCAATTATAATCAGCAGAAAGAAGAAAGCGAGAATCACGAGCGGGCTTTCTGAAATGAATGCAACAAATAAAAGAATGCATAAAAGAATACAACCTGAACGTGACAGGTTTACAGGATACAAGCAGATGTGCCGGTGTTCATTATTAGCTCTTCACGTAATTAGCTGTATACATGGGATAATAGGAATAAACAGAAGTGTATGCAGATGTGCAAACTGCACAGTAAGCTCACACTTCATTACAGATGGAGGTAATAAATGTTGGAATAGATGCGTTCCATTGTCCTAAAAGCCAAGTTTATGCAGAAGTTGTGCATACATTAGCTCATAAAACAGTAAAATATGCACAGTGGAGCACGTAAACATGTGTATAATCCCAATCATGTGCGCATCCAACAGTTGTTTGTATTGGTGATTACTGACTGTGTGAACAAATGATTAAATTTAAGACATTTCAGCACTTTGACTCGTTCCCATGACAGCAAACGCTGCAATCTCTCTGTGTGCTGCATGAGCAGCTCGAGTACTCATATTTAATGCATCCTGTGTGTTAATTGTGTGTGTGTGTGTGTGTGTGGGTTTAGTGCAGCAGTCACACACATTCTCATGTTCACATCTGTGTAAGAACAAGTACATCAAGATCACATTGTACCAGACCGCACGCCAACAATAAGCGGTCGCTATACCTGAACATTACGCGTGCCGTTGTGCACTTGTTTGCTACATTATGACCCTCGTGCATGCGCTGTTTGTTCACACACCTGTTCACTCAACGTGTGTGCATAACTTACTGCCCGCTTTCCACTCACGGAGCTAACCGGCCCCACTGAAATAAAGCAGATGAATCACGCCTCCACAGTTCGGTAAGCCCAAGAGGCTAGTGGCTGACGCTAGCGTATTGTTGTGAATCAACCACCCTGTCAGAGCACACTGTTCCCCCCTTTTCCCTCCCTTTCCTAACAGCCCGTGTCACCCAGCTCCCTTGCCAACACACGCGCGTGCACACACACATACACACACACACACACACACGCGCGGAAAGCTGTTAGCTGCCGCAGTTTTGAGAGCAGGTGCTAGCGTGGCATGGCAGCGCCCGCAGGGTTTAGAGGCCGTAGACAGACACCAGATCAACCGCCAGTTTTCCACTCTCTGCTCAGCGACCGCTCGCCGGTGCCCGGCCCTAATTATTATTGGCCGCTGTAATTAATTACACAACCTCAGAGAAGCAGGCAGACATAATCCAAGATCACTCCACCGACTTCGGTGGTGTCTTTCGGCCTGTGTGCTGTGCTGTGGCTTCTCTCCATGGGATCGGTTGATCTCCGCTAAAGACGGAGCGGTTTTGTACCAAGACGACATCTTGCAGTGCTGCTCAATTGTGTTTTGGCACGAGACCTCAAACTAGCATATGGTCCAAGGTTAGAAAGCTGTCAATTTAAAGTGCGCAATCAAAAATGGGTCTCACACTTTACAGTCAGTGGTAGCGCCTACTGTTGGTCTGAAAGGGCAATTATTCTTGTCCGGAGCTATAAAGATTATGGGTTTATGAGCAGGGATTTGTCCTCTCCTTGTGGTCAGAGGGCTGCTGCCGCCTGCCCACACACTAAAAAAGGGACTCGCAGTATACACACACACACACCCAGCCGCCAAGATTTAGGAGAAAAGTAGATGAGTATTGAGCGTTGAATATATCTCAGTGAAAATTGCACTCAGGGGAGAGAGAAAAGAGCGAGTGAGCCCTAAAGCGAAAAGGCAAAACAAAAGGGAGGCAGCCCGCTAAAACAAAGCAGGACAGTTATAAGAGGGAAGTGGAGGGAGACGGGAGAGTGGCTGCGGTTGCACCATCTAGATTTGCATCATCTTTCAAAAGTGGGTTTATGTTGGTACTCCTCATACCACCCCCCAGCCCCCCCGTCCTTCATCCACCCATCTGAAATTACAGCACGGGCTGTGAGAGAGGATCAAACAAGCTGCACTGTCTTATTCATTTTTCATGCCGCTGTACTGAGGAAGCAAAGGAAAGAAGGAGTGAGAGGCACCAAAACTGAGAGGGAAAAAAAAGAAAAAAGAAGAGTAACCTACTTTTTTTGCACTGTGTCTCTGGGTGCATATGTCGAAGCTTAACGAGTGGCAAACACATGCACACACACACACACACACATGAAAACGCTTTACTTGTAATTGCTCCAGTTGGTGCACAGGAACAGCACATTGTGGATCCCAGAAGTGGAAGCTGAGAAACAAAGCAAAAGAAATGGGGAAGTGTGTGTCGACATGCACACACCCCCACCCTCACCTCCTGTGTCCTACGGCACCGCCACCAAGGATTGAGCCCCCACCCCACCCCAGCCCAGCCCCTACCCTCAACACCAACAAGTCTCTCAGGCCTCCTCCCTCTTCAGTCGTCACTCGCTGTTCAGCGGTGGAGCTGCCACTCTCTGCTGGCACCTCATTATTCCTCAGGAGCCGAGGGGCAAAGACTCCCGATTCCTTAGATGCAGAGATGGAGAGAGAAAAGAGTGATGAATAGAGGGTAGAGAGTGAGAGGCAGAGGCGGCGGTGGCGGCGGCGGCGGCTTTCGATTTCCAACTGTGCTGCACCACGCTGCTGTGCCACCTCAAACATGCCTCACACTCACAAACACACACACACACACACACACACACACACACATTGAAGTACAGTAGCGGCAGGAGGAGGAGGGATGAAGAGATGAGGAGGGAACAGATTATAGGAGTCATCGCGCGAGAAAGGCAGAGACGGCGAGGAGGGAAAAGGCAAAGTGTCTGAGATGGAGTCGTGAGGGAGAAAGCATTGGCTGAGAAGAGAGCAAGAGCAGAGGAAAGTGTGGAAGAAAGACAGAAGCAGGAACAGAGTGAAACTTTGTGCAGACTGTGCATGCAAACACTGCAGCAGTTAAACAGGAAGGATTCTGTTTGCAGCTGACAGTCCAATTCAATACTTCCATTAGCAGTTACGCTAATGTAGATACAGAAATATACATGTACACAAAGACATCTAGTGCTAAAATCATTATCCAGTCAACTGACCTTAAGCTCAACCCCTGTTGTCCTATCATAGCTTAGCAACTGTTTTATATGTTGCATGTCCAGTTCACTAGCTTACTGACGCTCAGCCTTACTTCCAAGGTCAAGTTAGCCTATCATTTTATCAAAGTGTAGCCAACATTAGCATGATCTTTTAGGATTTGGGATAGATAACACTCAGAAAACCCCAGACAAACTCATCATCTGATATATTATATAAGCATTTCGGTTTGTCCATATCATCAAAGCTAATTCATTTACAACATTACAACTCAAATGATCAGTTAATAAACCTCAAGAAATCTAACTATCCTAATCTGTCCTGCTAGTCCAGGCGTGTAAGCTAAGCACCCGAACATGGAAATAATCTGCATATCACATTTTACCATGATGCTAGGGCTACCTAGCTCAGCACTAGCTCTCTAGCAATGCAAGAACAAGAAGTATTTGGGTCACCACAGGTGTTACTAATGATAGCTTCATTAGTATCATTAGACACACCTGTGTTTCCCATCTTCTATGAATGCTAGCGAGGGTGCTAACGTCTCTGCCTTGAACTTGTAAGTACAGCCTTAGTCTCTCAGCACCTTGATGTATGTAGCCATCGTGTGCTTATTTAAGGGTTTTATGTTTCAAAAAGAAATTAGCTGGAGGCAAATAATGTAGCTAATGATAGCTTAATTAGCTATGTAGCTCATGCTAATGAAATCTGCCAGTGATTGTCGTCATATCAGCTGCTAAAAAAAAAGGCACCTTCTATTAAAGCAAGTCTGGCATCATTATTTTAAACTGTTTTATTCCAGCTTCTCCAGTGTGAGGATTTTCCTCTGTATTTCCACTGTAGCTTGAATATATTTGGCCTTGAGATTGTCATTTTTCGACACTCTCCATGTAAACATTTTACAACCATTCAGTGAAGTGGAAAATCACGGTAATTGCATTTTCAGCCCTTACCAGTACAAATATGAACTATATAGAACAAACTGTACCGCAGCATGCCCACATCACCATGCACATCAGATCCTGTGGGACAAAAAAAAATAAAATCACCCAGTATACTTCATATAATCGTGCTAAACATATATACAGTATATTTATGAGCACGTCTTCCTCCTCCAGCTCTCCCCCAGCTGTAAAACAAGCACAGCTCTTCTAGATGAGCTCAGCTATAGATTAAAGCGCCGGATGAATATTCATCGCTCACACAGAGAGATAAAGGGGGGATGAAGAAGATCTGGAGGAGAGAGGAAGAGTGTTTAGTTGCTGCAAGTTGTTATTAATAATGCTGATTATAATCTGAGGATTATTCTCACCTTGCCCTTTCTTTTGAAATTTACCCCCACACCCTCTCCTTGGCTCCGGCACTAACTCTGCGTTGAATTAATTGAAGTAATTGGAGACCAAAATAGAGAATGAGAGGAGGACGGCAACAACAACAGGGAGAGAGGGAATCGGCAACTGTTGACAAGCCCTCTTGTTTGGGAAGCAGTCATACACGTCAGCTGCTCGTGTCTTACTGGCCATCTGTCAGGGGCAACTAGATCAGGATGGCACCTCTCCAAACACTCTTTCTTCCTCGCTTTATCACCCTCTGTGGCATTCATCTTCATGTATATCACTCTCGCTCAAGGTTCATAGCTGGTCATTACCAGTCAAATGACACTGACTTCATTTCTCAGTGTCACGTCCTCAGTTAGCCTTGCCATGCTGCTTTTAGCGCGACCTCAGTCTCTTCAATAAAATCATTACTAGTCTCTATCACAATGTACCCACCACTATTACTAAAGATATAACAATAATAAACTCTTATTAATGTAGATCTGCAGCTATAACTTACAGTATATATAAAGCTACACCTACTTACATTGGCGTGTACTGTAAGCCTACAAATATAAAGTTCACTCATGGTAAAACCATCCTATTCCACACTGTCTGACAGTATCAGATATTTTTTATTCCTCTACCCTGAATGAAATATTCAAACCAAAGACTCCAAAACTTTTATGGTTGCACCAGTTAAATTATTGGAAATATTCTAGATATCTCAAATTCAGCCTGACATTTGGTATCTTTGAAAACTTTTGGATCGCTGAGTTTGAAAAATGAAAAATTTGAAAAAAATATTTCGGCTCACCAAATGTACCGTGCAAATATTTAGATGAAAAGTGAGTGATAGTAGTAACTATTAAGAAAGCAAACTGCCTAAGGCATAATACATATGTTTAATTAGATAGGCAGTTGTGGCAAATGTAGTTGTCCTTGGGGTGCAGGCTTCATGGGCCCAAAATCTACAATGCTGACATCTGATCCACACTTCCCTTGGCTGTGAGTTCTCAAAGTGCTCCAAGCACACAATGCAGAGATTTTCATTGTCTGAGGAGTCGGCATCTTCATTGTCATCAGGCTTGGGCCTTTTCTTTGCCACTTTCTTCTTGCTTGTCATTTTCTTCTTTTGCCCCTGATACTTGATCTTCTTTTTTGCACTGCTTCTCTTCTTTTCTTCCTCTTCCCGTGCCTTTTTTATTGGTGTGTCTGTGAGGACTTCTGACTGTAATTTCTTTCTTTTCCCAGCAGGATTCTTCCTGGCTCCTGCTTTAGGAAATGGACGGACAGCAGCTGGACTGAAGCCTTGAGCTTTCAGGTTAGCTGAGGTTGAAGCTTCAGCTGCCAGGGTAGTTGAGGTGAAGGCGTGGCCTGGTTGGGCTGAGGTAGAGGCTTGGTCTGGTTGGGCTGAGGTAGAGGCTTGGTCTGGTTGGGCTGAGGTAGAGGCTTGGTCTGGTTGAGCTGAGGTAGAGGCTTGGCCTGGTTGTTGAGTTGAGGTGGCAGGAAAGGCAGATAGATCAGGGCGGTCTGTAACCTGCGAAGGCGCGTAGTCACTCTTGGAAGATGTCTGGATTAAAAGGCCAGATTCCTGTACATCTAAATCCAGCTTGTATGTTGCTTGGAGTCGCAGCGAGGGGGAATGCAGTATTGACCAGACTTGGGATGTTGTAGATGCTCATTGTTTTAGCAGGATTCATTCTCATCCATGCGTCACTGGCTGTGTTAAACATTTTTTGAAATGGACCATACACGCTACGATCCAGGGGTTGTAGCTTATGACTACAGTGCGGTGGAAATGTAAGAAGGATAATGCCATTTTCTTTGGAGTAGTTGACTGCCTGCACTGAGATATGTGAGCTGTGGTTGTCTAACAACAGTAACACCTTCCTTTGAGGAGTGACCTTTGTATGCTTCACAAAGTGTTTCAAAAAGACAAGAAACTCTTCTTCCTGCATCCATCCTGAGGCATTGCCACACCCAACACTACCTGGTGGTCCACCAGCTAGGAAGTGCTCATTGTACCTTTTACGTGGGAAGACAAAGGCTGGAGGAATGGCATTTCCCAACGTATTCACAGCACAGGCTACTGACACCAGAACACCTCTTTCTCCTGACGTCATGGCCCCGACTTGCTTGACACCACGGCGTGCAATGATACAGTCAGGAGCCTGGACCGTTCTGACACCTGTCTCATCTACATTCCAAATATCATTTCCATCCAACCCGTGCTTCTCAATGACATCTCCATTTTACGCTTCCACTGCCTAGGCATGCTGTAAAAAGGAGACCAGTACAAAATGTCAACATAAGGGGAAGGTTGTAACACTTTTTAAGAACAGTTACAACCCTCCCCATGCCAGGCAGCCATTAAAAAGCTAACCATTTTTAGCATTTAGCTTCAAAGCTAGCACTAATGCAACACATCAAATTAAACTAGAGAAACTACTACTTGAGCTTATGTAAGTGAAACAACTGTATCTACAACACAATGGACACTATGCAAAAAAATAGTTGTGATGGAAATACTTTCTTACCTGAAAAATCGTTTTTTGGCTCCAGAACAGACAGTTTTCAACTCAGAGACATGAGACTTCACCAGTGAGCTCAATTTGTAAGTGGGCATGGACTGTATTGATGACATCACCACAGCTTGTTTCTGATTGGTCAAACTGAGAGTGTTACAACTATCCCTTTGTTACAACAAATCCCCGGTCTCCCCTACTCATTGATTAATACCTAACATACTACTGCAAAAAAACTCACTCACTGACAGCAGCAAAAAAAACTGCCATTAGCAGTAGCTTCAAGCGTGAATACAGCTGTGTTCTCCATATTTGCTGTATTGCACTCTACAAATACAGATTAAACTTTCAATTAATCTGTTGATGTCTTAATATCTCTTTTCTCTGGAGCCTCGATGGCATCTCAATTGGAAAATTACAGATTTCTGTCACTTTACACAACTTCTCCTACCTTCCTAATCCTCTAAGTCAATATTTTAATGGAAAGCTTTTATCTGTCCCAGGTCGTGAGTCCCTGCTCGACTGTAAACAAAGTACAAGTGCCTTTCTGCCTGTCAAGTGAGCCGCTGTAAGCTACAACTGACATTCGTCAGTGTGACTTTAGCTTGGCACGGGGAAACAGTATTTTGCAACCACCCTCCCTTCCATTTGTCCTTATGTACCCTCTATTCTGCCACAGCTATGTGTCAGTTCCCCCTAAGCAGCATTCATTTGCTCAATTAGACCCCGTTCACCCCGCCTCACAAACACACTGTAGCTATTTTCTGAAGCTGTGTCCAATGTTGCCTCGGGCTAAATCCTCCCCATTTGTGCACCCCAGTGTCCCACTCACCCACTTTAAAAGGTGACCCTCCATTTACCCCCATTTTAGGTTTTGTTCTCCGTTCACATTACATTATTGACAGCTGGCAGATACTCTTTTAGAGTTAACGCATGGTCACACCAGAAAGTGACACAGCAAAAGCTGTCACATTGCTTCTAGAAGGTCATGCTGTGGGGACTGCTCGCAGGGCTAGTTGGTGAATCACTGTTGTTGGCGACCAACTAGCATTGCTAGCAAGCCAGGCTAGCATCCGTCAGTGACAATAAGCTTCTTCCTTTTTCTTTATTTACTACACCTTTGATTTTGTCCTCATGATTGGACATAATTTAACTGAATATTTACTGAAGGGGGGAAAGCTTAGCAGGATAATTAGCTTGGTTGCTATTGGAACAATAACCTCACACTATCATACTATTGATCCCTCTTTCTTACTCAGAGGAGGTCAGAAAAGTGGATAGTGCAACAAGAATATGAATTACAATAGCTTCCTCCATTTCTGGCTCTTTGGTACTCCATTTCCTCAAAAGTCAGCACTGTAAAGACACCTTGCGATTGGTCAGTGGTGCAAATTTGTCCACCAAATTTGAACAATTTACGTCTTTCTGCAAGAGAATCCACAAGGATCAAGTAAATGTTAATGTGAGGACTTTACTGGCCACACAGCTGTAAAAAAGTTGCCAAGAGGTTAGAGAAGAGGGTCTTTAAATCTGTGTTGTAGCAGTCATTACGAATGGTCTACTGTAAAACCCACTGTTTGATGGTGTTTGACTATAAAAGAAGTGTAGCCGTAGTTGCGTTCTGTTAAAAAAGTTTAATTACCACTGTAAGAAACTCTGTTTTAAAACTCTGCTTGTGTCTCGCTAATACTCTGGTATAACCTACACTACCCTGATCCAAGGTCAAAACCACTTAGAAGACTGTAAAACATTTATGATATATGGAACGTGTTTAAAGGCTGTGCTCTGAGCCAACTACCAAATCTCCCTCCTCCTCCTCCTCCTCACGTTTCACTGAGCTGTGGCAGCATCCTCCAAGCCTACAGGAGAGCTCTTCCCCCGTGGGGGCAGAACTATGCTGTCCTCTAGCTCTCCTGGACGCTCCCGGTGGATGATCTGTGGCGACGAGGAGGGAGGGTGAGCGGCTCAGGAGCTGTCTTTATGCAAGGGGAATAGGGGAGATTTAGAGCAGGTGATGTATGGCGGATGCAGAGGAGGGGGGGGGGAATAGAAAGAAGCAGGTAATCGGAGCGCGACGGCGGGGCAGCGAGTCTGCACGAGTGTGTGAAAAATAAGGCAGAATAAGGTAAAAGCTGGATGCACTCATCCTCTTTGGGTGAGTGGAAAACGTCCAGAGTATTTTGCCAGACTAAGTGATGGGGCTGTGCATTGCTTGTGAACGTGTTTGTGTGTGGCTGCGAGGCTGTGCTGTCAGCCTGTGATTAATCTACCACTGTCTGTCTAATTACCACCCATGCCCCTCCATGTTCCTCAGCTCTGCCATAGATGCGCTGACCCACACCGGAAACTCACTGCTCCCAATGCAAATTAAAGCCCTGTAAATATTTGCTTTTAACTCTTGCCGACACATTGTTTCCAATTTTGCGCTCTGGTGGTCCACAACCCCAACTCCCCTTCCTCCACACACACACACATGCAGACTTCACACTCAGTCCACCACTATTCTCTGTGTGTGTGTGTGTGTGTACATCTCTGTGTTGTCAACACGTCTGCTGACAGCCCCTACACACTCCTCCTCCACTGTCTAGCCCTCCCTCCGTCGCTGCATCCTCCCATTGTGTCTGTATTGTAGCTGGCAGTCTATCAGCCCATTCTCCTCCACTGTCAGCCCAGTCTAGTCTCTATAATGACTGAATAGAGTCTGGGGATAGAAAGGCTGAATAGAACCAGTAAATTCTGATATGATGTCTTCAATATGGCAGTAAGTTTTATGCTTTTGTGAGGCACAAAAGCTTTGTCCTAAAAATATGTTTGCTTTTAATAGCCTGTGGACAATCTGAAGTGACTATAAAGCATCTGCGCATATAGACTGATCTGTACCGTTGAGCTGCCATTACTCTGGTGGCTTCTCACATCTAAATCTACGCAATAACACTGTGATGTATATAAATAATGTAACTTTTCAACCACTTTTGTCCTGTAGCCCCATAGAACCGTTATCTGTCATCTAGATGTCCTTCAAACAATTTTTAGCCCAGCTGTAAAGGGGAACTTTGATTTTACACATCAACTACTACAAGTTTTAAAATGTGTGTGTGTGGAGTTAGAATGGAGGGAGCTTACCAGACCTCTGTAGCCCGCTCCTCATCTCTGCTTGAGGCTAGCAGCTCGAGGCTATGCCGACCACATAACCCTCCAGAATTTTCAACCAAGCGATCGTGGTCAAGTTTTATTGTGGATAAGAGGGTAGGTGCCAGGTTTTGTTGAGAAATAATACATAGAATAAAAAAAAGACACTATTAATTTTAATAGTTGCTGGTCCTTTCATCTGAAACTCAACTAAAATAGAAAGCAAAATTCATAAATCTTTGCACTTTGAAGTCATTTTTATTTCAGTTTATCTCCTTGAAATCCTTATGACCCATCTAAAACCTCTGCATGGTACAAAATGTTTTTGTTTTGATTTGTTAGTGTTATATTTTCTCTCAAAGCATATTAAATAACTAAATAAGCTAACACTTTATTTTAAAGAGTTTGCATTAGACTGTCATAACCTTGACATGGCACTAGTCATGAACATGAATGATCTTTATGAACATTTAGAACTGTCATTACATCTCCAAGTATCACACATACAGTACTGTTGTGGTAGTGACATCAAATAGCACTGCGTCGAACACGGCCGGACCGAGACTGAAGATAGCCTCCAAGATCATTGGCAGTCAGCTAAGTGAGCTAACGGCAGCTACGCTTAGCAGGTAGCCTACTTTGGCAACAAATAAAACTAGTTATCTGTCCATTAGGAAACTGTAAATCACATTTGCAGATTTATTCTACTGTAAAACTGGCCATATAACATATAATGTTATGACAAGTCCAAGTGGAACCACTTCAGTTGAGGTCAACTGATCTATTAATGACACGGTTATAAAAGCCTTTGACAGTGTAATAAAACTTACTGACATCTTCATGACAAGACCAAATTATCACTTTACTTGAGGTCGTGACACTATTATAATGTTCTCATGATGACAGTCGATGACAAAACCAACCACAGCAAGTTTGATAAATAGACATGCTCTTGCAAGTTTATGACAAGTTATGAAGTCTTAGTTAATGTCAAGTTGTCATAAAAGAGATATCTCAAACAATGTCATTCTTTATTAACAATGACAATTGACCCAATGACACTTCTAAACATTTATAGACTCCTTCATGTTTATGACATGTCTTACGTCATGGTTATGACGGTGTTATGTCAATCATATGCACACATCCCTTCAAATAAAACGTATTTCATAATGAGTAAAGTGCATTCAGTTGGACTGTGCCGCTGCAGTAATGGCGGCGTTGCTGGAGTGCAACACGTTAATCGGTCAGCAAATTAGTCTGATAGTTGATATCAATAATGTTGATGAAATTGATGAAATTTTTAATAGTAGATCAGAGATGGTGTCATGCATTCTGCGATCCTACATGAAATTGATCATTTGAAAATGTTGTACATGGAAACTAGATAATGACTTATGCGTAATAGAGTGCATGATGATGAGCCGCCTCAGACTTTGGAGAGATGATATGTGGTAGTTTAATCATACAGCAGCTTTTGTAAGACTTGTGTATTTCATGACTTGTGTTTTTTTCTCTCTTTTTTGCTGTTACAGTTTTCCAAAGGAGCTAAATATCGATTGATGTGTCCTCTCTTTACATTCCTCCATCTTAAAATACCCCCTCATTCAGCTCTCTCTCTTAAACTCTGCCCGGAGAGAGAGAGAAAGTGTGATGAAAAATAATGAAAATGAGGGATTGACAGGAGCCTGAGTGAGCATTGACCTGCCTGCCAGCTCTTTTCTATTCAGAGCCGACACAGAGGCTGTCAGCAGGCCGGCAAACATACAAACATAAACACACAGAAACACACACTTATGTCCACCCCATCTACAGGCATTAATGTGGCATCTGCAGAGATGAAACAGCCATTTTCTGTTCAACCGCTCACCATCCACTCCAGCGTGCCCCTCAAAATTACTTTGCGATCAACACATCAAAACCGCTGTCACACAGATAAAAGCACACACATCGCAGATATACACACAGAAACTCCGAACAACATCCTATTTTTTTGGAAAATGTATACAAATATGTGTATGGATACACAGAGAGAGAGAGGCATGGGGCCACATTGACTTTCAAATGTCCAATTTCATAACTCAGCCTTGATGTATTAATTAGCAAACGTGAAAACAAATGAGCTGCGCTGATTCAAATACTGTCAGCCTTTGAAAGCCATGAGATGATAACGAGCATAATGTATTTGTGTGCGTGGGTGCATGTTTGTGTTCGTGCTCGGCTGCACGCGGACATGGTAAATGCACTGTATTTGTTTGCGGAGATACACTTCGTTCGCGCGGCTGCTTTGATTTGCTCGTCCGTCCAGCAACCCTCATACACTGAATTCCAGCTACTGGACTGCACCAGAAGCCTGGCAAAGTCGGGTTATTATCTATCATTAAGCTGAACCCAATGTACTGACAGACTGACTGGCAACACAATACAGAGAGAGAGGTGGCAAGCAATTACAGGAGAGGTCTTAGTGGGTGATTCTGCTACTGTATTGGAGTAGAATTGGGTGGAATTGGTTTTAGTGGGATTTAGATTGTAGTCAGTAAGCTATGTGGCAGAATGTTGATGGATTCGATTGTAAGACTGTGATCTCAAGGCTGATTTGTCCACTGGAGGAAAACTGGGGAAACTTTTTTAGCAAAGAAGTCACATTGAACTGATGGAACCGGATCAACAGTCGTGTGTATAATGAGAAAAACGCAGAAGAGCCGAACTCACTTTCATCTTGTACAGAGTACGGTTAGGATTAGGAAGAGTTGGGTACATGTAAGTAGTCTGGTACAGATCTTTACGGGCCCTCTTGTTTTCAAGTAACTGAATAAAGACCAAGGAACCAAACCGTGTTCAGTGTAAATTGGGTTCCAGTGTATTGCCATGATTCTCGGTCTGCTATTTCTAAAACCTGAGCGGATTGCTCCCAACTTTCATCAAGTAGTGTCATAATTATTGCAAGAGAAAAATGTCTTCAAAGTAAGACTGAGAGCATGAATGATTAAGTGCTGAATCCATTGGCACTTTTTAAATTTTTTTTTTTTTAACCATGGCTGCTCGTTGATTGGTGAAATGTTCTGTTATTGGTTCTGTTTGGGTCCAATTCAATATCAAACTGATTCTGACTTTCCTTTGGTCACTTCAGGGTCTCTGTTTTTTGCATGTTGGGGATAGGTAGGTTGATAATGTTTAATTATAAATATCTTTATATTTTGTTATATTTGTATTACCCACCACGACTGGCATTATGCTACTGCCAGTCGGGGTAATCTGTTTAAACAGATATCTGAATATGAATGCAGAATTTGTAAAGCCACCACAATTCTAGCATCTAGCATGTTTTGGTTTCCTTTAGTAGTCTGAGTAGTATTGACCAGCTACTTTTCATTGGGCTTTGGTTTACCATGCAGGTAAACAGCAACAGAGGCAGAAGGCATTGGTCTGATGACAATTTAGCCTTTTTTAAAAATGTATCTGCATTCATATGCAGATATCTGTTGAAACAGAGCTGAAATTTGACTTGTGTATCAAGTTGCTAATCTGACCACAGAGGAAGTCTTCACCCAGATAATTCTTTAATTCCTGGATACACTTGAACACCTGAAATATTGACTGCTGCCCCCAGAGGCTAATTGTCAGACGATAGCCGATGGGTTCCAACATCGGTCTTGGGGTACTCACCCTATTTGGGTCCATGTTTTTGGACGGGGTCCAAATATTCTCTGGTCTATTTTGGGCTGGTTCTTACCATCCTCTTGGATTGAGTGTCATTTTTGGGCATAAATATTTGTGCTTGCTCTGGTAGGTTTTTCCATGGGTTTGTTTTGAATCCTGTCCAAGATTTTGCAACTGAAAAAACCTTCATGTCTCATCAGATTCATACTTGTCTTTACTAATTACGTGATTATTTGAAAATTAAAATCACCAGCTGTGCAAGCATGAGTATAGTATGATCTAAAAAGACTGAAGCGTCAAATCATGTTCTGCAGTTCACCTTTTTGATGTATGTAAGTCAATTATAGAACCTTCATCTAATCTAAATCCACACTCAGCCCTTGGAAACATAAAGGAATACTGCTTATTTCCACCCATATGAAGTGCAATTTCAATCACACCCACTGATCACACTTCAGTCACCACAAGAAGCGACATGACCTTCATGCGGAAGATTAACGGCAGGTTAATTGGAGGAAGCCTCTCATAAAAGTGGTACCGATCAGTCCTCGCAGCAATTAAAGATAACAAAGTAGGCTTGCTGTTAAAAACATGAAATCATAAGCACTTTGTGTAATTCTTGTCTTGATATGAGCAGTGAGGCAGCTCTCCCCCTCGTGGCAACAACATCAAAGTCTGGTGTCAGTTTTGAAGTAGAGATCCGCAGAATAAAGGATGAGTAATAATTTGTGGAATACCATCTCTGGTGAGACGTGTTGTAATTAATGAGGGAGAAAATTGTTCACATACATACAAGAGAAAAACACAATAATAACACTACCTGCAAAGTGTATTGCAGTCTAATTATCTGAGCAGTAAATTGTAAAGCTTTTAATTTTTACTAGGACTGTCAACTAGATATTTCATAGTTTGTAGTCTTGTATTGGATTTTATTACTTCATTATCGTGTTCTTGTTATTTAAATCAATTTTTATGTAATATATAATTCACAAGTGTCACGAACGCCTTCACAACATGGCAAATCTTCCACACACCTCCTCACAGCGCTTCCTGATCGATGCCACTGTAAAATAAAATCACTTTCTCTGTTTTCATCGAGAGGCTGGATCATCCGTTTGTTATGACACTACCCCAAAGAGGATTCACATCTTCCAAACTGTGTCAAATTAATCTAACCCCCGCATAATTACCTCACTGCAATGGGTTCATCTGTTAGAACGAAGAAGAGTTAAATGAGCATTATGTTGAGCAGTGTGCCTCGTGTGACTTTACTTAAAGGAACAGCTTGAGGAATGACTTTGTCGCCAATAAAATGAGATTTTGATGAGAAGATTGATGTGCAGTTACCTTCAGCTCTATGATGTCATGTAGAATCTATATCTAAGACTCAATGACAATGATTCCCTCTCACATAGCATTTCTTCTTAGCACCTATACATCTAGATTTTTCTCTCAAGAGTTGCTGGACACCAAAAATAGAGCTAAATACAGTAAATATGGGAGTATATCGGCTGGGGATGTGAACATAGTCAGTCAATTTTTTAATTATTGCAGCTGTTAGGTTTAAATATGAAGCTACAACCAGGACACAATTAGCATAGCTTAGCATAAAAACCTTAAAGGTGCTTACCAAAGCTAATAAAATCTACCAGCACCTATAAAGCTTACTAATTACTTTCTTATATCTCACAAGTTCTATCTTTTTGGGTGGTTATATGCTGGACTACTTGTTGGCTGAGCGCATGTTTAGCATACACAGTGGCGGACTCAGGCTGACTGAGGGACAGGGGCAAAAAAAATAAAAAAGGCACCCTAGAGGGCAATTTATCATGTTTTTATATAAACAAACATTGGTCACCAATAAGTCCACCAGTGAGTGTACAGATATCAATCTTCTTATTGAACTCTTAGCGAGGAACTTCCGTTAAATAAATCCAAAGCAATAGAACAGAAGGAGTATTCCATTTGTGGCTACATATGCAGGTCCTTGTTTATTATCTCTGCACTATTAGACTTTACAGTGTGAAAACGTGAAACTTTTTCTTTTCTCCAACTTTATTTTGAAGCTTGCTTTTAATGAACTGTTTTCTGTGGTTTCCTGTCTCGCGAGCAAAAGATACAAGGTGTATCTTTTTGTGTTGTTCACCTGCTCCTGAATCGTACATTGTTTTGTAAACATGCATTACCTCGCTGAGCTCGCAAGCTCACAAGACACTAAGCCGCCTCATTTCCTCCCTTTATTTTGAAGACAGTCCCGTTAGCGTAGACTTTGTGAAAATGGCGTCTGATGTCGTGCTCTTCATTGGACTCCCGACAGAGTCATTCTGCTTTCCTCACCACCTTAGTGAGAAGTATTTAGCTGTCCTTATTGTGTTATATGCTCAGCATTCACTGTCGACATTCCCCGTTTCTTTTTTTCTTTTTTCTTTTTTTGCAGCAGGAGCAGCAGAAAGGATATTGACTGTACTGAGCAATGGTGACATTGTTATGGCCTAGCTAAGGGCCTAATAATAAGAACATTAACTGCACCATCTATCGGAATTTGTTAACAGGCAGGAGACATTTCAGGTCAACAAATTAAGCAACAAAATTGTATCACTTACAGATTTGTGGTTCAGATTAAAGCGGCTGACAGGCCGGCTCTGGCCCCCGCAGCCTGCGGCCTCAGTTTAACCGTGCCTTCTCTAAATGATGGAGGGCTGCGAGAGCAAGAGGTTACAGGTTTGAGTCCTGAAGCATGATACCGAACTCCTCACTGCTTTCAGATCTCACGTTGTTGTGCATACAAATGTGTGCTAAAAGCCCAGTTTGTACCTAATTTGAATAATGTTTAGTCATGGAAAACATTTTTACTATTGTTTTGCATCTTTTTGTGCTAATCCGCAATGATACACAGCCCTGTAGCAACGCAGCCAGCACTAAACGGACTGGTCAAGAATTGAAAATAGATTTTTTTTTCGTATTGCATTGTCCTCCAGAGGTTTTTTGGCACTGAACATTCAGATGAGAAATACCAAGTGAGAGGGAGTGGGAGATAAAGGCAGAAAAAGATGAGGTTTATACTGATGGTTTGCCACTGAACGACCTGTGTGGTTTCCATCTTTCTCTCTCTGCCTCCCGGGATTGAGGAAAAATATTCTCCTGATGACATGACTCATGGATGCATCGTATATGTGTGTGTGAGTGTGTGTGTCGCATGCTCGCACAGTGATACAGTATTGGGGCAAATCCTGTTCCTTTAAATCAGTGTCTGTAAGCGTGATAGTGTGTGCTTACCTGCATTCCAAATACCACACACTCTCCCATGGATGTCTCCTATATGGCTCTGTTGCCAAGCTGCCTCCGCCCTTCGTCTCTCCCTCTCTGCTTCATCAATCACTTAAGCTCTCCCACTGCTCACAGCAAAGCTGGACCTATTAGGTCCTCTAATTGAGCCAATTAGCAATTAAACACTCAGATGCACCCCGAAATTCTGTAGGTCCCTCCAGGCATGCATGCGCCTGCCACGGCCTTGGATTTTTACCAGGGATTCTGGCTTGTGCGAGCCTCTGCTGCCCTCTGTGCCCATCCAAGCTCGAGGTGCAAGTTTAGGGCAAGATGACGCTGGGTCTTTGGATGTTGGTCCACTCCTCAGAGAGACTTCAGGACCAGAGAAGCAGCACCTCATGTTGCTGTTGCTGGAGAACTCTGAAGGATCTCTGCTGACCAAGTGTTGCATGAACACCAGGACCTGTTTCCTCTCCATCTGTATCCTCACTATCATCTCTCGTTGGTACATCTCTGCTTCTCTATCTCGCGGCCTCTTTTATGTGTTTTGGAGGATGAAAGTTGAATGGTAGATGTTGGTGTGTGTGTGTGTGTGTGTGTGCGTGTGTGTGTGTGTGTGTGTCGGTGGAAGGCTCGTCCCTGCCTGCAGTGCAAAGCAGCACCGTCCTCCAGACTCTCCGTGGTTTAATTAGAGCACACATCGTGCTGCCCGCTTCTCCGTGAGAGGGTGCACTCCCAGATGCACACATGGGCGCGTGGGCAGAACAACAAAGTCCACACTGAGAGGAACAAAGGCAGACACCAATATATTTAGGCTGAACGCACTGTACCAAAAGAAGACAATGAGCGATTACAGACGCCACGGATTTGCTCGCAATTACCGCTCTCTGGAAGAATACAAATCTGTTTTCGCCACCGTTTTCCCCCACAAGCCAGAGTGTACGCTCCCCTCAAAGAGCTACAGAAGAAACTTTATCATTACATGAGTGATTCTGCTTATTTGTATGTGTCACATCAGTGTGAGCGAGACCGCTCGCCTGCTCATCAGCCTATATACTCTAATTATCTGCCGCTCTTGCCTCGGGATACTCAACTCCCATACTTTCAAATTTAAATGGCTTCATTGGCAGTGGGAGAGGGAAGACAACAAAAACACAGAGGCGCTTCAGTGGGTGCAGGCGATGCAATAATACGGCTAATGATGACTAAAAATGGGACAATTACGGCATGGTGATAAAATAAGAGAGAGAGAGAGATGTAATGGTGAATTTTTAAAAATCAGATAAGACTGAAATAGTCTGTGTGAGATTTCCTAGTTGTTCCTGTACAGTCTTTACTTCTATGGCGTGTGTCCCTTACCGTTACGTAACACCACCCGACAATGCTATGACTGTATAATCTCCTCCGTGCCTCATGCATTTCTGACCGGGTCTGTTACATGAGGATTTGCACATTTGCGCAGTAGATTACATGAATGAGTGTAAAATGTGTGGGCACTCATTCATGTGTGGGTCATCTAAGGCTGGGCTTGTATAAGCTGCTTACAGGCGCACATTACTGACCTTTGACCTTACTGGGCAGTGAAAGGCTCACCCTAATCTCTAGCCTGTACTCTTCATTTGAGAGGGGTACTGTACTTTTGTGTCCAGAACCAGAACTTTAAAAATTTTTTAAAGGTCCAGTGTGTAGGATTTAGTGGCACCTAGCGGTGAGGTTGCAGATTGCAGCCGAATGAATACACTCTCACGCTTCACCCTCTCCTTCCAAGCATGTAAGAAAAACTCTGACTGCCAAATGAAACGCCATATCTAGATCGGGGTTTGGTTTGTCTGCTCAGGGCTACTGTAGAAAAATGGCGGTTCAACATGGCGGACTTCATGGAAGAGGACCCACTCTCACTGTAGATATAAAGGGCTAATTTTCCTGCCAATAAATACTCCTAAATTTTACACACTAGACTTTTAATAAGCATAAATATGAGCGTGTTGGGATAAGCTGGCTGGTTAAAGAGTTCACCAGGAGGAGTTTGGCGCATGTCCTCGTGCGGGTCAAACCAGGGCGGTGTAAACAAGTTCAATTTAGTTGTTTTTCATCCATAATAGAGAGCGGGAGTCGAGTGCAGTCAACATGGAGCGAACATGAGATTTCTGCAGGTCAGATTGTGTTGCAAAAACCAGAGAACATAAAAAATGTGTTCACACGTTTTCTCCACAAGCCGCAGAACTGTGTTTTTCAATCAGTGATCAAGTGAAGCGAAACGCGTCGATCACAACATGAAATGCTCCTAAAATAAAATCTGTCGACGTGGTCTCAATAATACTGTCTGTTGAGACTCATTTCATCTGCACTGCTTTCATTTGAGGAAGTATTTTTTGCTTGGCAACAGTTGAAGGGAACGTGTTGCACTGACAATATTTAATGAAATATATTTCTGTTTCCGATAAGCTCTAATCTCTCTCATCTTTCTCTCCCCCTCACCCCCTGTTTCCTCCACCTCTCCTTCTGTTTCTCTCTATGTATCACTTTCTCCTCCCCCCTCTCATTCTCTGTCTCATTCTGCAGAATTCAGCTGTTCAAATCAAATGATTTGGATTATAGAAGACCAATAGGGATGGAACGTAACAGAACCATGGCTCGGGAAGCGTTTCGAATCGCCATTACTCAGAATCAACACTGACCTGGCACCCACACTGAGGTCTGACCTCCTTCTCCAGCACCCTGAGGACCCTTCTTTGCCCTCCATCTCACCTTCTCCACGAGATCCTGGTCTGGATCAAACCTCCAAAAAAAAAAAGCTCCTTTTAGTCTTTTGTTGCTTTAATCCCCCTCTTATGCTTTACCTTCCAGACTGTTGGTTATAATCCACATTCCCTCAGAGAAAGTACTCCAAACAGACTAGAAGCAGGTGGCTGAACAGTATGAATCCAGTCATGTACCCCCTTCCACTTGCTCCATGTAAACAAAGCCGGCGAGGTTTGTTGCCCAGGACACGCCCCCTTAGTCTCATGACAGACTGGTGCCTAATGGGTGTGCTAGGCCTCATCCTGCTCCTCAGCCTGGCCTCGAGCCAGAAGATAGACCCCTCCAAACACCCCATAGTCACCACCAACTATGGCAAGCTCCGAGGCATCAAGAAGGACTTGAACAATGAGATCCTGGGCCCTGTAGAGCAGTACCTGGGCGTCCCCTACGCCACAGCACCCATCGGCGACCGTCGCTTTCAGCCACCGGAAGCCCCGGGATCCTGGCAGGAGATCCGCAACGCCACCCAGTTTGCCCCCGTGTGCCCTCAGAACGTCCACGGCGTGCTCCCGGAGATTATGCTGCCCGTGTGGTTCACCGACAACCTGGACGTGGCGGCGGGTTACATCCAGAACCAGAGCGAGGACTGCCTCTACCTCAATGTCTACGTGCCCACGGAGGATGGTGAGTGGACGGTATTACATGAAGGGTTGGTGGAGGTTGGGAAATGAGGGATTTAGTGGGTAACATGGAGATCAATGAATAAATAATTGTCTGTCCACTAAGTCCTGTCCCCTGAGTTACTGTGGCTATGCCTGTCAAGCTTTAAACACTCGCTCAGTACTCATAGAGTTGACCAGATTTACCAAGTCTTAATAATTTTTGCAGCAACGGATCGTTCATTTCAAACAGAGGTAGAAAAAGAAGACTTCTCATTTCTGGCCAACAACCATCGATTTTTGTTGGCTGAAATTACAACTGACAACTGGCAGATTTTCCGTTACCTTCTTGATTTGATTGGAAATGAATGACTCGCACTTTTAATGTTTCCAGCTGGCTTGTTTTTAAAAATTAGAACTCTGTAAAGGGGTCCTAAATAATCACTTGATGGCTGCATGCAAGAAAAAATAGAGGCGAAAGCTATGTATCCTCGCCACAAACTCATCATCCTCAGCAGTTGATGATCCATGGAGAAGACATGGATGTGAAGATTCAGCACTAGAAGCCAGTCGAATGTTCTAAGTATGCAGTCAAATGAAAGATCAGATTTATTTCTTATAACTCCGCAGATGGACGCTGCGGGCAGCTCACGTCAGTCTGCACAGAGCAGCTCTAGCTGGCCGGAAGTCAGACACAGAAACGGCGTAGAGAATCCAGCCAATTTTCAAAATAAAACACCATGTACAATCTTTGTCCGATCGTAAAAACAGCCAAAAGGGAAACAATTTAACTACATAGCATATTTACATATTCAGAACCACATGAACCAAAGAGAAATTACCAAACTTAAGCAAGTTAACAAGGTCTGGTGGGTAAAAAGCTTCGCTTCTTTGAAGTCACGTGAAGAACAGACCAAAACGGTGACCTGCGGAAAAATCTAAAGCTTGACAGTTATGCTGTGCCTAGTTACAGGAGTCATAAACTATGACTGTACAGGCGCTGTTCAGGGGAGGGGTTTAGTGAACGGTCAATTGGGACCACTAATAAGGCAGAGGAGCTTAGGAAAATTTACTTAGTGTTGGTAAACTCTTCACATTTTTAATCTTTTCAAGGTTCATGCACGACTTTAAACACCATAACTACTGCATAATGCTTCTTGTAGATAGTGTATGATGGGGCGTCTGTGTGGGGTGACTTATATATGTAAAAGAAACAATATCCAAAATATTCCATAGAGGGTCAAAGCTTTTTTTTTTTCAATTACCCATACCTGGTTTTAAAGTACATCCCATTCAAGGTGTTGTAAAGCACAAGAACAAAGGCCAGGACTGAAGCAGTTTCCAGGTGCTTTATGAAAAGGATTAGGTGACATTTGACTTTTCTTACTTTTTTTTTTTTTTTCTTTTTTTTTTTTTATCGTCAAGAACCTTCTTCACTCAACTCAGATCATACAGCGGACTCTTTTGTCTGCTTGGCCACTATTAAGTGTGTGAGCAATAAAAGAGAAATATTTCCATTTTGTCGGCAGGTGCGATATGAAGAGTAGAGACTTCCATCACCCCTCTTTCTCTCCTTGCCTAGGGTATTGTAAGACGTGTTTCACATTTGTCTTTTCATTTTTATATCTCCGCTATAAGCCGCACAAAGCCGGCACCTCTCACAGAGAAACGGCTGTAAGAGCCGTGTCGGCGGGTTTCACATGCAGAAGTGTTTTTTTTTAAAACATGCGCTTGGTTTGACCTCAAACAACTAGAGGTCATCAGTAAGCAATTTTTAACTAACAGGATCTGTGTGTTGCAGATTAAATTTTCTTTTTTGTAAGCACACACACAATTCAACAAGAAAAGAACACCCCATCATGTGCTTTGACTTGAGCGTGTGTGCCTTTATGTTTGTATTCATGTATCTCTCTCTTACTGTCTATGTGTGCACACTGGTGTGTGTATATGTGTCAGCACAATGACGAGGCACACTGATTTCCACTCTGAACTTTTTCTTCACTCTAACACATTTCGGTCTCCCTTTCAGCACTTGACTGGACTTTTTTTTTTTTTTTTAGCCCTTCACAGCTCAACACCCTTCCTTCCGCCTCTCCACTCCCAACACTGCAGCCTCAGCCCTCGACAGCCAGCCCGTCATTGCCACTTATAGCTCCTCGGGCACATATAGAACACTATACATCAGGTCTTGAGTCATTTCACACTGTCACACAGTTTTTCTTTTTTTTTTCTTCCACCCTGTTTTTCCGAGATGTACGACTTGGCGGAAATGCAAGTGCCACAACACAAAGAGATATACACACACTCCCACCCAGCTGCTAACACACTGTCCCGTACAGTGCACTCAGTGGAAATGTCACACAGGTGTAAAATACCCTCTAATAATGACCTTCATTCGTCAACATGAAACATCACCCGACATGCACCCATGCACGTCGTCAGCATAATACTTCACGGTGTCAGTCAGGGTGTGGGCACATGTTTAATGAGTAAAAAATACAATACCAACATAGCACATATGTATAATCAGGGTAAATATGTCTTCATTTATTATTGAAGCATGTTGTGGCAACGTATGAACTTCATCATCGCTGGTATATTTATGGTGATCAAGTCAAGCATGACATTGCTAAGCTCAGCACTCCTCGAGCAGCCCCGGGGTTGTCTTTCTCTTTGCCCCTCCATTTCCTCGGCTTCTCCTTCCTCATTGATTTTAAGTCATTTTTTTCACATGTGCTGCTCAGGAGAGAGGGGTGGTGAAGAGAGGAGAGGAAACAAGGAAAAGAGAAGAAATGAGAAGTAGCAAGGAAAAAAGAGGGGAAGAAATGAGGAAAAAAGGGAAACAAGGAAAGGAAAGGAGGGGAAACAAGGATTAGAGAGGATGAGAAAAGAGGGGAAACAAAAAAAGCAGAGGAGAGGAGAGAAGGCAAGGGAAGGAGAGAAAACAAGCACAGGAGAGGAAACAAGGAAAAGAGAAGAAATGAGAGGTAACAAAGAAAGGAAAGGGGAAGAAACAAGGAGAAGAGAGGAGGAGAAAATAGAGGAAACAAGAAAAGTAGAGGAGATGAAACAAGGAAATGGGAGAAAACAAGTAAATTGGGGAAACAAGGTGAGGAGAGGAGAGGAGGGAAAGCTTTTGGGCAGCAGATCAAAAATCAGCCACAACTCGTTGTCCATGGGAGCTGTCAGCTAAACTCATTGTCACACAGCACAACAGAAAGTGGAATATGCTCACAGAATAACACACACACACACACACACACACACACACACACACACACACACACACACACAGTCATCCTCTCCCAGCTTCTCTTGCCTTGTCATCGATTCTTCTTCTATTCTGAATTTTGAAACGTGACTCTCCGAGTCTCCCAAGGCCTCTTACTTGTATCCTTCTTTTAGGGCACCCTTAAGACAGAATCCTTAAAAACCTCGTCTAATTTTAAGTGGATTAAGCCTCCAGAATTACTTCTTAATGCCGCCATCAGTGCAAATGGAGGAAAGTGGGACACTCTGACATGGATGTGTGTGTTTGTTCATAGATAAACAAACGCGCTAACATTTGGTGGTTACTCATGACTTCTTAATTAATACTTAAGTACTTAGTAAATTGCTAAGCTAGCAGCATGTTCTCTTTTTTTCATTAGTTCCATGGCACTCAAGAATAAATATGCTTCTGAATTTGTAATTCTTCAGGAACAAACCCAGAAAGGAAACTAATCACCTAACGGTAATAATACATATTACACTTGTTGCTATGTGATTAGCAGAAGCTTAATCTAATATGCAAATGAGGATTTTAATTCTTTTAGATTTTATGACTTTTAGGATATGAATATTTTAGGGGATGGGATGATATTTCTTTGTTGTTTTGTCATCAATCTTAAGTTTTAACATCGTTCTTCACACATATAATGAATAGATTTTTATACACTGTTATACATGCAAATGTTGTGACCCTTTCACCTCAGCAAGTTCTATAAATTAAGTAGTTTTCTATAGTAAATTAGGAATGATCCTGGCTTTTCTTTACTAGTAACTCCAAAAGAACTGATGGTCATCGGTGTACCACTATAATGTAAAGTGTTTACTATAGCTCAGCTTGTTTACATGTTCCTCTGGTAGTATAGATTGTAAGGCCTTAGGACCCAGGGGAACTGGTTTTGCCCTCCGGCAGGTTGCTCCCTCAACCAAAGGGAGGGAGGGGCCTTTGCCAGTTCCCCTGGAGATGACATCCCATAAATCATAGCGAGAGGTTTTCATCTGGCTCCTGCAGAGTCACTGTGGATCGATGGAAGGGAAGGGAGGGAAGGACCAGCCGCCGCCGCCGCTGCCGCTGCTGCTGCCGCTGCTGCTGCCGCTGCTGCTGCCTCAGGCCCACAGACAATCCACATGCTTCTCTCGGCAGTCAGCAGCCGTTAACACAGAGCGAGGCTTCATGGTAAATAAGTCCGAGGTTGCTGGACTCAGCAGCTTCAGAATGGGAAGTGCCTGTAAATGTTTACCAACATACAGATCTCATATAGTTATAGCGCTTTTTGCAGTTCGGCAGAGGGCGTAGAAGTGATGGAGAAACAAATGCTTTATGTTGACGGATGTTAGTGAAAACAGGACTTAGGTTTGTGAATGAGGCTCATCTTGTCAGAGCCAAAAACACCGGCCATGTAGCATCTATACCGGCTGAGTAGCGTCTTCACGAACTGTGTAGCATTTACACCAGCCGTGTAGCATCTACACTGGCTGTCTTTACTGCGTGTTGTCTTGTGGAACCACCTTTGATTTACCTTGAACTTCAGCTTTTTAGGTCTATAACTGTCACATTTTTCCACTTGCACGTGTAAATACTTCATTTAAAAACCCCTTGACCAAACATTTTACTACGTCATCACGTCAGTAGACCCAGTAGACATCAGTGTAGGTGCCTTTATAATTGTATTCCTGTATTGCTCTTTTATAGTCTACTTATGTGCAGATCGGTGTGTACTGATTACCACCCTGAACTTTTTCTTCACTCTGTCACATTTTAGCACTTCTGTCACTTGACTGGACTTGTTTTTAGCCCCTCACAGCTCAACACCCTTCTTTCCACCTCTGTAGTCCAACACTGCACCTTCAACCTTGGATTGTGGGTCATTGCCACAGTCACAGTTTTACCACTTTTCCATCCAACTCTTTACCCCATTCTTCCATTGATTATATTAGAGAGTATTACTATAGTTTGGTTATTTTCCAGCATTGAGAAACAGACTTGAGATGCACCATTTCCTGAAGGGAATTGTAGTTTTTGCATTGAACTTTTTTATTGTTCTTCTTCAAACCACTTCTCACCCATCTGTGTGACACTCTCTGCTTCGCTTAGGGCTGTTGCCCTTACGTTACCCTTTAACCAACCACTACACTATCTAATATGCACGTCCCACACCTCAAGACAAGCTTTCAGATGACATTTTCCATAGGTCAACTTCACAAGAAATCAAACAGGCTTCAAACGGGCTTCTCTGAGGCATCTGAATAGTGCAGTCGGTGCGCACGCAGACAGGAGACTAACATGAGTCGCTCATGAAATGCTGACTTCCTGCTTGTGGCAACATTTTAATAATAATTCCCAAATTAATGATTGGATTCTAAAAACAGACTCCACCACACTTGGAAGACGTTTATGGGTGGCAGGCTGGGGTTTAACCCTGATGAGCTGCTACAAACTGCCTTTTAAGCTGCTAGTTTTATTCAATTAATACTGTTTGAGGAGGATATTCATCGGGTTTGCCAGATATTCCTCTGGGATTTGAACCGCTAACCTCAGCGTTGTCAGCGCCATGCCTCTTTGGATGATGTGCAGGGTGCGAGCTGGGGGCCCTATAAATTATTCCATCCCATACTTCATCTATCCCCATGCATCAGACTCAAACTCCCACATCTCTCCATTCTGCAATATTTCAATTTTCTGAGCAGATTCATCAAGAAGCGTTCAATACTAACACAATATTGCACGTGGAGACCGAGGGGTACACTGTCAACATCGGCATCACCAAAGGGCTGGAGATGAATAAATGAATAAAAGATAAATAAAAGAAATAAACCCCTGATCATTTTGATCTCTTTCCTTATGCCGCCTCTTTCTCCTGCCAAAACCAGTTGATACCCAAAGAACAAGATAAGAACAAAAAAGAGGAAAAATAGATCGCCATCTTTCTACAGGCAGAATACACTCCCCCCTCCCCAAGAGACTCATGAAACTCCATCTTTCTCTCACACACAGACACACACTCTTTATCACATACCCCAAAATGTTCTTTGATGTGAGCGTGCTCGCCAAAACTGAAGGAGACAAAACAGAGTCCTTAATAAAAAGACAAGGACGGAGGGAGAACTATAGTCGGATTGAAGTCAGCCATCTCGAGATACTCAAACCTCTTCCAGCATGCCCAACACTCAAAAGTCAAATCTGACTGAGTCCATCTTTTCTTTTGCATCTCCTCTTATGTTTCACCTCCACCCCACCCTCTCTCCTCCTCCTCTATTTACTCTGCTCTTCTCTGCTCTGTCCTGAGGCACCGTGGAGCAGACAGCAACCGGCCTGCTTGTCCTACGGCTTTGTCTTACTCTGGGAGGTGGTGGGGGTGAAGAGAGAATCAAATCAGCCACTCGCTTTGAACTTTTCCATTCATCTATGATAGTCTTGTACCTACCCAGAAAAGGCCACTGACAGCCACAGGGTGTTTACTAGTTGGTGAAAAACTAAAATTAAGAAATGTTTTGGGTTTTCAAAGATTTATGCCTGGGACTGGATTCTCAATCAAAGTAGAAATTATTTCAACTGAAGTAAACAACAGAATCCGGCACTGCGGGGAATCATCAGGGTTGTACAATTGTGTGTGGGGGTGAGGGGGGACTGCTGGTGGTGTGTCTATTTGTTCTAAAACAATCAGAGAATAACTTTCTGGATGCCCGCACTCCCTCACTCTCATTCACTGTCTATGTCTTTTAACCAATATTCGCTCTCTCACTCTCTCTCTCTCAAACCATCGGAAACAGACTAAAGGAAACTTCTTTGTGTCACTATTTTTGCAGCGTAAATTGTGAGCCAGACAAAGATTTAGAAGCTGGGTGCATGAAATAAACAAAGCCAGAACACAACAGGTAGAGTATCAGGGTTTACTCCATGAATCCACCTGGATAGCCTCAGTTTCAGTGACATTTCAGGCTGACTGTTGAGAGGTTTGACCGATTTGAGCGTCTGATTGGCGGCCGCAGCGTGATTCCGGGCTGCATTTTTCTAAAAATTGGATCCAGCTGAACTTCTCCGCCACAGGTCGCTGCGTTTTTTTGGCGGACATCCCTGTGGCCCGCACTGCTATAACCAAAAATGACCACCATTAAAATGAATGGAATAACCTGCGTTTTTGCCACAGCGCCAGAGGTCTGAATGCAGCCTTACATGTAACATGAATAGAACTAGATGTAGTCTCCTTAGGCCTCATCACCTCAGAATTGCCCACATCACAGATTTGTTCAGTGTGTAGATGTGTGCACTTTTACCGTTGATTCAGACGGAGAAACAGGAGGTGGATTAAGAATTGGAACATTATCCTCGTGCATATCCAGCAACACTTTTTATATATTCATGTGAAAAATACTAGAGCAGCTTTTATGTTGTCTGAAAATGACATGAGTGAGTCAGATGCGTTGCTGGCTATTTATTGTAAGAGCAAAAGAAAATAAGCCTCTCTCCCAACAGAAACGAGCTAAAGCGAACACGGCTACTTTCTGATAATTGGCCTGCTATATGCCAAACACAATTATCACATGTGCTTTCGTAAACCAGGTTGGACTTCCTGGGATGTGTTTTTTTTCATGTAACTCCAATTTATACCTCCAGAGCTTTCATTCATAAGTTTTTCCACTTGGTTTTTAGTGTCTGTAATTGGTTTTTAAATTGGCCTCAAATCCAGTTCCAGGTAGCATTTGAAGGTCTTAAAAAGCATTACATTCAGCTCTCAGAGACCTGTAGATAGTCCTTTTGCAGAGTCACAGTATGCATCTTGATGAAAGCACATGCATGTGTGAAGTAGTAATGCTGTTGACAGTACATTTAGAGCATTAAATGATGTTTGCCAGCAGATAACAAAGATCTTCACAATAAGCAAAAAAATAGACGTGAGTTATATTTGAAATTAAATAGGTGAGTTAGATTCAAGAGTTTTCATCTGACATGTGACTGACTTGATGTTAAGCCAGGATAATCAGATTACATCCCCCCCTGGGAAGCATCTTGTATGAGTGGCAAAAACATCTTCAAGACTAAAACAGCAAATCCATTTGCCTTTGTTGTAGTACCCTTTAGATACAGTGTTGGGTATTCATTTTCCATGTTTTAGATGCACAAAAAATGTGAAACGAAAAACAAAATGGTTGTGGCGTTTTACTTAATGACAGAAAGTGTTCAATGTGTTGATAAAGATGCCAAGACGGTTTCCCTGGGAAGATAAAAATCTATCGCTGTTTAATATGCAAAGATCTGGACAGTAACATCAGTCCTTTGAACGCAGACGTACAATATCTAAAATGAGAATGAGCTGAGAGGAGGAGAGGAGCAGATTTTTAAATTGCTAAGCTGGGGTAGCCTGTGGGTTTGATGGACTGCTGGAACGGAGGAAAGGTTATTGGAAATGTGTTCGGGACTACCGAGGCTGACGTGTCTTACAAGACAAATCATAACTGTGCAGAAAAAGTTGAGGAGAACCCGTACGAGGCATGAGAACGGGAGCATGTGTGTGTGTGTGTGTGGGTGTGAAAGAGCCCTGTCAAGAATAGATCTTAATATTGTGTAGTGTGTCATGGATTGATTTTCAAATCTTGAAGGGTATGTTTGGATTTGAGAGCAGATTATGTGTGAAATTCCTCCTTGTGGGATGCAGTCAAATTATATAATAGGTTATGGCTTTAAAGGTTTTGAAATCCAAAGGTCTGGACTGAGATTTCACTTCATTAAAGTTGTTTGAGATGGTCGGCAATTCATTATACTGAGCCATCACCAAATATCTGCCCACTGCTTGAACCTTGAGGGCACCATTGGCGATTTGTTGATCTTCAGAAGTATCTTCCCAGTGGATTGTAGCTCTCTGACTTTATTTGGCCAGATAAATACAGAAATAGTCAAGAAATCAAAGAGAAAACAGATACACATGTACAAGAATACACTGAAGCTGATCTCAGTGCACTTCTACTGGCATGTTCTTCTGATCTTGAACATTTCTACGCAGTGAGCCAATTTTAGGAGCTTCTACCTTGTAGTGAATCATTGTTCAGGTGGAGCTTTGGATCAGAACATGTTCTCAAACGTGCCTCCTCGCCTCCCTTTGGTTTACTTGCTTAGTTTCGGTCAATCCTCAGTGCCTATTGGATCACGATGATGCTATTCGATTCCATAGACACCCAACATTTCAGCCAATGTTTGATCTTTGATGTTCGACATAACTTCTTACTACTTAATACGTAAAAGAGGTCTGTCCTGAGGGATTTAATAGTTTCTGACTCTGGGAGAGTTGGGAGAGTTGGGACAGCAAAAACAGCAGACTGAACTACATATTTAACCCAATTACACACATTCATACTGTTCTGTGTGATCTCCTTTTTATAACTGATGTCATATTGTTTCACTTCTATTTACTGAGCATCCCCTGAAACTGTTTGGACTCCCCATGTGGCGATAAACCTCTGGTTTAGATGTATCCTTGACCCTCTTTTGGGCTTGGAATGATCTTGGACTTGACCACATTTCAGCATGAATGAGCCTTTGTCCATGAAATGTTAAAAGCATTTAAAGTGTAGCTGTGTTAAAATCATCTCTGCAGTTATAAGTAATGACTGTAATTGAAGGAATTATTTGCATATCCCTCTCTGTGTCTTTCCTTACCGTGGGTGTAAGTGAACGCAGCCGTTTCACAATGCAATTACGTGACTGAGACGGAGTACACTGGCAGATTATGATATTGATCGCATTCTGAAGCCTTCAGTTAGCCTCTGAAGGAGCAACAGCATAGTTAGCGAGAGACGCTGAAATGAAGTGAGGATGAGAACCAGCGAGCGAAGGAGGGAGGGAGGGAGGAAGGGAGGTTTAAGGAGTGCAGAATTTAGATTGAAGACACAAGAAAAAGGGGGAAGTGGGGCGGAGGGGTTGTCTTGGCAACCATCCACCACTTCCTGTATCTTCCTGTCAGGGTGTGCATCAAAGGCCGCATGCATTTTGCCTTTCCACTAGACTCTGAATGAAGGAATTAGCAAGGGCTCAGTTCCAGCTATTTATAGCCTGTAAGCCAGAGAGATGGAGAGAAAGAGAGGGAATGAGGAGGGAGTGTGCGGATGGATGCATGCGTGAGTTGGTTTTAGTGGGTGTGTGCACATCACATGATCCTAATAATCTCTGCGGTGGGTTTTTACTCCTTTCGTCGCATTCATGTGGGTCATGCGTTTGATCGACTCCCCTGTCCTCCCCCATCTCTATCTCTCTCTCTCATCCTCTCATTCGGCTCCTCTCTTCTTCATGCATTGCAACCCTTCCCTTTGCATTCCCACCATTTTGCCTCTGTGCCCTTCTCCCTAGGTGTCTCCCTGAAGCACTAAGTATTCCCCACCTCCCGCCTGAAATTCTCACAGCGTCCCAGTCATCACCATATGCCTTGGATGAGCAATGAAGGCAGAAATAGGATTTAGCTGTAGACGGTCCATTTAAATGATCATTTTAGCCTCAGGAGAGTGCATTGACTTTACAACAGTACTTAAATAATAAGCTCCCAGGCTTTGAGTAGCTATGTTCTTTTGGCTTGATGTCTGTAGCGCCGCTCCAGCGCAATCTGGGATATCATCTGATTGAAATCACAGATTGATGAAGTACAGCTAATGGATTTGATGAAGGATGATGTACCCCGTCCTATCAATTAAACATTCCATTATAAATAGATCCAACCCACAGGTGGGGCAGCAGTCATGTTTCTGACATGAATTACCAATTGAAACCCTCTTTTCCAGTTTTTCTTTGAATGTCTCAACAAGAATCTGTTCAAACTTGTGTTAGCTTAAACCTTTAAGGTCTAAAATCTGCAGTGTGCCATTTTAGAGGTGCTCTAATCAATATTTATAGATTTATATATGTCAAAGGGTCACTCATAGTGATAAACCAGTAATTATCACCTGACTCAGCAGTTCCCCCAGGTCTACAGAGCGTCTTTAAGCATTTTGGCTCATTGTTTTGGTTTTCTAGCCTGTAACCTTACTGTTTGGTTTAGTCTCTTTATTAACAGCAATGTGGTTACCACACTAGGTTGGCAGCTGTTTTCAGCAAAAGGAACTCTGCTGCTTGACTCACAGGTACGCCACCAAACAAGAAACAGACAAAGTTAGCTGCTAGCTAAAGATTGTAGAGCATTTATCAGCTAAAGAACAATGTCTCTCTCAGGAGTTAACCTAAATACTGAAACTAAACCAGCTAAAAGGAGCGTGAATGTGCTAAAATGAGGTGTCCAGAAACATGACTACAAACGTATGCTAATGTTGCTATCTGGATGTGTAAATAGGCGAACGCTAATAAAGTGATAATATGTTATTATTTACAACATCGCCCCCAAGTGCCGGTATACAGGTATAAATAACACATTGTTATTATTTATGCATGTAGTCTGGTAAACACCTAAAAGCAGTTATTTATGGACATTACACATACACATGTACATTACATTATGACATTGGTTGACTTTTGCCTTCATACCTACAACAAAATTTTCAACAGTCAACAAATGTGACAACTAGCTAACTTCTCCATAATCTTTGTTGTGGTTTGAACTAGCAGATAGGTCACAGCTTAAAATATGAAAGACATATTGCCTGATGAAATATCTCCTCATAACTGTTTCGCTTTGTTTGATAGCTGGATCTTTACTTGTATGTTAGAGGCATAGCGTGGTTATTTATTGCAAAAATGTTATTCCTCATTCTTCTTTGTTGCTATTCGTGTATTGGCATCGTGGGTATATTTGTAGTGCTGCTGTGATGCTTTTCCAGCATGACCTCAGCGAGTTTCAACACTTAAACAATCCGGATAAACAGGTTTGTCATATAATGTATAGCGGGAACGGAGAGTCATAAATTGTCTCCAGCTCTGAGTGTATTTGCCTTTTATAATTAATCCTCAGGTTTATTGATACAGTTCACATTCTGAACTGCTGAGTCGGCCGTTTCAGGCCAGCGTGGTCAGCTATCCTGTTTCCGCGTTGTTGTGCTGTGAAGTCGAGATAAGCTCGGGCATAGAAAGAGGGTAGTGCAGTGTTGCAAGAATTTATTGAACTGTAGTATCGAACTGAGTGAAACTGATATTCTTATTTTATTTTTTAAATAGGAAGCATTTGTTCTGCTTTAGACTGGATATGAACTATTTTCACTTTAATAGAAGAAGCACTCGGAGAGAGAAGAAGAAAAACTGCACAGACTGGACCTTCAACGGGATCATATCTACCTCTGTTCCCTTTTGTCTGTGGAAATTGGAAACAGATCGCGTTCTCAGACTGGAAGCCCACTTGTTATTAAAGTAACCTTGAGAAAATAAGATATAGTACGATCAAAGAGCCCAGCAACTTGTGAGGCGCACTGCAAAAAAGCAGAACTCAGCTGTTTGGAGATTAATAATGACTCTTGTTTGCCCCAAGGCTAAGTTACTGACGATACACATGTATGCAAACACACACAGTCAGAGGCAAACACTTGTTGGTACATATACGCACTTAGTCACACGTAAGAACACACTTGTTGGCACAAGGGCGCTGCACATTCTGCATTGTGAGGCCTTTTTCCATTCTTTACCTACCTCCTATCTGCCTCTCTCTCTTCTGCTCACACACACATACACACATACACATACACACTCCATCTCTTTCAATGCAGCTCAAAGGGCCATCTCTTCAGGGCTTCTGAAGCTGAGGTGGCCAGTGGCAGTGAATGCAAATTACCCCTCCTGCACACACACACACTCACACACACAGCTCCCTGTGCCAGGTCCCGCTGCTCACAGTGCCTCCCACAGCACTGAATGGTAAGGGCAGAGAGAGTGAAAGAGAGGGAGAAAAGGGGGAGATTAAAAGAAAAAGAGGGATGAAGGAAGAGACAGAGAGAGCAGGAGGTTATCCAGAGGTAAGACCTCCTTCTCTGGTGGAACAAGTGCGCTGATATGTTCACAGTCAATGCATCGCTGCCACGCAATTCATCACTAGTTAGCGAGAGAGCAGCTGCTGCTGCTGGGTTCGGGCTGACGCCTAGTATTAATGACTGGAAGTTCAGTTTAATCCATGGAGTTGTGATTTCATCTGTGCTGCTCCAACACCTGGGCCACTGCCACACACGTAAACACACACACGGTGTGTACTCGCACTTGTTTTAACACACAGATGCATATATATGCTGATGCGCACACACACACACACACGACACACGTATGGAGTGACGTTTGTAGGCTGAATCACATCTTTACAAAAAGGAAACACATGACAGACGACTACCGAAGTGTCCTGCTAAATTTAACATAAGCAGAGCTGCCAGATAGAGATTCATAATTTGTTCGCTCTGTGGAAGCTTTTTTTTTTTAACATGTCCGCGAATGATCGTGCAGTGCTCGGTAAAAAGCTGCTGTTTTCTCGCATGAGGTAAAAGAAGCCATCAAGAACAGCAGCATGCTCTGCACGCTCATGTCAGCTCACATTTCAGGACCATGGACAGAGTCAGAGGAGGCAGGCCTGACACATGCTTACTGGATGTAGCGCTCAGGCTGTTCCTTCAACCAGCAGAGCATTTACTCACTAGTTAGCTTGGCGACCATCAATTTTACACAACGCATTTTTAATATACTGTGGAATCATTCGAGTTCACTTTATAAGGAAGAGGTTTCCAACCACTGACAGGATAAAGAATGGACAGCGTATGTGTGATGCCACAGGTTTCTGAAGAGCCGTTTTGAAGCTCGGAGTGTGGTCGCTCTTGCCGCCACCATGTTGGCAGACCTGCCTCTTCTAAGGCGGGCTGAAAGATGCCTGGGTGCTCAAACAAGCCATCTCTAATGCTACCTACCTGTCAGTCAAAGTGGTTACTCTGTTAATTATGCATAACTTTAAGCCTTAATGTCATTTGAACAGATGGGTTTTGAAAAATTCTGACTCAGTACAATTTTCGTGAACAGGGAAATTAGTTATAGAGACCAAAACTGTTTTTGCACCAGGCTGTAAACATGTTTATTTCTGCTGTGAAGTTGGACATTTTAACATGGGGGCTTATGGAGATTGACCGTTCTGTAGCCGGCCTCAAGTGGACGTTCTAGGAGCTGCAGTTTTTGTCACTTCCTCGTAGGCTTTTCTTCACAGCCACCGAGGTTGCCGCTTGTTTCCAACCCCTCAAGGGGTTGAAAGATAAATGTGAGGCTTTTGCGTGATAATTAATTGAAAAGGGAAGCAGCTTAAACCTTGTGTCTGCATCACAAAATGATGCTGTTCATTGTTTCCTTTATTTCTGCCATTTTCTAGTGGATAACAGGATACATTTACCTCTTAAAATACAGCACTTAGTGGTTGAACTTGTCACAACTGGTAGACATATGCATCCATTGACGAGGGGTTGCGAGTAGACCTTGTTTTGTTTTAAGTGTTCACAAGACAAAAAGGTTAGGAAGTATCATAATTCTCACTAGACATTCAGTCAGCACTAAAAAGTGGTAAACAAATTCAAATTAGAAATGAAAGCTTATCCAGTAAAGTTTTAAAAATTAAAAGAATAACCTAATAGACAAAAATGAGCCTTCAACTCAGACTCAAGTGATTCTACAAGGACATCTTTTTTCATCAAGTGCTAGATCTATGAGATGGTTTATTCTTAATCAAGGTTGTTTTTATGGAAACATCCAATCAAAAGTTCACAGAGCCGCTCCTAACTTGATTGTACAGTAAATGCAGTCTCGAGGTGACACAACAGATTACGCCGCTGGTGTTTTGGTATGATGTAGCTCGAGGGAGATAAGGTGGCTTGAGAGAGAGATGGCAATTGAAGTGTCCAAAAGCATTAAAATAACATGTCTCCTGTTATATCACTGTTGTCAGCTCTGCCTTATTTCCCAGGAGTCTCCTTTATTTTTGCGTTCAGGTTTAACAGGATTTCGGTCCCATTTTAGAAGACCTCAGTGAGACAAATTAGTATAAATGGAAAACCTCTCATGATTTCATAACTCAGCGTGAGCAAACATATTTAAGGGCAGTCTTTTCCTTAACTGGGCAATGCCCAGCTGGTACCCATAAGGACACGGACAGATTCAGAGCCGAGGGTGGACACAAAGAAAGTTAAAAAATATATATATATGGGCATGTGTTTGCATCTTGTTGTTCCTCCTGGGCCTTTGACCTAAATTACTCCCGTCCTCTATCTTGGCACTCCCTCATTGTTCCACTCTGTCAGCATTAGGAGCTCTGTCTCATCCGCTCACTGGTTAGTAATGCCCCAGTGCTGCAGCCCGCGGTGGAATAAGCTCTTACAAAGGCTGGCCTGAGAGGAGGAGATGGATTTAGATGGGGGGGCTGGGAAGAAGGATGGCAAAGGGTCAGCCCTAAACAAGCTTTGTGCTTCACTTCTCTGTACCCACGCTTCCAGTCGAGTCTTTGAAACGCATTCAGGTTCTTTTATAGAGACACGCTGATACTGCTGTTTCCATTGACCGTGCCCATTCTCAGTGTTAAACTGTCTGTAGAGGATAATATCAAGTACGATGTCTTTTTGACATTTGATTCTGCTGACAGTGGCAGATCAAAGCCTGCAGCTTACAATGTGTGCAACAGCAGAATCTTTAGTGCACTTAAAGTGACACTTGTAACTTTTTTAGGGAAGAGATAGGACATTCTCTTCTTACAAATGAAAAGTTGAATTAATTAACAATAAAACTAACCCTAGTTACATTTAATACATAAAAGAGTTGTCCTGCTACCGCCTTACTTGATCTGGTACGACCAGTGGCTTATGGTAGCTTCAGATCAATACTGCTCTATCATTGATATTATCCAGGACATAATCTGACTTTGAAACTCTTCTTTTCTAATGCTATTATTATATATACTGCTGTTGTTTGAAACTGTTACAGGTTTTAGCATCTAACATATAAACGTTTAGTGGTTTCATCACAAAAGATGCCCGGCTCCTCCAGTCTGCATGTCGACGTGTCCTTGGGTAAGATACTGAACCCCAAATTGACTGTCCAAAGACTCCAATATTTTTAATTTGTATTGATATAAAACATTTTAAATTACAAATTAAATCATCAACAGTGGTTCAATGATTCACTGAATTTTTGATATAAAAATCAATATGTAATACTAATTTGATTTAGTTGGGTGTAAAAAAACAAAAAAAACAAGACAAAGACAAACAAACAATTTTCTTTTTGGTTTTTCATTTTTAGCCGTTAGCCGTTTATATTGAAGCATCGTAAAACAAAAACACTTTTAATAGCCTGGTATCTGATACCATTAGCTTCATTGTGCGTATATTAAAATATCCAGCTGAGAAAAGAAGAGGAGAGGGGGAGGGAGGGAGAGCAGAGGGGGGTATGAGAAGAGCACAGAAGGCCTCTTACATGTGATTGAAAGAGCTTTGGTGTTAAAGCAGCCGAGGAGTTCAAAGCCCACATGGACGGATAAACAGCGACGTGATCTTGGATCATACTGGAAGGTTATTGCACAGATCGCCAACAAGCCTTTGTTGAGGGCAGAAATAGCCCAGGGGTTGAATGACTGTTCAAACACACAAACACAGATTGGTTCCTCTGTGTTTCTCATGGACAAAGGCAAGGAAAGACAATATGCCGCAGAGATTACCTGAGACGAAATACAACATGAAATGGCAACAGAGCAGCTGAGCCTGTCACCATTTTGATAGCTCAACATAACAACCTCACACCATATTTTTCTTGTTTCCCTTTACCTTCTCCACCTTCCCCACATGTCAGACAGCATAAAGACTCTTTGCTCTTCAAAGGTTAGCCCAATAAAGAGCACACACAGCTCTGCTGACAAAACGGCAAATGTCAAAATGGTTAAAAAGTGGGCTTTTCTGAACTTGCCTCTTATCTTTTACGTGGGGAGGCAAACAGCGGGCGCTGTTCTGACAGACTCAGGGTATCGTGGGAGATGCAGTGAGAGTCTCTCCAGCAATGTTTCACCTCTGGAGCAGAAGGAATCACACTATCGAGACAGGAAATTGACTGGCGGAGCACACACACATGCACACACATCCTGACACTAGGGCTGAACAATATGAGGGAAATAGCTTAATGTGTTTTAAATTGTGAATTCTAAGTATTAAACAAGATAAATTGATCATTTCTACATCAATAGAATCAGATATAATAATGCAGTTGGTTGTTGATGTCAGAAATCATAGTAGTATTATAGAAAGTATAGAAAGTATTCTAAATTTGACCAATTCAACTCACAATTATTAGGATATTACTTTAGTAAACTACATTCATCAAAGCTGAATGGTAATGGTAACTTATGGTCATAAGAATCAGTACATACAGCATCTAAGTTGATAGATATCTTTCTGACAACTATTAATAATTGCGTTGACAGCTCTGCTATGCAGTTGCTTAAGCTAACGTTAACGTTAGCTTGACAAACTCACAGAATTAGCTGTTTAACAGTCTCAAATCTGGAACTTTAACAGCAACGAGCATAGAAATGATGATACAATGTGCTTAAGAGTTAACTGAAAGATTCATACGACTGTGTTCGCCGTTTGTCTGGTAACTTCACTAGCCAAGCTAGCTACCGACTCCAACATGAGGCGATCACATAGATCACTATGTAGAAAAAGACAATCTGCTGGTTTTTGTGAGCATCAAGGACACCACCTCCTTTTTATCAATCATATTTAAATTGTGGCTTTAATTTTGCAATTTTTATATATACACAATGACTCAACCCTATCACTAACGTAGGACGCATACGCATGCGCTCATACCATGTTTAGTGGAAAACACAATATATCTTATGTTGTCGTGGGTCACCGCATTGGAGACCAGACACATCACCATGTATAAATCAATGTGATGAACAGGGAGTGTTTTTCATTTAAAGTTGTATGCGGTGTTTACACCGGGGATTCAGCATGACATATGCAATAGTGTAACTATTGGATTTCTTCTCTTTGTTTGGTCACCTTATGAAAAGTTAATGCCTGAGCTCACAATCTCAAATCGTGTTCAATATACTCTGTTGAGAGGAGCAGAATTTTATAGTCGACGGTGTGAGAGGTTGCTGGCAATCTTATAATAATTTTATAATTCCTATGTAGTAATAAAATCCTGTCATAATTCTGTAGTAAGTGTATAGTAATCCAGATTCAGACTGGAATTTAAACTCTAAAGCACACATTTGTCGGCAGAGTGTATGCATGGACGCATGAGCAGATAAGCCTACAAGTGTGTTTGTGTGTGTCTGGCTACATGGGGAGAAAATGGCTTTAACCTTCATGCCTACTCGATCATCACCACTCCGTAAATGTCACTACGTCTGCCTCCCCGCCACTCTCTACATCTCTGTTTACCACTTTCTATCTGCTTCACATAATCTCTCTATCATTCCCTTTCTCAGTCATCTATTTATCTTCAGGGTTTTTAGGTATACCTCTCTTTCCTCCTCTTTTTTTCCCTCTCTCTTTGAACTCTTTCTCCCACCTTGTTTTCACCTCCCATTCCTCTGCTGTTCCCCAGAGGGAACCTGGCCACACTTTTCTTCTCTCTCCTCCTTTTTACAACATTCTTTTCCCACACACACTCGACTTTTTCTTCTCATTTTTCTCCTCCTACCAGCCTTGATACATCAACAAATAACACTCTTTCTCTTTTCTGGCTTCACCTTTCTAAATCACGCAGTGCTTTAGAAAGGAACTTTCTCTTCCTCCATCTCTCTCATTCGCACATTATTCTGAAAACCCCATGTCAGCATCCTCTCCATCCTTCTTCAACCCCCCCCCCCCCCCCCCCTTCCTTCCCTTTCAGTCTATTTAATTCTCTCCCTTTAGCCAGGTTGGAAAGATATTTCTCAGACTCACAGTCTGGAGCTTGAGAATGAGGCACCGGGAGAATGAAAAGGGAGAGAGAGTTGACAGAGAGAGAGTGAAAAAATGGCATACAAAAAGGGGAGTGGGTGTCGGGGGGCAGTAGTGGGAAAAGAAAGATAAATCGTATAAAAAAGCAAGACAGAAAGAGGAGAGGGGAGAGAGGGTGAGGGAAACAGAGCAGGGTGAGAAAAAATAGAAATAGAAATAGATCGCAATGAACAACCGAATCAAACAGCCAAAGTATTTAAGTAATCTGAATAAACTTTTTCATTTAGCTGTTTAATGTAATAGATATTTTAACAGCTAATGATAAATGTCAATACACTATTTAATATTTTAGACACATCAACAGCACATAAGCACATAAGTAGCCACCCTCTGCTTCGATGGCATTCTCTCAATCAACTTCATGAGGTAGTCACCTGGAATGATGTCTTGAAGTTGTTCCTATATACACTGAGCTGCTTTGCCGTCACTCTGATGTCCGAGTCATCCCAAACCATCTTAATTGGGTTTAGGTCAGGTGAATGAAGAAGATGCATCACTCTGATTCTAAGTAAAATAGGCCTTACATAGCCTGGAGGTGTGTTTTGGGGTCATTGTCCTGTTAAAAAAAACAAATGATGGTCCCACTAAGCGCAAACCAGATGGGATGACATGTTGCTGCAGAATGCTGTAGTAGCCATGCTGGTTAAATGTGCCAGCAAAGCACCCCCACAACATTACACCTTTTTTCTCCCTGCTTCACACTGGGAACCACACATGTAGATACCATCCGTTCACCTTCGCAAAGACAAGGTAGTTGGAACCAAAAATCTCCAAATTTGACTCATCAGACCAAAGTACAAATTTCTCCTGGTCTAATGTCCATTTCTTGTGTTTCTTCCTGTTGATCTCCTTCAGTAGTGGCTACTTTGCAACACTTCAATGAAATGAAGGTCTCCCCCAAACAGTTGACATTGAGATGTGTCTGCAACTTGGGCTCTGATCTGAGGTCCCGTTGATTGGTGATAATGGAGGCTACTGCCACATAATTCCACATGTTTTTTCATAGTTTTGAAGTGTTAATCTACAATGTAGAAAATACTAAAGAATAAAACTTTGAATGAGAGAAGTGTCCTTTTGCTCATTCAAGTTCATTCTGCTCTGCAGTCTGTAGAAGAGAAGTAAAATCAAGAAACAGGAAAACTAATTTTGCAGTATGTAGAAAAACACAAATGAACTGCATCATTAAATATTCATTTTAGGTCATCTGTCAATTATTGTGCACTTCTAATGCTAAAATGGCAGCAATCAGCTCCAGCAGCTGATGGAATGCAACGTTGCTCAAACTCATTACACAAAACATGACATATTAAGCAGCTGTTGCTAAATACACCTAAATACATGCCTCAAAGCGACGCACGTCTTTGTCTACCTACAGAAATGATTCTGGCAACTGGCAACAGTTATTTCTTCCGGTAGTTGATGCCTCAGAAAGAACTCTTCTGGTATGCAGATATAAATACATCTGATACATTTGCAGAAGCTTCCACACATATTTAATTTATCCTTTTTTATGTGCAGATACTCCCAAGAGAAGAATGTAGAATGAGACTAAATCACGGCAAAGCAGCTCAACCACAACAGATCTGCTTCTTATGGCCCAAAACAAGGATGGAAAGCAGAACTGAGTTTGCACTTTTTGAAATTCAGAGATGGGCAGCATAATCCCAAAGTTATCAAGCACTTCTAAAATATGTAGATGTAACCAACATTTTAATGTATGCAGTTTCACTTCTGCTGCAGTTCTTTTCTATTTTTTTTTCTCTCTAAGTTTTGAAACCTCCAAAAAAATGCAGAAATGTTGAAGCAAACAAACTTCAGTTGAGACGTCCACAGAAAGTGATAAATAAAGTTCACACAACTATTAGCTATTTAGCTCCTGTCATGGCTTTGATGCCCTCTGGTAGACCTGCTAAACTTGTTGTAGTCATTTTGCAGCCGCTGCTCCAACAAGCTTGGACAGCATCATGACAGTCTCATCTGTCTTCTCCTATAACTTTGAATTCCCCCCCAAAATCCTATTATTCAGCTAATGCTGCTACAGGCAAGGTTACCGTGTATTAAGTGAGATGGACAGGCTAGAGGGAGAAACCCCCTGTAGTCCTCATACAAAGTCTTGTGAGTCAACAGGAGCACGAAGTGAGCAGAACATTGTATCATTTAATTAAAAAGAACAGGAGACATATAGAGCGCGTGCACAAAGGCACATGTTTTATTCTCGGGCTTGAAATTGATTTATTTAGTGACACTCCAACATTAAAGATAAATGTAATCACGTGCCAGTTTAAAGTGCCTCTCATTTGCCGGCTTCAGGTCTTCACATTTTGTATTCCGCAATGTTGTGTGATGAACACTCATGCAAATCACGTCATTTAATTGAGAGAACTGAATTGAGACTTAATGATACAAGAGCAGCAGAAAACTAATTGTGACAGGGTGACTAATGACGACAATATAATTCCATTTAGAATATTTCTGAAGGATGAACGCCGAGCATCACCTGAAAGGGCGGAAGTGTCGCTTCTTTTTTTAACTTCACAGTTGTTTGTAGTGTAGTCACAGCTTACTCATCTTAACTACTCATCTGTGACCTGCCCACACACAGCGCATGCACAGTTTAGTGACTGAGGGAGCAGCGGAGTGTGACAACGAAGCAGAAGATTGGCACTGTAGTATTTCTGCTTGTCTGCCTGCCTGATTGTCTGAACGTCTAACTACGCTCTCCGTCTCACACACACCAGAACTTCTACTTACAATGCGTGAAATAGACAAAGTGTGTCCGGGTGAACGCCTCTCACAGCGGCGGTCACATCTCGCTCATCTCAGTTACTCGTCTACATCATGCTCGTGCACAAATCTTATTGAGTTATTCACCGCATTTCTGCTGCAATATTTTAGCTCTAGGACAATGACAGTGTCCCCATGCTCTCGCATCCACACACACACACACACACACACACACACACACACACACACACATACACAGAGTCCTTTGTACTGCTCTGAACAAGCGTCCATCATTCATGGTCGACGCTCACTCACAAGCTGTCAGACGCAGTTCCATTTCCTCGTAGATCATGGCGGACTGGCACACTTTGCCTAAATGAGCTACTCAACACCTACTTACTGCTGTGCCTGTGCACAAACATTTGTTACACGCAAAACACACACTCGCTCATATCCATAAACACAGAGAAATGAGCCTCTGTTTTGTGCATGAGCTGCCGTCTGCCTCAGACACATAATGGTACCAAATGAGACGAATCAAAATGATAAAGATAGAGAAAGAAAGCATAAATATGTATATTCTACAGCGCTATGATATATAAGCCTACTATATATGGTCATTATGTCAGTGTTATTAAGAAAAATGCCAATATTTATATCAAGATATGGCAAATATTCAGCATATATGAAATGCTATATAAAATAATAAAACTGACACTGCTTCATCTCGGACAAACTCACCAATCAGAGCAGCACCTCTCATCATTCATACTAATTATAGTCAATAGTGATGACATCATATTAACACATCAGTGGATACATAAGAATGTTCAAGACGAAAGCATTTTGAAATATTTATTACATTTAAGAACATTATCCTAAAAAGTAGGCCAATACACGACAACAAGAGCAAAATTTTGCTAAATTCATAAGATTATGAAAAGGTTACTTATTAGTATATGTAAAAATACATATATAATGAGCCAATGTTGCCTAAAAAACACTAATACTTACACATAACTTACTATTAGTATGAATATTTCTGATCGAACAGTTGAAGGCCCTTACCTAAAATAATGTTTTCCCAAGTGTGTATATATATGTATAATATGTGTGCATGTGCTGACTAATTATATATATTTTTTCTTGAAGGTCTGAAGACCGACATGTTAATAAAGTGATTCCCAGCCTGCAGGAGTCTTCAGTTTGCTCTAATTCATATAACACCATAAGATCATTTCATCTTGATATGATTTTGCTGAAATATATTGACTTCACTGGCAGCTTTAGTTCACCTTTTTGTAAAATATAATTATGGACTATAGATATAAATTAAGGATTACAAATTAGACCTACAGACAGGCGACATATTAAAGGAACAATCTGAATAAATGAGTGGAGAAACATGAAGGGGCGCAGGTCACAGGGGCTTCACCGATGGTTTGATGCTATTGCCTTCACAGTCGCCAGATATCTACCACTGAGTTCAACACACTAGAAAATGTATGACATGAATACAGGAGGCTGTTTTGGAGCCTCCTGGTGACCCAACACCTCATTAAAAGGCTCCATGTTGTTTTTTGCCGTACTTTGTCATTCATAAAAGAAAAAATAGTGAATGAGAAACACTTTCTCCATCCTGTAGCTCCATGTTTTGATTGAATGTAGGCATTATATGGGAGCGCACAGCAGGACAGTAAAGGAAAAAATACTGTCTGTCTAAGCATTGATGTCAGACACGGCTGCGCGAAAAAAGTTCAGTAGGTGCATTAAGAAAAAGTACCACAAGTATTGATTCTCTCCTTCGTCTCTCTGTTGTCTCTTTACTTTAATATTTTTTGCCGCACCTCGTCTGTGAATGTACATCTTCACACCTCTTGCATTCCAGTCTGCGGTGTGTGTCTATTTTGTGTGCGTGTGCATTAAACAAGGATGTGTAAGTGTGTGTGTGTGTGTGTGTGTGTGTGTGTTTGTGGCCATGGGGAGAAGTGAAGCCAAGGCGAAGCCTTACGTAACCCCCCTTCAAAGTGAGCCGCGGTCGGCCGGCGATACAGACGAGGACAGAAAGAAGAAAACAGTTTCACAGAGAGGAGGATACGAGGAAGAGACTGTATGAAGGAGGGAGAGGGTAAACAACCTGAGGCCGGAAATATGCTTTAGCAGCTACTTTACGCATGGCAAACGCAGCACGGGTGATTGGCTGCAACATCGGGAAAAGTACGTCATACAACTGCTAAAGTCTGATTAGCCTTATTTTTAGTTGTAAATAATAATAACATGTTTTGCCGGATGTCTTTTTTATTTTTAATGTGCTGAACAAATCAGGCAACTGTCTATTCTGAGTCTATACTAATTACATTTGTGTTATTTTTGTCATCTCCATCTAGAGGTGTGTGTGTGTGTGTCTGAGGTGTGGAGGGGGTTGATGGGAGTCGGGGTTCGGTTCTTGCACACGCTCCTGACGGCCCGGCTCCTGATTGGGGTAAAGAGTTTTAAAATGTCAAGATAACCAGCTACTTTTTTTTCCCTCTCCTCTCTCGGCTTGATTCACAGTGCTCGGCTTGTCGCCCGCTCATTGCAAAAAGATGTCAATCAAGCTCAGTTTTTACACTTTTTCTCAGCGTGTTGCCGGTAATGGCTGCTTGATTTTCGCTCTCCTCATTTTGTCACCCACCCCCCCCCAAAAAAGTGTTAGTCGGGTTTCTTTGATGGGCAGGTTATTATTAAAAACAAACTTTTCGGTAAATGGTTTTGACATGTTTCAGTCAATAACTTGTCCCTGTGGTTGTTTGTATGACACAATCCTTTTGTAATAATCAATTAGCTAATGGGGTGTTTCAGTTCAAACCCTGTTCTGATGTTTCAAGACTAGTTACACATAATTCCTACTTCCAATTACCTGTTTGAGAAAAAATCTCAACTCAAGGTCCTCTTAATGCCTTTCAACTACATCTCACTGTCTTCCTCAGTGGGTTTACTCACGTCTTCATCATGGAAGAAAGCTGAAAAAAAGGATTTTTCATGTATTAAATGCTACTGATGAATACCATAAACCTCAGCTCCAACCTCTGCTTTCTCATTTTTGAATATCAAAATCAAAAATATTCCACACTCCAGAATTCAGGTTGTAACTACCAGAAAACTCATTTTTTCTGTTATAGATGTTACTTGTCAAAGTAAAAGCTTCCATCCCATTACACATCATGAATCATTTTAGTGAGTGTTACTGCAGACGGGTAATTCCAGGAATTATTTCAGTACCTGAATGCAGCGCTTGTTTCTAGATGTGAAGGCTCAAAACATCCAGAAGGAGTCTGTTGGAAGAAGCAAGGCTGCTTTCATGTCCAAAATCACCTCCGAGAAACAGTGTACTGTAGCTGCTTCACCCGCCAGCTACGTGCTGAAGTATCAAAAACATAACATTTTCAACAAACAACAAACACTTCATCTGTGTTTTTCCTTTTTAGTATTCACATGGGTCTGAAATTCTGACTTTCTGGTCATTTTTAACTACACTGGTAGTGGGAGCCCACTTTAACTTTCACAAACTATATCTCAACAACTACTGGATGGATTTTCATGGTATTTTGTACAGATATTCATGATCCCCAGAGGATAAAGCCTAATGATGTTAATGATCCTTTGGTCTTGTCCAGTGCTTGCTGGATTCACAAATTGGTGTCAGAAAATTTGGCACGAACATTCATGGTTCTCAGACAATGAATCCTGAGGTTGAAGCCCTGATTTTTTTTTCCATAGGTTCACCTGCAGGCTGAAGACTCTTAGTCTTGTTCAAAAGTAAAACCGATCCACCACATGCAGACCTTGGTCTCAGGTGTTTAAGGTCTTTATACACCTGCCCATCTAACAAAACACCTCCGTATGAATTCTCCGTACACATCCTGGACTGGAGAATCTCCCCAATGTATATAAATATGTAGTAAATCCATTTTCTGCGAACCATTTAGTAGTTCATGTCTTTGATTTTAAGAAGGACCAGTCGAGTAGGTGTAACAAATAAAATAACTTGGCAGCGCTGAAAGACTCTCTGGAAGAGTGTGCACTTAATGATTCACACATGAAAAGGACTGAATCTTAACTCAGGGTCAACTTTACAAGCTTTCTCTAGAACTTTCACACACTGTAGGTCTTCAGTTTTATCCTCATTGTATATAACATTATGTAACATCTCGTCCTGTACTTTTATTTTGAAGTTTCTGTGTCGGGGGTGTCTCATGCTTTTTAGATTTTGGCTGCACTGGGTAACTGACAAATATTCAGCCATGTTGTAGGCTCTGCTTGTACTCATTCTGTACAAGACTCTTCCAGGAAAAGACAGTTTGTGTTGTGTTATATAAGGTTTTTTTTTTTCACAGAATCAACTGAATAAAATCCAGATTCTTTGCCAAACCTCGAGTTCCCAAAGTGGATTTATCAGATGAAAGCCAAAAAAGCGATGAAAGGTGAAGAGTATTTTTGCACTCTGAATACTGGAACAGAATGAGGTGACAGATGAGGTGTACATATATATATATATATGTATAGTTTTTTCCTGTCTCTTTTCTGTGATATCAAGAACAATAAGAGGTGTGAGGAAGGTAAAAAAAAAAAACAATGTCGTATTTTTCTGCGACGTCTCACTTCCCGATTACGAGGAAACACTGGAGGGTTGATGGCTCAGAAAGCACTTGGTCACAGTCAGGTTTCTTAAATGTGACACGAGCAGCTTATCAACAAATAATAATAATAATAAAAAAACGTTTAGAGGCGATGATGGGAGGAAAAAAAGCGATGATTTCTCTCTTTGTTTCCCCTCTGTGCCTCTCTCTCTTTCTCTTTCTCTCTCTTCTACTCTTTTAATTTACCAAAAAAAAAAAAAAAAAAAAAAAAAACAGCCAGTGGGCAGATGGGGATCAAATTACATTCACCTTTTACCTGCACTCCTCTGCGCAATTAGCGTCACGCTTACTTGTCATTTCAAATTGACACTCTGCTGTTGTGCTATGTAATTATTTACCCGCCTGGGGAATAGCTCTCTGGTTTAACCAATAAATAATGACAAACACACATGCACACACACACACACACACACACACACACACACACACACACACACACACACACACACACACACACACACACACACACACACACACACACACTTCACAACACAAAAGCACCTGTGCTCTGTTTTTATCTGAAACATGTTTAACATGCCTTTTAGCATTACAGGGTCATTGTGTATTTGCTTCCCTAATTAAAGGTATCTTTGTGTTCAGTGTGTCTATCTAAATCTGATGTTGTGCAACAGCCCTGTAAAATGTTCTGTGTGCTTCCACCGCTCAAAGGTTGGCGTTAATATTTTGGGGGTTTGAGCATCAGGACCCAAACCTGCCATTCTTCCCATAGGTGTCCTCTTCTTTGCCTGTTCTTTCTCTTTTTTTGGTTCCTGGTCATATGGTGGGGAGGAAAGGGCTGGGTCCTGTTCTTCAAACCACAGAGGCCTTATTACTTCCACAATCCCCCCCTTTTTCCCCTTCCTCTTCACTAACCCCACCACCACCACCAACCACCACCTACCACCACCTACCGCCCACCCAGCTCCCGAAAAACAAAAGTTAGGTTCAGGGAACAAACAGGGGTTTCAAGAACAGAGAGAGAGAGAGAGAGAAAGAAAGAGAGGAAGAGGGGACTTTAAACAATGGCAGCCATTTTCTCCTGCAGGGGGAGAGAAGGAAATCACATCCAAAAAGAGTTTTCTTTGATCTTGTGTCTTTTCTTGTGATAAATCTGTGTCTGTGATGCCTTTTGTTTTTGCTTTTGTACTCTTTTTAAAGGAAAAAACAAAAAAATCAAAAACAAAACAATAAGCAACCATGAACTCTTGCTGATTTGTCCTTTTTGCTCTTTCTTCTTTTCTTTTTTTGATATTCTTTTTTTTCCGTTTTTGCCAGTAATCTTTTTTGAATTTTCTCTTTTCTCTTTTTCCCCCCTTTTTTTCTTAACCCTAGGTCCGCTCACAAAAAAACATGATGAATCTTCAATGAACAAGCCTCGAGACGAAGGTATTTTTGTTGCATGTTTTTCCTTTTTTCTTGTTTTGAAGTCTTTTTGGGGGATGTGTACACATACAGTAGAGTGGAAAACACACACACGCACGCACACACACACAAGTCAAGCAACTCTTACTTGGTGGGACTTTGGATATGAGATGCATACCGATGTGTTGGTGTAAGTGTATGTGCTGACCGTTGCAATTAAAAAGCTGTCTTTCCTATGCAAATCATTAGCCTTATGTAACCTTGGATGAGCATAACGCCTGGCTAATGGAAACCAAATACCCTTCATTATAAAGTCATCTACAGGCAGGTGTGTGTGTTTTCCAGAGGTCCTTGTCTGGCTCTCGAACAAGAGAGAGCCTCGGACATCATCATCACCACTGTGCCCTTGAAAATACATTGGCCAGCTAACAGCATTGTCACCGAACAACAAAGCACCTATTGAGACCCACTCCCACAATGAGGTGCATTATTATGGCGCCTCAATCCCCAGCTCAAGGATGAAATTGCTATTGAGTAAGGACCTACACAAATATTAAGCTAGCCTTATTCCAAGTCAATGATGATAACATCAAATCAAGCGAGACAAAAAAAAAAAAAAAAAAAATGGGGACATCCAAGGACACTTGTGCCCCGCTCTGGAAGATTTGGGTTTAATCGGCTGCTACAATAAGGACACAGAACTCACAGCCTGCTGTTAATTTATCTCCTACCTGCAGCTCATACACTGTGGAGGTGATTTTATCTGCACTTTCATCCCCCACCACCTCCTCCCCCTGTTCCTCTCTTGTTCTTTTGGACTTGTTTCTTGGAGAAAAAAAAAAAGAAATATGACTGATGATATTTTGATACATATTTCTCTTTATGCTATTTTGAGGGGTTGTGCGGGTGAATCTTTTTCTTGCTCCGTGATGCTCTTTGATTTGGGGTGTTTTTTGAAGTCGGGAGTTCGGAGGAAGTTTGACACAGGAGGATTTTCTTGGTGATCAAACGCGCTGGCACAGACACAACTTTTTGAGCTGCCTCAGTCAGCGAGCAGTTCGAAGCAGTCGAGATGCTTTCGCCCTCCTCCTTAATATGTCTGTCATCCCTCATCATGATGTACAATTAACCTCATTTGATTGGGAACTGCTAATCCCATTACACTAACTCAACAACATGAGCCCAAACTGAAATTCAGGAACAGGAGGTCAGTCAGTCAGATAATCTCCTCTGCATAAGACTACAGATACAATAATACAGTACAGGTAAGCTGTTCCCACAGAATAATAGAAAATATTTAATGTATCTCGCTACATGATGGGCTAAATACACTCCCAGGATATAATTGTAGTGAAGAAGTGCCTCCAGTATAGTATATATTATTATATATTTCATAAATGTAGCCTACAGAGAGTCAAAAAAATGTTTTGCTTGTCTGTTTCACTGTGCAGAATGACGTGTATGCAGAGTTTGACACTCGAATGCTGTTTTCACACTCATCCGCTGAGGGAGGGTTAGTTTTAGGAAAGGCGTGACCGTACAAGGAGGTTTATGTGACATCACAAAGGGAGCCAATCACAGTCTAGTATGTAACTTACACGAGAGTGATGTGGAAACCTCCAGCTGAAACACTGAGAATGGACTTTTCAGTAAAGTAGGACACATCTTATGTTAAACTTTTAAAAAAATAAGTAATATCAGGTAATAGACACAAATTATTATTCAAAGCAGAATATTTCTATGTATTAAACATGTCCAATATAAGTATATTTAGAAACCCGTCCTCCAAACTCACCATTTGTGACTGTAGCATGTAGAAAATAGAAACTACACAGAGGGCATGAAGTGTTTCCTCACTGGCTGCCGTGACCCTGCAGATAATCACTGTAAGTCCAGTACAGTATGTTAAAAGCTGATCTAACTCAACACCTCTGTGTTTCAGCTAAGTCATCAGATAAACATTACTTGTAACTTGCAATCTAAGAATAAATATGGAGCAGACTTCTTTTCTTAGAGAACAACATTTGGATGCAGAAAAAGTGCATTATAAATCAAGGAAGAATCCAAAGCAAAAGTGGGACTGCTCCCGTACAGTGGCTGCATTGTGTAAAAATACAGTAATACAGCACAGTGAATAGCTGTTTGCAGTATGGCCTTTCTTTCCCCCCTTGCTGGAAATGACTCAGCCTGTGCCATGCTTCTCCTAAGCCTTCACACATATGATCTTCCACCCTAAGGCGATGTACTGTTACCTGTCAAAGACCTGCAACGGTTTGAGTTGTTCCACAAATAAAGATTTCAGTAAAAGAAACCAGATTCAGAGTGCAGGAGCTGTTACAATCGTACATGAATCCGGAAAAAAAAAAAACTCTTCTCTGTTGGCTCCTTAATTGTTTTCAGAACCAACAAAATAACACAACGGATCAGTTTCAATGAAATAACCTAGAAAATAGAGCATGGCCAGCTTTTATGTGATAACAGCAGCGGCCGGCACTGTCAGTTCATCCATTTCGTCCACCATTTTGTCCTCATTCTTTCAGCTGTGGATCAACAGCCTTTTCAAATTTGGCATGCTTTGAAGCGCTATATTCTAGGCCACACAGAAACCTATTCAGAAGCTATTCTGTTCAAGCAAGAAGCACATACTGTACACTGAAACAGAGCCACAAAGATTTAAAACAGCGTCCTAAACCCGGCGAGATGACTTCATTCAGCTGCAGCGCCTTGCTCTCTGCTCTGCATCAGGTGTGAGAGCAAAGGCTACTGGGCCGCAGTGCTGCTCAGTGTCGCTGTTCAGAAAGATTGATAGAGCTTACAGCCCAGCTTTGTCCATAGGTGTGTGTGTGCGTGGAGAGAGGGAGGAGGGGATTACAAACCAGAGCGAGATTGAGCTAAATCAAGAAAGAGACAGGGAGAGTGTGTTCCTGTGCCATCCTGTGTGTCAGCTCTGATCAGAGACAAACCAGAGCCACCTGAGCCCCAAACCTGGAACATATTTCTGCCAGGAAACAATGTCACCTCTCTCTGACAGACACACACGCACACTCACACACACACACACAGTAATCTAAACAGGACCACACAATACTAATATGGACATGCCCTTAAAAGGAAATGTTCCATCAAAACATGGTGACAGACACAGATGAAATACAGTTGATAGCATTATAATTTCTATCACATTGCATTAATAAGCAATGTAGTGCAGTGAGACTGCTTGGAGTGACGTGAGAGTAAAAGTCATGCTGATAAATGACATGCGAGGATATAAGGACAAAAACAATACAAATTTAATCACTAATTGATTGATTTGTTCAAGTAATTTTTATATTAATGCAGGGCAAATTACTTGAAAACCTTACATCTATGTGTTACATCATCTGAATTTAAAGGTCCAGTGTGTCAGATTTAGGGGTTAAACAGAATATGACAGAAATGGAATATAATAGTCAGAATACTTTTCAGTTCAGTGTATTTAGAGTATATTGGCCTAAAATTAATCATAAATCGTTTATATTGTTATATTTTTGTTACTTTAGAATGAGCCTTTTCTATCTACAGAGTCCGCCATGTTTCTACATGTTTGAAATAGAGTGTTTTCGGTGAGTTTCGCACCTACCATAGGTTCTCCTACATGCTTGGAAGGGTAGGGTGAGGTGAGGAGTATTCAGTTTGTTCCAATCTGCAACCTCACACTAGATGCCACTAAATCTACACACTGGACCTTTAAATTATGTAGACATATAAAACAAGACATTTAATAAGAAGGCAGTCCTTCAGTCTATCCAGCAGCTAGCTTAGCCTCAGTGACTGCTCACCATCGGCCGGACATCCTGACCTTCAGCTTTTTTTGAGTCTTAAATGAAGGTGTACTTGGCTAACATTAGCAAGCCATGTATGAACACACAACAGCTGAGTAAGGCGACTTAGGAATTAGTGAGAGTCACCTTTCTAACCAAACTACATCAACCGTCCATGTTACTCCACGTGAACAGACTCCGAAATGTCTGTAATGTAAAATTGAGATTGTAATCCCGTACACCATTTGTCACTGGAAAAAGTAATCTCATTACAAGTAATATGTTAATGCCCAACACTGGTTGTAAGGTGTGAAAAGAACATAAAACATGTAATTATGAATAGGATTAGGTATTATTTTTAATTCTAATTCCGAAACAGTATAACAATCAAATAATATCTAAATTACATACATGCTTACAGCACAGTTGGGGGGAGTCAATCAACGGTCTTCCGCCGTCCTTTCAACTCTCCTCTGCTTCAATATTTTTATTCCAAAAAGAGGCCTGAAGGGGAGATTGGAGAGAGCTAGAGGAGGTTAGTGTTTGAGAGGCGAGTATGATGCAGTACTCCATTAGATTCTGGTGAGCTGCAGTCAGTCACTTTAGGCTCCTCATGTGCTTGGTTCCAATGAAGAACTCTTAACCCGAGATGTTCATCTTTTTCCTGCCCACGCGGTCTCTGAAACGCAAAAAGAAAGAAGGAAACTAACTGTTGTGTATGTTACTGTGCTGTCACAGTAACCACCACTTTTAATAATATGAAGATTATTTCTTCAATATCTGATTTAAATGTTCATCCTCCTTTCGAAGCACCGCGTCGCTCATTTTTCAAACATGAAGCCTGTAAATTACATTAAGGATCGAAGGAGGCTTTGGCTTTTTCCAATAATGCAGTCAATTTTCTTCATGACTAGTGATGATAAGAATATGAACCATCCAACTGGGTATTTAATTACAGTATTATATTGGGAATCATTAATCAAACAGCAGTGAAAGGTTTAGATTTATCTTCAGTGATTCTGTTAGCCAGTACCGCATTTCTGATAATACGGTACTAATGATGTTACATCCCCAGACTGCAGGGGTTCACTTGATTTTTATGTTTTTATTTTACAGTGCTTAGCCCGTACCACTAACACATGAACTGAATTAATAGGGTATAAAGTTTATTGATCTAATGGAGCCTCTTTTTTGAGCTGTATAATACAAACAAAGGAGAATACAGAATACTGACTTTTTATGCAAGCCAGCTGTATTAATGCGTGCAGTTGATCGCCCTTTATTTAGACAGAAATATAATTATTTGTAATGAATTTCAAGTATGCCTGCAATTTCCTATGCACAAGGGAATCAGTGTTTTGCAATAATGTAAATCTGTAGGAGAAACTTGCAGAGTATTTACAAGGAAATTGCAGGCATTTCTCGGAGGATGCACCGAGGTAAAAGTTATTTCTTTATTCAAACAACTATTTGGTGAACTAAGTAAGTTTTTACCCTTCATACAGTATTTGGCACACAGCTAACCAACGCCAGCTACGTCTTGTTAAATAATACCTCCGTTTTAACTTGTTAAAGGGACAGTTCTTGGGCCACCACCAAAAGAAATATAAAATCAGACCCTGATATCAGTGTCAAATTGACTGGGATATTTTAGTAGATGGGCTTGCATATATTTATCAGAAAATGGCTGAACTTGGCTGCAAAACAAGGACGATGAGACCAAAGCTAACACCTAAAAGACGCTAAATCGCTCTGTAGATTGAAGGGGAAATGATTCTTGCTAATGCTAATTTCATCGATTGTTTAAATAAAAAATATTGATTGATTGGTGCAGCTTTAAAGGTTTGTTTACAGCACAGCAGGCCTATATTTTTAGTTATTAGTTATTATCAACAAAATGTTTTTTTTTTAATTTAGTTATAAATAAGAGTATACATGTAGCTTAGAAGAGGCAAATAGCTTTAATTCAAGCTGTACTTATTCCGCCATCTGAACTTGAACTGGCGTCGTCGGTGTTTACTAACCTCAGACTAAATCGTTATACTGTATCTTTGTGTAACTTCTGTTTGATTTGAAGTTATGCAATATTGATCTTGAAAAATAATTAGCTCCAAAAATGAATTGCTAGGATTTTAGATTATGTTTTGATAGACACAATGGACAATAAACAGTAGAATGGATAAAAAGTGTTTTAGGTCAAATTAGTTCAATGCTGAGCAACACAGATAACCTAACAGAAAGTATTAGTACAGTAAGAGTATGTAGGCAACATCAACAATAAAAGCCCACAGCATTAATGTTACGCAACTCTGCAATATGTGGAAGAAAAAGTCTCACTTGGTGTGACCATGATATGATGATATATTCTATGACACGATGTTGTGCTTCTTAATATTGCTGTATGCACACACACTAATGACTGAAATTATTATTACAACAATAAACAGTAGTCAGTGTTTACAGCTCAGCAGAGCATTGTCAGCATTCATACTCATTCTCCTAATAAGGAAATTATTTATCCCATCCAGGATATAGTAAATGGCATATTCGGAAAGAGAATCTTTAACTACGCAGCAGGAAGGTTCTGGAATTAATACAGACCCAGCAGCAAACGCTTGTTAAACTTTATCTGTGAAAGTTACTGTCCCTGCTGACCGCTGTATTCTCAGAGCAAAACAATGGCTCTGTATCAACCAGGCTTTTGATTAACTGCCTGTAACACTGGCTCTGCAAAAAGTGGTCCTCCACCGGCTGGATGAGTGAGCGCGCTTTACTGAATCAGCTTTTAATTAATGTCTTTTAATTGAATGTGTTGCATAATAGCTGAAAATGGCCTGGATGTCACACAGTATTCCCAAGAAAAAAAATGATATTCTCGGCTGCCAGAGATGATTCTCGTAGTGGTTGAAGAAAGATGGACAAAAAGACGTAAAGGGGCATTAGTGTGGAGTGATGACAGCACTGGAAGAAGTCGCGTCTCGATGCTTTGTGTTTGTTGATGGCGAGCTGGATGAAAGACGTCAGAGAGCTGGAGTGGCTTCATCACGGAGTCACTTCAGCAAGAGACAATATGAGACATTCACGGTGCTCTCTCTCTCTCCTGGATGGTAGATGATGTGGAGGAATAATGAGAGTTTGTCTACAACAGATACAAGCTTTTGTCTCCACTCTGTTTTGTCTGCATCAATGTATTTTCTCAATTTTCTCCTCTTTTTTTCCTCTTTTGCTCCCCTCTTCTCCCTCTCGCTCTGTCTCTCTGTATTATGTTGTGTTTCCACTGTGGTTATAACTCTGCTAACAGATGCTGGCCTCTGGGCAATGCAGCATCTCTCCATATCGGCCTCTCTGTTCGTGCTCTCAGACGTACACATTCGCTGGAAAACACTTCCAGTACCGTTGTTTTTTAAAACAGCACCATGCAAGGACGGGAACTTGGCACGTTTCATCTTTTTCATATAATTAGGAGCATGTAGGAAGGTGCTTCCCTGCTAAATCTCTCCATTTCCTGTAGGTTTGTCACCATGGGCGCAGCGTAATATTCAATGTACTGTACAATACAGATTCTAACAGCCCCATCTCTAAATTGTGAAATACAAAAGGACAAGGAGGCCATGAGCAATCAGCAATGAGAAATGTGGGGGCCAGCGTGCTTTCTATTATTTATTTTACCATTTTCACATTCTCATGTGCTGAGAACAAATTACTTTATAAGAGGATTTTTAATAGAATGAGGTGGCGCGGGGACAGGATTGAGTAGTATATCGAAAAATGATGAAAGGAAAGTGGATAGAAAAAACAGCAAGTAGCAGAGAGAGGAAGAACAGAGCCGAATTCAGCAGCTCACTGTGTGCAAAAGCTAAATAAAACAACAAAACAGGGACAGCCGTGTGCAGAAAAACCACACTAGCTAGTGTGACAAAGGATAAAATAGCACAGTACGGCTCAGCGCGGCACAAAAGAGCTCGGCACAGAACAGAATAGAATCTTCTGCAAGTAAAGGAACAACAGTACTGTCAAACCAACTTTATTTTAACATTACTACGGAGAGTCAATCTCTTGTCTCTTTCTATCACTCCGTCTCTCGGTGGGCCTGTCGGTTATTTGCTGCTGCAGCTCCCTGCCTCCCCATTACCCCAACGCTCGGCCCACGTCGTGTCAAGGTTGTGTCAATATCATGTCGAATACACCTACTCCATCGCTCGCTGACAGATAGTATTTTATTGAGCTTGAAACCCTTTGACAAGACAAAGAAAGTGAAGAGGAGTGAAAGGAGGGAGGCTGAGGGAAAGATGGAGATGAAAAGGAACGGAAGGTACCGGGAGATAGAGCGGGACAACGGGCGAGGAAGGAAGAGGCTGGGAAAGAGAGAGCTTGGTTGGCGGTGCGTCGCCTGTCAGCTAGCTTAGCGCTTGGGAAAGAGCTTTTTTTTTTTTGTTTTGTTTTGCACTTGGCCAGGTTTATTGCCATGTGTAATGACTATAAGGTACTGATGGAAGCAAGAGTGAAGGCTGGCTCAGCTCCTCTTTTACTCCTGGAACTCATTGAATACCCCGATGCTGGCTTTGAGCTAGCCAAGAGCTATTATGGGTCTATTTAATCCGAATCAATAAACTTTAAAGTGCTCACTGAAACAAATGAAGTTTGGAATTGTCAAATTGCATTGCAGAGAAGACCTCCCAGCAGGCATGGGTGAGATCAGTAATATTAGTGAAGGATTGCTCACTGAGTTCTACTCTAGGTTAAAGCTTGGTGTGCACAAAGAGAACAACACCAAAAAGTATAAAAGTACTGTGCAGTTCTACCTACTTAGGACAAGAGCAGGTCGCTGCATTGTTAGTGGAAGATAGCTGATAATTACGACATGTGACATCTTCAATGGCAACTATTTACAGAAATTAATTAATGGATATCTAATATTAGATTGCTAACGACAATGCCTGGCTTTTATTTGAAGGTGTCATTCTAAAAGAAAGTATGACTATAAAAAGATTACAGTGTGTAAGGTATTGTTTCATTCTGTGCCTATTGTGCACGATGTTTCACTGCTCACTTTTGAAACAGATATTTGCACCTCTGATTCCACACAACCAATTTGCAACAGCAGGCACGTTTAGAGAGAAACACAATGCCACCTGGATTATGTTTTTATTGGCATACTGAGGACTTGTTTTTTAATAAATAAAAGTGCCTGCCAAGTTTCTGATTCTCTCAAGATGTCTGTGTGATACAAGACAACTCAAAAGAAACAAACAAACAAAAAAAAGATGGAACTTAGTCCAAGTGGCAATTAAATTTCCCTTAAAACGTATTTGACAAAAGTAATTAGTCATGTTGAACATAACTTCTTGGAGAGAGTGTTGGTACTTGATGATGCCTGAATGCCTCGATTATGTAAATTAATTTGTCGTTAACTGCGATCTATGGTACTGGTGGCTGACATAATCAAAGTAAACAGTCTAAAATAATTGTCATCTAAGTAAAGTAATTACACTAATATACACTGGACCAGCAGTTGCATCTGAAATGCTCTTTCTCCGCTGCATGAATGTTAATTTAGTAAAAAAACACATCTTACTCCAAGAAATTGAAAACAGGAAGTGATGTAGTGGTGTGATTTTGTGATAAACGGAAAATATTCTAAAAGTACTTAAAGAGTTTGGACTCTGGATCATCATAGGAGGAAAATCCGATCATGTGGAACATGATGAAACTTCCATCAGTCATATTCCAAGATGATTTTAAACACCGGGATATTGATGTTTGCCAGTGGTCATTTTGGTGTAGTTGCATGGCCAAAGGGGAAATTTGGCCATGGCGAATCCAAGTTGCAAAAACCCATCAGAGCTGAAGGTCTGACGGCTCTGTAGCAGAAGTAGAATTTCCTTCTCCGCCATTAGATTGACTGTCAAAACAGGCACGACGAGATAAATGTCCACTGATAATCCATATTCCACCCCCTGCGGTGCCACGGAGCAGAAACACGAAGACCTCCACGCGTGTGGAAATGTTTGATTACAGATGAACGACATGCATGCTCACGTCCACATCAACACACGCGCACGCACCCCGTGGTGAAAAGAAGCCGGGCTCCCTTGGCATCGACGTGTATGGCCGATCCCAGAGATCACAGCTCGAACTGCATGCCTGCTGAGGAAACGCTGCACTGACATACACAGCTGGATAGACGTATCCTGTGCGCACACAAACACACACACTCACATACATCCAGCTTTAATGTTACATGTGGAGCATAGCTGTTTTGTTAAGTCGAAAATCCACTCGCTGCTGTGTTTGTGTGTTTCCTCCTGGATTGTATTGTGACTGTCGGGGTAGCATTCCAATTAAGGAGGTATTGTTATATATGCGATGGAGAGCAGTGGGTAGTGGCAGAGCTGCCAGCATCGCTTAATGGGAACGCTGGTGTCTGAATGGAGACGACAGCGGGGACTCTCTACACCCAATTTATTGTTTCTCTGCTCCACTTTCTGGAACTTATACACTCACAAATAGAAAAAGAAGACATTACATATACCAAGTAATGCATTACACACCTCTCTCTCTATATATATATACTGTACATATATATAGACATAGAGAGAAATATGTGTCTCACCTGTCTCCCTTATGTTCTTCGATTATTAGGATAAAAACCAACTGTAACACCCTTAAGCAGTAACAATTAATGCAATCCGTGTTAATTAAAAAATGTGCAGAAGCCTAAATATAGTTGGCCGTTGTATTTATCTGCCGTAGTATGCATAGCATAGTATTTTCATTTTATATTTTGAATGTTCCAGAAATTGAAAATCAGCCCTGAAATACTCTACCTGTTGTGTTCTGGCTTCGTTTACTTCATGTACCCAGCTTCTGAATCTGTAAGCAAGCATTGGTTGAAAGACATAGACGGTGAATGAGGGTGAGCGAGCGTCGGCCGCGATAAAGCCGGTTAATCAGTGAAATAGAAAGTTATTTCCTGATTGTTTCACAGCCGTTACGTTCAGCACAAATAGACACACCTCAGCCCCACACATGGCCGCGAAACCCCTGCGGTGATTCGCCTCAGCGCCTGATCGTGTCTGATTGAACTAGAGCTGATTTAGAAAAACAGTAAAATGATCGACATTGAAACACCTCTATTGCTCGGTGGAAAGATGTGTCATTGACAAAAGCCTGCCAAACCTAAATGCTCACACACAATTTAAAAGCTCCAAACATTCATTCCATGAGAGACAAAATGGCTCTTTGTTGAGCAAAGCATACACGTTAGTTAGAAACTGAGAGCAGTCACTCCTCATGTCCTGCAAATGAATTTTTTTTTATATTTACTGGCATAAAATTCCCCTATTGATGTGGTTTGAATAGAAAAATCAGACTGACAGAGGTGCTTTGTGACACTGTGCAGTCTTTTTCTGTGAAATTGTGGGTTCTCCTGCATGCTGTCATACTCAGTTTAACAAATTGCTGTAGCTATGGGGGGGAATGCAAAACATACATTTGTACATTTGACTGCATTACAACGCAAAAACAACTGAAGAGTTTAAGTGCACTCAAAAGTCAAAGACTGTAAAATAAGCACAGTTTTAATATACAAACTCACATGCGTGTGTGTGTGTGTGTGTATGTAAAGACTCTATGGGGGGCGGGGGTGCCCCAGGATCCCAGTCTGTGCCAATGAGGCTTCACAGCAACACACACTCACACTCATTCAGTCGCAATTAGACCCCAGAGACCCCATGAAACCAGGGCTGGAACAGCAAACCCAGTAATGACCAGATCGTTACGGGAGGGAGGGAAGCAGCGAGGGCAGAGAGAGAGAGAGAGAGAGAGAGAGAGTGAGCAAAGGAGGGAGGTGGATTGGGGATAATGAGAGGTTACATGAGGGCAGACGAGGAGGAAGATGATGAGGAGCGTTGGATGATGTATTTTATTCATAGAAATACACAAATGTGTAAGTGGAAAGGAAATAAATGCATGCTCATTTATACATGCATGACTGCTTGAGAACCATTCATTCCTTTTCACGGAGTTAATAACCTTCAGCATGGACTGTATGGAAGAATCCATACTGCTTCTGTCTATTGGTGATTCAAGGCATTCAGCACAGTACTGTTCAACCTGGAGCCAGTCGTGATTGTTTCCCTAAACACATACTTCCTTCTCGCATCAGATTCACATTTTAAATTTAACCCTTAAAGTGGAACTTGTTTTCTTTGTCTTATCATCATGAAGTCAATTGGTTGTACCGCGGCTATACAATACTGCAGAATAATGACACCATCTTCTTGCACTCTGCAATACTGTCTGCTACCAAGCACGATGTTTTCTGGAAAATGTATGTTCTATTTAGGAGACTTGTATATCGACTAAATGGATAGACAAACACATTTTTTGTCCTAATGCTTTCCTCTGGCATTAACGTTACTCCATATTTGTTTACACTTCAGCTCAAGGCCTAACCTAATTCAGTTCTTGTAGATGTAAGAGCTGTAAGAAAAATGTATTTATTTTCTATATATTCTTGTGAGGGGAAAGGAAAATTGTTGAGGAAAATAATTTAGACACACAACAAAAGGAGAGATGTGCAAAAGTCTCCAAATAGTCTTGCAATACCAGATCTCAGCGCCTACCGATCATCCAGGGTTTTTTTTCTAAATGTAAGGTGTTTGCTTGAACAGAAGCGAGAACAGCCGCTAGCAAACACGTCTCACCTAAAACAACTCTGATTCTTCTCCATAGTGAAAGAACATGGAGATCCACTTTGTAACACAGAGAGAGATTTTTAAAATGTAAAAAATGGAAGTCCCAAGCAATGTTACATGGTACAACAGCGTTCACAAGCACATGACTTCTGCACGTCAAGACTTTGGGTTGGTCCTGCAATGCAGGTTTCTGTTAAAGTCTTCAACTGTGAGTCTCTATTGAACAGTGGTCCACTAGCATGAACCACAACATCAACGAGATATGTTTAAATGATTTATTGACAAGATTGTGAGTGCACTTCGGACCCCCCTCAGAACCCTATGAAGAGTAGGAAGGAGAGGGAGAAATAGGAGAAAGAAAGAAGGAGATAAAGAGGACAAGAGGGTATTTATAGAGATGTAGTAAGTGGCACGGTCGAGGTGTGGTCCTGCTCCTTAAACACTATTTAAAAGCTTCAAAACGTTAGTTTCTTGAAGCAATAAGAAGTTGGTTTAAGAGTTAGGGTTTAAGCTTGGATAAGGCTTGGATAATGTCGAGCAATCAGGAGTTTGGATAGTTTTAAGAATGTGTGACCGATTGTAATATTAAATTTAAAAATGTGGTGTTAAGGGGTCCACAGTGTAACCACGTCAAACAAGACGCAGTAATTGCTGATACTGTGCTATCTTAAAACGGTCAAACAAACACAGACACTCACATTAAAATGAGCCAATTTGTTCGCTCAAAGACTGTGGAGATTAAGCAAATCAAAAAGGAAAGGAATGGAGTAAGGAAGGAAGGAAGAGGAGAGGGGTCAACTGAAGTCCAAAAGGCTTAAGGCTGAAAGAAAGGGATGTGGAAAATGGATGAGAAGAAGAGAGAGAGAGAGAGGCAGCAGTGGGAAAACAAGGACAATGCCTGTGTTTGTGTCGTCTTTGTCACTGTGGCATTTTGGAGGACAGAGGGGCTGTGTGCCTGGATGTGTGTGTGTGTGTGTGTGTGTGTGTGTGCGCCTCCGTTTCCCCATCCACTCAATTTGTGGAATTGATCCGCTCCCTAATAGTGAGCAAAACAAAAAGTCCGCCTAATCCAACCATTATTTATAACACTGATGGGGAGAGAGGGCGAGAGAGATAATTTAACAGTAGGAGTGCAACAAAATCCTATGACAGAGAGATGAGAAAAAAGATAGAGGAAGACAAATAGAAAGAGAGAGAGAGAGAACAAAGAAAGGGAGGAAAAAATGGAAGAAAAGTGGAATAAAAACAAGTTGAACATGCTGGGCTCGGAGTCGAGGTACGAGGGAGGTTACAAATAGACTATCACAGCGAGAGGCTAGCCAGTGGTAGATTAAGACAGAGGGAGAAAGAGAGAGAGCGAGAGATGAAAAGAAAAAAGGGGGGTATCACAGAGAAAATGGAGATCAGAAAACAAACAAGTGGAGAAGATGAGAGGGGGCCCGGGAGGAGGAGGAGGAGGAGGAGGGGGCGGGGGCGGCGGCTGCTGCTGCTGGAGGACGAGTGCGAAGAGCGAGAGATAAAGAATGGGAGATAGATCAAGAGAAACAGGAAGCGAGATAGGGGAGAGGGAAGAGCACTCGCTGGTGGCGGGAGCGAGAGGCGACGAGGTGGTGAGAGAGAAGAAAGGCCGATAGATGGACAGGGAGAGAAAATTACAGAGGATCACTTGTGATTTTGGAGACGTTATTGAGTCTAATAAGACCATATTGTTGTAAGATGGGCCAGGGGGGCTGTTCTTACTCCCAGTGGTCCTACTCGTCTTTTTTTCCTCTCTCTCTCTCTCTCTCTCTCTCTTCTGCAGTCTGCTTCTTTTTTTTTACCTCACCCACACTTAATCTGCTGAGGGAAACAAGCACTGCTGTCTGATTTAGGGGAAGGGGAAGTAGACGCAGGAGGTGTTCCAAATACAGAGAGAGTAAAGGGTGCAGATGTCTCGGCACATTGCAGCAGCCACAGTAATAAGTCGCCCGCTACATCTAATTGCTCGACAAAGAGCCATTTTGTCTCTTGTTTGTGGGTGTAGGCTGCTTTTCTAGGTTTGGAAAATGTGCTTTCCTGACATTAAACCTAAGCCAAAAACTCATGATAATTGTTATACAGCACTAAATAGATACTGTAGATACACCGAGGTGAGGCTGTTTGCTTGTTTCAAGGCTGGAGTGGTTCTTGGTTCTGAGCGTTGCGAGCATATTGAGCTGTGTGGTGGGTGTTTGCTCGTTGTCGCAGGCAGTGAAGTTGGTGTAGACAGAAGTACAAACAGAACAGCAGCTAGGATCATCCAAACTCCATGCCGGTCCCCACAGCCTCAGTGTTATAAGCTCAAGCAGACAGAGAGAACAGAGGCAACATGATGTGTGTGTGCTCACTGTGTGTGTGTGTGTGTGTTCCCTCAGTCTGTGCACCGACCAGCCTTTAGCTTAACTGTAATTTATTTCTTTTAACTGATCATTATCATGAAATCAGAGTTGGAATCTTCGTTTTTTGCGGCTTTTGGCGAAGTAGGAACATTTTTCCGACTAACACAATGCATTGCAAATTAAATATTCAGGCTTTTAACACCACACACACACACACAACGCCCTTATCATTGCCGGTGCCATCGACCAAACTGAATTTAGGCTGTAGGTAAAATCTGCCCGTCACTATCCACTTACCTGCTCTGTGTGTGTCCCATGGATCTACAAGCTGTTCACTTCTGTCAGCGCATGTATCTATTCCACTTAATATGATTATCCCATAAAACCTCGACAGGCATTACAAACCATATGTCCATGCACAAAATGGAAAGCAGTGGACAGATTGATGCATCCAGCGCTACATCAGTGTCAAATAACGTGTCAAAGCGGGGCGCTTGTAAGGTTTTGATACTGTTACAATCGTCTTGTTTGACACAGAAAAAAAGTTCAAAGATGTAATAATCTTTTACAAGGCGATATAATTGTTAATTATCTTCATATAATTATGCACACTTTAATCAGGGTGTTAAGAGGCTCGCAGTATTCTGGGGCCAGCACTCGAGAGTCAGCTGCCAAGCAGCCACCTTCCAATTCAAGAAAATCACAGCGTCCTCCAGGTTCTTGTTTTCTGAATACACCACCGGGGAAGAGATTTCAAAGCAGTACCTGGAAGAACTTTTATGCAGTTTTATGCTGTATTAATGTATGTTTGACAAAAAAAAAAAAAAAATGAATAGGATGAATAAATAGAAGTGACATGGTGACCTTTCCGAAGCAAGTTTCACTTCTCTGCTAGTTGATTTTCATTCTGTATTGATGTGAGATGGAACCTGGCTGCATGGCAGCTACAGCAGGATAGACACACACATCAATCTATGTGTTAATGAGTAAAAACACACACGAATACTGTAGTTTTATCCCTGCCACCAATGTAAATTGATTCATTTTAAAGTTAGGCCTCAGTGAAATGACCTGACTTCACCTGAAAAAACTCATTCCTCGCACCCAAAGCCAATTTTCGCAAACATTACAATACCAGTGCATGGACACACACACACACACACACACATGTCCCAGATGCAATCAGTATGGCCTTTGCCTTGATCCATTGTGCTCTAACGATTAAGCCTTAGCCCTGCTCGGTGGCCTATAGGCCAGCTCTGCTGCTGTGCATCTCATCACATCCCATTCATCACCCTGTGTCTGTATCCACCTCCAACCCTCTATCAGCCCTGCCATTGACCTCCTACTGACACACACACACACTCATTTGAGACCGACAGCCTCACAGTTAGTTGACAGCACAGTTTGCAAGTATTATTGTTATTTTTTATTTTTTTTTATGCGGTTTACTTGAGGTTATTCCAGACTTTCTTAAAACCCTGTTTGCTATGAGACAAAACAGCTTCAAGCTGGCATTCATACAGCACGGATATATCAATAATATTTGGCACATAATCTGTAAAGTAAAAAACAAATAGTTGTGTGTTTTCTGCAGTTTTAGCTCATCAAAAATATAAAGAATTTGTTTTTTTTATGTAGGAATAAAACTCCTTTGAGACTTTTCATCTCAATATGCAGCAGATAAGATTTGCATGGACAGTTGGAGCTTCGTTTTGATCCCAAAGTCTTAAATTTTTCAATAAATATTTTCTTCATGAGGAGGATGTGTTGCATATTTAGAGGGGGGGAAAAAAACCTCAGTCCAGAATATATTTAGCCATATAAATCTGGGATGTATATCCAAATATTTCTTAAACAGCTTGACTTGCACACAGAAGATAAGCTGCTTGTAATAATTCCAATCCATCATGACTAAAAATACAAGTGTGAGAAAAACAAAAATATCCACAAATGTATTCCTTTTATTACACCGTTACAATATTTCCACCACTCTGTAACCTTTCTGTTAATTGGACCACTAGTACAAAGAGCCTCTGTGTATTTGCACACAGATGACAGTTCATCATTTGCTGTGAGCAATTTCCCTGTTATTACAGCTTGGAACCTCAGCGTAAAAGGTCAATATTTATCTCCACCTCACACCCACGTGCGCTTGTGCACACACGCGCTCGCCGGCCTCTCCATGCTCATGCAAATGAAGGTAGAAATGGTGGAAAAAGTTGAGTCTATACGCGAGAAAAAATGGAAATGCTAATTTGGAGTGGAGGAATTCCGCGTGCTGTGTTTATTCGTCCTCGCGCTGTCGTTTCACCTCGACGCGATTCAATATCTTTTTAATTATGGCTCTCGGTGAGGACATTTCCATCTCTCCTCGCTTTAACGTACGGGAAGATGATATCTCAGCAGGCCTATGCCCTCTCTTTTCTGTTAAAGAGTAATATATGCTTCTTAAACGCCGTGTCCTCCACAAGAAGCTTTTGCGCGCCTCTGCTGTTGTAGCAGGAAAACCAAGTTCGACAGGATGTGCTTGAGGTTAATCCTTGGTTTACCCTCAGCGGTTACTGAAAAAATCAACAAGCAAATTATTAATGTAAGGCTTTTCATCTGTTATCCTTCAGCTGCACCACTTATCGCTATTTCCTCTCCCTCTCTGCTGGATCTGTCAGCGATACCTGACAGCGGACATCAATCCTCATAAAATCGACACCTGACAGTGACGTGCAGAGCTCGTTGTGCCACGCTCCATCCCCGTGAATAATCAGTCAGCTGATAATGTGATCTAGACCGAAGGACCCCTGCGTCTCATCAGGGGAGACCGGAGGGTGGCGGGGGGGGGGGGGGGGGGGGGGGGGGGGCAACCAGTGGGCGGTGTGCTAAACTGGAACACTCAACACAAGTTTAGGCCTAATCGTCTCATTGTCTCCGTTCTGCTTGAAAGGATCAGCAGCCACGCTAAGCTCCTCAGGGTACCAGCCCTCAGCTGCTCTCTGTCATCTTGCTTTGTCTGTGTTGTTGTTGTTGTTGTTTGTGTGCGCTGAGCAGGGCCAATTTTTCTCAGTGGCATTGTTCGGTCACCTTTTCAGTTTTGGTTTTTAGTCCGTTCGTTATTTCTCCTTTGTCTTGGGTGATTTCTCTTGTCGTTGAGGTGCTGTTATAATTCCAATAAAGGAATAGCGCCTGACTGTCAGCTAATAGGTATTTCTTGTCAGTAATAATTCACGTCTGTCTTTGTGCACCAGCAGCAGCGGTAGTGTACGAGTATTCTGATTATTTACTTGAGTAAAGTTGTAAAAAGACACGTGAAAGGCTTTTATTGTGAAATAGCAGCAGCAGCAGCAGCAGCAGCAGTGTTGGTGGCCAGTGGCAATGAGTTCACACTGTAACACTGAAAATACAGCTGTGTGAGAGCCACCAGTGATAGACTGATATCAATTAGATACAATTACAAACAGTAAGTGATTTTCCATCCATCTGTTTTTTATGCACATTTCCAAAACCACTTTAATAGAAATATATAAAAACATTCTTACTCTTCGCCGTGCAGCAAACTGAAATGGACACAGACTTACTGACGTACATGAAACAAGCCGCCTAAACGTCAGCTGAAGCTTCAGCGATAACGAGACCGTAACCTTCCTCGCATGAACACATGAAACAAACAGAAATGTCATATTTCCATCATGCTTTCTACATTCGTTCCAGGTTTGGCTGGTTCTCTTTTACAGTATATAGGTCATCTCGTTGCATCCTTTTCATCTGCGCTGGTTTAGTGACGCCACCAGCTGTTAATCTCGATGAAGCGACAGTACGGCATTCGTTTGCATTTTTTGTTCTGCAGATTTTTACCTTTGGTTGGACACCCGACTAGTAACACCGGAGTATATGCCACACATTTTCTATGAATCCCTCATGAACGCGTGACTCTTTGAATCACATGTGGTAATGGCGGACCCCACCACTGTCAATGAAAACTACTAATTAAAGATGTAAGTACATCGAATGGCTGTTGCAGAAAAATATGTACTAGGCTTATATTTAATATATAAAACAAATCAGTTTGAGATAATGAAACTCTTCAGTATTATCAGTGAAATGTAATTAAAGTATCAGATTAAAACATGTAGCAAAATGGCTACTTTCTCTAACTGGAGCCGACCCTCTCCAGGCTAGTATCCCGTCTAAATAAAATCAAATATCGTATTGAATTTTGACATCAGGTTTTTAAAAAATTTATTCCACTGTCAAACTGCATTCAAGGACGTGAGACACCAAATATTTAATGACTAAAAAGGTGGAAGAGTGGGTGATGAAAGGTCGAACGCTTTATTCAAATGTTAACGATGTTAATGAACTTTAACGTTAAATGAGTGTTAAATAATGTATGAAAAATGAACTCGTAGCTACAGCTGTCAGACAGAATGCAGCGGAGGAAAAAAGTATTTCCCTCTGAAAGGTTGCATGAAATGGAATACTCACTTTGCTCAAATGATCTGGTACAGTACTTAAGGAGGCTTAAAAGTAACGTTCCAACGCTGACTAGCAAAATCATTTTAATCCAACGGGAAACTAAAATTCCTGGAAAAAACACAACTCGTAGAGAGAAATGTGGGAGTAGAGCTCTCAGTCATGTCTTCCCCTCTGCTGCTCCTTTGGTTAGACATGTAAATAGCAGTTCAACACACTGTCAGGATGAATAAGCCTCTCCTTGTACAGCCTCAGCTCAAGTGTGTGTAGAAGTGTTTACCATCTGCTGATAATCTAGCATAGGATGTCCAGGATTTGTTGTGGCTTTGTATGTATATTCTGTCCTATTTCCCAAAGTGCGTCTGTGGTGCAGTACACAGTATACAGGACATCGGGTTGTATACAGCACCTGTTCTGTTTGTCTGCAGACGTGTTGTGAACATGAAAAGCAAATGAAATATTATACACACAGTATAGGACAGGTTCTCCCAGTAGAGCTGATGATCTGATTAGTTTTCTTTGAAGCACTTTGCTCGCTGCATAACATTTGCATCTTTTTAAGATATAAATGATGGAACCCTTTAGGTCTCTTGGTGTTTTTTTTGGGGGGGGTTTGGCAGCTTTTAAAGGAGGTTCATCCCACATGGGGGTCCACATGTGACTCCTAACCACCCTTCCATCTCTGGGCATTGCATACTAAACTTTTTGTTTGGTGGAAACACAACGAAGCCAGAGGCAGAGAGAGACAGAAAGCTGAAGACAGGAAGAGAGACAGAGAGAGAGAGAGAAAGAGCTTGTAGGCCCCGAGGGCCTTAGTCCTGTCTGTCACTGTGCCAGAACGATTCGCCCCGTAACTGATCCATGGACGCGGAGTCTACAGGTCAACTGTGACAGCCTGCTTGGCGTGTGCGTTTGTCTCTTATGTGGGTGTGGGTGGCTACATCAGTGCATCTGCATTCTGTCTCCCATGATGCCAGTGGCTGTCAGTCTTCATCTCCCGATTGCAGAATGCAGAGAGATGCATGCGGCCATTTGCTAACTAATGAAATGGGATGCGGGTAGAGACGTGGCGGAGGGCATCGCAGGGTTAGAGATGCACAAGAGCAATATGTTGCTGCGGCAACATTCAATGAGACTTCCACGTCCACGTGAGAGTGGATCATGTAGGGAGAGTGTGAGAGAGGAGAGGCAGAGAAACAAGTGGAAGTGAAGCAGTTGCCATAGCGACTCTCCATTGCAGCTGCCTGTAAATTTCTCTCTCCCCAGTGTGAGTGTGTCTGCCTGACTGATGCACCGGCTTCAGCATCAGGCCTGTATATTAAATATACGCCATATGTGTGTGTGATAGACGAGTGTATCACTGGTGTTTTAGGGGGTGTGTTCCATGTGAAACATGATGCACGTTTCAGCAGGTATTTCACATAATGTGTGTGTGTGTGTGTGTATAAGCAGGTTTCAAAGGGAGCCAAACAACCTCCATCTTTCTTCACTTCTAACAGATGCTGTAGTGGTTATTTATGTTGTTGATTGTGCTCTCATATCCCCAAGCTTACGCACACACGCAAACACACAGAAGCCAACAGGGGCTGTCACTGTGCCACACTTCTAAGTCCTGTGTGCCATATGCTACCGTAGGCTCCTGGCAGGCAGGAGTATCATCGCTCCCAATCAGCTGGGAGGCTGGTTCAAAGGCCAACGAGGGCCCATCAGGGACTATCATATATGCACACAGCGGCGTCGTAGTAGCAGGCATATGTCGACGCGTGAGACCGACTAAGTGGATGCACTTTGAAAAGTTCGTCATGCATTTTTTAAAGAATGATGGCAGAATTTGTCATCTTGTCAACATAGCTTCAATAAATGATAATTCAGTTACTGAATGTAACCAAAATCTCTTTATTTACAGGGTATTTGTCAGGAGTTTTAGTTTATTTTTGAAGTGAGTAGACAGTTGAAGTGATTTGATGCTTTTCAGTCCTGTTCAAGAAAAAATAAAATGTAAAAAGCAAAATAACTCCAATAAATCAAGACGACAGCTCGCAACAGATGATTTTCAAGTCAAGTCTAATTGAAATCACTTTGAAAAAAATTATATTCAAGTTGCTAACAGGACCGACCCTCAAGCCAAACTTTGTGTCATGTTTTCCATCGATAGAAGTGACATTTTCACACAGAACTTTTCAGATATCTTTCCAATTTTTTTTACCTCAAGGCAAAATCCACTAACAAGTTGTGCCAGTTCAAAATGATAGGATGCAAAAAAAAAATACAGTTTTCTCAAGATTCCCCACAGGGGATCTGACCTAGAAATAGGTTGATATAGTCGCTGCAGCTCAGGGCGAGTTGCAATTTGCATTTATGGGAGTTCCAAGGTGCAAAATAAAATGAGGAAATTATGGAAATTCATTGCAGAGATGATATATTAAGAGCCTGTGGCCTTTTATTATCTGTTGATTGCGCACAGAATGTTCCTCCGACGTCAGCTTCACTCCATGCAGAATTGGCTTTAATGTGGCTCCCCATGTCACACCGCTGCTTTTGTTTTTTTTAACCTGTAAATTGCACTCGTGGCGCCCGGTGTGTTCGCTGTGCCGTCCCAGAGTGCCTTTTTACACCCTGTTAAAACATCGCTTCTTTGCAGCGGAGAGCTCTTTGGGGTGAGCTTTTGACACTTCGAGCTCTCGCAGCAGAAAAAAAAAAAAAAAAGTTGCTGCCACATTTGCACGTTCTCAGTTTGAGCTAATTACCTGTGTCTGCCCTCGATTTCCGTGCTTTCATTTTGCAAATGATATCACATAGGTTGGATCAAGTGTGCAGTTTTTTTTTTTTTTTTTTTTGCGTGCTGATCAATCTGGGCCTCAGTGTGAAATAAAGGCAGTCAGAGGCAGTGATATGCAGGTTAGATCTAATGTGCTACACTAGCCCGTGATTTTCTTCGAGCATTGTTGCTTTAATCACCAGGAAACATTTGATTAGTTGCTTGTAGTGGTGTCTCTTGTTATTGCCTGTTGCTGGAATCATTGCCTGAAATCTAAATTACCTCAAGCTCATTTTTTAAGAGCTGACATCCAGCTGCACTTCTCAGGATCTGATACAGTTCTGTATTTTCATCCAGCCGTGCAATTTGCTGTTTGCTCAGTATATTATGGTCTAACACAATATGTGATCAAAGAGAATATGAGAGGCGTAAATACAGTTATTGACTTTTTTTTTCTGTTTTGCTCTCTGTTCCCTGCTTTCTCCTCCTGTGTGTGTGTGTGTAGATATCCGTGACCGCAGGAAGAAGCCGGTGATGCTGTTTATTCACGGAGGCTCCTACATGGAAGGCACCGGAAACATGTTTGACGCCAGCGTCCTGGCCGCCTATGGCAACGTGATTGTGGTGACTATGAATTACCGGCTCGGTGTGCTCGGTAAGTGACCTTTATGATAATCATGTTAGGAAATCTGGCGTCATAATAACATATTCAATCTAAGATCTTCTCATTTTTCCTTTTCGCCCCATCACAAAACACAAAAACAGTCGTCCGCGCACATGTGCGAGTCGATTTCACTCAGCGTTCTCGTCTTCTATTTTCTGAATTGATTAAGTCGGTGATGGATGACATCGATAGAATTCATCAATCTAATGACAAGCAGTGCAGGCACTGATCATGAGAGCTCACTTTCTTATGGATTTCCTTTGTTGATTAAACACTCTGATTGTGTAATTGTTTTGCTTTCTTTGCAAGCCACGGTTTCACAAAAGAAGCGCGAAGCCACCCTCATGCTTCAACCCCCTCCAACAAAAACACCCTGGATTCATGTCGCTGATATTTCTGCACAAACAAAACAACAGGAAATCTTAAATTTAGTTTAAAAGAAGTATTTTAATTGTGTGTTTTTTCTGTCTGCATGTTGTTTTTAGATCTGGGGCACCCTGGCAGCTAACCCTTTGCTAAATGTCATACCCCCTCTCGCTCTCCCCACGTTCCTGTCACTCTTTAGCAGCTACTATAAAAAAAAAGGCCCTAAAAATAATCTTTAAACATGGCTGTGGACTAAAAATCAAAAAGAATACCCCAACTTGTTATGAGCAAAAGCACAAAATGATCTGTTTTTTTCATTGCGCTAATAATTATTTTATAAGTTTGTGGTGCCAATAATTACCCATGAACCTTTCACACCTAAAACTGCATCAGACAAAGGTCACAAAGTGCTGTCAGTTTCTATTTTATCAGTGATATCAAGTCATAACCTTATACTTTAAGTAGATTTATAGTCTTGCGCCGCCTTTGACCTTCTCACCATATGACCACCGCACTCTTATTTGTATGGCTGCTGAGTTCTTCATTCAGTCTCAAGTCACACTTTGCCAGTAACTCTCATAGAAAGGCCTTTACGAGAGGGGACAAGAATGCAAATCAGATACAGATCTGGCATTTTTACCGACACAGAAATGCACCTCACAACTCTTCATTTTTAACTGCATGCCCTCGCCCCGGCGTCTCCAACCTCAAGATGTCTATATCACAGCTGTATAATTCATTCCACAAAGAGCGAGGACTGAAAAAAAAAGGAAGAATCCCTTTACAGAGTGGTTTTGGTAGGAGAAGGAATGGTTATGATGCACTTTTGAGCTGTTACCACCAGACACAGCACGGTGAAAGTGAGGGATTTGGAAAGTAGTTAAGGTGGCTTTACAGGCCGAGAGCAGTAAGTATAGTGTAACCTGTCTGCTCGGGTCGCTGCGAGATCCTTGCCAATGCAAGCTTTGAAAAAAAAAAAAAAAAAAAAGAAGAAGACTATCATCTGTCACCTCAGCTCTCCAGCACGAGCTCCTCATCCTTTTCCCTGAAAATACACTCGACTTCTCCTCTTTGTTACTCACCGCGCTCCGTCTCGCTCCATTGAGACCAAGTAATTTAGCTTAGAGAGGAGGAACATGCCTCTAAGGAGGCAGGTGCTAACTAAAGGAAACTAAGTGCATTAGATATTTCATTAGCTGAAGAGAGAGTGGGCTGCTGGAAGCTGTTTCAAAACCTCACTTTGATTTGTTTTGTTTCTCTTTTAAAGGACGTTTCTGTGTTGTTTTTCAGAGCACTTACACCGCCTTTACAGTGATGACAGATTTTCATTTGCATGTAATTACCTAAAGTGTTTGCTTTTCTATGCATCTTTATTGGGTTCATCAGCATTTTTGCTACGAGTGGATAACAGAATGCAATCTAAAATGTGACTATTACTAGAGATCCATGAAGCTGCCAGGAAACGTGTGTGACAGGAGTGTGTTTCTTTGCTTTTATACAGACAGGGATCATTTTTACATTTACATTAACATTAATATAACATTTCTGAGAACCAGACTTGTTTGGCAGCTCTCCTGCTTCAAGTCTGACCCACGGGACTTACCATTACTATGCCTGCTTCACAAATTTTTAGCAGCAATCACAATCTGGGTGTGTTTCCACCTCCGAATGACCTGATTTCAATAATCTGTTGGCCCGTTTACAGCCTGTCAGACGTCATCTGTTTCTTGCCTCATCTGACTTCGTTATATTGCTGCTGAGATCTCATATCTAGAATTTATACTTGGGTGATTATAATGTTGTCACGACTGATAGAAATCGTGGCCAAAAATGAGACCCAAGTTGAAATAATGTTCTGTTCTGTTTCTGTTTATTACCAGATTCGGCTGATTATCTAATCCATTTGTGACTGTTGCTAATTGCAACAAATGGGTCTTATGGCACAACTCAGTCCTACTGTAGACTGTTTGTCTTTGTATGGAGTCTTTTTATCCCCGCTTGAGTCCAATATGTAGAGTTTTAGATGGAAAAAGAATAATCCTGTTCAGAAGGAATCCAAATAAATGGATTACAAACAGAAGTTTAGTTTTCAAAGAGGATGAAATGAGTCAGAAGTATCAGCAGCTACTCCAAGTTTTTTTCTTACTGAATTTGAATGAGATAATAGATAAGCATAGATTCTCTCAGATTATTACTGTCACTGGATGTGTATTAAGTAGGACAGGATCTTCTTTATCTCCTGAATTTATACATTTCATCTCAGTATCTTTACATGTCTCTCTCTCTTTACTAGTCTGGTGGCATCCGTTGCATTTTCTTCTTTCCGCGCCCTCTCTGTGACACCCTCATCAAGGAGAAAACAAATTGAGAGGGAGACTTTGTCATTTGTATGCAAAGAGAAAGTCGCAGGTATCTCCCAAATATGAGAGCCATCCAATGCAATTTGTCCGTGATTGGGAGAAATGTGAGTAATCTTTCGCCCCATGCATCCTATATGATGGATGGCATTTTTCCTCTGACGGAGAGAGACACGCAGAGAAGCCGGTATGAGGGTTAGAAATGCGCGTTTGTGTGCTTCGAGGTGGTGCGCGTCAGACTTGTGTATCCGCATGCATTCATGCATATCAATGTCTGCTCTGTGGATACACCGCCAAGGGTTCCTACTGTGTTTGTGTTCTTGCTTCAGCAATCTGACATGCTGATTTGGAAGGGCAGTGCAGGAATTATTGATACAGGAGCTAGATGTGGTCATGTGAAATGCAAACGCAATGCAGCGTGCCTGTCAGACAGAAATGGTTATCTTTGCATGGGATCGGTGTCAGAGCCCTGCTGCACAGATTGGATGTTATAGGTGTGTTTGTAAGTTTATTGTTACGGCCTTTTATGGCCTCTGTCTGCGGTGCAAAAGCTTCACTTTGCGGTCTTGGTTTACTAAGCCTACCACAAATTAATGCGAGGGTTGCGAAGTTTTGCTTTGCCGTATGTTTTCAATTTAGCAGGCTATTTAATAACCCTAATGTAAATGATTACAGCTGGAGTTAATTTGAATGCACTGCTGCTAATTAAGACTTAAAGCTGGCCTTTTAAAACGTGATTTGCCCATACTGTATCTGGAAAGCAACAAATTGCAAATGGAAGTCTGCTACTGGACTGGTCGTAAAAACTAATGAACATATTTCAGAGCTGAAATCACACAAGATATTTGTACAAAAATTCTAGTTAAAGCCATATTGAAGAGTCTGAAATCAACCAGTGAACCACAGGGAGTGTCTACAGTGTCCATGTTTGTTGTAATGAGGAAACAGCGGTGCGTCTCATATATTTTTAATCACCCTTGTGTAAGTGTTCTTGAGCTCTTGAGCTCATCGCAGATCTCAGATTTAAGTGACCTCTGACCTCACTGCTGAGTGAGGTGAGACAAAATGTCCTTGGTACGGTCTGAATGCTGTAATAACTAAAACGGATCATAGGTCGATGCTGCTCTACCATTCCTTCATCCCAGACTCCAGCTCTACTCCCTCCTTTTTTTTCCTCTGCTCGGTGCTTTGCTGCTTCTGCTGCCTGTTTAGATCTCCTTCCCCCCTCCTGTTGGCAACTTGGCCATCAATCCATCCATTCCAAATCCTTCACAGCATCCCATTTGGTGAGTTACAACCCCAGCCAAGACAGTTGCTTCCTTCCCTGTGGTATGAACAGCTCCAAGAATCATGTCTTGAGAGAAGGAATCAGACTTTCTGCTGTAATGACAAACAAATTCTCTACTAGGATTCTGTTCATTTGAGGCTATATTTCACTGTAGATACATTATATTTATTATCCTCTCTGTTAGTCTCCTTCTCTTTATCTGTATGTTTGTGTCAGTGCATGCATGCATTGTCCTTATATGAGAGCATTCAAGGAAAACAAAAAGAAATCAAGCACAGAAAGACAGGAATGACAGTAATAGAGGTCAGTGAAGAGAAATCAGCCGTCTCAGTCTTCTTTTTTTTTTTTCTCCATCTGGCTGATTGAGAGACGTGATCTTTTCTCTCTCCGTCTCCACTGACACCCTTATTTAACAGCCGCCTCTCCAGCCCCGCCAGCGCTACACAAATGCTAACCACCGTGGAATCATTCACATAGCAGAACACGCCTGACTCTGTCCATATGCTAATGTGGAAATTTACCTGTCTGCACCCAGACAGGCGAGTTTCTCCGGCAGCAGACGTGGCTGAAGTGGCAGCGGAGAAGGAGGGAGGAGGAAGAAGCAGCGGGCAGTCTCCGGAGAGGTCCCTGCTGGGAATTCTGCAGCGTTCCATATGTAATGAAAAGCTTCGCCGGGCCACTGAGCACTTGACCTTGCCATGGCTGCCTTGGCGACAGACATGCTTACAGTACATACGTCACCTCCAACCCGAATGAGCTTTTTATATCCCTCCGCCGCTGATGCGAGAGTCGGGGGAGGGAGAGCAAGAGCGTGAGAGAGAGATGAAAGTGAGACTATGCATTCATTCAGACATTAACAATGATGATGAGAGCAGAGAGGTGGAACAGCGCGGTACAAAGCGTAGAGCAAAGTGGGTTTTTTTTTTGGTGCTGCAACACACTATGTCGGCACACTGTACGCAGCATGAACGCTGCGGCCAAGATAGGCACACAGAGAAAAGGGTGAGAGATTTTGAGAGATGAGAGAAGTGACAGTGGGAGAGAGATGGCAGAGAGCAGGAGGGGGGAGAGAGAGAGAGAGAGAGAGAGAGGAGGGGGGAGAGAGGGGGAGAGGGGCTGCATTTGCCTGTGATGCTAAAAATAAAACCTGCAGAGCCGCTTCTGAGTGTGCACTGGAGAAGACATTCATCTAGAGCACAATTATATATGCTCTGTGCTGCTGTCTATGCACATGCACGCAGGCGCCACACACACACACACACACACACACACACACACACACACACACACACACACTCAGGACGAATCCTCCCAAAAATGGTTCTGCCTCACACACACACACACGCACGCACTGCTACTTTGTAAAACTCGTGATTTGGTATTCAGGGAGTGTGGAGTGAAAAACGCCTTCTCAACGCTTCAGCAGGGGGTCCTCACTCTGTGTGTGTGTGTGTGTGTGTGTGTGTGTTCAGGGTTTTTTTGTGTGTGTTCTGTCCTAAGACCAGACAGTGTGTGTGAAAGGCGACCTGACAGGACCAGAGAAGATATTAAGACACACACACACACACACACACACACTTCTCCCAAACACTTGCACACACGCACTATTCTCAGTCTCCATAGCAACCTCCGGCAGAATTGATGAGCAAAGTCCTCTTGACTCTATGTGGGGGGAGAGAAAGGGGGACTGTGGTGTCTTAAGTGTGTGTGTGTGTGTTGGGTGGTATACAGTGTGACTTTGAGAAAGAGGACAGGCTGGTCCACTATTTTCTGAGCGGGGATTAACACCTCAGCTGGCCCGCATCACACATACACACACACACACACACACACACACACATTCCCATGGGCAGGTGAGCTGCACACAGACGCCCTCCTGCACTGACACACACATTAACACAGACACAGACATGTATTCAGACAGCTCTCGCAGCTTCTCTGTCATCGCTCCCCAGACGTTGTTTCTCCTCTGTTTGTCCGTGGCCTTGATACTCTCTCACCTGACATGCCTCCTACCTTCTTGCCTTGCTCTTATTATCTCCTTCTATGTCACCACCTTCCTTCCTCTTGCCTCCTACAGATTCACACCATGAAGGAACTTGTAGAGTTCAGTGGAGTATACATATACTGCAACCGTCTCTGTCTATCTGTGTTGGTCTCATCCCTACAGTTCTCTGCTGGTTAGGAAAGAATTCATGGCATGTGTAATTATAGATTCAGCTCTCTAATTTGAATGTGCTGTCTTAAAAACATACCAGGCATAATGCACAACAGAGTATGTCAGTTAAACCTAAATATGGTGTCTCCTTCAGAGCAGGTTTGCAGTCCAAAATACAATAAATCCTTGAAAATTGCGGTAAAATTCCAGTATTTTTCAATCTTGAGCTCTGTTTGGGAAAGACACAAACAGGCTCCTTTCTAAAGAACCTTCAGTTTTACATAAATCATTTCAAATGCTCGCCTTTGAGTGCGCTAGATTAGCTATTGTAGCCAACAGCATAGAGCTGTTAAACAGTTGTGAAAGCTGTAGGAAGCTTTGTAGATTTTACATTTGTTTTCCCTGAACCAAGTGTCTCACCTTCCTGTAACGAAGGTGGGTGGTGCAAGTTGTGAAAGCAAGCCCAAGGTTTAAAAAATATCTCAATTTTACTTCAACAAATTAGGGAAAAAAAACAACAAGATTTTAAAGGTCAATGTCTATGATCCCATTCGACTATTCTTGCATTAATATATGGCAGGGCTCTTTAGAAAGCAGTGAATCATCACACTACCTTCTATCTTTTTGTTTTCATCCATTTTCCTGGACAGAGCTGGCACCCATTCAACGCTTTTTATGTATATCCTTTAAACATTTGAAACTTCACACATCCTGTTGAGGCAGTGAAATGCATCTCTGTGTGATATTTGAAACGTTAAGTCTGGTGTATTAAAGTTGAAGTAGCTGACATAATGACATGGAAATTAATTATTAGGTAGGCGTTCCAGTTTGGTTCACTGAAGATCTAAAAAATGTTCCTTTTTTCACTGTAGTTGTAGTACTGAAGTTTCTCTTGTTTTCTCCTTGTTTTACGTCTACCTACGTGTCTTTCCTTTCCTCAAACAACTCTCGCTTCCTCCCCCTTTGACCTGCTCATCTTCTCTTTCATTTAATCTCCACTTCACCCACCCTTTAAAAACTGAGTTATGGGCCAGATTATGCTGATGTATGTTTCACATGTCAAACAATCAGCTTTGTAAGTGAGGAACCATGGGCTGGTAATAGCCGGGGATGGATCATCATTACAGGGAGGTGACAGCCGTTTGAATCATCGCGCTGCGCTACGAGGCTAACTGGGGAGGCTTAGTTCTTCCCCTGGGGATGTTGCGGAGTTGTTTGGGGAGCCATCTTTACGTGCAGATTGACACTCATAGAGACAGACTGTTAGTGAGCGTAAATACAAAAGAAAAGCAGTCAGCATTTGTGCTGGAATCTGCTGTGACACGATGGGATGTTTGTGTGTGTGAGTGTGTGTGGACTAAAACTAACACAGCCTTTGAGCTCTCTCTGCATGCAGCCAACACACACACACACACACACACACACACACATACATAATTAACAACATATGGCATCAGGATGTTACAGTGCTGCTTATTTAATATTCGGCTGCACTGTAGGCTGTGTGTGTTTCCCCTGATGTTAGTCACACGGACGTGTTTGCTGTGAACACCTACAGCTCACAGACACATGCTCAGGTGTAAAAGATGAATCACACTATTAGATGTCATCAATTAATAGTATTATCGCCTATATAGAGAGGAGTCATTTTCAATTAGTATTTCAATTTTTCTTTGACTCAGCCTTTCAGTTTATTCTTTAACTTCAGTTTTATCGAGTCACTTCCTACATTTCCCCAAACGATACCTAACAATCCAGAAAGAACGGGTGTGAAGTTGATGCTGTCACGTGACTAAATTGAGACGTTTTTCCGTGCCTCTCCCTGAAAAATGTACCTCATTGTGTCACTTTATTTCCTCCTAGTCTACCGAGGCTGCTGTCGCCGCTGCCTCTCCTGCAGTGGATTTCTACCCGCGTGTGGCTGTTAAATACCACCGCTGTCTAAGAGTAGGGAGCTCAACAACCTGGGGCTATATTCACTAAGCCGTGGTCTGAGTGGTAAAACTGTAAGAAAATTCAAGACACTGATGACATTTTCTTCGAATTTTCTCCTTAAGACTTAAGATTAAATTCGGGTAAAGGTAAAAAGCTGCCAACAAATTAACTTAGCCCTAAGGGCAGCTCCTAAGGTGGAAAACTGTTAAGAAGGCAGTCTGCAAGTGGCCAATAAGGTGGCAGACATGGACATTTAAAGGATTGCTTGCTTTTCCTCCACCTCTTTAGATTTGTTGTTTCGGGTTGCTACAGTGTGTCTTTAAATCCACAATTTTTACACTTATGCTGCGCGTGATGGATATTTTTAGACAGATATACACAGAGATCTTTGTGATTTTGGATTTCCATGGACACCCAAGGTCACCTCTGTTGTGAACACTAACTTTTACTAAGGTTGTGTGAAACATTCATCTGTACAGAGGATCTACAGCCAATAAAACTACTTTTTATTGCTCATATATGTTTGAGTTTTAAGAAGCAGATCAGAAAATGACTGCATGATCCCCACATAGCTGATTTTTTCAGTCAAAAGATTATGTAGGTATGAAGTGTGTGGTTGATTTGCCACTACTCCCAAGGGTGTTTTTGTCATATTTTTATACTTTATAGTCTAATATAATAAAAAATAATATACAAATAATATAAGGTATGTACCTTACATAATTTCCTTATATAATTCTCCTGATAGAATACACTAACTGAACTGGCCAGAGACAAACAAATACTTCTTTTAATCAGGCAGAACAAACTTGAGTAGAGGGAGTTTGGCACCTCCAAGATTCAGCAACTAAGATCTGGAACAACAAGGTGTATATAGTGAGCTTGGCAGGTGAGAAAAATATATAGGTATATAGGTCAGTGAAAGCATCTATTGGCGATCTCTGCTGTGAATGTCTGGGGAATGTTCTACATTCAGCACCCTGGACACCGGCCGTGACAATATTTTTCATTATTTGTCTGGAAGTTTCTTCCTTCTCTTTTTCCGTTGGGTTTCCACCACAGTGCACAAAGTATCCCTGCTTATATCCGCATCATTTCCTCATTGCTCCCCTCACTGCCTGCTACTACATTAGCCCATTACTCCAGTCTGTCCCTCTCTCAGTGCCAGGCTGCTCTGTTGCCACATCCCTTTGGTTCCAGAAACACCGGGTCCGCCTGGGGTACAGCTGGACACCATGGCCCATCTGCCTTCTTCTTCCCTGGATGCCCACTAACCCTCGCTCCTTCACATTTCCACCCCGCCATCGCCACTACATTAACCCATCAAGCCTAGCTAACACAGCACCTGGGGCCAGGAGGCTGTGTGTGTGTGTGTGTGTGTGTGTGTGTGTGTGTGTGTTCACCTCATAACATACATACACACAGGCAATATGAATGGTAATAAAAGTCATTTGCATTATAGGGAGGGTGAGGTCAAGGACGGGACTGCCTGGTGTCGACCACATGGTTGGCCAGGGCATCTGTGATTGACAGAGGGAAAGCATGATAATGTCAGAGGCGATAGGACACCTGACATGAGCAAACACACACACACACACGCACGCACACAGTTTGTCACGTCGACACGCATAATAAAACGAGACAGCAGAGGGCCGAGGGAGAAGGGAGTTGGACAAAGGAAAAGCGAGGAGAGCAGTGAGAGAATACTGGAGTTCACTCATGTGTGCAGTTCACTCTTCTCCACTCACACACATGCACAAACGCGCACATGCCAAACACAGGCTGGCCGTGGTAACTCACTGGCCCAGTAACAGATGCTGTGAGCAGTATGAGAGCCGGGCTACACCTGCTCTCCTCTGCTGCTCCACCTCCTCTATCGTATGCGGCCTCTCATCCAGACCCAGAGAGCCACCGTTCTTGCCTCTTTCCTTATCCAACCAAACCACCTCTCAGCCTGGCCACTTTCCAAACCGTGCCCCCTCCCCACACACCTCTTCTCCACCTGGTTTCCTCTGCACAGATGCCAAGCTATAGAATCATCCACCCTAAACACACACACAGAGGTATGCATATATGCAAATAAGGTGCTGTTAATTTATTTGAAGCCAAGCTGTGTATTTAAGAGCTCAAATTTCATGCTAATATTGATAAACTACCATCAGAAGGACCCACACACACTTATACTTTGGACCTGTGACAACATCTGGCCGATTAATTGAAAACCTTACATGGTTCTCTAAGGTTTTTAATCTGTGTGCGAAAGTGCATTTGCACATATTCCCCAGCTCAACATATTAAGGAATGTATGTGGGTCAGTTCATGCTGTGGTGATGGAATGGTGGGTGGAGGTGGGGGTAGTGTGTACGTGTGTGTTATCCACCTGTGCTCCTCCAGCTCTCCTCCACGGATCAAGGATGAAGCGGTGTGGGCATGTCATTAGGAAGCTGCTGGAGTTAATTAACTAATTAACCAGCCTATCCCGGGGAACCAACCCTTTTGCCAATCAGGGGACCTAAACGAGCCATGTTCACTAACCTAAAAGGGAAAGGCAGCGCCGGGCTGTGAGTCTCTCCTCCACGAGCCGCGTTCGCTTTCTGCAACCCCGACACGCCTCGCTCGCACTCGGCTGGGCTCAGACAAAGACGCGGGGATGATAATGAACGTTTGTTCGTGCCTCAGACAGCGCTGCGTCGTGGACGGATGCGCGTGGGCGCACACACAGACGCGTTGAAAATAGTTTGTGTTTTCGTACGGAAGGCCCTGTAATCTGTTGAGCTTTGAATGAGGCAGATGGTACCTCGAAAGTGGTGCCACGACGAGCTCCTGTGTCAAAATGTGTCTTTTCTTTTAAACGCTTCTGGAGCATAACAACATTTCAAAGCTCACCGAATGACTTCTCGAAATTGTTGCACAAAGCCTTGTGGCCATGCAATTACCATGATCTGTGCAACATGAATGAAATACAGATGTTATTACAAGCTTTCCTTTTATAATAAAGTTGACGCATTGTGTTTGAGTGTAACCCTGAACATGCTCACATTCACACAACACTCTGAGTCTGAGAGCGAAGCGAAGGAATGAGGGTGTGTTTGAGATTCGTGTGCATGCATATCCCTCTACAGCATCTCATGGCTCCTCTAGTGCCCTCTCCTAGCCTTTTGTCAATATTTGTACATACAACACTCTGCCAGTTGACTTGTTGAATTAGTAATGATTACAGTTATGAAGTCACTTCGCCCTTGGTGTATGTTTTTGCATCTGAATGTGGGTATGTTTGTGCAGAAAGCTCATCCCAAAATTCAGTAAAGCACAGTACCAGATAAACAACAAGTGTAAGGAACGGATTAAATGGTGTGTTAAGTAAGCTACACATTACACACAGCTAACTATAAGTCATAACCTTGTGTTACGTCAATGGACATGTCATGGCTTGCTACATTACTTTGTGAGTTTACAGGCTACCCACTATATGGAGGCTAAGATGGTTGGAGAAATGACTTTAGCTCTGTCCTCCTCTTTATTTGGTTTGGAAAAGTTTACACTGCAGCAAGTCCAGCCAAACGAAGACAGCGATAAGTTTGCCAAACCCGTCAGTAATTCTTTGTTCTATAATTTCTTTGTAGGAGGGGAAACATATTGTTTGAAAGAACACTAAAGCATAAATCTGACCACTCTATTGCTTGTCCAAGTACATTTCTCAGTCGTGAACATCTTTGTTATGTTAGAGCAAATAACATTTTAATGGCTTTTTTAGTTATTTGTACTGCATCACAGGAGTTAAATATCCAAACTGATGCTCTGTGTATTCTACATGGAAATAAACATGGGTATCATCAGCTGGTCAGGAGGCTTTTTGCCTTGACTTTATGTTCTTTATATTTCTGTACAGAATTCTTGTTAGTTTTCAGCTGACTTGAGTTTTAGCTTCAGTGTCAGGTTTAGATAGTAACAGTTGACATTTTAGCCAGAAAATACAATGCTCCTCAGTTATTACTGAGAGGCCTGCCTTCCGTATGAGATCGAACACCCGTTGTTTCAAAAACAAATGCGTATTTTGATGGAAAATCTGCCAAGCAGCAGTTACTAAAGAGGGACAGAGCTTAGCAAACTGTAGCATGATAGAAACAGTAGCTCTCTAGTTGAATTTTCTTTGCCGTATGTGTGTGTTCAAAGAAATTAAGGCCATGGTTGAGTGAATATCTGCTTTCGTACATGTCTTGTGATTCACAGCCGTCCACTGAGACACAGCGGAAAGTTGTTTGTAATGTATTCTAGCCTGCAGCTATGTGACCATCCATATACATCGCTGTCTGAAGCATTAGTGCTCGGGCACCCTGGGGTCTAACCCACGAGAAGAACTTTGTGATGTATGATCTCATGACTACCGCGCAGAGAAACAGCGCCAGCTTTCCTCTCTGTGGGAACGTCACTGATTAAAGGACTAGTCTCTCAAATATTTGGTCTCAGAACAGCACCCAAAAGTGGGAAGAGACTAATACACTCTGTGGTGTTTCATAATGTGTGTTTTGATACATGCTCTTAACTAGTTCAGTCGCTTCATCTTTTCCTCTTCTACAAACAGTTGGTTGGCTCTCTTGTGCCCTTTTGTGCTTCTTCTCTTTTTATTACAACGCTGGAAAATAAATTGCAATCATTTGTGGTTTGGGGTGAGAGTGTAATTATGTTTGCAGAATACACACTGGCCCCCAGAATCTTGTTCTTGCTCACAAAGCGTGTCTTCTTCTCATGCCTCGTCACATCGTCTCCTCGAAGCCTCTTACCTACTTCACGAGGACTTCTGACCTCCCTCGCCACCTCGCACGTTTCCCCCGCTTGCTTGCGCTGCTTTTTAATTAGAAAGAAACAAATGTGCTCATTAATTGGCCAACGATAAAGTAGATGAATACAGGAAGGGCAAAAAAAAACATTCAGTTCTACTGATGAGGGAAATTGGATGAATAAAATATTTTGTCTTGCGCACGTGCACGGAGATCCTTGCATATGAACAAAGTGTCGAGAGTGTTTGCTGTATTTTTTAGGGAAATAGAATAGGATCAAACGGCGGGTGTTGCCTTACACATGTAAACATGAGATGTCTGGGTGACTTTGCGAAAATGAGCTGGCTGAGAGTGGGCTTTGAGCAGATGTGAGTGGTGGAAAAAGCAAATTGGAATTGGCACCTGATCTGACAACTTGGCAGTGTTCTTACATCCCGTCCTCAATATGAGTGCGGTAAATTGAGTGCAGCCCAATATGGGAATAAGATGAGGGGATTTGTTTATTTATTTATTTATTTTATTTATTTTTCTCTTCTTCTTTTTGGCTCACTCGCAGCTTTGTACATGTCAGCAGATCCTCAAAATACTGCTACCTTTGGAGATGGAGAAATCTATTTCTGACAGCTAATTGGAGACGGGAAATTTTACTTCCTGCCTTAATTTCAAAACAGCCTGAATGCAAGTCCATTCATACAGAGGGCTGCACGGGAAACACACACACACATACACACACATTCAAAACTAACATGACATAAACCATTTAAGTGTCATATGCAGTCCATTTTACTTCCATACACTTGCCGCATACGACACACTGTTCAATTATGCATTGGATATACCATGGATAATGCATGACATGAATATAGCTGGTGTGAAATACTCCAAGGAGCCCCTGCACCTGTAACATTATTCATATACTGTGTGGGCCGTGTGTGTGTGTGTGTGCATTCACATTCATGCCATGAGAACATCTTGATTTCCAAACTGATTTCCTACAAGGAGCTTTCAATCATTCCCCTCAGCTCTTTGCTCTACACCTCCCAGGGAAGATGGATTCAGCTGTAGGGGGTGCTAGCTAAGAAAGTACCACTCTCTATTCACACGCTTATGCAATATTGCCCTGTGGTGAATCCTGGTAGAATTGACGTGTGTGCGTGTCTGTGTGTGTGCAAGAGGAAAGACAGTGTAGGAAAGGCTTTATGTTCCTTCTCCTCTGTTGTGAGGAACTGCCGAGAGCTCCACCAGGAATTCCTTCAATTCCAAGCTTCAGTCAACTCCACCCAACACTTTCATCCTGCAGCTAGCCCAGCCTCCCGCTCTACATCCTCCTGTTTTTTTTTTATTCCTCTGTGTGACTTCACACCTTTCTATCTATCACCAACTCTATCTGCTCGCTTCCTCGCTAGATCTGTTTATCTGTAGCTAAGTAACTCCAGCGCCAGCACCCCTTTCCGTTCTTCCTCCTCAGTGCAAAATAAATAATATAAATTTACCAGATGCCTGGTGTCTCTGTTGAAAGAGGAAATTAAATACAGCTCTGTCATTTTTGTCATGTGTTTCTAATGTCTTCTACAGTCATTAGTTATAATGAAAAAATGAATGCCTCACTCTTGTTATCAGCCCCCATAAATACCAGAAAGGCCAACAATAAATCCAACAAGCATATCCCTCCATCATCCTCTAATTTCATTTTCTTTAGAATGACTCATTGTTCTCTCAGTTGATGCGGCACTGAGCTGTTTCACAAAGTTAGAAAAGTTAACTTATTCCGAGTTGAATTTGGGGGTAACAAATAGATTTTATCGAGTGAAAAGATGGCAGCGACATAGTGGTAACTTGTCAGTTAATTGCAGATAAAAAGAAAAGAACAATCTTTTGATGGTGAATAAAACCGTGTCAAAACTCCTGAAGCTGCTGCTTTTACAGCATGGGGGAAGTTTTTAAAAATAAAAGAGGGAGCTGTCAGCAGATTTGAATGTTTAATGCAACTGCTTTATATCAAGTAGTGTATTGCAGCTCTTACTGATAATTGGAAGCAATTAGTGTTACTGAATAGAACTCATATTATCAGCTGATTTTAGCCCATAATTGGGCATATCAGATATAGTTAATGATAATAATAATAATATTATAAAAGAGCTCAAATAACCTAATTTCTATGATTATTTTCAAAATATGACCATATTGAGGTTTAGATTTAAAACCCTGAGCGACAGTCTTGTGTAAAATCACTTTTGAAAGCAAAACAATGTTCTCAAACTTCACATAAACAAAATAACAAGAGCTGAAAATAGTTCTGAATCAGTTTGTGTGGGTATAAATATTGAAAACACCAACATCTCACGCGCAGTAGAAAGAGAGAAAAGAGCTTTCTGTCCATTGACAGTAACAAGCCTTACTTGAACTTTACACATGATGGAGCAGCAGCCTTTTTAAATTGCATACAGATCCTATATATAAATTACATGTGGTTCCACACGCGCAGCAACTCAAATAGCTTATACATTTAATATCAGTTAGCTTTTTGTGTAACGAGATTATGTCTACTTACTAGCTTTCGACTGGATCACACAGTTTGTTTTTCCTGCCTCTCAAAGGTCAAGAGTTTCGCTCCCACATTAGAACTTTGTTCGTACCACGGTCCCATTCCTACGTGTTTTGGTATGCTTCATCTGTTATTAGAGCCGGTAGTGGTTCTACTGATGTTGCCGTTGTGGAAATTGCCTCATTGTGGGCCACTGCATGGAGCTCATCTGAATTTGATGATCCACTGGAGGGCAAAACGACTCTCTGCACCTTTGTTCATCTTTGATGACACAGTACGTTGATAGAAGATTCCCTAAAAGGACTCAGCCGCTGATTACCTACAGACTGATTTAATTAAACAGACAATAAAACTTCAAATTAAACTAGTTAGTTAAAGAAACAATTATATTATCAAGGTTATTTTCATTCCAAACAGACATGTTAGATTATAAAACTATATGTGTATGTGTCTATATTGCTGTGAAGTCTTAAGCAGGTCAGAATAGTTTTATATTGAATCCTCCTCCTGTCTCTCACAGTTTGCCTCCTCTCTTCCATCCCCATCCTCCCTTTCTTCTCCTCCATCTTCATCTCGTCTTCCCTCCCTCCATGCCCTCCTTTCATTCCACTACCCCCTGTGTCCTCAGCACTTTGGGTCAGGCCAGTTCAGAACATCAGGGTGAGCAGTCAGCTCCCGTTTTGACAGCCTGTCCAAGTGAATGCACCTTCCTCCTCCCCTCCGCTGACCCTCCCTCCTTTCTGTCTCTCTAAAAGGCAGCTCCTCTCAACCCTCAGTCCTTCCTGATCCACCCCTCACTCTCTCACCGTGATCACACTCCTGCCCTCTTCACCGTCCTCTTCCTCTTCTATCTCATGCTCCCATCCAGCCGTTGTCATCTTCTCTTCTTCCCCTGTAACCCTGCGTTGGCCCTTCCATCCATCACCGGCTCTTCCTGTCCTCTCTTGTTGCCATGCATATGTCTCAGGCCCTAATAGCTGTCCCTCTGTCTCCGTCACCATCAGTTCATCTGTCTCCTCCTCTCTCCTCTTGCGCCACAACACACAGACACACACACACCAGCGTCACCCTCCCTCTGTCCCTCATCTGTCACGCACCTCATCATTTTTTTCCTCCTCCTTTTCTCTCCCGTTTTTGTACTTTTCCTAATGAAAAGATCTGTTCATTCTGAACCTGGGGATCGTTCATCTTCATTTTTTCTGCGTTACAAGCGGCCCGTCTGTTCATTAATCTTTAGCACTCCCCCTGTCCCTCTCTCTCTTATCTATAATCTGTCTGTCTCTATATCTAGCTGCTCCAAACTTCAAACCACTCTTTCTCAAATTAAACTCATTCCCATCGGAAATATATTCCCAATCGATGGACCTGTACGTGTTTATTTGCAGGTACTGAGCACTAATGCTTCTACAAGGTTTTAGCCTTCAGCAATTAATGAAAGGAAAGGATAGAACCTGGTAAAAATAAGCATCAACTCACATATAATTACGTCCAATAAAGAGAATGCTTTTACATGGAATGGAATCACTGTTGAGCTTAATTCAATACACTTTGCAATACAGCCTTACAACATATTCCCTATGGAGATGCTTTGTCTTTCTCGCTGAGCTTTTAATGCAATCAACAGCAGAGAACATACTGTAATAACTATAACCTATGATTCTTACGATTATCATTAACCGTAACAGAGCGAGTGAATCATTTACATGTAGGTGTAAATTATTTATTTGCACACTAGTAAACATTGTTTTTAATCGAGTAGCGAGGTGGTTGTGATTTCCCCAGTGTGAATTTGAATTGAAATGATTTCTCTTCATGATATTCTCATCATCCTTAACACAGAAACACAGGTGATTCTATGAAAATGTAGCAAGACTATAGATTTATGTTACGACCGTCACTTTTAAAGGAATATTTTTATTCACTTTCAACGATTAAAAGATCGATATCACTCTCGAGTCTGCATAAAGTTGCAGTAAGAAGGTAGTAAAGTAAATAGTCTGGCACATAACCCCCTGTAAAACCACAACCTTTGTTTTTTGTAAAGATAAAAAACTAAATATGCCATTTTAATTTTAGAGGTGCTTTTAGGGTAATGTTTTTAATGTTCAACAGTGCCAGGTTATCTATTTTCCCCTGTTTCCAGTCTCTTTGCTAAGTCCACCACCATCCCCTGGCTCCAGCCTCACATTTATTGGAATTAGAGAGTTGTGTAGATCTAACTCTTGGGCAAGAACCCAAATAAGCAAATTTCTAAAAAATGTCCAACTATTTATTCATTATTTCATCTGTTTTTTGTTTTTGTTCAACTATTTTCAGCTGTTTTCTTCTGCCATATTTGTACTGAGGTTGTGTCATACTATAGCAAGCCAATTCAAAATCCTTGCAAATGAGAATAAATTCAAAATTGACCCAGAATCTGAAAGTAAACTGGTTTTTATCAGGCTTGATACTTGCTGCTCAGCGCTCGCTGTGCAGACACCAGAATAGATTGGAGACACTGTGATTGGATGTTTCATATCAAAATGCACTCTGGGAATAGTTTCATTTTTATCTGAACTCGGACGTAGCTTCTATCAAAGAACCAGACATTTTATGTTCGTCCTCGCTTTGGAAGTGCATCAGTAGCCAGACATCTTTAATTGTACATTCAGAAAAGTTTATTTCTGGGAACTCTGAATGCCAAAAATAACCACCTCGCTGCTGCCCTGCGTCAAGTCTAATCTTCCCTCTCCCTTAAACATCTTATGATTAAGTGATAAAAATGACAAGGTTGCACTTTTTTTGTACCCGACCCTGACTTCTGACCTTTTGTTGGAGAGGGCAAGAGTAAAGAGACTTTCCTTCGAGGAATCAATAACACATCACATTATGATTGTTATCACACTAATTGGTGTCATCAGCACCCTTTATTAAGGACAGTGCTACTGTTATCCAGTCTAATTAGTTTGCACACCAGCACTGGCAAGTGTCACAGTTTTCCAGGTTAAAATGAATAGTTAACACACATTCTGACAGTTTTCGTTTTCTATTTTTACCAGTTTGTGTTAGCATTACCAGTTTTCCCTCTTCATTGCTTTGAATTAGCAGTTAGCATCAGTCGGGACAGTGCTAGGTTTTCCCTCTTCATTGGTTTGCATTAGTGGTTAGCGAGGACAGTGCTAAGGTTTCCCTAGTCATCTCCCATTAGCAGCTGTTTAGCCTCAGCCTTCCCTTCCCATTACTGTGACTGACAGCGCAGCCGAGTGGAAGAGAGCCAAGCACTCGGAGGACGACAGACCAGTTCACATTTCACTCTGCCTTTGTATCTAACACACATAAACGCACACCAAGCAAATTGGCCACACTTGCAGATGACACACACAGAAGTCACTGCTGTTGTAACACAAATCTGATCATATCAGCACATTATATTTACGTGATATTCAGGTAGATACCACTTCACAACAACTAATATTAGCTTCCTTTTTCCCTCCATGCACAGACTTTCTGACCATTGTCGAGAATAAAAATGACACATTCTGTCTGATCCAGTGACAAAATGGCCTTTCGGTCAGCATATCTGGCTAATGAGATATAGAGAACACATCGGATCAGTTGCCCAGTAAGCCTCTGCTATGCTATTCTTGACAGCTACTACAAGCCAGCAGACACGTACGTGTGCACACACTGATGTACGCAAAAGGATCAGTAGCCACCAATGGAGCTCGGGTGTGAGCCTGCAGGAGGCAGAGTGTATCTTTTATCCACTGTTTCTGGGTCATGTCTCTGGTCTCCATGTGTTGATGCAGTGGCTGCCAGATTGAGTGCCCCTGTGACTCTGCTTCATTGCCTTAATGTTCAAAGGATTTTGATTGTTATTTTTGTGTCACTCTTGTTTTTGGGTTTCTGTTTTACTGCAGCTAAAATAGAACTCACACCTGACTCATGCTCTTAATGTGTTTTTAACATTACCCTTGAAAGCTTAGATTATTATACTCATGATTAATATGTTATGAAAGAAAACCAATACTGTATTGATTCTACTTTCCCACAGTGTATTGGGATTGTAATATGTTAATACTAATATTAAACAATAAACAAAGACCAGTGGGAAATTTGCCACATTGGTCCCTTAATTTTTTGCAGACAAACTTGCATTGAGGGAATTTCTTCTTCCTCTCTGTAGATATGAAAAATGCAACAGTTGTGGTGTGTGCCTATGAGTCTGAACTCCATTGAAGCTCTTCAAATATAATATTGTGTTTTAAATTCAAGTATCTTTAGAAAGGCAGAATTTCCTGAATTTAACAAGTGACCCACTGTTTAGCTGTGGAAACTAAATTCAAATCACTTATTTCAGACACAAAGGTTCAAATGATTATTCCATTTATTACTCCAAACTGCTACCACAGTGATGATGGCTTACTGTCTTGTCTTGTACATGTGTACTTCAACAAACCTCACCAGAAATCCAGACAAAAATATACTTTGCCAAAAAGGCATGTTTCTTCAGGAGAAAGCTAGCTGTGTTTAGCAGGTTTCCTGTAATCCCTGGATTTTCCAGAAACTATAAATGCATTGAATGAGCATGTGGTGGAACAGCAGCACTTCTAAGAAGCTCTCTGCTTTGTGTCAAGAGTCAATGTTGCTCAATGGTCCTTGAGCGTTGCGAGCCAACAAGACGTGAGAGACCACACAGTTAAGGGATAAAGAAATCCACTGTGGAAAGAAAGACAGAGAGAGAGAGAGAGAAGAGAGGATTGGAGTGAGTTATCAGTGAATGTGATTGCGAAGGGAAAGAGGGTTGATGTGGGATGGCATTGAGAGTAAGAGAGTTGGAGAACAGAAGAGTGTATGCGAAGTACTGGAGTTGACGAGAATGGAAAGGACGGATCAGGCAAGCGAAAGGGACACCAATCAACACCTCCTGATTGCCTCAGGTGTCCCAGGGAAAGATCGATCTGTTGGGAAGGATGGGGAAAGAGATGAGGGGTAGTAGGATGGAAAGATAACCGCTCCAGACACTTGTCAAAGAATACAAAGGAGTGTCATATCTTCCGCTGCCTCACCATCTCTCTACAGGCCACTCAGGAGAATGAGCCGAGATGGCTTGGTCCAGTTGTCGTTGACAGTAAATAAATGCTCAGACAGTCCTTTCCCAAATGCATGTACTAGCCAATCTGTCCACCCATCAATCATTCAACCTTTGTGTATGTAACTCATTACCTCAACCAAATGCAATTCAAAGCAGTAAAGTGGAAGAATGGCTGAATGATCACACATTGCCAGCGTGACAGGGACTTCCATTTTTTCCTTGTTAGAAATGTTTTTGTGGAGTTTTTCCTCATCAGAATCAAATACAGGATACAAGCATATGTGTATAAGGATAGAGGATGCTGTATGCTGTACAGACTGTAAAGCCCCTTGAGGCAAATTTCTGAAATGGGGATACATAAATAACTGCATTCTTTATTTCAGCTGCAGATGATCTTCCACGGGTTTTTCACTTGAAAATAAACATATATCATGTTGGACATATGTTTGCCAAGACAACCGATACTGTTTCCATGGTTCCACACGTAGGAATTTATTCATAGTTCAGTGTTGTATTTCACTTGTTGATGGGAACACTAAATAGATGTGTCCATTATCTGAAAATGTTCTTTGACCATGTATCCTAAAGTTTCATCAACTTTGTGATGTGCATGGGCAATGGGAACGTATGCATGGTCCTGCCATTCAGAATCCATTGCCATTCATTTTTTATTAACAGAATCATACTTACATTATTTCAGCCACTTTGTTATGGAGAGTACCCATCACTGTGAGAAGATACCAATATTTGCTCAAGTTCAATGACAACTGGGCATCTCCATCTGCAATCAAAAGCTACAGAATAGTTCCTGGATAGAATCTGTGTTGAGCTTGTTCTGTTGATTTCTTTTTCATAGGTCAAGAATGAACTTTCGATGTCAACTTGCTTGATATATCATTCTATCAGTTATTCTATGAACCTCCAATGCAGGCTCTACGTCCAAAGCCATCTCAAAACCAACATATGGTGCACAATACACTGTTACCTCTTACACACCAGAATATATACAGGTCATGGCTGTGGAACCTAAAGGATTTAACAGCTCAGAGTTTGGCTGATTTAGTCGAAGGACACAGACATGCCTCCAAGTGCTTTTTAATCAAAGTTCAGCCATCCATACTAAGAGTGGGTGCAATAAAGGGGAAAGATTGACCCAATTATATGTACCTGCTGATTACCTTGTCTTGGAATCACAGAGAGGCACTCCGTCTATGTCTCCCACACATCCTATCTACATTCCTACCATTGACTCCTTTTCCACTGTGACTTGTAATCACAAAGACAAGGCTGTGATGTGAACTAAACCAGCCATAGCTGTGTCATGTTCATGTTCAGCTGACCCTAACATGATGGAAATCAATGTCCTCTAGCCCCTCACGACTCCTCCACCCTCATTCTTTCACTCCGTCCTCCTTTCTCTCATTCCTCCCATCACCTCCGTCTCCCTTTCTCAAGGTTGCTAATGAATTATGAATCCCTCTAATTCATATCCTCACCAAAGTCCTACATCTCTCCAGCTTCAATAGCTCACAGTGGCTCGCCTCGCTTTCATTGAGAGTGAAGGCGGTAAAGTCAAGGAAAACGAAGGTTACTTTATTGTTGTACTTTCTCCCTGCTGGCATTTAATAAATACAGATGCAGATAATAGAATGAGTCACCGAGAAATCTTCATGGGAAGTGACGGCCTCGACAAGGAGACTGACTGAGGTTGAAGAGCTGTGTTTGTTGACTTTCCGTAAAGACTCCAGTATGTAGTTCCAGCATGTTGCTCACAATCTTGGGCATTGTTAAATAAGATCAAACAGGAGGTTGACAGTTTCATGACACCTTCTCTGGTGGTGATAATTAACCAACCCTCTACTATTCTTGTCTTAACATGTTTTCACAGCTGCTTTTTCTTTTGAGATAATGGTGTTTATGTGTTTTTGTGTGCTTGTAGAATTATTTTTAAAATGTGGATATATTTTGTTGCCAGTGCCTTTAATAACATTTATCATGCCACTCTATAACCTTGAAAATAAAGAGGTAAGGATGCTTGTCAATACTGACAATAACTAAATAGTTTCTTCTAAGTTTACACCTTACATGAAAATAGAAGGAGATTACTGGGAATGGATCAGTGCTAGTTCTTGGCAGGGATAGGGAACCCATGATTTTTTCCAAATCATATCATTTTGGAGGCACTATACCACACACTATATTCACATGACAACATGAATGAAACGAGGTTCAATGTACAGCGGCCCGTTCTCTGCAGCTTGTGTGATCATTACACAACATGTCTTCAAAGGAATGGGGTCACCCTCACCAGCGAAGATGTATTAGGAATATTTATTTTATTACTTTTCCTGCCTGTGGACGCAAGGAAGAATAGCTGTTACCACGGTAACAACTAATGGATCGTAATGAACTCAATAAACCCTTTCAGTCTTAGTCACTGGATTAGAGGTCCACTTATGGCTTTGAAAAGACAGCATTTGTCATGCAGTTTATTTTGGATTATATCACCTCCTGTAGATTGACAGTGAACTATTCAACGTCACATTACTAACATAATACTGGGGAAATGTTTATTATGTTTGCTTTAATTAATTAATTCAGTCATTTCCTATCAGCAACACAAAGTTCTCTGTCCCAGGACAGTGAAATAGGGTTACAGTTTTGGTGTTCAATTTCAGTTTGAGAACAAAGTTTAAACTTTGCCCTCGGCAGCTGACCTCCTCACCCTTTGCTTAAGAGACCTTCAAACAGAGGAGCAGAGGACAGGGATTTCATTAGCCGTTCAGTGAATGGTGTGTGTGCATGTTTATGCGCTTGCGTGTGTGTGTGTGTGTGTGTGTGTGTGTGTGTGTGTGTAAATGTTAATGACATAAGAAACTGAAGGATGGCTAAATGAAAGCTGTGTAAAATGTCAACTGTGCACATGTATGTGTGTGTGTGCTCTTTAGTTTACATTATTGCTCCCATCTCTTTCTCTCCCTCTCTCTCTCGCGCTCGCTGTCTGTCTCTCATGCTCTCGCTTTGCAATTATAACCTCCATTAATTATGAATCAGGCCCTGGATGAACAGGGCGAAGCTGCTGCCACTGTCGATCCAGCCAGGCGGCAGAGAGACCTGGCAAACTCCCGAGCTGTTGACATCGCCTACGGAAGCGCCGCGTTTTAATTTTTCATTTATTAATTCAGGTCGCTACTGGTATGAGCGGGGAGGGGTAGAGGGGAGGAGAAACGAGGGAGGGAGGGAGGGAGGTGCTGGAGGGACGGAGAAGGGGTAGAGCGCGATATATGGCTATAATTATTAGCAATGATAATAATATTGCTGAGAGAGTGGAATTTGTTTGCCCCTCAGCCTTGTCCATTGCTTCATTTCAGAACGTGGAGCGATGAATTAATAAAAACCTTTCCGCTGGCTGGCTGGTTGAGTGGCATGTGACATACACTTTCTCTCTCTCTCTTTCCTGCCGTCCTTCTCCAGGTGTCTGGCTCACTCGTTCACGGAGACCCACTTTCAGGGGAGTGAATATAGGGAAGAGGTGTAATCAACAAAATTGAGGCAAAGCGCTGTACTTTGTCCACTTCAATTCACCAATGACGAGCAGTGTGCATTCTGACATTTCACCTGTGTGTGTGTGTGTGCGTGTGTGTGTGTGTGTTCTTCGACAAGGTGACTGCCTCATAATCAGGGCAGAGAGCGCAGCCAGGTCGGAGTGGGAAACGCCCTGCACTATCTGTCAAAATTTCATCACCATACGCCACGACCAGACGCTAGATCACCTCAAGTCACCCTAAGAAGCGCTGCGTGACTTGACAAATAGAGTCTTTTAGAGATGTTTATTACAGAGAAGTTGATCATGAAAATACCACCTAGAGGCAAGAGACTCTAAAAGTCTCTCTAAGGTCGGAGATGATGGTTATTTTGGAGCGCTGAAAAAAGAGTAAATGTTCCAGAACAAACAGTAACAACTTAGGCATTAACGTTTCCCCAAGTTGACATCAGAAGGAGTCTTTTCAGGTCAAAATGCTTTCCTAATTAAGTCCCAATCCAGTCTAACACTCTGATGTACCGCGTCTGAAGCACTTTGTTTTGCCGACCAAACTCTCTAATCCCAAGTGAGTGTGGAGTTGACAGTGTTCAGCGCAGGCCCATCTTGTTCTGTTCTTTGTGAACCTGATGAAGCTTCTCTTAATGAGACACCACCATGTTTCCTCTTCTAAACTCTTAAACTCGGAAAGGTTGTTTTTTCCCGCCATGGCAGGTCTTCTCATTAACAGACATGTTCTCCTTATTTCACTTTCGCTTGTTCCTCGGGCTCACATCCTGATCGCCTCTCTCCGTCTCCCTCCCTCCTGAGGCCAGTCATGTTGTTCTGTGTTGTTGTCGTTTATAAAACGACACATAAGGAAGCCTTGTACTCCCCATTGGCCTCCGCTGACAGATCGGATGCTAGGAATGAGTAGACAAGTCGAGTCGACAAAAGCAATTAGCACATTGAGGGGCTCTGTGTTGTTGCACTTCTATTTAGTCCATCTTGCCAGGACCAAGAGGTTATTCATCTTTCAAAGAGAGAGAGACGTGTGCAAGTGTGTGCGTTTGTGTGTGTTTGTGCCCCTTCCAAGGGCAAATGAAAACAAGTTTTTCTTATTTTTTGTAAGTTATAGCCCAGGGCTCTAACTTAAGGTTGTCCCACTGTCCTGGGGATGGAAAAAATTGATCAGGCACAATAAAAGAACACATTTTGTGGTCTGAAGGTAGACGCGGCCTAACAAATGAAAATATAACTGCCACACTGCTGTCACACGCACTGCGCCACGCGCACAGCAGAAGATGAACAGCAACAGTGACATCTGAAAGTAGTGTAACTGTCAGGCGGATATGGTGGTGGTGGGATTTTGCACTTTCTGAAGTCACCGTGGGGGCAACACCAGCATAATATACCGCTCCCTCTTTCTCTCATGTCAGAAGGGACATGTCAGAAGTGTGAATTAGTTTAAGGTTACATAATAATAATAACTTTATTTGTATAGCACCTTTCATACAAGAAATGCCAAAGTCATTTACAACAAAGAAATTACATGCACAGAGTGCTTCACATGAAGAAATGACATATGGAAAATCAAAAATAAGATGGAAAAGGTGATGGTCTCATGCACACACACACAGATGTGTTACCAATGTGCTGTGATATGAACAGATAATATGTGCTGTTTTAATAAAATTCCATTTGTTTTATTTATACTGCATGTCACTTTTAATTATTTAGATGATTTTATTGTAGAAAAACAAATTGACTTGTAGATTTGCAGCCGTGGTGGAAGAAACACCGATCCATGACTTAAGTTAACATGCAGATACAACAATCAAAGTATCAGCGAAATATACTTCGGTGGAAGTAATCCTTCTGCAGAATATTGGCCCCTGTGACTGATATATTGTTATTATATGACAATATTAGATTGTTAATACTGATGTGTCAGTGCGTACGCAGCATTTTGCTGTTGTAGCTGGTCAAGGTAGAGCTAGTTTTACTACTTTATTAACTGTAAGGGTGTTTGATCCAGTGGTTCTGAGAGGGAACTGCTACAGCACACGATCTGTTACCATCTGTCCAGAACTTAAAGGAAGTAAAGCTTCTCTTTAGTGAAATATTTTAATAAATATTTAATAATTTAACAGTATTATTTCTTATTGAATTTAGTTATATTTTTGTATTGTCTGATAACCTGTTGTTACATTATGTCAGTTTCTGGGCTCCTTCAGACATCTTCAAATTGCTTGTTTTGTCTCATGAACAGTGTTAAACCACTAAAACGTTGAAATTTAGATGAATTTAAATTTTCATATTTTGCGCGCAACGCTGTTACACCAGATTTGAAGTCTCTCCCACCTGCCAAATCCCACTTTAACCCCTGTGTATAGGCACTGTAATTTCAGCCACTGGTTTCCTGATGCTTTCTCATCCCCTCAGTTGGAGACATAAAAACCTCACACTCACAAAGAGACATTCACCTCGTGACGGTCTGTGCTCTTCTCCTGGCTACAGTAACAATTAGCAAGTCTAATGGCGCATCGACTACCTTTTCCTCCTTTCGTTGGCTCAGCATCTTCTCCCTCGTTTTAGCATGCTCTGTTCGACATCAAAACCACACAGGGGTGAAGCAATCCATACAGTGAGGTCATCACTCTCCGCTACAGTGTCAGGCCACAACACAGGAAGTGTTTCATCCGAAACCTGTTGCGGATTAAGAACGCTCGTCTGGCGGTGCGCAAGATTAACGGGTGTTGTCACAGGCCGCCGCCGACAGACGGCTAGGCTACCGTTAGCATCTTAATCATCGTAGTTATCTGCTGCTGATAGGCATCGCAGCGCGGCCCAATTTCAACAGCCATAGT